>JAHLJT010009436.1:102290557-103490557 GCA_031308135.1 Acheta domesticus | reverse complement strand
GAGCATTGTGTTAAAATGAAAATCGCGTTTTTTAATCTTGTTTGCTTTTTGTTCACGTTCGGCACTTACAGAATTTATCGGCAAAATTTAATTGAAATTTCAGCTTCTTTCAAAGCTTCAAAAACTGCCTCTATTTCATTATATTCCCCATTACTCAGATAGTCCGTACCGTTCATTTGTCTATTGACAATGCTATTAAAATGCTATTAAAATTCTCTAAATTCTGTGCTATTCTACCATGTAATTCCCATTCACACATCACATAAAATAACATGTTTTATTTGTTTACATTCGCTATCTTGAACTTCGCGAACTTATGCGATTTTCGCGTAATAACTCACACAGTTCCTACGCCACTGCGCAATGTGTGATTACAGTAATGCTATAATTTCCATTTATGGAAATTATATTTGCAAATACGGTTTTCTTTAATAAATCACATGTCAACTGTCACATAGTCCATGTTTGTTGTCTGAATACATCTTCTATTAATCTTACATTATACATCTTCTATTCTATTAATAGTAGGGAAGTGAATATTTTGGGCGATAAAGGATCTCCTAGCCTGACACCAAATCTTATATCAAATTCCTTCCCTTCTTGTTCAATTCTTACTTTTGCAGTATTATCTGAATATATTTTCTGCAAAATTCGTATGTACTTTTTTTACACTTTGTTTATCTAGTGCGTTGAATAGCGCTGAATGTTCTTCATAATAAAATGACTTTCTAAAATCGACAAAGGCTATATAGAGTTTTAAATTGAACTCTTGTATTTTCTCGATGATCTGGTTTAGTGTCTGTAGGTGGTCTATTGTATTAAAACCGGATCGGAATCCAGCTTATTCGTTAAGTTTTTGTTCGTCAAGCGTCCTGGTTATTTGTCTGGTTATTATTTTCGAGAATAATTTATGTAGATTGGACATTAAACTGATCGGTCGATAATTATTCAAGCCATCTTTTGTGCCCTTTTCCTATATGAGGGAGATGATACTTTGTGACCATTGCTTTGGGGTCCCTTCTGCCTGCAGTATTTTATTAAATAATTTTGTTATTTCTATTATTGCTTCTTCTGGTCAGTGTTCTTAATTTAGCAACTGGATTTATCCACTTTTTCGTTATCAAATCCCAGCAATTAATTTTTCTGGCAAAAATCCGTCGTTTTTTCGCGCAGCATTACATAACTTTCCCTATACTACGTATTTACTCCGTATATACGTACGTATACAGGAAAGTAAAACTCGTAATGTACATAAATTCTTCCTTCCAAATATCTACATGAACTAATGATTAATCTCTGCACACATGTTTGAGCTTATGATACAAATCTCATTTATTTTTTCCCATGTGCAACTATAATACATTCAACGCCATTTTATTATAGTCATATTTGAATGAAGTCACGAAAGTGAACCAAAAAAAAAACGACTTCCAAAGATTACACCAATTTCTGTTATGTATGTTACTAATTTCTACCTATTATAATAATACACCGTTATCTATTTTACGAACATCCTGTTGCTACGTTACGAATTTCCTTATATTTTCTAAAATAAATCCAATGAAAATTAATTCAAATACTACAATGAAGAGTGAAAGTACATCATATTCTTTTCACTATGTTTTAAATAAGTATTAATCATTCTGTTTTATTTATCCACACCCGTCTCTGCTACACTTTCCGAGTATTTTGTATAAAAATGTATTTAGATGTGGTTATAATTGAGACGATACCCTCCTGCATCCTCTGACAAACATCACATGCCTTAGTGCCTGAGAAGGCATTATCCATTTCCATGCTATCAACCAGCCAGATGGTTGTCTGCGTGTTCTACTAGTCTGCGTTAGCGACCAGCTACGACGCCACTCCGCACCCCTCGGTAAACCCTCTTCACGCCTACGGGAGCGTGGTCGTTTTCCACGAAACAGACGCGGCTCGGCTTCATCGTGCTGGAAGTTACGACAATCCCTGAAAGTTAGAGGTCATTAAAAGTCGGCATCCGGAAGGGTAAAGTGGAAAGGTACTTAACAGCAGTATGATAAAGATAATATATTATAAAAAGAAATGACGTGCAAAACACTAAAACTTGTCAGACTTTCCTAAACACATGAAAATATCGTGGCAATGGCCATTTACATTTTCCCTCAAGTGATAATAAATTGTTATGATGCGTATCCCAAGTATATTAAATTATACTAATACTAATTAACAAGTAATAAAAAGCAATCTTCCAGACGATCGGAGATATGGAGACATTGCTAGACTGTAGAGACCCCTACGTCATCTAACATCTACAAAAACTGTGCTCTGGTATATCATCAAAAAAACAAACAAACACTTCGGTTCTTCCTTGATATCGAACTAATGGTTCCGAGAATATATATATATATATATATATATATATATATATATACACATATATACATATATATATATATTGTAGCGAGCCTGAGCTTGCTCAGGATCGCTAACAATTTGTCAATAAGAAAGACATCGTCTGCGAGATTCGCCGCGCGCTCGCGTAGCCGCGGCATAGACCCCGTCGCCTTATCAGCGGTCGCTGTACGGGAGGCGGGGGGGGGAGTTGTCGCCCCTACGCGGCGAAGGGGCTGGTAGTAACGGTCTGAGTGTGGAGAGACGAACAGAAAGTTTTGAGAAGCGGAGGTGTGAGTTGGAATGAGCGAGAGGCGTGGCCGCGAGCCCAATCAGCGGAAATTGCACCACGATAAGGCGGACGCCGTCATGCTCGTTCTTCCAGTACGCTCTGTTGTTAGAGCGAGCTAAATATTTCAACGGACTAAGGTCGGTATTTCGATTCTTACGTGCCACATCGGGCACATTCCATCCGAACTGCCCGATTAGGTGTTCACGCCGTTCACTGTTGGAGATAATTCCACGGACACAACCTCCGAATTAACGTTGGGGCATGGTTCCCGTAGTTCACTTTCGGAGATCGTTTTGCCATTATAGAACGTGTTCAATTACTGGTATACCATCCCATGTGCATTCTCATAGTATCTTTGTAACATGTGCAGAAGATAGTAGCAGTTATGGATTTTTCGTGTGGGTGAACTGTACTGATTTTTGAAAGAATTTTGCCATGTTAATAAGCTAGAAGTACAAGTTCTGTTTTTGAACTGATGGTAGTGTTAACACCAAGGTGAAGTTATAAATCTATTAGAGCTATTGAAGGACCATTAAGGAAGTCATAAAATTATATTTTCTAGGAGTCATTGAAGAAGTTAACTGAACTTAAATATTACGCAAGAAATGTAACAAAGGGTAATTTTATATAGTTTTTCAAGTAACTTCTTTTGAATATGTTCGAAGTTATTCATGTGTAATTAAAAGTGAAAATCATATTTGAAACGAACTATTAAAGAAGATTAGCAAACTTGAATGTTGTACAATAGATGTAAATGGGGTAAATTTCTGTTTTTTACAAGAATTTCTGGTGAACATTCTGTTTTAAAAAAAATATTTATTCAGTTTAACAGAATACGAGATATTATTTTGTACTCTCATTTCTATAGTTAAAAAAAGTGTTGAATATTCAGTCTTCAACGACTATAATTTGTTCATTTCAAGTGAATACAAGACATTCTTTTTGGAATTCCAAAGGATTTCTTGCACGAAATTATATGAGAGTGTTGACGTAGTGTATGTTGAGGGATAAATTGACTGCAATTTTCACAAACAGAAAGCAGTATGATATCCTGTCAGTTGAAATGCAAGTACTCCTCCCTATGACTGTACATTCTCATCACTCCTCGTCTCATCTGAGATCCCAGTTGTGTTTTATTCTGTTCAATGGTGTATTTTTCTTTGTTTATTTCAGTATGTTGTGGTCATTTTGCAATTTGTGGCTTGGTTTTTCTATGAAGATTCAATTATATTGAAGTTTGTGGTTTCAACTTTGTGTTTTTTTTTCAAAATTTAACAGAAAGCCAATGTCCCACGAAATTTCCCTACAGCCGACTTACACGTACGGTTACAATATATATATATACACACACACACACACACACACACACACACACAGGTGAGTCACGTAACTTTAGCACCTCCTGTAACTTTTGAACGGTTGAAGATATTACAATGCAGTTTTCACGGAAGTGAATGAGGGAATGGGGCTAATTGATATGTGTACTGATTTCTCTTTTATCACTTGTATTTTACGTGATATTTGAGGTAACTTTGGTTTTTCAAATGGGACTATACATATTTTTTTAGTCTATCATGACAAGCGTAAAAAGACAAATCCACAGATATAAATATTGTCATCTGTTAGATAAGCATGTTTTTGAGTAATTGTGATTTTTTTGCGACTAGTGTTCAACGGATATATTTTTATTGTAACTGTCAGCCCCACAAGGTCACGCAGCGCTCCCCCAGCAAAAGCGGGGTCGGGAAAGGGAAGGGATTTTAGTACTTGCGGATACGAAAAATATTCACAAAACTGTTGCATTTTTCCTGAACTCTCCTTTCCATCCTGATCCATTTTCAGATATTTTGTGTTTCTTAGGGATTGAAAATACGGATTTGTCTTAAGTAGTATTTATTGAAATAAGATTATTTCTATCCCTAAGTTATTATTATATTCTTATTAACATTGAAATTGTTTGCTCAAAATACGCAATATTTTTTGAACAGTTTTAATTATTTATTCTTATTGTGCTTTGTTTCAAGATCCCATTAATACGTATCTTATGAAACCCCATTAAATGGAGTTGAAGTTATAAACAATTTTATTACGATACAAACTTATGACAAATCCTTATTTTTCATCCTTTAATTCCTTCTATCAAAGAAAGTCGAAAATCTGAAAATGCGGAAGGAAAGCACAGTTCAGGAAAAAACTGCAATGGTTTTGTGAATATTTGGAATATGTTTCGTATCTTCAAATCTCCCTTCCCTTGCCCGGGCGCGCGTTGCTGGTGGAGCGCTGCGTGACCTTGTGTGGTGGACTATTCAAAATGTCCGTTAAACTCCAGTCGCAAAAATCAAAATTAATCAAAAAAATGCTTATCTAACATATGACAATATATATATCATTGGATTCGTCTTTTTACGCTCGTCATAGTGGACTAAAAAAATATGTATAGTTCCATTTGAAAAAACAAAGTCACCTAAAAAATCTCGTAAAATACAAGTGATAAAATAGAAATTAATGCACGTATCTATTAGCCCCTTCCCCTCCTGCACTTCCGTGAAAACTGCATTGCAATAACTTCAACCGTTCAAAAGTTACAGGAGGTGCTAAAGTTAAGTGACTCACCCTGTATATACTGATTTTATCATAAAATAGGTATCACTTAACAATAATTTATTTTGTCAGCTGTCAAGACTATGCATTTCCAGCATGGTTATAAGTGTTCAAAGCATCAATGTACTTTCACAATAGTTGGGAACGTAGTAGTATTCGTGAAGTAGTGGTATTATTTTTAATACAAGTTGTAGTTACGGCTGATTATCTAAGGCATCTAAAACATATTTATGAGATACAATTGCCAAATCTAACCTTCATTATACTTATGAATTATTATCTCTAGCTGGTTTTTAGAATTTCAGTTTTGAATTATTTCCATGCAACACCTCCAATCACGAAAACATATCCTATAAACAATGCTTTCAACTCTCTCAGACCGAGTATCCCATCAAGCCAACACGCTGTATCAGATTCCAGCTCATTAGTGTCGGGCCTGACTATGGATGAGGTGTTGGGTGGCACACAGCCTGCGTCGACACTGCTCCCTCCACGCCGCCCACTGACATCCCTCCCCCTTCCCGCGCGACTCGGGTGAGCGCAGCTGCCTAATGGGGTGTCACCGCAATTTGTTTGCCCTCCGCGGCCTCTTCACCGTGCCCATTCACTCCCTCTCGCCGGAGCCTAAAACGTCTCTGAATTTGCCACACGAAATTGTTTGGAACTGTGATGGATCGTCACCGTGTATTTTCTCGTAAGACGAGGGTTGAGGGCCTCGATTTTTCAGAGTTACTCATTTTCTAAGGAGGCCCCCTGCTCATCGCAGTAGACCTAGTTTACGTTTCCCGCCGAGCCCTTCGCGTTCGTTGCGTTTCACGGAGGCCGAGACCACAAAAGAACCACATCGCACTACAGCGTGAACGATTTTCCCAATCAATTCTTGTGGACAACTAAAGCGACTGGGTTATTCTCTCTGTAAGAATGGTGAACCACATTTTCCAACAGCACCTTCGTATGCGAGCAAATGAAATGTGAACAAAAGCAAAGAAGAGCTATCATAAGCATTCTAAAGTGCAACTTGCTTCCTTGAATAAAGATTGGCATGAAAATGTAAGGATTGTAGTATGAATATCTAATATTTCCATGAAAAGTATAGTTGAACAGAATATAGAACATTTATAGCACTACTTCATTTGATTGAAATATTCTAAAAATGTCTACACAATTTTCTTGAAATGATTTCCTGAATTGTGTATTAACAATTGTTTTCATATTTTCAACAGATGTTTCAAAATACAATATTTTGAGATGTTAGGAAGTTTGCATGTCAGCTGTAGGATACAATGACATATTTTCACTTACTGTGTGTCTGAATACATATCATTGATCATACTAACCAAAAACTACAGAATTTCACTAGGCCAAAATTAGAAATACTGAGTATAAATTAAATAAAAACTTCATCTTCAATGAGTGCTCAAGAATATTACAACTAAATGGAATGAATTTTGACACAAGGGGCGATCTTACATACGAGCAAAAGAGAAACTTCACCTCTCCCACTGAGTGCAATTCACAAACACCATCTCTCCTTCAAGGAAAGCTGAGTTAATGAAAAGATAAATATATCTCCCGTAATTTCACAAAGTGGCAGCTTTCGTTGAATGGCTCCCGTAGGTGAACTGCAATTCCCTGAAGCCACCGCCGCGGGCGCCCGAGAAACATCCGGCCGCGCCCATTCGCCAACCGGCTCAAGGCAGGCCACAAAACAGCAAGCGAAGCGCACGTCACTCCCGCGGATAGATTTGGACCTGAGGACCAAAAGGTAACCACAAAGAAACAGTAAGATATTAACAATATCGAATTACTATTATATACGAACGAAGATCAATCTGCATCGTCTAGTTTCCCGATATCCAACAAATGTATAATAAACTAAAGCTGCTAGCACAGACTTTCCCGTACTTCTTAGTTTCCTATTCTTAGAGTCTGGCCTAGCTTTCCTGGGGCATCCACCCTGGACTACCTGGTACCGGCGCCTATATACTTTAAATCGACCTCTCGCGGCACCTACCGTTCCTTTGAGGACATTTCCACTTTCGCATTCTCCGAATATCGCATAAACCTATCTCTGATTTACACCTTTATGTATTTGTGCATCTTATTCCTTGGAAAAAGTTTTTTACTACATGGAACAACAATAGTTAGCCAGTTTTTCGGTATCAGGGACCTAGAAAACGACATTTTCTGCCAAAAGCGTCGTTTTTCAATGCACCATTATGGCACCTTTATATTACGTAAGTAGTAGTATGCGAGAAAGAAACTAGTGGCTACAGAATGGCACAGACTTTCCCGAATTAGGTTTCCATTTCCTTTGGTCTCGGATAGCTAATCGGACTTGACACATTCTCTTGTCGGCTGCCATCTATCGCCGCCCAAAGTACGTATTATTTGAATATTAAATTCAGTAAAACCTCGTCCTAAATGGCAAATTTTCTTTGGAAAATTTGGAACAGTTTTTAAGAAAATGGCGTTTAAGCGCTACCCGTAAATTCGAAATTTGAAGCTCTTTTAACACAAAAGTTTTGAGTTTTCGAAACACTTCATTAGAAGTCAATTTAAGCACTTCCACTCACACAAACAATAGTGTTTACAAATTACTGTAAATGTGCATATTAACAGCGTGAGAGATCTTTCAAAAAAATAATTTGTGTAATTTAAAAAACAATACCCAAAAATGATCTTACGTCATATTAAAGAGTGCAATTAGCACTATTCCTTCGAAAAGTTTGAAGAAAAAAATTGGAGCCATTTATGCGAAATGGCATTGGGGCGTTTCTGAAAACGCGGAATATTTAGCTAGTTTTCACAGAAAACGGTTGAGTTTTCGACAAACTTTATATGACAATATTTAAAACACGTGCACTCATAAATATAATAATGGGAACTATTTGCCACTAATATAAAGATTAACGACGTTAGAGACAAGTTTAAAAAATTACATTTTTGTAAGAAGACAATAGAGCGATTGGGCGCTTATGACATCTCATAGAGTACATAAGGTACTATCTTCACCAAAAGTTTAAAGAAAAAAATTGGACTCGTGTTTTAGAAAATCTCCTTTTTGTAATGTTTGAAAGTAGCACATATTGCACGCATCATTCCGCGAAAACTACTAACATTTTTTTAAACTTAAGGTGCTACAGAATGGCACAGACTTTCCCGTATTTGTTTTCTATTTCCTTGGGTCTTCCCTGGCTATTCGGAATTGCCACATACTCTTGCCAGCTGCCATCTATCAAACTACATTTCTTTGATATTTACTTAATTCATCTGTTTCCTATTGGTAGAATGAAAATATTAATTTTAGAATATTAAAGAACACAAAAACTTAGCCCTAAATGGCAATTTTCTTTTAAAAATTATGTGCCGTTTTAAAGAAAATTGCGTTTTAGCGCTACTAAAAATGCGAAATTTGAAGCTCATTTTCACAGAAAAATTTTGAGTTTTCAAAATACTTTATTTGAAGTTATTTGAAGCACTTACACTCACAAATATAATAATGTTTACAAATTGCTGGTAATGTGAATATTAAAGATGTGAGAGATCCTGTAAAGAAATTACATATGTGTAATTTTTGAAAAAAAACCCAACTCAAAATAAACTTTACGTCATATTAAAGAGTGAAATTAGCACTATCCGTTCGAAAGGTTTGAAGAAACAATTTGTAGCCATTTTGAGAAAATGGCGTTTGAACGTTTCTGAAAATGCGGAAATTATTTTGACTACAATTCGATTACTGTAGTCACAATAATGCAATAGATGCAGTGAAAATGTAGATATGTTACTTTCATAGCAATGATGTGTGAATACCCGTGCATATGTGATGAAGTATGTGGTGACAAGACAAATCACGACAGACTCTTAGAACAAATAGGAGTGCAGCAATAACGCGACGTGTTAGAAAGAAGTGTAAGCCAAACAAGCAGACGCGGAGAGACCATGGAATTAGAAGGGAAGTATCAGCATTGAGGAAGGTCTTCCCTCTGGTACCAGATAAGAACAAACACGGGCCGAAACGGGCGAAAGAAAAAGAGAAGATGAGGAGGAGAGGCGAATGTGAGAGAAGCGGGGTTTGGAGAGGCGGATGACGCGGTCATCAGTCGTAGAACTCCGCGGCGGAGAGACACACCCTCTGACGTCAGAACAGTAAAGTCGGGGGGGGGGGTGGCGGCCTGGCAGCGGAAAGGGGCGCATGAGCGAGGCCGTAAAGTAGGCTGCACGCCGCCCCACCCGCGCGCGCACCCCCCCCTCGCGCTCGTAAACCCGCAATCAGTGCACGCTGCGAGTGGGAGTAGCAGAGGCCTCGGCGAAAAGGCGCCAACGACTGTAAGGTACGCGAGCAATGAACAAAAATCTATCAGTTTCTTTCAACAGATATCCAAAAAAGTAAGAATCCTTAAATACAGTATCCGAGTAACCTGCGTTTGTTCGTGCGTGCATTCGTGCATCTTTCACATTTAGGCCTCTTCCTGTCCGTCAATCCAGACAAATGGGATGTTATTCGACCCGTCGCTGTAACTTGGTGGGCAACATGATTTGCTTGTGAATTCTCCCAAAAGTTGCTACAAAATTTCCAAAACCTTGGTTTTGCGTTTTTTAACGCTCCGATCTATCGGCGGTCTAGGAAACGCAAAACCACGAGCCCCAGAGCCATGCTCTCTAGCAGCTGTGATGGTAGATAAATGTGACGCCAATCCGATGACCCACGTACCCAGGCGATGGAAATCAGGTTTATATCACTCGGACGCTACAGTTTACAGTATGCGGCGCAGGACTTACATCAATCAGAAGGAAAAGCTTCATCGTCAGCTTTGTCGCCTGTAAGGATAATTATCGTTTTAAAGAATTATTTTGTTATGTGCAGCGTATACAGTAGCGCTAATGAGATAATGCCGATTTATAGGATCATTTCAATTACAAAGTTAAATTCTAATATAAGTATGTAAGAAAGGAACGGTATGTTGTAGAATGAGAGCTTACAAATATATTTTCTACTAGATAAAGTACCCCGCGTTGCTGGGGTATTTATCGTAATTATTAGCCAGGAAAAGGAATTCCATCTATTCCCGCTCCGCGGTGGAGCCTACTACTATTCATTGTATTCCCGCTTTGCCCTGCTACGCCCTTCTTTGCCTTGCACCTATCTGGAAATACCTGGCGTTCCTCACTTTCTCACTAAAAAATATTTATAGCTTTCTTACTGTGGTTCCCACCCCCCCATTTTCTCTCATTTTTAACTAAGATTAACAAAAAATGCAAACAAAAAATAAAATGCATTTACTCACGTATATTCTTGTCGCAAAATTTTGTGTATTATACTGTAGTACCAATACTTTCTATCAATTGCCACATTGTAAAAATATTCTTTTTCGTACTTTTTTCTTCTTCTCACGTGTTTATAAAGGAAAGATTCAAATTTCTTTTTTACGTTACTAATACTTCTTGCCGAACTTACTCTCGTGAATTTAAATAATCATTTCTTCACCATCTAAAGGTACGTTTTCACTCTCTAGTATAATAAAACACTTCCTACAAAAATTAATTCGTTTGTCACAGTTTAAGCATAACACGTAAATAATTCAAAGTATGTTTCAATTTAGCTCACTCAACTCGCAAATACGTAATAATCATGCTTAATTTACTACCATTAACCCAGTAACTGTTTCATGCAGGAGAGACGTGTGCATTCACACTGTTTTACGACAATATCAAACACTTCTGTCAGCAAAATTTGTTATTTCTGTAATTTCATGCCTCTTCTACACTTAATACATTCAAGCCTAGATGCAATTAAAATCAATATCCAAGTTACTTGCATATCTAAAGAAAACTGCCATTATCTTTCCTAAATATAAAATTTTAGGTTAAATAATGGAAAGTACAAGTAGATTCAGAGATTATCGCGCTGTAAGTCAAGGCACGTCTGTCTTTATATATTAGTATAGATAATAAACACACTGATTGTACACTTAAATGTACTTCTCAGAACTCTTCGGATTAAGTTCTCCAACATAGTATTCTGGAGGGAAGTGGCCGTAGCCCCACAAAGAACAAAGAGAGTTGCGATCACATTCTGTTGAATGTTTTATTATTTAATTTTAAATCTTAATAAACTATTTTTAACTACGCGCCCGGGGATGAAAGAACAAGACAACATAAAAAGTTTTAAAAATCAGTTTAAAGAGTTGGCGACGCCACATTCTGCTAGTTTTAAATGTAATATCATAAACAGTTCCTGATCAATCTTTCAATAGGTGTGAAAGGCGTCAATGATAATGTTGTTGCTGATTACCCGGCGTTGCCCAGGTACTTATTTCCCACACCGTCCGGTTTTTTGAGTCCCAGACTAACATATGACTTCGTTTGTGCTAAAGCGATGTACAGAGATATATACTTGAAATAAGAATAATTTGAAATTGAAAATAAGGAATTTAATTTTAGTCCTCAAATTAATTTTATTATGATCTCGTTCGTTAAATTTTAGGAAAATATATTTCTTCTCTTTATCATCATTTTCTCTAATCACAGTTCCCACCGTAAACCGCTGTAATTCAGAAAATGCAAACAGCACACAAGGCGTTTCTTTCCATTTTGTTTCTGTTCATTTTGACCGACTGCAAATGTTTGCCAAAAATCGCAATCTGACGAGCTTAAGGAGGCACAACTCCGCCCTGACAGAAGGTGGAGTGGCCTCCCGGCTTTCTCGGAAAGGACCATTCCCCGCTAACGCAATCACGTCCATCTCTCGCGTGAGAGCGGGCGGGCCCGCCTGACCACCTCGTCCGACGCCTGCCAGACCCGCAACCCGCCACCCCCACACGTAAGATTGGTATAACCATCGGAGATGCATCCCGATGGTTAGAAAACTCTCAAGTTAATTAACTAATTATAATAAATAATCAATTACTCTTGCCGTTTATGAAATAATTCCGTTGCTCTGGCATGACTGCCAAGTTGGCACAACCATTTTTTTAAAATTACTAATGGCGTTACCAAAACATACTTTCTCGTCTTGTTTCTAAATGGTCCGCAAAAGTGTTTTCAACCAGCAAATTGTTTTTCCGATCTCTGATCTTCAGAGTTAACTTGTTAGCACTCATACCACTACGCCACATAAGCACCGCATGGATTGGCCTCGGGCAGAGGCGTATAAAGGTAAATGCCCGATTCGTGTAAAAAAACCCTCAAGAAACCAAATATCCGTTAGAAACTCCCAATGCCTCCAGTTCGTTCAGCTCGATCAGAAAGTATCAATTTTGAAAAAAATCGGCTTTTCGGTTTAGGCGCAACCGTTCGCTGGCCTAATGTTACAAGGGTGTATGTCAGGAAAATTGCAAAAATGAGTTATTAATGTTACAGAGTTCTTTGAATTAATTTCTAATATGATCTCTCTAATTTATAATATGATCAAAAGATGGCAGAGGTTAGTGGTTTGTACAATACAGCTGTTTTTTAAAAGTTTTATGCACAATTTTGTCTTCTCTTTGAGTTACAAATTTGTATGTAAACATGGAATCCACAAGATTTTGTTGGAAAAACATGTTTTGGGGGTCTCTGCTACCGAAACACAGTATTTCCTTTCAAAACTTCTGTCGTCATTCTGTGAACAACACGAGTCTAAACCATTCACATAATTTTTATCACAATTAATATTTTCCAATATCGCTGCCCAAACATTTTAAACGAATACTTTAATTTTTAGGTGTTCTTTACGTGAAGTCCTAGAGACATTTTTGAAGTTTTCCTCTAGATATTTGAACCCTTTTCTATACTTTTTTCCTATAACACATAGATATCTCTTGTTTTTGAAAGTTTAATGTCCTACATACAACTTTGTTGCTTAAAATAATCCAGATTTTAAGTATTACAAACTCAAATGTAAAAACGTAATCTTCAATAATTTTCTGGAAATGATATTATTTGGAAACCAATGCTGCATTTCATTTCTATTTTCACCTCAGTTTAATCATTAAAACCTAAATATATGAAGACTTGATACAGAAATGACATAAGGATGCTAAAAACTTCAAAGGCTTTTTTCTCCAATGCAGCTTTGTTCTACATACAACCTTGCAACACTGAGCCAGCGAGTTGTCCGGTGATATTACCTCCCTGGATGGCTAAAGCTCCCACCAGCGGGGTATCCTCCAAGCCGGGACAAGCTCTAGACTCCCAACGGTCTCCCGGGATGCACGGTAGTGTGGTGCATGTATGTACGTGTACGTAAAGAGTAGGATAGGACAAGAAATGGGAAGAAAATATCGCGCGCGGTCGTAGGGTACTGCGCCGGCATTTGCCTGGTGTGAATCAGAGAAACCACGGAAAGCTACCAATCAAAGAAGCCGGCCGTTAGAATTATTTTCCACACAGCGACAGAAATTGACCTAGCTATCTGGTTAGTGTCAAGGCTCTAACCTGGGGCCTCCCAGTCAGTGGCACTTCAGTGACATTACTTGATGCCTTGAGCCACTTCTCCCTGTCAGCCGTTAAGGATATATAACTCGGTCCCATGGGTATATATTGTATTTAAATTTTATGTTGATTCATTCATTAATTTACTTAAGTCGGTTCATACTGATGGACAGAAAGACAATTGATTTGACGTGACATACGTTTTATAAATCGAACAAGAGATGTGATCCATTGTTTAAAAGTTAAAAATTCGAAAATCATACAGAGACACATTCAGGTTATTTGCCTTAATTAATTGTATTTGTGATTAGAATTGCTTCAAATGGTTTTCAATAAAGTCTCTGAAATTTTCAATAATTTTCTGCGACAACAGAATTGTGACAAATATTCGTCCCGGAGTTAGGCTGGTACCAATTAACCACCTCGACCACCCGGGTGAGACTTGAGATTTACACTTCTATAACAGTAATGAGCATAATGGTTTCAGTTCTAGCATTAGTCAGCCAAAAAGTTGAGAAAAAGTGAAAAAAATCCTTTGGACCGCAAACGATGGCAGCTTGGAAAGGAATAAGACATAACTCAAAAGCTATAGACGAGACTCAAAGTTTAGAAAACTAACATGTGCGGGAAAGTCTGTGACATTAGTTTCTTTATTCACCATTCATTATTACATACGAGGAAAACTTCAATGAAAAAATTCGTGCGGGTTTTGAGAAAATAGTTTTTTTTAGAAATTTGATAGATTTCAGACACTTATTAAGCAAAATCAACTCCTTTTTTCAAAAAATTGTTGAGGACATTTTTAAAGGGGTGATTATTTACAACAGACTTGTTTGAAAGCAAACATCGCTATTTCCAATTTTGTAGGTTTCAAATGTTCCCTCATTAGAATTTTCGAAAAAAAAAAAAAAGAGCAATAGCCTCAATTTGGGCTAGCACCATATTTTTACAGTCTTTTGATACGTACGGATGTGGCAAAGATTTAGAGAAAACACGAGCGGTTTTTGAGAAAAAATCGCCTATTTTTCTTGCAAAATTACACGGAAACTACTCATATTTTCGAAAAATTGAACATGAACTTATTTACCGAGCTTTTTAGCTTTCATTAAGCTAAAAAACACTCTGTCGTCAACATTATAGTTGTGGAAAGACGCCTCACAAAAACACAGTTTTTCAATTTTCAAAAACTCTGTGATTTCAACGAACATGAGATTATAATATGACAAGTTACAAATCTCCCTTCGAATGCGCATGCGCGAGGAGAGGTGACTTCCACTATCAAACCACTCACTTCCCCTAAAAATATCGCTCTCACTCGTTCTGCACGCCAATCGGCGTAATCGGGGGCCTAAAAGCACAGGTAAGCTGTTGTGCCTGGCCAACTATATACACAAACGCTGACTCTCAATATATTTCTATTCAGTACGAGAAACATATGTATATAAAGCAGCGCCCTTGATCCTCAGTCCTATCCCTTTCGTCTTCGATCGCTGTGCTATGTGGCGAGTTTTGACGTAGGCCTGATTTCAAATGAAGTTCACTGGCGTTCGCAAGTTCACAATCGTTCGCAGGTAATATGGCCTGAACATCAATCTCCCTCCATCCCACCCCGATTAATTCCATTGAATTAGTTTGGAGTTACATTAAGAATTGCGTTACTAAAGAAAGCATCGGTACCCCTCTACGAGTTAAAGAAAATGTATGACGAATATTATTTTCTGAATATTGCCCAGATAAATGGAAGAAGTGTTGTAAACATGTTAAGAAAACCGAAGAAGAATATATGAAAACTGACATGACTTCGGACGCAAAAATGGAGAAAATGATGGTTTCTGTACGGGACAGTTCATATGAGGACGGCAATGACCTCGCACTGGGAAGGCTGCAGTGTTATTGATGACTTATAGCTCCTCCTTGCTGGGGAAGAGCGACGAAACGCGCGCACACAGTAGGTAAAGACATCTGCCACTATAGGAGCGGTAGTGGAAGTTCTCGAAAATAAGCTCCTACCAAAATGGAGATTTCAAACTTATGTGCTTATAGCACTATTCTCTTAAGCGTTCTTAGGCTATCCAAAGACGAAGTTCGATCAAAAAATTTGGTGCCGTTTTTGAAAATGTTTTTTGAGGCTTCAGACCCTCAAAAATCAAATTATCCGTTTGAAACACCACTTGTCCTCTATTTTCAATATTTAGTAACTGGATGTATCCACTTTTTCGTTACCAGGGACTGCAAAAAGAATTTTCATACCAAAAATTCGCATTTTCCTTATCATTGCATACCTTTCTTACTATTGCGTTAGCAGTAGCGAGAAAGGATACTTTTAATTAAAACTGTTATTTACATAAAATAGATCCTTTTCTTCTCTCTAAACAAATGAAGTAAAAGGAAAAAAAAGAGAAAGAGAGAGAGAACAAGAAAGAGTTAACAAGAGAAAGTGAGGGAACAAGAGATAGAGTGGGTACAAAAAAGAGAGGGGACCAAAAGAGATATGTAAAGAGAGGGAGAAAAAAGACAGAGAAAGAAAAGAGCAAGAGCGTGAAAATGATAGAAAAAGAGAATAAAAATGAAAGAAAAAGAGAGAGGGAAGTCGCCCTTGGCGCAAAAACATCTACTTAACGCCCTTGATACATAAATCACTACTATGGTTTAGTAGTTCATTGCTGTGTGTTTACGGGCCTGAAACAAAACACGTAATGGTAAACTTAATACCCTTGCGAGCCTTTCTGATTCTTTATCCCCTCGGGCCTTTTGAAAGCTTTATGGCCCGCTCTTATACCAACACAATACATACAACATTTTTATGAATTCGACATTTTAACGTTAAGATGCAAGCAAATACAATAAATAATTGGCGAAGTGATCAAATAAGTAAAATAACTCTTTATAAACTATATATGCCTTAATTGATTTGAAAATTGTAATTTTGGAATGTTTCTGTGAATTTATAATTGCCATCAGTCTCTAACATTTTACTGTTAAGTTTCATATTTTTTAGAGACATAATTATATTCTTCATGAGTAGCAGTACTAGTAGAAGTAATAAGATATGTAAGGCACATTGTCTAACATCCTCGAAATGTTATTTTTGACATACTAGCGTACCCGTGCGAGACATCTCGCATGTTAAAACTCACCCTTTCAATATCCATTTGTCTATCCTTTCCATTAAGGAAAGTTATTAATGAAACATGTTTATTTTTCTATTGTATAAATGTAACTTTTAATGTATTTGCAGATTATCAAACAAAAATAACACCGCAATTGATGTAGGAAACAAATTTTCAAGAAAGGTTTATTCAGCATTATACAGAGATGTTCTTGGAACAATTCATACTTCTTTAAAAACAACTTTGAAGAAATTATTCAATCTTCCTTAAAAGTTAGCTTTTTGCTTTCCTTGATAGTCCCGAAAATAATAGAAAAGGTCTCTTCAGAAAGCAACGCCAAGTAGTGCGTAAATACTGGATCGAGCAAGTACAACCTACTCTTTGCAATATTATTTGACATTCCTTGATTTGCTATGAGGAATAGAGGGGGTTTTGGAGAGTCAGGGTTCCAGCTTGCTGGGGTGCGAAAATTGAAATATTATTTGTATAATAAAAAACACTGGATTATTTTCTGTGTTTTTACGTACCTCAAGAAAAGAAATCTGAGCCAAAATATAATCAAATTAATATTTTCATCTTTGAGTATTTAATACCATTTGTTACAATTAGAAACAATTCAGTAGGCTTAGACTTCACTTCGGTACATGGGAATGTTACTCAAAAGATGCTTGCATATTGAATATCTTAACGAACCGACGCTTTGAGTTAAATATCAAACGGTGTATTATTTACAATATGAGTTTCCAGTTGGGCGTTGTTCTACATATTTCCAGATACCGCCAACATTTGAATCGTGCAGACTGCGATCGTTGGCAGTTGTCAAGTGACTTGCCCTATTCTTTCTATAATTTTAAATTTTGTTGCTTTTTTAAATTAGTTCACGTAGTAATGTAGGCCAGCACGATTTGATTTTTGTTTTTCATTTATTTCAAGCTATTTTACTTTAGCTAATTTAAAATGTTTGTTCTTTTTGTTGTCCCACACACACGTTTTCCCCTACTACCTCCGCGTACCCGTGCGAGAACTCTCACATGTTAGACCCCACACTTCTCCCTATCCTATTTCAATTTTAAGAGGGAAAGTAGAAAACGAATCGTGTTTATTTGTTTAAAAATATATAAAGGTAACTTGCAGTGTACTAACACAATATCAAATAAGAAACATTGCAATTGATGTTTAAAAGAAATTTTCAATAAATTGTTATTCAGTATTATGGAGACTTTTCTTGGAACAATTCACAACACTTCCTTAAAGACAACATTTGAAGTAATCATTCAATATTCTTTGAAATCTAGCTGTTAGCTTCACGTAATAATCACAAAAATATTAGAAAAGCTTTTTACATTTGAAAATCTACGTGTCTGAACGCGCTAACCTGAAAATTTCATCGAATGATAACGAAAATACAGGTACAGGTAAAACACACAGTCTTCACTCTTCTCTGTACACTCACATCCCTCCTCAATTAGGTACACAGCACTTACAGACCCCGGTAAAACGTTAATTGAATGGTTTCATTACACGCGTAAGAAATAATCGTAATAGGCATCAAGCAACTATAATAGTACTTCTTGTTGTTGCTGGAGAACAAATCTTGAATTAATGATTATTGAAATAAACCTCGCCAGACTGCACAAACTACGGTGTAAACAGAGAGCGTAAATAAAGATTGACGAATCTAAGCATTCTAAGCGTGTCGCCACAAAAATTACTACCAGCAAGAAGGGTTTAAATATTGAGGTGTCCTTGATAGTAATGAAGCGTGGAACTGAAAATTATATGAATATCGCGGAAGGAATCATCTTGTAGATTATGGTGTGAAAAACGTTTCAATTAGGCCTTTGGCCTGAAAACTTTCGTTTTTAAGGTTCTAGAACGCTATGTTCCGGGTTGCATTTGATTTGAATATTAAGATGCCCCCCTTTTTTCTTTTTTTTTTAATTCTTGCATATCTTTAAAGCAAAGTGCAATTCACCACGTCTCCGTGAAATTCTCTTTCTTTAGAGACCTCATTTATAAAGATTGGTTGCGTGTGAGAGTCACAACTGTTATTCACACTGGTAACTCTCAAATACACTATAAACAGTTTCATATATTTCTCAAGATTTTAATGGAAACCACTGTCTGTAGTTGTGTTAGCTTTTACGAGAATTTTCGCAGGAACTTCACAATTTTCTTTCATTTTATACGAACAAATTAGTCCAATAATGATTACGCAAGAGTTACTAGATAAACACTCTTTTTTGTTTATCTAACGTCATAATGACAAATGCGTCTTTTACAAATCCCTATAATGCTTTTACAAGTGCGTAAATTACAATGCGTCTTTTCACGACGCAAGAAATATTATAAAATATTTCGAATTCTCGTTTTATCCATTAACGAACTAGTATACCATAAAGTTTTGTATGCACATTAGGCGTTTCTAGAAGATTTTGCCTCTCAGGAGACTTCCAACCCCTTGGGCTAGAGGCCCTCAGGGTTGGAAATCACCTTCGGGCATAGCCTCCTTTAGTACAAGCCGTGCTGTGTGATCTGGCAACATCGCTCACCTACCGTCCGGTAGTCCGGGTCGCAAGCACCGCGAACATTAGCATGTGTTTTGAAACTTTTTTCCCTCGCCTCGCCTAACTACAAATAGCCTCTGCAACACAGTTTTCTGTTATTTTACCCACGTAGAATAATCAGTTTTTTGTTGCTAGTTACTAAAAAGTGTTCAGCGTAATAGCGCTGAATGAAAATTCAAATGGTAACTAATAAATATTAAATGGACAAGTTTTATTTTTATTCTCCATATTTCAAACACATAATTTCCTGAATACATTAATAAACACACTTAATATTTTTAAAATATATAGGAATATAATAAAAATATAAATAAAAATCACTAATGTCATCACTTTTGAGGAATTCCTCTACCTGCTGCTCTTGTCGATGCACAAAAGTTCTCCTTCTGTCTTGAGGATCTGTTCTGTGTGGTGTGTCAGCCTTTGTTAAGTAGGAAGGCAGGTTTTTAAAAATTGTTGGCACAGCATCATCAGTAAGTCTTGGGCAATTTAGCAGTAATTGCTGCATACCATCAGGACCTTTGTAGGGCTGGGTCTTTATGATACACTCTTCATTAAAATGTTCTGCACAAACAGATGAAGAAGCAGATGGCACCCAATTTTTTCTCGGTATAGCACGCAGCCACTTTTTTCTTCTTTCTTCATCTTTTGGAAAAGAAAATGTGGTCACTGGCTTATTCGTCTTTAAAAAAGTATCATAATTAGAGTTGCATTCTGGTACACAACATCTCCTGGGCATCTAAAAGAAAGAAAAAAAATTAACTGATGTTTTCATTATAGTACTGAATATTATTTTTCATATTAAAGTAACAAGCAACATACCTTGACAAAACGAAGTCAGCAAGATTATCAGTTTGTACCGAGAGGTACAAACATGGACAGAAGAAAGCTTGAAAATAACAAACAAAATCATTAAACATGCTTTGCATTTTTTCGACGATTTCACAATAAATTTTTTATTACTTTTACCTAATAAAACAAAGTCTGCCTTCGATGAATGTGGTCGCAGAATCCAGATTATCTTCAAACTACGCTGTATGAAGAGATCTAGAATGCAAAAGCAAGACCATGTGTGAAATGTGATGTTTTGTAGGTTAAGTTTGAGTTCACATTATATAAACAACTTACCGTGTTCTTTCCGTAGAGATTATCTTGGAGGAACTTCTTTTATAAATCCTACATCAAAGTGAGACTCTTGCGAAAAATTCTCGCGCACTGCAAATTAATATATGTATCCAAAAACTCATTTACTCGGACAATTTCTCACAGCACGCACTACACTGCACCAAAAGCAACCGATAACAACAGGTTGCTATACAGGTGCGGCCGCGACTCCCACGCCGCCAGCGTAGGACTTCGAACATCGATGCCAAATTTCTACAGCACGGCTTGTACTAAAGGAGGCTATGCCTTCGGGTCAAAAAAATCTACAAAAACGCCCTTGATACAATAATTATTGAAGCCCAAAACCGCGTGCTGCATCACTTCATAGTTATCACAAAATGTTTGGATATAATTCCAATGCTTCCTCATATTTAGCCAGCAGAATTTTTTATCACGTCCTGTAGATAAGTGAGTGAAAAACAAGTCTGTAGGGAACTCGGAAAACTCAGCTATCATATTCAGTAATGGAAATGGCGATCGCGTTCACGAACGTCAGGTCGTGTAACGTGATGCAGTACGAGGTAGAACCGACACACCAATTCAGTGCAGCGAAACAGTAGCTTCCATTCACTACGTGCGCGCCGGAGGAAGGGGAGCGCGAACAATATGAAGTTATCAGGAGACAGAAAGGTTATCTAAGCACGAAACGTGGGATTCATGACGGACACTGAAACATGTGAAAAGTTATTAGGTAATAGAACCATGAGTATAGAAGTAGCACGAAAAGAAAACAATACAAATAATTGATGAAATCTGTTGCATAGCAATAGTTTTGTATTACTGTCAGAGATATATTTACAAACGAAACAGTATAGTGTTACAAAGCAAAAAAATTGCATTCCCTACAAAACTCTCATCAATTTTTGTGGCATATTATAGTTAAATGTGTATTTGTATTGATACGATTGGCTTCCCTTCTCTTACACTATGATCGATTTAAAGTATATCGCAGAAACTAATTGTCAGTACTGGTTACAATTGCAACTTATTTTAAATATTTAACTATTATTAACTAGCCACTAACACAGAACTTGTTATATTGCATTCCCACCACTTATTGTCATCATCCTTAAAACATTCCCAAAGGTTACTGGTATGTATATAATAATTATTTATTTATTGCATTTAACCTCAGGTATTCATTATGTAATTGTGGAAATAATGAACAATACGACAAATCAATAAGAATACAGTTATTTAAAAATACAAAAACTTCATTACAAAAACTTAAAACTAAGAGTTTTTTTAACATGATTATATTACACTAATATTAACAACGTTCACAGGTAATAAATCTTTGTAAAAATCTTAAATTTAATTCAACAATCTTAATATTACGTTTGATTATAATTGTCATGGTGACAAAACTGTTTGGTAAAACTACAATGTTTGCCTCCTTAAAACATATAAAATAAGGATCAAAACCATCTTGTCTGATACATCAGAAGAAAATGACAAACTTACATGAATTATACGTTCTACTGGTTTAATAATTGCTTTACATTCTGCAATAAAAAGTGAAATATGATTCTAAAATATTATAGGAAAATCTAAAATTATCACTATAACTTTAAGTAGCACACCCGACTTGACTTTTTCATTTTCAATTGATTTATTTTGGACCCATCCATGAAAATAAGATCAATTTTATTATTGTCAAAAATGTTCCTTTCAAAGTCACTATTCGGCGACTATAACTCAATTCTTTTTTCACTTTCCAAATATAAATTAGGTTTGTAATAAAGATAGATTTGAAGATTTTATGTGTTACAAGGAGAATTCCTTTTAATAGCACTCTCCTCGATCGACAAGGTTTGGGGTGCTATGGAGTGTGCGATCAGGATCTCACCCCTGCCCACCAATCTGCAAGAACTGCTCGCTCTGGTGCAAGCTGCATGGGATGGACTAGCACAGGACTCCATTCGAGACCTGTACAACACCATGCCGCGACGTCTCTGTGTTCGCCAACATGGCGGCCCCACGCCATACTAACAAGTACCGTCTGTGGCCGTGTATATATGTATGTGCACGCCAGTACGGCATCCCTCTCAATTGTACTGTATTGGGGGGGCAAGCCCCGGGGTGAGTCCCTAGGCGGTGGCCTTTACCTGCACCCCCCTCAAGAGTACAAGTACTCCCTCGGGCCAATATCCGGATACCGCCGGAACGCAGTTTGCCATCACAGCAACCTCCCAATAGAAAGCCTGGGTCCAGGGCCGCCCTGCCAGCTCAGAGCTACTAGCTATCCGGGCTTGTGCCCGAGTCAATGTCGCCTGTATGACGACACGCCACTCACATGCGCCGGGACCCAAATCCCTCCTATGCCCAGTGTATCGGGCCACTGTCACGACGAAGCCAAGAGCCCAACTGGGGGCCACCCGAACTAAGGTCCGGGCGGCTCGGGGCCCCCATCCCGTCCCCCCACTGCCTGCACGTTCAGGCTATCTATCTGGGTTGGACTGTATCCAAGGCAACCTGACGGTAGGTAATGTCCCGCCGGAGTTCTATTTCTGGATTCCAGAGTACTCCAGGAGTCCTTCACCCAATCCTGCCTTAAGATGGACGCGCCAGGGGTCCAACTGGTGGGTTGCCGGGTTGAACCGTCAACCAGGAGCTTAGCATCGCCTACTCACTGCCTCCACCTTGAGGCTAACCACGTGAGTGTCGCCATGAAACTGGAGGTCCGGGAGGTCGACTCCAACTCTCCAACAGAGGTCGTGTCCACCTACGCAGCCACGAACTCCCTGCGGGCCATGTAGCACGATAAATGTTGGTCCTACAAATGTGAAAGTGTAATCATTCTTTATGCATGGTACCCTCTACCTGCCTGCCAACAATGATCGCAATCCGCCTTGTCATTCTGGGAGCAGTTTTTTATGTCGATGATATATATATATATATATATATATATATATATATATATATATATATATTAACCATTAACTAATGTTGTAACGGGGGAATGTATTTCAGAAGTAGAATATTGCTGAAACAAGAGACAATAGCGGCAGTCGCAATGGGAGTAGAGCAAACAGTCGTCATTTTTCCGTTTTGGTAACTGAAAAAGATACACGTGGAAATCAATAATCGAGGCGGAAGAACATTCTTTTGTTGTAAACAATAGAGAGATATAATAGATTTCTTGAAGTTTGACGATGACGGGGGACATTCACTCTTGCTTACGACACGGCAGCGAGCAGATAAAACGACTTACCTGTGGGTGGTATTAATTTAAAATTTGTATTCGCAACATTAGAACAGGATAAGACGCTGTTCAGGGAAATAAACCGAGAATTTGTTCATTGTGGAACAGTACGCGTGTAGGCGTCCGTCAGTAGCGCAAGCATTGGGTAGTTAACATGATTAATATTATAATGTAATAGACAATACAGTTGGACATTGGACAAACGGTGATTTATTAAGGAAAGAAAGAAGTCATCGCGAGACAACCGAGAAGATTCTACGAGGCACCGTCGAAGGGGAACTGAAGACTGCGCGCGAAGAATTATACGGTGCGCAGGCCTTAGTTCATTTGAACTATTAGACATGCAAAAACAGGTTGCGACTTGAGAAAATTAATGGCGACCTCGCCTCCTCCTTTTCCATGTGACGACTGTGATGGCGATGACCACGGTGGGGACATGACGCTGACGGATACTGCGTCTAACTCAGTAAAACTTGTAGACCAATTGAAAAAGTGTTCCTGATTGTCAGTATATGGTTCTTAATAATAAAACTTATCCAATTTTATGTATGACAATCTTTTATTGTTCACATTTGCACACATTTCATAATAAATTAATCAATAAACAAAATTTTAAAAAATGTCAAAGACCAGGTACTGTTTCTTGAACGTGACAACGTGGTATACAGTTTACCTTGATTGCAATCTAACATATGTAGGACAAACTAAGCGCACAATTAAACAACGAATGAAAGAACATTCCAGAAATATTAAGGAATCTTCTCCTCGACTCAATTTTTTATCGAGACACAGACTGAATTTGTCACATGAATTTGATTTTGAGAACACAATTATTTTGAACACCGAGGTCAGGAGATTCCCTCGACTTATTTCTGAAACCCTTCAAATTCAATTAAATCACACTCTCTATACCAAGTAGAAATAAATGTTTTTACCAACGCATATGATAATGTGTTGTACAAAATTAAGAAATACCTAGAGTAATGCCTAATTTGTTAAATTGCCACACTGCTTATTCATGCGCCGTGCCTACGTTACGTTAGTCATTCTCGGGTCAGTTTATGCTCTTGAGCCCACTAGGGAGGTTGCTGTTGAGTTCACTATGTGTCCTCGAGTGCTAGACCGTTAAGAATGGGACAACAGTTCCCTTTATTAAGGTGTCTCATTGAAATATATTTTTTATTTTGTTTGTGTTTTGTATGTTTTGTCTTTTATTATAATCTAATTTTATCATTTTAATATTTTAATATTTCAACAAGTTTTGAAAAACTATTTACTTTTAGGAAGTCAACTTAGTTGACATTAAGATTCATTTTTACTTAATTGACATGAAACATTTTAACTCAGTTGTATTAACTTTTAATTAAGTGATTATGTGAAATATTTTGTTAACTAAATGATTTTACGTGGTGAATAATATTGAATTCCGTATCCCGTAATTTAGGAGCCTGATGATGTAACTAAATACGTTACGAAACGTTGTATTCTGTGTGCAAATGTGAACAATGAAGGATTGTCATAAATAAAATTGGATTATTATTATTATTATTATTCCATAACATCACGACTACAGATGTTATGAGTCGGCTGAATATAAAATCTACTCCAGGTTGCAACCAGCTACCTAAGGAGCAGATCTAGGGACTGTCGGTGCCTCTACAATACTTTGCGCAAAATGTGGGCTGTTCCAAATAAAGCAATTTCTTGCACTTCCCAGTCTTTTGAATTACCGGGGAGTTTAGACAAGTTCTTACTCAAATTTTGCGGAACAAATCCCAGAGCTCCGATATCTATCGGGACGACCTGTGCTTTTACGCCCCACATTCGGCTGATCTCGATTTCCAAACTCTTGTATTTAAGACGTTTCTCTGCCTCTTTGGTAACGACGTTTTGATCACAAGGTACAGCAACATCGATAAGTAAACACGATTTTTTCGCCAAATCCCGGATAACTATATCCGGTTTGTTTGCCGCTATCGTGCGATCAGTTTGAATTTGTTGGTCGTACAATATCGTACACAATCCAACAGACGTCACCGGTTTTGGTGAGTGTTCGTACCACTTGGTGCATGTGTTTGGAACTTCGAGGGCGGTACAGATCTGCCAGTGGAGGTAGCTACACACCCTGTCATGTCTTTTCAGGTATTCGGTCTTTGCTAGGATTGGGCAAGCTGAGACAATATGATCAATGGTTTCTACTTGCTCCTGGCAAATGCGGCATTTATCATCTTGGGAAATTTTGAGAACCGCTTTATCATAATGTCGTGTTCTCAAGGCCTGATCTTGGGCAGCTATTACAAGTGCTTCCGATTCTGGCTTCATTCTTCCCCTTTTAAGCCACATAAATGATTGATCTTTATTGATCTGCACATGGTCCATTCTTTTTAGGTATTGTCCGTGGAGTGGTTTGTCTCTCCACGATTTCTTTAACATTTTTTGTGTCTCACATTTCATGTTTAGGAGCATCAGAAGTTCAGTGTCTGTGTTATTCGACGTGTCTTGCCTAGTTTTCTTCGCAATGCTTCTAGCTACACTAACAATGCCTCTGTTTCCCATTCTTCGGTCAGATTTCATGACCTGCCTCATTAGAGGGTCATCTTGATGGCTGACTACATACTTTCCCATCCTGACTATTGCGTTGTGCCAGGAGGCCTCAATTTGTCTGAGACCTCTTCCTCCTTCCTTACGTGACACATAAAGTCTATGTATATCAGCTCGGGGGTGGGCAACATGATGCATTGTAAGCAGTTTTCTGGTTTTTCGATCCATGGTGCGAATTTCCTGCTCAGTCCAGTCCACTAGTCCAAAACTGTATTCGGCTACAGGTACCGCCAAACTACCTATTGCAGAAATTTTATTCCTGGAATTGAGAGCGGACTGCAGGACCAGTCTCACTCTCCTATAATACTCCCTACGAATTCTCTCTTTCATTCTGTCATTCGAGATGGTTTCACATTCTTCAATGCCCAGATATTTGTAAGTTTTACCTGGCTCAAGATCTTGAATCACAGTGTGCGTATCGATTTCAATGTTCTCAGACGTTGTGAGTTTTCCTCTTTTTAAATTGATTTTTGCACACTTGTCAAGACCAAACTTCATGCAGATGTCATTGCTAAAGTCATTTACGACAGACAGCATTTGGGAGAGAATCGCTTCATTCTTAGCAAACACTTTCAGATCATCATCATCATCATTATTATTATTATTATTATTATTATTATTATTATTATTATTATTATTATAAATTAGAACCCGACGGTTGAGCAACTACGGCGTAGTGAAGCTTGATAAATTTAATCTGCAGACAAAAAAGAATAATCTCGTTCGTAATTATTTCCTGGCACCCAAATTACCACAGATAATTAAAAATATTCGGAAATAGTTACGAGTACATAGTGAGATGAGATTAGAGAGAGTGAGCTTCAATATATATGCTGCGAATTTTTTTACGGCTGTCGCTTCTTCTCGCTTCTCAGTTTCCACCTCTTCTGATCTTCCCAGTTTCCATCTTTGAGGTCTCTTGCCTCCATTTCTTCTTGGATGTCCTTTCTCCAACTTCTTGGTTGTCTTCCACGCTTCTTCCGCTCTGGAGGTGTCCATGACCAGAGCTTCTTAGGTCACCTATTACTTTCCAAACGCTGGAGATGTCCATGCCAATTTAACCGTTTTGTGCCAATTGAATCCAAGATGCTGCTCTCTACGTTCATCATCTCTCTTATTGTTTCATTTCTAATATGATCCAACCTGGACACACGACAGCACCTTCTTCAGTAGTCTATTTTAAGGACCATCAACCTGCATTTATCCCTTTTGTTCAATGTCCATGTTTCAGCTCCGTAGGTACTTATGCTCCGTGTTGTAATCGCTAACTTAGCGTTTACATAAATTCCAAAAAGTAAAGCAATTCACCACGAGAGAGCGCGACCTTTCGGACCACGAAATCTAATATTCGCAGTACCTCAAAGGGGACGCCACTATTGATAAGAAGTTTGTGAAAGCACTAAACGGCAAAATCAAACAACCAATCACAAATTAAGAAGACTTCGGAAATAATTTTCTATGATGAAGAGCCGATCTCAGCCATTTTGATCTACGCCGTGAGAAGGAACACTTCGGATACGGAAGGCTGAAGAAGACTGCGAGACGGATTCCACCATTTAAAGAATTAGAAGAAGCTTAATAAAGGTATTTCTCCTGACTACCCATCTTAGAAGAGTGTACAACTAAATTGAAGATTATTGTAAATAGTAACGTTAATGTAATTCAAGCATGACCGTGCGGAATCCACTAATATATGAATTATACGTACGATACGGAGCTCGTAGTCATACTTAGAAGAAAAGTAATTTTTCTAATAGATTATTTCTTTTCTTTTCACCTTTTTTTTTGTTTCTTTCTTATTCTGCTTTAGTTTTCTTACGCTTTGTACTCTTGTACGTAAGAATACCATGCAACTTTTTTGGGCTTCGTCTCACATTGACGAACATTTAATACCGGGTGTTTTTTATCGTTCGCCGAAGATTCCGGCCGCCCGGGCAGTCGAGGGCCCATTCGCCCGACAAACTGCTGACTCAACTCCCGTGCTATCCGAGAACTATCGCTGCGCCGCTTAACGTACCTTAAAGAAGATGCTGAAAGTGGTGTCCTTCGGCTCGAATGCATTCTTGGCACCTCCGAAACACATTCTGATTTGCCCTTTGAAGTAAGTCTCGAGGAATTGCTGCGATGCCCCCCGGTACTTTTCCGCGGCACCCCTCGCCCACCTCCTCCCTTGAGATCCTCAGTTTCTTCCCCGGGCCATTAATTACTACCCCTGTTTGTCATACAATTGAAGTGAGAGGGAACGAGTGTAAGTTTCTCTCTCAGTTCTCGGCTCAAAAAACCTCCGATGATTGGACGAAATTATTTTGCGACGCACTAACCTTTCGCCAATAGCCGCCGGACTTAAACAGAATTCTCGAAAGTTTTTAGAACATTTTGGATGAATTTGGTGGGGGAAGGGAGGCTCGAATCGCATCGCGAAGACAGCGTCGAGAGAGAACGTAGGAGGCAGTCAGAGAGGCCGGTCGTGGTCACTGCGGCGTCCGGCGCCGGAGAGATAATTTTTTCTCTGTGTTGAACTTGTGAGAAAGCGTAAATTCATTAGGCGAGAATATGTGCGCGGCCTCTAAATAGCAGTAGATCGTGAATTTTAAGACGCCTCATTTATAATCAGAATCGCGGAGGGAAAGTGACTGACGCGTACTCGTGCCTGAGCGTATTATAGTGAAGTAATTAGATCACTTACGAACTTGCCGCGATCTTCAAAGTGCAGAGCAGTGGACTGAAGGTGTTGAGACCATTGTGTCAGGCGGACATTATCTGGTGATTAGTAGCTGTGAGTGAGCGGCGCTGTGTATTTGGTCGGCACTCAAGAGCCCGGCACCCGCTACCTGCTTTGACCTGCCCGCCGCCTGCTCTTCCCCTCCGAGCGGCGCCCTCAGTGTGCGCGCCAAACCCGGCGTCCTCCCAGCCAGCTGGCAGCAGAGGTCGTTCAACCCGCTGGTTGGTTGTGTAAGTCGCTCCGCTAAGGCGGTACTACGCCCTTCAAAAGTGATGAACAATTGAGAGAACAATTTGCATTGCCTTTTGACCAGGCGGAGAAGCTAAGATTCCCGGCCGCGCTTGGCCATCAAGAAGGAATCAGCATAGAAGTTTGTCAAATTTATTGTACTAGTTTCACTTTTCAATTTTTTGTGTGCATGTAATTTTGAAATTGGGTAAAAGGAGAGCATGCTCGCCGACATGAGTGGTATTATCATGACCTTTTTTTCTTTTCTTTGCTCAATAAATGCCACTTGTTTTGTTAACCTGATTACAAGTCTCTCATTTCGTACCGGCCACCGACCTCCACCATCTTCACCACTTTAGGCACGCCCTTCTACCCACTGAGTTAACCGGCAGCCAAGTCTTCCGCGCCCAACAGGAGACGAGGTTGTCGCAATCCGCGCCCAACAGGGGACGAGGTTGTCGCAATATTTACTGTATTTGCATTTTTCCAAACGTTGTATTTAAGAATTTCTTTTGTTTTGTTTCATGGGTATATGTAAACGAGTATTCATTGTTTCAAATATATGTATTTTCCTCAAATTAAGAAAATCCCATTTCCCTAAAAACAATTTCCCATATGAAAAATTGTGTTTACATAGTGTTTTTAAACATACTGCATCAGAAACAACAAAAAATTAATTTAAACAAAATTTTATTGCATGGTGTAATCAATTCCGCTTTCGATCTGGACACTCCACTATGTCACATCTAATAAGTGTTGATAGTCAAATTCAGGAGGCATTTATGAACAATCAACACGTAATTGCTGTTAGCCTGGATATAGAGAAAGTGTACGACATGGTGTGGAAACGACGGATCTTGAAGATTTTGCAGATAATAGGAATAAAAGGAAATATGTATGATTTTATTAAAAACTTTTCTCTTGATCGCAGATTACAAGTTAAGATCAATGGGCAACTTTTAGATATTAAACAGATTGAAAATGGTGTACCCCAAGGATCCGTTCTAAGAGTGAATCTTTTCCTACTATCAATTAATGATATAGACAAGGGGGTTCAACCACCAGTTATTACATAAGAAAATATGCGGATGACATTACTGTACTATGCAAAGGAAAATCTGTCCCATCTACTCAAAAGACCATGCAAAAAGCACTAAACACAATTTTTGAATGGTCTTTGAGCACAGGGTTTAAATTTTCTGCCAAGAAAACAGAGTGCATGTTTTTCTCAATGATATTTGATACAGTATCTCCTAAACTCCAGCTTGGAACTCAACCCCTTCGCTTTGTTAACAAAATGAAAATTCTTGGACTACAATTTGACCAAAAATTAACATGGAAGATCCACTTACAAGAACTAATAGTGGAATGCAAAAAGAGACTTAACGTTATTAAATGCCTCTCCAACAACAACTGGGGAGCTGATAAAAACCTCCTGCTATTAAGATATAGAGCTATCATTCGATCAAAAATCGATTATGGTTCACTCTTATACCAATCTGCTAACAAAAAAGAGCTGAGGAAAATAGAATCAATACACAATAAAGGGCTTAGAATATGCACTGGATGCTTCCACACCACCCCTATAGGAAGTATACTTATTGAAGCACAATAAACCTCATTAAACCACCGAAGGAGAACTCTCAATCTCAAGTATGCTGCTAAAGCCGCCTCGTCTACTAACCTTATAATACACAATGACATTTTTCCTCAGCTACAGAATATCTATAATAGTCACTTTCGATATAAAGCGAAGTACAGTAGAATAACCCAGCAACTTAGAGAACTAAACATTAAAAATATAAGTGCTGAGAAACACAGATAATTCCAAATACCACCATGGATCATACAAAAAATGACACTAGAGCTATCACTCACTGATTATAACAATAGTAATTTAACAAAAGAAGATTGCAACACACAATTTAAAGAAGTAATCCACAAGTATAAAAACTACTCCCATTTTTATATTAGTAACAAAAATAGTGAACTGAAGTCATGGTATATACACCCAATGAAAAATTTAGTTTCTTACTACATCACTACTGCAGTTCTAATAGTGCTGAAAGTTATGCTCTAATGACAGCACTAAAAATAATACATCAATCGCTGGACTCAAATATAATTGTATTCACAAACTCACTATCTACAATAAAACTATGCTCCAACAAAACTTCAAACTCTGAAATGGCTGTCAAGATTCAAGAACTACACCATCTTATTCAAAGGCTTGGTAAAAACCTTGTTATCTTCTGGATTCCCCCTCTTCTGGATATATCATTGGCTGCACCAGGAAGTCAGATTCCAACATCACTAGTCGACCTCCAGTCAGTAAAAAATGTGCATAACATAGCACACACGACGAATGATATCTGGAAGTACTTGTATGGGAAAATGAAAACCAAGTGGAGCGAAGATTGGAAATTTTATAAGGCTAGTAGTATTCATAAGAATATAAAAAACTTCGACAACCTGCAAACTTCAAAAAAACTGTGCCGAGAAGATCAAGTTACAATCACCAGAATTAGATCAGAACACACGAGGCTTACTCACCTCTACCTAATAAACAAGAATACTCCCCTAATTTGCAATATATGTAATGTACAAATAACAATAATACATATTATTCAGGAATGTCCTATGTACAATCAATCCCGCCAATCAATCTTACAGAAATTTAATGCTGATGCTTTACTTCATTCAAGCTCCCTAGAAGAAAAAATTTTAAAATTTTGCAAATCAGTTAATGTCGAACTGTAATACAAATTTTAATATTGTTTTTAAGTATACGTACTGTAAAATATTTCCAACCTCTGGTATAATATAAACTGTAATGTCTCACTATTCACTGAACAAAAATGTATAATTGTAAAAACAAATTGTACCCATGCTATGTAAACTTACAGAACTTTGTAAACTTAATGTATGTACCTTATTGTAAACTTAGAGAATAGTCGCTAATAACCTCGCAGTTGATGCGACTATAAATAATTTTTTAATAAATAAATAGATAAATAAATACATAAATAAATAAAATAATAAAACTATTGGTGCTATCGAATGGCACAGACTTTCACGTATTAGTTTTCTACTTCCTTTGGTCTCGGATAGCTATTCGGACTTGACACATACTCTTGCCAGCTACCATCTATCGCCACCCAAACTACATTTTTTTGACATTTTCATAAATTTTCGGTTTCCTAATTGTAAAAGGAAAATATTATTTTAATAACATGAAAACACAAAAAAAGTTCCTCGTAAATAGCAATTGTTTTCGAAAAATTTGGAGCCGTTTTAAAGAAAATGGTGTTTAAGGGCTACTGTAAATGCAAACTTGGAGAGCTTTTTTCATAGAAAATTTTTGGGTTGTCGAAAAACTTCATTTAAAGTCATTTAAAGCACCTCCATTCACTAATAGAACAGTGATTATAAATTGCTGGAAATGAGCATACAAATGGTGTGAGAGAACCCTCTAAAATATTATATTTGTGCACTTTTGGAAAAAACAAAAAATAACCCAAAGTGAACTTCACGTCATACTAAAGACTGCAATTTGCATTATACGTACGAAAGGTTTGATGAAAAAATTTGGACCCATTTAAGAGAAAATAGCGTTTGAGCATTTCTGAAAGTGCGGGATTTTGAGCTAGCCCACATAAATACAATAATGTTAACAAATTGCGGATAATGTAAATATTAACCCTGCAGTGGTAACGTGACTTTTTGAAACAAAAGTGGTAACGTGGGGTGTCTCCAGACCCCCACTCTCTTTTCATGATATATGCTAAATGATTGAAAAATAAATTAATAGAATATTCTTCTTTATTATTAACAATTTTTTGCGTGTAATTAAACAATTTACTACGAATTTAGTTGCTAAACAACTCTGAGAATTTATCACGAAAGCACCAACTATTTGGAGTTAATTTTTCTACCGGTCTGCGCGTGTTGCCACATCCAAGCCCATATTTCGTATCAGAAATTGAAATCTTTTCAAATTCAAAGTACAATGGAAAATTTCAATACCCATATTACCCACTATCCAAAATTCAGCAAGATTTTGGTGCCCTGATTCCACAGACTCAGTCAAAATACGTAGCACAATTACTTCCTTCATTTCCTTTTTCTCAGTCTTATACAGTATATTGCTGCGATCATTTTTATTCCTCTCTAAATCCATTTCATGTTTGATGCTGGTGGATTCTGTAATTCCCTCAATCATATGCAAATCAATAAATAAAGAAAACATTATCCTGGTATTTTGGGATTGCGTGCAGACTGCTTTATCCAGGGTGGTGAGTAACGATATTCTGTTCCCGCTTTCAGCAAAAGTTGGGGTATTCTTCCACTCCTTTCTTCACATCTAGTGATCTAAAATGTTCGTAGTTCAGTATTAATTTTGCAGGATAAAAATACAGCATGCAATACGTTCCCAAACTAATATAATGTACGAGACTGAAGACACTTTTGCTAACATAGGAGGTGACGCGGTGGTCTCTGGGCACCCCAAACAAAACAATAGCTTGCTACACGGATAAAACTCACTAAAGTGGCAAACTGAGAGCACGCTAAATATCATGATACAAAGAGAGAAAGGTACTAAATCAGTGGTGAGGGTAGCCAACACGGGAAATACAACAAGCGGGAAGAAAGGATTGTGGGGATCCCACAGACACCGGCATTACCATTCCCGGGTTAATGACCTGAGAGACAAGTCAAAAAATTAAATTTTTGTAATAAAAAAACAACAAAATAGAGCAATTTCTGTCATTTCATAGAGTATATTTAGTACTATCCCTAGCAAAATTTTAAAGAACAAATTTGGAGCTGTTTTTGAGAAAATCCTATTCATGTGATTTTTTTTAATTGCACATATTGCAGACATTATTGCGCGAAAACTACTACAATTTTCAAAAACAATGTACCTGACTTTAATGAAAGAACTCGGTTTGGAGAACATAGAAACTTGAAATTTTCGAAAATTCAGTGTTATCCGTGAAAATCGGACCTATGCAACCTTAAGTGTATTTTACTCTATTCGTATAAGAAATTTAAGGAAAAAATTTGGAGCCGTTTCTGAGAAAATTTTGAAAATGTCTGAGGGGTTCATGTAAAGTACTTCCAAATTTTAAGAAAGTTTTTCAAAATCGTAACGCAGTGGAACCAGATCGATCTGGTAATTTCCATTTTGGAAGGAATCATACTTTTGGTTTAGGCGTTAGTGTTTTCTCAGACTGACGGAAGACGGACAGACGAACGGGCGGGCGGACATTTTGAAAACAATCACTTCAGTATCAGGGGACCCCAAAACGTGTATATCTGTTAAAATATCGAAATTCATTTTCCGCAGCATTACATAACTTTCCCTACACTACGTGCATTACTCCGTATATACGTACGTATACAGGAAAGTAAAAACCACTCCACCTGTCTAAATCGTGGGCAAGGGCGTGTCTGTGCATTGTCTCATAAGGTCATCATAGACGATTCGTGGTCAGCCTGAACATCCGCCGATGTTATCGGCCATGCCGATGCTACAACAGACCAGTCAACGGGCAGTTCACCGCCCAGGCGCAAGGCAGCCATGGCTCCGACATGTGGATCTCGTTGGTTGCTTGTGATGATCATAGTGCACGTCGTCGTGAACGCCCAAGAAGATGACGCTGTAAGTATGCCAACATTTATTCTTTAATTTCACAATTTGTTGTGACAGGAACCCTGAACTAAACTTCTAATAGCCCCTGTTGGTTAGCCGGGTCCTAAAAACAAATTTCATCACTTCATACATCTTCAGAACATTTATGATTATGAATATGCAGTATTCTAAGTTTAACTTAAATATAAGCTAACTCTTAAAATATTTTCATCTTAGTGTTTAATAGTTAAGGACTACAATAGACTTGTAATTCCAATAGGAGAAAGTCCAATTCAATATTAAACATTTCATTTTTGAACATTAAAAGGTAGCGAAAGCAAAAAATTAGATCCGCCACCACCATTGCTTCAAATGACCTCAAAATTAACCAATCATTCAAACTCAGTGGCATAAAAAGTTCCAACATACTGTGAAAACCTTTATTTCACATTATATTTAATGAAATAGTACGAAAATCTAGGTTGGCCTTTGAACCTCTACAGTGTTTTACAGTGAATGACTATTGAACTTTTACAATGTTGGTTCTGAAAATTCAGTTTATTTTACGGTTTTCCTTTTTAATTTAATTTTCTTCCGTAGCGCTTGAGATATATTAACACTTTAATTATCTCGACCGTGCTTTGAACGGATTAAGTATTTTCGGTATTACAACAAAAATTGAGATTTAACGATCATTAGAAAACGTTTCCCTCTCTCTCTCTCTCTCTCTCTCACTCACTCTTGTACGGAATGTAAGAGAGAGGTGTCGATTTCGAAACACGCTGGTGTAGAATTATGCATGTATTATTCAGTACCTTTATGTAAGTTCAGAGTTCTTGCAAAGTCATCATGTGATTTATGTAAAGAGATTTTTCAAAATTTCACAACTCCCTTAGAAAACAGAAAAAATGTGGTCTTTATTATCAAATGTATAATTATCAGTATTACATAGTAAAAGGTAATACATTCGTTGAAATTTCTCATATGTAACAACACATTATACTTTTAATTTAACTTGAAATTATTGAAATATGACAGAAATACATCCTCATTCTATTTGAACAGATTAATAAATGAAATTCAATAAAATATGCATCATTTTAGAAGAGACTTGCGAAACCTCATACCAACGAGAGGAAGAAATACGACACGGATTCAAAAAACAATTCTACAATTTTGTTATCTAATACGAACGGTTTCTGACCTGCAGACAAAATGTAAAAGTTAATGAATCCATCTGAAACAAAATCATATTTAAAATAAGTATTATCTCTATATCCCGTAAATTTGGCAAAATGCCTTTTTACTTTCCCGTATACGTACGTATATACGGAGTAATATACGTAGTATAGGGAAACGTACGTAATGCTGCGCGAAAAAAACGGATTATCGACAGAAAAAAAATCGTTGCCGGATCGTGATAACGGAACTAATGGTGCTACAGAATGGCACAGACTTTCCTATATTAATTTTCTATTTTCTTTGGTCTCGGCTAGCTATTCGGACTTAACACATACTCTTACCAGCTGCCATCTATCACCACCCAAACTAAATATTCTTGACATTTTCATAAATTTTCGGTTACCTAATAGTAAAACGGAAATATTATTTTTAGAACATGAAAGAACAGTAAAACTTCCTCCTAAATAACAATTCGCGACGTCAGAACCACAGGGTTCTATTTGCAATTTTTGTCATTTCTGATTTTATGGCATATAGATATAGAGAAAGCCTAAATTTTTCAAATAAAAAAAGGTATTATAACTAAATTCGCATTAGTTTCAAAGTTATAAAATGGGAAATATAGTTATATCTGCATAATTTGGTAAACCTGAGACATTTAGACATAGTAGACATTTCTATCTGCAGCACCCGTTGAAAAATCTCGAAGTTGAAAGTGTTGAGATTATATGGTCACGTTATACAGAGTGTTTTTTTTTATCGTTCGCCGAAGATTCCGGCCGCGTCGCCCGGGCAGTCGAGAGCTCATTCGCCCGGCAAACCGCTGACTCAACTCCCGTGCTATCCGAGAACTATCGCTGCGCCGCTTAACGTACCTTAAAGAAGATGCTGAAAGTGGTGTCCTTCGGCTCGAATGCATTCTTGGCACCTCCGAAACACATTCTGATTTGCACTTTTAAGTAAGTCTCGAGGAATTGCTGCGATTTTCTCCGTGTATACGTACGTATACGGGAAAGTAAAAATACATTTTCAAATAAGGTCATACTTAATTTTTTCAAAATACGAGTAGGTTTTCTATAATTTTTTGACAAACAATAGCCCGCTGCATATTTACTGTGGTCAGGCAGGCATATTATTTCTTCGTTCGTTTCCTATTTTCGACCTTTTGGTATTAATTTTTAATAAATTACTTATTTCGAAATATTTGAAATAAAAATCAAAAATATTAATAGCTCTAAGAATAGCGACAATGCAGGGTCGGCAACAATAGAATTCCGTTTTACGCCGGCGAATATCTGTGAATTACGTATCATTGTAATGACCTGATATACAAAACTTTTGTATTCTGTATTTGTGCATTTGTAAAATTCACATAGTTCTGACAACACTGGGATGGAAACTGTGAGTTGTTCGCTTCTTGGTTGAATTGGACGTTGTTAAATAATAGCTAAGATGTTAGTAGCGCATGAAGTGCAATATTTCAGTACTATGTAGCTGTTACCAATAACGTGGGAAAGTATGTACTGTTGTGGCACAACTAGTTGTACCGGGGTGGTAAATGGCACGATTTCTGTTACTAGTCCAAGAAATGTACTGGTCAGTTTTCATTCAGCACTTTTGATTCTCAATTATCTCCATTGCAGCGTTTCGTGGAAATTTTCCCAGGAAAATGCTATGTTCACGATGAGATTATCATCTCGAAGTTGGAACTTCACCCGCAAGGAAAAGAGAGTATATCGTCAAAAATCACTGGGATTGTCTCATTGGCGAACCAATTGCCTTGCGAGACTCAAGTAAGTAAACTTTTTAACAACATACATTTACTCGCCTTTTGTATAAGCTGATAATGCATATAATTTCCTACAAAAACGATTATTTATCTATTTAAGTTCGAGCACAGAAATTAAAAAAAAAAGATTGTACAAGGTGATTCAGTCCTCATTACTCATACAATACTCTGATAGAGTACACTAAGTTATTTACGTGTGCAAAAGACAATACTGTAAAACGTACTCAAAATTTTGATGAAAATAAAGTTTTTTTCATTGATCATTTTTTGCATAAAGGTAGACCAGATATTGCATTAAAATTTCCTAATACTACATACTTCTCTAAGAAATATGAAAAGAGAGAGAAAAACTATTCCGTAAGTGTTATTTACGATACGTTATTATTATTATTATTATTATTATTATTATTATTATTATTATTATCATCATCATTATTATTACTACTATTCCTCTATATTTGCACAAAACGAGCTGTTCCAAATAAAGCGATTTCTTGCACTTCCCAGTTTTTTGAATTACAGAGGAGTTTACACACTTTCTTACATAAATTTTATGGAACAAATCCCAGAGCTCCGATAACTATCGGGACGACCTGTTCTTTTACGCCCCACATTCGGCTGATCTCGATTTCCTAACTCTTGTATTTAAGACGTTGCCTCCTTGATAACGACGTTTTGATCGCAAAGTACTGCAACATCGACAACTAAACACGATTTTTTCTCCAAATCCCCGATAACTCTATCCGGTTTGTTTGCCGCGATCAGTTTGAAATTGTTGGTCGTACAATTTCGTACACAATCCAACAGATGTCACCGGTTTTTCTGAGTGCGCGTACCACTTGGAGCATGTGTTTGGAACTTCGAGAGCGGTACAGATCTGCCCGTGGAGGTAACTACACACCCTGTCGTGTCTTTTCAATTATTCGATCTTTGCGAGGATTAGACAGGCTGAGACAATACGATCAATGGTTTCTGCGTGGTCCTGGCAAATGCGGAATTTATTATCTTGAGAATTTTTGAGAACCGCTTTATCATAATGTCATGTACTGAACGCCTGATCTTGGGCAGCTATTATAAGTGCTTCCGACACTGGCTTCATTCTTCCCCTTTTAAGCCGCATAAATGATTGATCTTTATTGTTCTGTGCTCTGTCCATTCGCATCAAATATTGTCCGTGGAGTGATTTGTCTCTCCATGATTTCTTTATCATTTTTTGTGTCTCACATTTCATGTCATGTAGCATCAGAAGATCCGTGTCTCTGTCATTTTGCGTGTCTTGCATAGTTTTCTTTGCAATGCTTCTTGCCTCTCTTTCCCATTCTTTGGTCAGATTTCATGACCTGCCTCATTAGAGGGTAATAGTGATGGCTGACTACATAATTTCCCATTTCGACTATTGTTGCACCAGGAGTTTTCAATTTGTCTCTCTCTCCTTCCTTACGTGACACATAAAGTCTATGTACATCAGCTCGAGGGTGGGCGACATGATGAATTGTTATACGTTTTCTGTTTTTTCGATTCATGATGCGAATTTCTTGCTCAGTCCAGTCCGCTAGCTCGAAACTGTATTCGGCTACAGGCACCGTCAAACTACCTATATTGCTGATATTTTATTCCTGGAATACAGAGTGGACTGCAGGACCAGTCTCCCTCTTCTGTAATACTCCCTGTGAATTCTCTCTTTCATTGTGTCGTTTGAGATGGTCTCAAATTCTTCAATTCCCAGATATTTGTAAGTTTTACCTGGCTCAAGATCTTGAATCACAGCGCGCGTATCAACCTCAATACTCTCTGATGTTGTCAGTTTGAGTATTTTTAAATTGATTTTTGCACACTTGTCAAAATTAAACTTCATGCAGATGTCATTGCTAAACCCATTCACGACAGACAGCATTTGAGAGAGAATCGCTTCATTCTTTGCAAACACTTTAAGATCATCCATGTTAAGCAAATGTGATACTAGCTTTTATCACCATGGAGCTTGTAACCAAAGTCAGCTTGCGCCAATGTCTAGATAGTGGCATGAAACTAATGCAAAACAGCAGAGGGGATAGTGAATCTCCTTGAAAAATACCTCTGTTCATCTGAATACTCCTGGTTTCTACTGCTTCTTTTCCGCTGTTGATTAGTAACCTGGTACTCCACGACTTCATACTAGCCTTGCAAAATTCAATAAGTCTAGGATGAAATCAATAGATCTCCAGGGTCTTCAAAATCCAATCGTGTGGTACACTATCAAAGGCCTTTTGGTAGTCAATCCAAGCCATGTTGAAATTGCGTTTTCGTTTCTTTACATCATTCAAGATGACTTTATTCAATAGCAAGATTTCCTTATAGCCATAAGAACCTTTACGACATATTTTTGTTCAGCGGGAATCAGATGATTCTTCTCTAGATGTCTGTACATTTTGTCAGCTATGGCTGCAGTTATAACTTTGTACAGTACTGGCAGACAAGTGATTTGCCTGTAGTTCTTCGCCAAAGAGCTGTCTCCCGCTTTGGGTAGCAAATATGTGATGCCGCGTGTGAGCCATTCCGGGAGTTCCTTTGGGTTATTTAAAAAAATATTAACAGCCTTTGCTAGATGAGAATGTATTGCTGTGAATTTCTTAATCTAATAAATCTGGATCTTATCAATCCCGGGGGATTTCCAGTTTCCGATGTTCTTAATTGCTTGGAAGAGATCCTCTTCCGAGAATTCATGAACATGTTGCACTGTTTCCACAAGTTTATCGGCAGCATCAAAGTCAGATTGAGCCAAGATGCGTCTTTGTTGTAGGGTATACTCTTCTCCCAGTTTCCTGCCCAAAATACTTTGACGTCATCTTTTGAAGGAGTGGCAGCATTGCCATTCGATTTTTGAGTCAGATTATGATACAATCTCTTCGCGTCTGTTTCAAACAACCGGTTGTGTACATGGGAATCTATTCTACGATTGTAACGTCTAATTCGTTGTGCCCATGCATGAATTTTCTCTTTTGGCTTCTCAACTACTATTAGCCTGCTTGTGTCATTTTCAATTTGGTATTTCTGTTCAATATTGAATATTATTCGTTGAACTTTAGTGGTATGCATTGATTTAGAAGATGCTTCAGCTAAGAGTGATATTTTACGCCGAGTGCCTGCTATCCGTTTCATAATTCTCTCTATTCATGGAGGTACAGGGCTATTTAATCTGTTTTGCTGTCGGCCGTCGGTGTTCTTGGCTGGCCCCAGAATCACCTGAGATACCAGATATCCAGATTATTATTATTATTATTATTATTATTATTATTATTTATTACTATAATTATTACTATTAGTATTACTATTATTATTATTATTTTTTGCGCACACAGCCAAAATTGCGCATTTTCACCTCACGTAACAGGGCCTCTACATGCGTTCAAAATGATCTCCTCTTGCATGAACGCAAGATAGGCATCTGTGCTACATAGCCTCCATGACACGCACAACTCTGCTGCTACCGACACTATTACATACGGATCCAGTTATTCATGCAACATCGTAAGAAATAAGATACAAAGGCTCCTAGACAACATTAATGAATGGTACTTAGAATGGAAACTCAAACGCAAAAATCTTTACACTCAGACAAATTTTTACCCATCTCCCTCTCCGAATCAGTAATTCACTAATTCCTTGGGATACATCCAATCAAAACACTAATTACCTAGGTTTCAATCTTGATACCAAGCTACAATGGAAAGACCATATAAATGCAATAACGCAGCAAGCAAAAGTAAAGATCCTCCAACTAAAATCACTCATTTATTACAAACGTAAAATCTCTATAAACAATGGTACAGCCCTCTACAAACATATTTGCGGAAATTCGCGATTGTTTCTCGCAGCATTACATAACTTTACCTATACTTCGTATATTACTCCATATATACGTATGTATACGGGAAAATAATAAAGTCCAGTGGATTGAAATCCCGGGACAGAATTGAGCCACCTAGTCCGATACACCTATCTAGAAAATGTATCGTATTCCCGAACTCCGTGATAATTATGTGTGGCTGTGCCATCATGCTGGAAGCACATCTGTGCCCGCATATTCAACATGACATCCTCCCATCACATAAAAATTACCTGAGTAATAAAATTCAGATACTGAACGCCTCTCGAACACTCGGGTATGAAGTGAGGAATAATGATAAATTCATCCACAACGTCATCCCATAGAGAGAATCACAGCTACGCTACAATCAACGTGTGCATTTTTCTCGCCCCACACATGCATACAATGCAGACTAAATGTTCCAGTTCTTTTAAAACACGCTCCATCTGTCCAAAGAACGTTTGTAGAAAATACTGATTTCCTTGCAATTGCGCAGGACGTCTAGAGAAAACAGAACGACGTTGTAAGTCTTGTATTGAGCAAATGCTGCACCCGCTGGAAATGGAAAAGTCGTAATCTTTTCGCATGAATTGTTCGCCAAGTGACGGAATGTGATGCGTTGCCTTGTTCTCGCTTCCAGAGTGTACCGGATAATTGAGTTTTTCCAGAGAAGTGGCGACCCCTATCGCGACGTCAAGGCGCTCGCTCACTTGCCATAGTTCATGTTACACGAGCACAAGCGCATAGTCCAAAGGATAACGTTAATTATTTACAAAAGTAAACGACGAAGAGTATCCAATTTGGCAAATTCAGTCTGTAAGAATACGTATGGGATAAGGCCTCAGCGTATTAGCAATGAAGACTGAATCACTCTGTATAGTCGCACATATGAAACTGGCATTTCTTCAGATATATGAAGTTCAATAATTGTTCAGACGATGTCGACCTCGGTTGCCAAAATTGTCATGCAGGTCGAGAGAGTTCTTTGTTAATTTCGAAACGTCAGCAATTTGAATTCTATCAAGAGCATAGGTATACCAAGAGCATTTGTCTATCCATTGAACTTTCACAATAGTGAATTTCACTTTCTAGACTACAATTTTATTTCCCACGACCCCGAATACAACAATCGCAGTTGTAACCACAGAAGAGGAGCCTAGTACGTATTTGCTCAGAAATATCAATAAATATTCACAGTGAACAATACGTCCGTACCTCGGTGTTTTGTGGGTTACAGAGCTGTAAATATTTAAGTTCACCGGAGTATAAAAATAAAAAAAAACATACTAATTCAAAAAACCAAGATATACTTTAAGACTTGGAGAAATATGTACAGTTAAAAGAAAAATTCCTAGGCAATGCTACCCTGATTTATTTTTCTTACAATAATTTTTGTATCTTTTTATGAACCTATTGAGGTGACAATCATCCCATTTACACGATACTCTATAGTGATATGCCTGCAGCTACATATAATATAGGCTTGTTTAATATATTAAGCAAGTAAGAAGTCACATTATTTTCTTGTTAATTTTCACTTCACGTTTTGGCATTTTGTCTCTTCTACAACACCAATTACAGAACACAGATTTTCTTCGGGGCTGCAGTTGCCTTCAACAGCCAAGACGCTATTACTGACTATTTTTCTCCATTACACGTCATACGTGACATACGTAATTTCAACTAATAATCCATTATATTTTATCAATTTTCACAAATGGAATTTGTTAGGTTTCTATTTTTATAGGTTTTACCTATACAAATTTATATTTTTATAGGTTATAATCGATAAAAATTTCGATTTATAAAAATTGATAAAATATTATGAATTATTGGTTGAAGTTACGTGTCACTCGTGAGTTCTAATGGTTTTTCTCACTTGTAGATTTTAGCTCACTCTGCCTTTCATCCTCGTCACCCTAATATAAATACTCGTGAGTACAATTATAATAGCCCACCTGTATCATAAGTAACAATAAATATCCAGTTTATGTGCATTTATATGTTTCAATGAATGGTTGACAATGGTAGCCATATTAAAATATTTTAAATGAAAGTACCTAAAACGTAATGCTTACAACCAATTTTGCCAGTATAATTTTATTTTGTATTACTTCATTACCCTCAAAAACATTTCCAGCAAAAGAGCTGCAAAAAATTCTACATGATGGATACTCCTTCTAAAGATTACAAAATCCTTGTCTTACGCTCCATTCGCACTCCCTATATAGGCATTAGCAATGCACAAAACACTGTTGCTGTACTTTAAATGTGCCCTGTACAGGTTTACAGATACGTGTATTACTGGGCGCCCGTAGGAGCCATCGAAATGAACGTCACGAGTTCCCTGGACTCCGCGCAATCGGCCGCCGGGCCCGAGCTCGAGAGCATGGGCCTTCCAGTGCAGTGCCCCGTTCCGCCAGTAAGTATTCGCTCCGAGAAGCTGTTCCTTTAGCGGAAGGAATTCAGCTGATGAACGCCACGTTGCTACAGAAATCCAATGATGTCATTGGAGATAAATCTCTCTGGAAGGTTCTCAAGGACCACCAACCATTTCTAGTTTCGGATATTAAGACATCAAAAATTGTCACATAAAAGTCCAACCTTAAAACCAATAACCTTAACCTTAGCAATAACCTTAAAATTGTTCACAAAAAATGCGTAAACAAGGCAGCTGTAGGAAAAAACACTCTTCTTAAGCAGTTAAGGTAAAACAAACCATAAACATACGAGAACAGTTATTACAAAAGGGAAAGTAAAAAGAGTCATATGATTTAGTAGTATTTGGGTGAATTACTGCTACGAAGAAAAATATAAAAATTAATTTATGTCAATTTTATACCACAATAAGCAAATGTAGTGTACGAGGTCTTTCCCAAAAGTATCCCACTTTATTTCCCATCTGCTGTTGGTAGCATCAAAGTAGTCCCGAGTATATCGACGAATACGCTCCAAAGAGAATTTGACTTTTGGAAGCACTCGTGGAACTCGTTTTTACTTTTTATATTCTTTGTAAATTTGAAAGATTATAATATGGAATGTATTACTGATGAAATGCTAACATATGCATAGATAAGTGATCTTTCGTTCAGTGAATATATGTACTATACGTGGCTTCACGGACAATAATAATGATTATAAAATACGTTTTGAATAATTTCTAAAAGTCTAATTTGTAAACACAAGCTGTAATAAATAAAAGTTTTATCTTATCATCACCACCATCTCTCTCAACAACAATGTACGTCTCAAATAACCATTGCGGCATTGTTGCTCAAATTTCAATAAAGCTTTGCGGATTGTTTGAAAGAAATTCTTCAATACATTGAGAATGCAAATTGTATAATAGAATAATGAAAATTACAAATAATTAAACTAGGGTACGAATGTACTATATCATCATATTTGCACTTGGAACTACACTTTGCGGCGTCTCTCGCATCCAAGCTTCCACATTCTTCTATCTTGCCAATCGTCGTCATTCATGCATCTATCTTGCATTGCCTGCCTTACTCCATCATTCCAAGAGAGTCTTGGTCTTCCCTTTTTTCTGTGCAGCGGAGGTTTCCAGTGCCAAATTTTCTTTGGTCATCTTTCTTCTGACATTCTTCTAAGATGTCCATACCACTTTAGACGTCTGCCTTCTATCGTGTCAATTATGTTAGTAGGGATTCCCATGCGTTGCCTAATTTCCTCATTTCTGACCCTATTTGTTCGCTTTATACTACAGCTATGCCCCGAGAACTCCATCTCCATTGCTTTTAATTTTCCTTCATTTCTTTTAGAAATTTCCAACACTTCTGAGCCATATAGAGTAACACCTTCAACAATAGTTTTATAGATTCTGTTTTTTACATTGTTTCTAATATTTTTGTTTCAAATGATTGTGTATAGTTGTCGTATTGCAACCTTTCCCTTAGTTATCCGTTGTTTTATTTCATCATCGCTACCCCCACGGTTAGATATAGATCCTAAATATTTGTAAGAATTGCAGCACTTCACAATAGACCCATTTCCATCATCAGATCGCGCCCTACCCCCTACCACCATGTATTCAGTCTTCTTAAAGTTTATTTGCAACCCCCATTTCCTATATTCTTCATTCAGCTTCCTTATCATATGGTACACATCGTCTTCGTCTTCTGCAAATAGAACTTGATCATCCGCAAAGTTTAACGAATATAACTTATCGTTATCAATACTTATTCCCATACTTCTACATTTATTCTTCCAGTTTTTCAACGTGTCGTTTAAATAAACTTTAAAAAGTCTAGGTGCTAAACAGAAACCCTGCCTCAGTACTTTACTGATTTTGAATTTAGATGATAATAGATTTCCAATTTTAACAGAACTGACATTTCCTGAATATAAATGTTGTGTGGCCTTTATGTATTTGGGGTTTATATCCTAGTATTCCATTGCTTGCCACAGTTTTGAGAGAGGGACACAGTCATATGCCTTTTGTAGGTCCATGTATATTAAATGGATCTCCATATTATGGGCTAGTCTCTTTTCGATAACCTGTTTGATGCTGAAAATATTGTCAATACACGATCTGCCAGCACGAAATTCGCTCTGTTCCTCCTCTCGGAGAGTTCCCTTTCCACTCTGGTTTTAATCATTTTACCATAAACTCTGCCAATGGAACTAAGGACCATGATGCCTTGATAATTGGCCTGACCGTGATTACCTCGACATTCATCCTTGCTGCCTTTCTTAGAGATATTTGTATTAAATCCTTCTTTGAAATCTGCTGGAATTTCATATCCATTAAGGCACAGGTTAACAAGTTTAATGAGATGTTCCAACAATATGCTTGGGGCGGCTTTTATGAGTTCTATATAAACATCGGCTGGTCCAGGGGATTTTCCATTTTTGAAACTATTTACTGCCTTCAGGACCTCCTCTGGTGTTATTTCTTTAGTCTGTTGATTTGATACCCTCGAAGGGATGAAAGATTCCTGGAACTCTATCCGATCTTCACTCAAAAGTTCTACATAATATGCCTTCCATCTGTCTAGATTTATTAGCTGTAAGTTCGTGTACGTTTTCTCGTTGGTTTTCATGTTTCTTATTACATTCTAGGCCTCTTTCGACTTAGTGTTCCCCAAATAATTATTAATTTTTTCAAACATAAGTTCCCATGATTAATTTTTAACTCTTTTTACTGTGTTTCTAACCTCATTTCTTACTCTCACATACGATTTTCTATCTTCAGGGTCGTGTGACGCTAGCCACTTTTGGTAGGCGTTCCTTTTTTCCTTTACCTTAACAGATACTTCATCATTCCATTCCTAATCTGTTTTCACTCCGCCGCTTCATGGACTGGTTTTACTATATTCCTGTAGATTAACTCCGGCGTGGTATCATTAATATGTTCAAGTTTTCCACTTAGCCTGAGGTTGTACAAAAAAAGTACCGAGGGATCTTGTAACAGATACATTTTATATTTACGGTAGATCTGTTTTTCGTCACATTTCCTAGCTTCGTAATTAGACATGGATGTTTTCCGAAAAGGAAGCAATAATTTTGATAGTCTATGAGAGAGTTTAACTTTTTTGTTGGTTGTATCCATGTGTATTTGTTGATATCTTTATGTTGAAAGAAGCCATTCCATATTTAAATGTCATATTGCTCACACACGTCTATTAATCGATCCCTTCTCTCATTTTTGTCCTCGCCAAATTTGCCTACCACCCTATCTGCACATTGCCTGCCCACTCTTCCATTAAAATCTCCTAGTAAACAGAGTTCCTTCCTATTACCAATTTGGTCTAGGTTTGTCAAATTATTGTAAAAATCTGCTTTTTCATCATCTGATGAAATGTCTGTAGGGGCATATGCTGCGATCCAGTGCCCTCTAGAATACAAAGCCTGGCGACGGGCAGCCATCTTGCCAATGACGTCACGATGAGTAGGCCCAACAGCCCCGCCGTGGGCCTACGATATGCTGAACTTTAAAGCAACAGCATTTCACAATATATTTCTCCCTGGCACTTCATTTTCCATCAGTAGATTTGGGTAACGAAAATTGAAGGATTCATATTTTTAGAAATATGTTGCTTTTATTTCAGGACAATGTTTCTTTGAAAGAAAAAAATATAATTTTTCCTACAACTATCAACAAAATTACAATCAGAAGTTAATAAAAATACACTTTGATTAATTTTAGAAATAGTAATTTATTTTGAAGAAAATCATGTCACAATTTACATATATTACTCAATAGTTTGTGTAACACAACAAGAATATTTAAGTAGTTTCTCAATACATATGCATACATATTCCTACATTAATACAAACATTATTTTTACAGAATAGGTGATTTAAAATATTTTGGGAAAGAAAAGTACAGAAGCATAATCATGCTGCAGGCTAGATTTCGAGTTGAGATATCACGTAACAATTATGTAAATATTAAAACACATAAGACATCCCACATAACGTATTATTTGAAGCTCTGAACAAAAAACTTGATAAGGAAAATTCATTTAAAATACCGAATAAGGAGATCCTGCTAGCAAGTAGATTAATGCTGAATAACAAATTCTTCAAGTTCAGTGATTCTTGTTACAAACAAAAACAGGGGACTCCAATAGGTGGACCCATGAGTTATCTCTTTCCTGAATCGGTTAAGCAGCAGACACAGTCATCTTAACTCAAAATGAAGTAATATTTTGTGCTAAATATGTGGATGAGACGATATTAATTGTTGATGAGGCAAAGATTGAATTCATTTTTCAACAATTCAATAACTATTACCACAACTATTACTATCACTATCACTGTCACCAACGGTTGCAAGTTTAAAACATTTTTTAAATACCTATCCTTGAGTTATTGTTGGATATGAAAGTTTTCTCTCTACAAATAGCTTTGATCCACGCACTCCTTGGCTCTTTCTCATTGGGAAAGCTGAAAACACGGCCGTTTCGGTAGTTGCCTTTACAATTGGGTACACAATACTTGAAAGGCATTATTGTGATGAGCTGTAAATGAAACACTGAGGGTATGAATAGTTACGAATTTTTTAACGTCTGTTTACGGTCTAATCACTAAAGTCCTAAACACTGTATGATCAATATGCAATATACCTAGAAGCCTCGTAACACATTTTTACAAATTGAAGCACAAATATATCATTTGCTTATATTTGCCTTAATTTTAGATCTAAGACGTAAAGTTAACTTAATTAGAAACTACTGTTAATAAATTGTACTTACCAAGTTCGAATTTCCGTAAATAAAAATAATCAAATTGCTGAAAAATCACAACTAACACAACATAGCAACACGCATAACACACAGAGTATCCGGCCGAAGAGTCTCTTCGTGGGCCTACTCGTGCTTACGTCACAAAATCGTCGCCAGGCTTTGTATTCCAGAGGGCACTGTGCGATCACGCATATATCGTATCCTTTGATATGCAGATCAACTTGCATTAAAAATTCATTTACACAGTTCCATTTTTTAATGTATCTTCATAATTATTTCCGACTAGCAATGGATATTCCCTTTTTAGCTCGATATGTATTATGAAAATGTACTACAAAAACTGCAAAAGAAAACAATCAATCAACTGGCGTGGATGAACATAAGCTAGCGTTATAGCGAATAAACGCTTTTTCTATTGCCGAATAATTCTCCAGCATTTTTAATGTTTTAGATTTATCATTTAAGAAAGTATATAATACAAATTCAACAGCTGAAAGGACATTTTATTTTTGTTTCAATGAGCTACAGAAACCATGGTAATGCTACATACCAACATCATTGGACATTTTTATCGAGTCATTCCAATCCTATATTCATTGAAAGCTAGCATTTTTTACTTTCCTGTATTTGTCCATGTATATATATATATATATATATATATATATATATATATATATATATAGAGAGAGAGAGAGAGAGAGAGAGATTGATAGGTAGATATAAGTAATATACGCAGTATAAGGAATGTTAAGTAATGCTGCGTGAAAAATGGCGAATATTCGGCAGAAAATATTCGTTGCCAGCCCTGATAATGAAAAAGTGGATAAATCCAGTGTTTCGTTATTAAGTGTCCAAAATTTAGAAAGAAAACACATGCTGTAGCCATAATCCCTGTTTTGTAAGTCCTTGATACCGAAAAACCAATTGAAAGTAAAACGTCCGTCTGTCTCACTGTCCGTCCGTCTGTGAACACTATTAGCGCCTAAACCAAACGTACGATATTTATCAAAATTGAAGAAATCCCGGTTGATCTGGCTCGAGTCGAAGCTTTGAGATTTTGAAAAAAGATTCTGTGAAAATTGGGGATACTTTTCCATGAAGCACCCCCGGACATTTTCAAAATTTTTTCAAAAACGGCTCCAAATTATTTCTTTAAATTTCGTGTAAGAATAGAGTAAAATACTATTATAAATGTGGCAGAGGTCCGAATTTCGCGGTTAACTCTGGATTTTCGAAAATTGCAAACGTTTCAGTTTTTCGGCTTCTTCCAACAACTACAAAATTAAAAACAAATATTTTCTTCAAATAAAATTTGTTCTCCACAGTGAGTTCTTTCTTTAAAGTCATGTATATATTTTTGAAAATTTTAGTAGTTTTCGTGCAATATTGCATGCAATATGTGCAATTTAAAAAATTACTAAACAAGATTTTCTAAAAAACAGCTCCAAATGTTTTCTTTAAACATTGGGTAGGTATAGTGCCTAATACACTCTATGAGATGGCATAAACGCCATATTGCTCTATTCTTTTAATTTTTCAAAAATTACAAAAATGTAATGTTTTTGACTGGTCTCCCAAGTCGTGAATATTTACTTTAGGGGCGATTGGTTTACATTATTATATTTACGAGTACATATGCTTTAAATAATATCAAGTAAAATTTCTCGAGAACTCCATCATTTTCTGTGAAAACTAGCTGAAAATTCCGCATTTTCAGTAACGCTCAAACGCCATTTTCTTTTAAATGGCTCCAAATTTGTTTTTCAACTTTTGGAACGGATGGTGCTAATTGCACTCTTTAATACGACATAAAGTTAATTTTGATTTTTTTTCAAAATTACACAAATGTATTTTTTTTAGATCTCTCATATCTTTAATATGCACATTATCAGCAATCTGAAAACATTATTATATTTGTGAGTGTAAGTGCTTGAAATGACATACAATGAAGTTTTTTGAAAACTCAGAAATTTTCTGGGAAAAAGATCTTCAAATTTCACATTTTTAGAGGCGCATAAGCGCTATTTTCTTAAAAGCAACTACAAATTTTAAAATGAAAATTGCCATTTAGGATAAGGCTTTTGTGTTTTTTAGTATTTTAAAATAATATTTCTATTCTACCATTAGGAAATAGAAAAATTAAGAAAACGTCAAAAATGTACTTTGGGTGGCGATAAGTGGCAGCTGGCAAGAACGTGATACACAATTAATTACTAACTACATCCGGAAAGAATGGGAGGAAAAAGAATGGCTGTATCAAGATCAACACAGTTTCAGGAACGGTTTCTCATGCAAAAGTTAGCTTGTCTCTCTTCTACAGGACCTAGCCGATGAAATTGATAATGGTGGAAGGGTAGACGCGATAGTAATAGATTTTGCCAAAGCTTTTGATGTTATTCCACACGATCGTCTTGTAAACAAATTAATAGATTCGGGTATAGACACAAGGGTGGTGGCTTGGATAAACGCACTACTGCGTGATGGGAAACAAAAAGTTCGAATCGGAAGCTATTTATCAACCTCCGCTAGTGTTACGTCAGGGAATCCACAAGGAAGTGTCATTGAACCTATCATGTTTCTCGCCTTTGTGAATTTCTTGCAAAAACATTTAGCTTCAAATGTAAGACTCTTCGCCGATGACTGTATCATCGATCGGGTTATCAAATCAGAGGAGGACGTAGATATTTTGCAGCGAGACACAGACAAATTACACTCCTGGGCAGAAACAAACGGCATGGAAATAAACAGTTCGAAGAGCAAAGTCATCACGTTTGGTAGGGGTCGATGTTATGGTGAAACAGCGTACAAATTGAACAACAATGTCATCAAAACCTACAGTTACATCTTGCAAATATATAGGAATGCAATTAGACAGAAAATTGAGCTGGGAAAATCAAGTAAATTTCGTTGTGAGGAAAGCCTGGAGGTCTTTACATTTCGTTTTGCGAATTCTAAAGAGGAGTACGATGAGAAGTAAAGAATAAGCTTAGATTGTAGCGTCACAGCACTGGGCGCGACCGACCGCACAAGTCGTGCAAGGGGGAGGGGTTGGTCCTCTCGTGCCGCGCCCGACCGGACGGACCCCCCGGGGTCTCTCGAGGGTCTCTCCGCTGGGGGCGTGTCTGAGAAGGCGGCTGTCCGTTCGCACTAGTGATGTTTGACGACAGAAATCGTTCGCAGATGGACGCCAGGCTCCATCTGCAGCCAGCCCAAATCTCGAGCGGAAATAACGCTTTGTGCGTGGGGGGTCGGTCACGTGATGCCTCGCAAGGGAGGCGGGTGGAATAAGCTTCCTGGGCAGTCGAGTTTGACCGTAGCGATGTGCGGAGGTGATCGCGAGCAGTGTCTTGCGAGGCGTGGCTTTTCGCCACGGGACAAGAGACCAAGGGCGGCGCTAGTGTTGCGAGCTGGGGTTCTCTTGGGAAATACTGAGGAGGCTCGTCTCAGGAGTCGGAGTGCTGTGGAGAGCAGCGTTCCTTAGGAGTGTTCCTTAGGAGTGTATATAGTGTAATAAACTTGTAAATAAATATGTACAGTCAACTCCGTGTCTGTGTTCTTCCTCATCCTATGACGACGTCACAATATGTCACTAGTGCGACCAGTATTAGAATATGGCGCGGTATCCTGGGACCCGTACAGAATATCGCACCAAGGTAATCTAGAAAAGCTCCAGCGCAGAGCATCAAAATTCACTTTCAGGGGTACAAAAAATAGAGGTGAGTGGGAGTCACTCAAAAAAAGGAGGATTAAGTTGCGACTCTGTGCTATGCACAAAGCATATACAGGCTATCCTGCTTGGGGTGAAATTAATCGTCGTCTAGGAAAACATACATACTGCGGTAGAGCGGATGACGAGAACAAAATTAAGAAAGAATGCAGAAAACGGGCGGTGGGAAATTTTCATTCACAAACAGAACTATTAGAGACTGAAACAGTTTGCCTGCCACAATCTTTGAACCCTTTCCTCAAAGCTTGAGAAAATTTAAAATTAAATTAGTTTCTTAGCTATCATCTATATTTTAGGTCATTGTATTTTTGTTACGTTTCTACTGTTAAATTAGTAGTATTTCCTATTAGGTAATTTGCTATAATTTTTATTAGTAGTTGTAGAAGTATTGTCATTATTATTACTATTATTATTATTATTATTATTATATTTCTATTCGTGTATTGCAGTACAGTGCAGTGTTGTGTAGTGGAGGGAAAGAAATGCTAAAGAAATGAATCACAGCTGTGTGATGTTAAGTGAAGTGAAGTGGGGTAAAATGAATTGGAGTAAGGCTTGCGTGAAATTAAGTACTAGTATTCTTTATTATTATTATTTAAATTAACTACTCTCCTGTAATTTATTGTTAGCCAATGTAAGCTTAATGTATGTTATATTAAGACATTCTGCCACCAAGTAATGATACTTAATTGCAGCATTAATAATAAATCTAATCTAATTCTCGGCTCAGCGCTCTCGCCCGCTCCCCGTCTGCGGAATTACCAAATCAGCGATAAAGCTTTACTGCTCTGTGGAGCGCTTGCAGTGTCCGTCTCTGCTCACATGTGAGCTCGGGACGAGAATCCGGCACGTGCGTCACTTTCGTGAGCTTTTTGTATAGGGACATAACCGTGTCAGTGAACAAGTTCACCGCAGATTCTATGTCCATACTGGTCACCAGCGGTCTCTTCTCGAGCAAATCGCTTACTTGAGCTTGATAACTTACCCAGTCAGTGTCGCGCGTTGTTCGCATTCTTTGTTGGCGTACGGCGACAAGAGATGTTACCCCACATATTACCGGATTGTGATCGGAATCCAGTTCGGGTAGTGACGACGGTACATCGGCATCAACTCCCTTCACGATCGCAAAGTCGATAATACCCGGTCGCTTGCGCGTTCCGCGCTGGGCTGTCGGGAAATATGTGGGACATTTCGGTGCGCATACATATACGCCCCGTCTCGTCGCTGCTAGAGTGGCTAGATTGGTGCTGTTCCTATTGGAACCTAAGCAGCCCCACGACCGGGGTCTTGCATTGAAATCACCAAGTAGCAGAACCTTGGTGTCAAGAGCGAAAATAGTTTCGATTTCGGAGGCATTAAAAGTTTGGTCTGGGAAGTAGACAGACACGACAAGGAGTCGGCTGTTTCCCACCCAAATGTGTGCTCCAACCGCCTCGAGTGATGTCAGCATTAGGGTCGAGAGGTTTGATTGAGGGATGTCGCGGCGGATGTTCAATGCGACACCGCCTCCCAATCTGCCTTAGCGGTCGCTCCGGTATGTTGCGAATCTTTGAATTCGGAAATCGCTCCGGGCGTTGAACCATGTCTCTTGTATCGCCGTATACGACCGAGACTCACGGAAGGAACCATCTCCACGAAATTGTCAGAATGTTCTGCGTGTGAAGATAAAGCAGAATGGCAATTGAATGGCGTGTGAAGATAAGGCAGAAAATTTGAGACGGGCATTATCAGAAAGCTTAAAAACTAAGTCAAACTATGATGGAAAGAGTCTTTGATGTTCTTTGTCAAAAAGAGGAAAGAAACGATATTGGCAAATAATGCACGATTGTGTACAGTGCAGAGTGAGGACGATCATGTTAGGATTGGATTCTGTTTTTACCTGTGCCAGTATTTTCTTTATCAGCAGTGATTCATTGAAATTTTAAAGTCAGCGTTTCCAGTCATGATATTGCATTGAAATTGCTGGGATATAATACTTTCCTTAGGGTGATTAGTAATTTCAACAAGGTAATTTATATCTTCTAAAAGTTGAAGCATTTTCAAGAAAATTAGGATTATTCTTGTAGTACATTTAGTACTCTAAATGCTCTTTTGGGCTGGTTAGTAGAAGATCTAGATCTAAATTTATTATTAAACAAATCCATATATTAATCATCGAAAATAGGTTGAAGTACAGTTGGTACAGCGTTCGATAGTCCAAATGCTACTACCTCAACTCAGGTTTTATTGTTTATATTATTTAAAATCTTCTCCTATATTATTTCAGTAGTATGGATAAGTTTTGCGCACACACAAGCCATCTTCATGAATGAAACTTCTAAAGAAAGAGAACTTCACGGAGACGTGGGGATTTGCATTTTGACTTTGAAAATATGAAGGATTTGTTGAAAAAATGAATCTAAATTGTAACGTCACACCGTCCGTGAACGGACATGGTCAACTTCATTGTGATAATTGATCGTGATAATTAAGTCAGTTGATGCGGCGCGGGTGTTGGGCGCGGTACGTGACCTGCCCTGGCCTTGCCACTCTCTCCCGCGCCGCCGCGGCCGTCCCCACAGAGCGAGGGTGAGCTTTTTATAACTTCTCACAGACGCGCTGCAAGGAGCGGTCTGTTTTTTCGCAATAAGGACTCCGATACGCAGATGTCATATACTTGCCCCGTTCCGGCAAACCGTCAGACATTAGTCAAGGGACGCCGCGATGTCGCCGCCTTGTGGGAGGGTACCGTTCGGACGCACGGTTAGAACGCCAGAGTCTTCTTTTCATTTGCGCGGCCGCGGTACTCCAAAAAGATGCCGCGACATTTTCAAGACACACCCCTCGAGCCCCCTTCCCCCCCCATAAAATTGTAGGGGCTAGCAAATTTTTAACGTTCACATACGTGCCGGCCAAACGGTTTCTATTTCAAACAATCTTAAAAGACTGCCGACAGCTGCATTCCACCGACCGCGAAGGAAGGGCATACACCCCGTCCCCGCGTACGGCCGTGTATCAACCGTCGCACCGAGAGGAATGTAACGGCAATTTTTTTGTTGCATGGTAAAACGCATCATTGGTCAGAATATCACCCCGCCACCGCGCCCTGTGGCTTATTTCAAGCAATCAGAGTGAGGCACGTGGATCGCAGGAGGGGAGCGAAGCTTTCGTTTTATCGCGAGTGAGGTTTCGGAATCATTTACCTCTTAACTTTGGCTTGATTTAGAGGTTCCGGAATCACTTTGGTTTGGCCTAGAACTATCTTTTATTTTGGCTTTGGTCTTGAGCTCGCACTTGTCTTGCCTCTCGAACTTATTAATGTGACTGACGTCTCGAGCTGAACTGATATTTACTATCGGCACCTGACTCATACTGAGAACTCCATCTCTTGAATTATGTAACTGGTGCTCCGACCGGCACTTTGCGGTTGTTCGGGAATTAGGCTTTTTATCGCCATACCAACGTGACATCACCAACGCCACAGTGAGCCCTATCGTTGAGCGTTGTCATCCTATATCCGGCCTGGGTGAACGAGCGACGACCGAGACGGGTCGTTTGCTGTTCATCACTCAATATCGCCACGGGCACTGGTGACGGATCCAGAATTGCGAGGAGCGTGCAATCCTCGCCCGCCATCGCCGCGCCGCACGACGTCGACGCTCAGCCCTCCAGTCTCCCAGGAAGGTATCCACGATGCCAGCATAACAGTAAGAACTTTGCACATGACCCTTCATCGGGTTCTCATCAGCTCCTTTTGCCCGCTGAGATGAGGAAAGACATTAAAGCTAAGGAAGCTGAGAAAGTAGTGGCCACAACGGCATTCAATTTGTAGCGACAAGGTAATTTTTTGTATTTCACTTAATGTCTTAAGCCGCAAGAAGTACAGCTGAAAGAAAAATTGTAAAAATTCATTCATTGATTGAATCATCATTCATTCACATTCATAATCATCATCATTTTAATTAAATGTTATCTGCATTTGCTGTCGTTCTTATTCAACCTGCATTCCCGCTTCCAAACACCGGTAGATTACAAAATATTCACGTCAAAAGCATCACGCAACACTCGGGAAACATTATTAAAATCTGTTTAGTTGAATAATTCCTGGGGCATTCAAATTTTCGAAGCCGAAGGCCACAAAGAAACTATATGTACGATGGAAGCTTCGTGAACATTTCTATTATATTTTGCTGGTCCGGCGCTTGTAAAAAAAAAAAAAAAAAAAAAAAAAAAAAAAAGAAGTTCAGTGGCGTGCAGAATCTACAAGTGTATGGCGAATGAAACTAATTACTTGATATTCTAGGCGATTAAATTGCACCATGGATGTACCTGTCAGTTCAGTAACAAAGTTAAATAATATTCCAAAAGGGTTATGCTTGCATTATCTGTAGTTTCGCATGGAAAACTTTATGTTGCTTTCTCGAGAATAAAAAAAAGTTTTTATAATATTTTTTGTGACTATCAAGCAAAGCGAAAAGCTAATTGTCAAGAAAGATTGTATAATTACTTCAAATTCTTTTAAGGAAGTGTTCTGAATTGTTCCAAGAACATGTCTATGTATAATAGTGAATAAACCTTTATTCAAAATTCGTTTCAAACATCAATTTTTAAAAGAAAATATATTCGTTCCGTTAACAACACACAACACTCATTACGCTGAAACACTTCACCATCGTGCAACTCAGAGAAGATGCCACCCTGGGCCTTTAAACCAGGTTTTCGTGACCAAGTGTCGTAAGATTTTTTTAAATGTAGAATTCTACAAAATGAGATTTTTGGACGTTTTATACATTTTTGGAAGGTTCCCTTACCCTGACACAAGGGTTGCCAGGAACGCTAGAAGTTGGCTCCATTGTGAATCTACTATCACATTTAAAACAATGATTTAACACTTTTTTTTGAGATTGCAATTTTTCATGAAAACTCTTTTCAGTGTTTTAAACGTCTATTTATTTTTTTGCGCTTCCACACTTCTGGTAACTCTAGCAATAAACTTTTCATTTCATCCACCAGGGAAGCCACTGAAATATCTGCTACCGTAACGTATACCTAAAAATTTGGTAATAAAATATCGCTTAAATGGAAGTTGTAGTTTATTTTAATTGTTTGATTTGCAGTTTAATTTCCAAATTATTATGTGGAAACGTGCGGTGATCATACAAACATATGGAGTAATAAAAGAAAAGCAATTCGAGGACCATGTATTGAATATATAAATATAAAAGAGGGGACATGCGGGGAAACATTTTAGGTACAGGCTAGAAACGTGCTGATGTACATGTAGCGAAACATGTAGGAACTACTGGTCCTAGAGACTGGCACAGACATTCCCATATTAGTTTTCTATTTTTTTGGGCATGGGTTAGCAATTCCGAATGCCATATACTCTTGCCACCTGTCATCTATCGCCGCCCAAATTATGTTTTTTTACATTTTCGCAATGGTCCTAATGGTAGAACGGAAATATTTATTTTCCGTTTAATTAATATTAAAGTACACAAAAGCCTCGTCCTAAATGGCAATTTTCTTTAAACATTTATAGCTGAAATTTCAAAGCTCTTTTTCACAATAACATTTTGAGTTTTCAAAAACATCATTTTAAGCCATTTGAGGCACTTACACTCACAAATATAATAATGTTTACAAATTGCTGATAATGTGAATTTTAAAGATGTGAGGGATCTCTAAAAATACATTTATGTAATTTTTCAAAAAACAAAAAATTTGAAAATAAACTTTCCATCATATTAAAGAGTGTAATTAGCACTATCCGTTCGATATGTTTGAAGAAAAAATGTTGAGCCACTAATGGGAAAATGGCGTTTGAGCGTTTCTGAAAACGCTGAATTTTGAGCTAGTTTTCACAGAGTACGGTTGCGTTTTCGAGAAACTTTGTGACATTATTTAAAGCAGATGTACTCATTAATATAATAATGTCAGCAAATCGCCGAAAATGTAAATGTTAACGGCGTGAGAGACAAGTCAAGAAAATTACATTTTTGCAATTTTTGAAAAAACAAAAGAAAAGAGCAATATGGAGATAATGTCATCTCGTAGTACATTAGGCACAATCCCTACCAAAAGTTTTAAAAAATTGAGACATTTTGAGAAAAACTATGTTTTTCTATTTCTTAAAAATTTCGCAATATTAAGCGAAAACTAATAAAATTTTCAAAAAAATGGGCTTCACGTTAATAAAAGAACTCACGCTGAAGAACAAATTTAATTTGAAGTAAGAATCTTTATCTTAATTTTTGCAGTTGGAGAATCATGTCGAAAAAGCTTGAAACTTTTGCAATTTTCAAAAATTCAGAATTAACCGTAAAAATCGGAGGTACGCCACCTTAAAAAGTGCAATTTACTCTACTTTCACTACAAATTTCAAAAATAATTGAAGCCGTTATTGAGATAATTTTGATAAATTTCCGGGTGCTTCACGTAAAATAACCCCCAAATTTTCAAGAATGCTTTTCAAAATTTCAGAGCTTGGAGTCAGGCGAGATGGGCAGGAGTTTCTTCAGTTTGGAACAAATCATACGCATCTTTTAGGCGCTAGTGTTGTTCACATACACCGGAGGGACAGACGGACGGACGGATACTTTGCTTTCAATTGTTTTTTCGGCATTAAGGGCCCACAAAACAGGGATTCTGGCTACGCCACGTGTTAGAGAATTTTTACTTTCCCGTATACGTACGTACAACTTTAATGCAACAAACCAATAAAAATACCTACAGAAATAATTTATAACAAACTATACGTAGTATAGGGAAAGTTATGAAATGCTGCGCGAAAAAACAACGAAATTTCGGCTGAAAAAAATTCACTGCCGGGCCCCGATAACGAACTAGTGGTGCTACAAAATTTCACTGACTTTCCCGTATTAGTTTTCTATCTCCTTGGGTCTCGGCTAGCTATTCATACTTGCCACATACTCTTGCTGGCTGCCCTCTATCGCCTCCCAAAGAACATTTTTTTGGTCATTTTTTTGATTTTCCGGATTTCTAATGGTAGAACGGAAATATTACTTTAAGAATATTCATTAAAACATCATCCTAAATGCCAATTTTCTTTGAAAAATTTAGAGCCGTTTTTAAGAAAATTGCGTTTAAACGCTACTAAAATTACGAAATTTGAAACTCTTTTTGAAACATTTTTGAGTGTTCGAAAAACTTCAGTTGAAGTCATTTGAAGCACATTAAACCACAAATACAAAAGTGTTTACCAATGGTTGGTAATGTACATATGTAAGTTGTGAAGGATCTTTAAAAAAATACATTTGTGTAATTTTTGAAAAAAACAAAAAATACCGCAAATTGAACTTTACTTCATACTAAAGAGGGTAATTAGCAGTGGCGTAGCGGGACTCACACGTTTGGGGATGCTCAACAATCACACACAAAATGTCACTATCAACTACTGCATCTAACAGGCGAACGCAACACAAGGCAGATACACTGGGACTACTTCCACGATCTCGATTGCTTACGACGGTGTAGGCGCTTCCCACAAAATCCTCACAGCAGTCAGGGCTGCCGATGTCTTGAAAGCAAATTATACAATGGCTCAGCTTTAATTCTTATACGCGAATGGCAATAAGACCATTTGTTAATTTATACATTGCAGACTTAAATAATATGTAATCTATTTAAGAGATAATACAATTTCTAGGATATTAATTAAGAAATAGTAGTCAGGCACTATTTCTACAGTTTGTACCCATGACCAAGTGGGGACTCCCGAGTGAAAGATAATTTACTGACAGCCTGAAGTGTGCTGCGCTCTCGTGCACAAACGAGCTTCTTTCCGCAGTAGACGCTAGCGTAAAGCAGTCGGGTTTCTCTGTGCCAGGGGTGAAGAGGGGAGAGGGGAACCTCGCCATCTGCGCATGCGTCATTGCTCGTCGCAATCTGGCGGCAGACGCTAGAAGTATTTTAGCTTCCAAGCAATCAGAGGCCAGCTTCAACAGCCCGCCGAATTCAATCATAGGAAATCAATTTAAAATTAATACAAAACGTGTTTCGCTCAACAGACCACTTGTAAGATTATCAATACAGTATTTAAGGTTCTTATATACGGGGATGCTCAGCATCTCAGCGTCCCCTGGCGCTACGCCACTGGTAATTAGCATTATCAGTTCGAAAAGTTTGAAGAAAATATTTGGAGCAATATTTGAGAAAATGGCGTTTAGGAATTTTACAATACTACACACATACATTGATGCGAAGAGGTAATAGTCAGAAATCAAGGCGTCTTTCACTGGTATTGCTGTGTGAGATGGAGTATTGTCGTGCATTTGCCGTTCACTGTAAACGTGTGGGACCCATTTACAGAGTATTGATATTCCCTGATGCTCGTAAACGTTTGCTGATTGTTTCTTGTGACACGTTTAACACTTTTACCAATTTCTTTTGAGTTTGAGTTGGGTCATAATCCAATAACGGCTGCAATTGCTCGTTTCCCACTTTTGTGATCTACCAGAGCGCGCAATGTCTTTCACGTTGAAGTCATGTTGAAATTGTCGAAATCATGTCTTAAATGTTAAAATCGTTAGAGCGTGTTTACCATGTATTTCTACCAGCAAATGATAACTTTTCACAGCCTTTTTCATTTGATTAAATAAGAAATGCAAATGCGTGCCGCAAATGTTCCTTTTCAGGCACAAACGTCAATATGATCACTGAACGATACAACACAGACCCTAGTATTTGGCGGACTCAAGTTGTGAGTGTAGATAGGTTAATGTCAGACAAACAAACTGACGTAGTGTCAAATTTATACTCTGCGTACTCTTTGGTGAAGCTATCATAGTGAAACCGGAAAAGACTTATGCATACACCGGGTAGATCTTTAAAATCTGCATTTGGGGGCTCTTTCGTCATTTTACAGACACTAATACCCTAATACCTACTACACACAACATTGTTATCCACAGGGCGATTACCCCTTCGAATGGACCCCGGCGGCGAGGGCGATCATGCCGGGGTCCAGAGGACGCGGTCGCATGATCCTCGGCTTCGACGCCTTCGACCACACCGGCGAAAAGCAGCTCGCCTCTTGCAGGTTCATCGTGAGCATCAAGAGGGATGACTAGCAGTAGAGTCGACAGCGTTCTGACTATTCCTGTCCGACTAAATGATTTTCTTTCGTGACAATAAAGTTCGAAATTGGTACTAAAATTGTTCTCAATCATACTATCTTCTCCCAAGGGTGTGTCAATGAAATACCATTTTTCCGAAGCATGGTCCGATATTTTGTTCTCTGACCCAGTCACAAGTCAGTTTCCATTTCATGTCCTTTCCTTTTCTTACACACACGCATGTACTTTTACGACATCCCTCGTATATTTTATCATTTTATCTGCTTCCCCTCGAAACGCTTCACCACCTTCCCTTCACTATACGTACCTGTTTCATTTCGTTTCCTATCTTGCTGCACCCCAAAGAAATGAAATTCAGTACATCTAGTCGATGTAATGCCAAACATCAGAAAGACGCAATTGGAAAGGGAATAATGTATTCATAAACTTAAAGCGAAAACTTCAATTTTATTTTCGCAAATAAAAAAATCGACAACATTAAATGAAAGTGAAATAGTTCTACAATTCCTAGGAAAAAAATGATGGACAAAATCAAAAGAAGGCATAAATATATGTATTACACAAAATCCTTCAAAAGCGTGCATTCACAAGTTGGATGAAGCACAGCCAAGGCAGAAATTCTTAGAAATCAATCTAAAAAAATAGTTAACATCAAAATACTGGCGGTACTACAAAAACACATACTTTCTCTCACTGTTGCTAAAATGTCCTAAGTGCTATTACACTAGCAAATGTGTTTTCTACCACCAAATTCTTTTTCCGCTCCGCGGCCCGAACTCAAATCCTCAGAGTAAAGTGCCGGCACTCATAACACTACGACAAACAAGCGCCGTATTGATCGAACTCAGGCAGAGGCATAAAAGGGTAAATGCCAAGTTCATGTAAAAAAAATAATTTGGGACAAGGTATAAAACATTCCAGCATAGATATATTGTTTGCTTACTCGTTGAAAATCAAATTTAACTAGAGGCTTTACAATAGCACATACTTTATTACAATGTTTCTAAATGTTCCGCAATATTATACTTCTACATAAAACAGCAGAAGTGTTTTCAACCACCAATTTATTTTTCGCTTCGAGACAAGATATCAGATCCTCAAAGTTAACGTGATGGCACACACACCACTACGACACACAAGCACCGCATGGGTCGAACAGAGCCACAAAATGAATCGAAGCAGTCCCATAAAATCGTAAATGCTTGATAGAAAAACAATTAATACGATGGTACATACGTTTTACATATACAAGAAGAGATGTGAAAATTTGTTAAAAAGTAGAAAATTCAAATACAAACTGACACTTGCAGTTTCTTTACCGTAATTACCAATATTTCTGATTCGAATGGCTTCAAATGGTTTTCAATAAAGTTTCTAGAATATTCTCAACTATTTCCTGCGACAACAGAGAACTGTAACAATTCATACTCCCCGACCGAGACACGAACCGGCAAAGCACCGCACCGAAGAGCTGGGTTCGTGTTCCGCGGCCATTCTTGCAATTTACACTTATATAATTGCATGGCATTTACACTTATATAATAGTAACTAGTGGTGCTACAGAATGGCACGACTTTCCCGTATTAGTTTTCTATTTCCTTGGGTCTGGGATAGCTATTCAGACTAGTAACATACTCTTGTCAGCTGCCATCTATCGCCGCCCAAACTACTTTTTTTTTTTTTTTTTGAAATTTTCTTAATACTTCGGTTCCCTGGTGGTAGAACAGAAATATTAATTTTGGAATATTAAAAAACACAAAAACCTTGTCCTATATAGCAAATTTCTTTTAAAAATTTGTAGCCGTTTTTCAAAAAATTACGTTTAGGCGCTACTAAAACTGCGAAATTTAAAGTTCATTTACACAGAAAATCGTAGAGTTTTCAGAAATTTTCATTTGACGTCATTTGAAGCACTTACACTCACAAATATAATAATGTTTACAAATTGCAGGTAATGTACATGTTAAAGATGTCTTTAAAAAAATTACATTTGTGTTTTTCTTTTAAAACCAACTACTTCAAAATAAACTTCACATCTTAAAGAGTGCAATTAGCACTAACCGTTCTAAAAGTTGGAAGAACAAAATTTATCGACTTTCCGCAGTATTACATAACTTTCCTTATACAACGTATATTACTCCGTATATACGTACGTATACGGGAAAGTAATAGGTGTATGGTGGTTTCAGTTCTAGAATTAGGAAGCCGAAAAATGCAGAGAATGGGGGAAAATGTCCTTTGGGTGCCCAACGAAGATTTCTGGGAAGATAATCATTCATAAACGAAAACCTAGTTCAGATTAAAGAGAAGAGAAAACTAAGTTCTGCAAGAAAATCTGTGCCCCTAGTTTAATTATATATTTGCCTTCTCTTGTTACACATGTGGAGAAAATTTAAAGAAAAAATTTGGAGCGTTTTTTGAGAATATTTTTTCGCAAATTTCAAGCCCTAATTACGCAAAAACTGTTCAGAAATGTATACATGACGTTTTTTACTTCCCCTTATACGTACGTATATACGGAGTAATATACGTAGTATAGGGAAAGTTATGTAATGCTGCGCGAAAAAATGGCGAATTTTCGCCAGAAAAAAATTCGTTGCCGGGCCGTGATAACGAAAAAGTGGATAAATCCAGTTGCTCAATTAAGAGAAAAAAATCCCCCAACAGGTGGTGTAGCTAAAACCCCTCTTTTGTGAACCCTTGACACCAAAGAAACCAATTGAAAGGAAAACGTCCGTCTGTGAACACTGCTAGCACCGAAACCATACGTACGATTTTTTTTTAAAAATGGATATTCCTCGGTCGATCTAGTTAAAGTCAATGCTTTGAGATTTTGAAAAAGATACTATAAAACTGGGGGGTACTTTACATGAAGCACTCATCATATTTTCAACAGTTTCTCAAAAACGGCTCCAAAGTTTTTCTTTAAATTTCCTGTATGAATAGAGTGCGCTTATTAAGGTGGCATAGGTTTGATATTCAAGGTTAACTCTGAATTTTCGAAAATTGCAAAAGTTTGAATTTTACGCGGCGTCTTCCTGCAACTACAAAATTGCAGATAGAGATTTTTCCTTCAAATAAAATTAGTTCTCCAAAGTGAGTTCTTTCATTAAGTTCATATATATTTTTTGAAAATATCAGTAATATTCGCGCAATATTGCGTGTAATATGCGCAGTTAAAAAAAAATATACAAAAACAAGATTTTTTCAAAAACCGCACCAAATTTTTTCTGTAACCTTTCGGTAGGGATAGTGCTAAATGTACCCTATAAGATGACATAAACTCCTTATCACTTTATCCTTTTGTGTTTTCAAACATTGCAAAAATGTAATTTTTTTTACTTGTCTCTCACATCGGTAATATTAGGGACGATTTGTTTACATTATTATATTAACGAGTTCAAGTGCTTTAAATAATGTCAAGTAATGTTTCTCGGAAACTCAACAGTTTTCTATGAAAACTAGCTTAAAATTGCGCATTTTCAGAAACGCTCAAACTCTATTTTCTCATAAATGGTTTCAAATTGTTTCTTCAAAGTTTTGGATCGGATAGTACTAATTGCACTCTAATATGATGTGAAGTTAATTTTGGGGTACTTTTTTGTTTTTCAAAAATTACAAAAATGTAATTTTTTTGAAAGGCTGGCCTCACTTATTTAATATGCTCATTAACAGCAATTTGTAAACTATTGTATTTGCATGTGAGTGTGCTTTAAATGACTTCAATTGAAGCTATTTGAAAACTCACAAATTATCTGTGAAAATGAGCTTCAAATTTCGCATTTTTAATAGTGCTGAAACGAAAACGCCAATGGCATACATTTTTTAAAAGAACATTGGCATTTAGTTCTAGGATTTTGTGTTCTTTACCATTCTAAAATTAAGATTTCCTTTCTACTAATAGGAAACCGAAAACGTAAGAAAATGTCGGAAATGTGTAATTTGGGCGGCGATAGATGGCAGCTGGCACGAGTATGTCGCAATTCCGAATTGCTAGTCCATACCCAAGGAAATAGAAAACTAATACGGGAAAGTCTGTGCTATTCTGTAGCACCACTAATTAAAGAACTACTTTTGTACAACACACTTTGTCCGGAAAAAATCTCTATCTACAATTTTGTAGTTTTAAAAATATTGTTTACATTTTCGAAAAACCTAGTAATAATGACAATTTTATTTGAATGTTTTTTTTAATTTGCGCACATTGCAGGCAATATTGCGCGAAAACTACTAAAATTTTCAAAAAAATATACATGGCCTTAAAGAAACAACAACAAAGATCAAATTTTATTTGAAAGAAAAATCTCTATCTGCAATTTTGTAGTTGGAGAAAGGCTCCGAATAAAATTCCTACTTTTGCAATTTTCGAAAATTCAGAGTTAACCCTGAAAATCTGATCTATGCCACTGTAACAAGTGCATTTTACTCTACTGTTGCAGGAAATTTGAAGAAAAAAATGTGCGGCCGTTTTTGAGAAATATTTTAAACGTTTTTACGGTCCATTAGGACGCATCCCAGAATGTAATAAATTAACTGATATGTTAGGTTACCAGATAATATAGAAACAAAACAGTCGACGAGGTTATGGTAAAGTAGAAAGTATTATTTATTTAAGGAATTCAAGGAATTGTGTCGTTAGCAGACCAGTGGGGAGTAAATAAACAAAAAACGAACATTTAGTCAGTGAATAAATAGGTGTAAAAATGTGTATGATTTCGGAATAGTGAAAATTTTAATTAGAGAAAACATTCCCATATTCAGAAAAGGGCAATTTAATGTGTTCGTCGTGTGATGTACGATCACATAAACCTTAATTTATAAGAAGATTCGAGTTTGAAACGCAAGAAGAATATAAATATTATTGTTTGGACTTGTATTTTCACATTGAAGTTATTGAGACAAAGAAAGTAACGAAAACGTAAATATATTTTGTAAAATGTAAAGGATTGTAGCAAGAGAGAACTACTGTTTTCGTGGCGAAAAGGAAAGTTGTAACAGTGCAGGAGTCAGATAGCTGTGGGAGCTTGAATGAGATGCATCGTGCACAATGAGGCAGCTGATCTCGAATAGGCACTTAAAAGTTTTGAGATTTGTTTGAAAAGTGATATTTAGTATTCATAGTAGTCCGGGAGAGCGGAATCGGAATCCAGATAGAATTGGAATTGAAAATGAAACTGAACGCGGTCGCAGATGCAGGTATTTCGGCAACAACAAGCGAAAACCTCTACTAAGATTAACAAATTTTTATAACAGTGCCAAGATTGTTTTTTATTACTATCATGATAAATTAGAATGGCCATAAAATAAAATAATTCAATAGTAATTAATTGCACTTGTATGAATGAGCAATAAGAAAAATGTGTGAATAATTTTCATTTGTAAGGTTATTTGTTTTTTTAAGGGTATATTTTATGTGTATTATTATATGTAAATGTTCCTATCTGAATTGTTTTCACTGTATGGCATTCCGCTGGAAAAGGATACCACTCAAAATAAATAGTTGCTAACATTTTCGGCAGCCATTGTTGAAATTTTTGTGTTTACATTGTAGGTAGCAATGCTCTGTAATAATATTAAAAATCAGATTCCCACTTAACTAATATTATTAATCGCCATCCTGTATAGGGGCGAGCCCACAGAGAAAATAAACTAGTGGTGCTACAAAATGGCACAGACTTTCCCGTATTAGTTTTGTATTATCTGTGGCATCGGTTAGATATTCCGACTTGATGCTCTTGCCAACTGCCATCTATCACCGCCCACACTACATTTTTTGAAATTTTATTAGTTTTTGGTTCCTCAATAGTTGAACGGAAATATTATTTTAAGAGTATTAAAGAACAGTAAAACTTCGTCCTAAATGTCATTTTTCTTTGAAAAATTTAGGGCCGTTTTTAAGAAAATTGTGTTTAAGCGATACTGTATATGCGAAAATTGAAGCTCTTTTTCACAAGAATCTCTTGTGATTTCGAAAAACTTCATTAGAAATCATTTGTAGCAAATTAACTCACAAATACAATCGTGTTTACAAATTGCGGCAAAGAAGCATGTTAACGGTGTGAGAGATTTTAAATTTTACACAGTTTTAGATTTTAGATTTTACATTTGTGTAATTTTTGACAAAATGAAAAAAAATACCACAAATTGAACTTTACGTCATATTAAAGAGAGCAAATACCACTATCCGTTTCAAAAGATTGAAGAAACAATTTGAAGCTATTAACGAGAAAATGGAATTTGAACGTTTCTGAAAATGCGGAATTTTGAAATAGTTTTCACAGAAAATTGTTGAGTTTTTGAGGAACTTCACTTGACACTATTTAAAGCACATGTACTCCTAAATATAATAATGTGAACAAATCGCCGCTAATGTGAATATTAACGACGTGAGATACAAGTCAATAAAATTATGTTTTTGTAATTTTTGAAAAATAACAAAGAATAGAGCAATATGGCGTTTTTATCATCTCATAAAATACATTAGGCACTATACCTACCAAAAGTTTAAAGAAAAAATTGGAGCCGTTTTTGAGAAAATCTAGTTTTAGTATTTTTTTTAAAATTGCACATATTCCACGCAATATTGCGCGAAAACTACTAAAATTTCCAAAAAAATGTCCATGATCTTCATGAAAGAACACATTTTAGAAAAAAAATTTATTTGGGGGAAAAATTTGTATCTCCAATTTTGCAGTCGAAGGAAGACGCCGAAAAAATTGAAACTTTAATAATTTTCGAAAATTTAGAGTTAACCGTGGAAATCGGACCTATGCCACTTTAAAAAGTGTAATTTACTCTGTTCTTTCAAGAAATTTAATGAGAAAAATCGGAGCCGTTTTTGAGAAATTTTTGAAAATGTCCGGTGGGTTTCATATAAAGTACCCCGAAATTTTGAAGAAAGTTTATCAAAATCTCAAAGCTATGACTAGAGCCAGATCTGCAAGGGTTTCTTCAATCTGAAAAAAATTCCTACGCGTGGTTCAGGCGCTAGTGTTGTTCACAAACGGACGGATTGACGGTTTGATTTCAAACGGTTTTTCGGTATTGTGGAGTTACAAAACACGAATTCTAGCTACAGCACGTATTAGGGGATTTTTTCGTAATTTAGTTACTGGTTTTAGCCACTTTTTTGTTATCAGGGCCCGCCAATGAATTTTTTTTTGCCGAAAATACCCAGTTTTTGTCGCGCAGCATTACGTAACTTTCCCTATACTACGTATATTATTCCGTATGTATGTACGTATCCGGGAAAGTGAAAAGGAGGGAGTCCTGTTCTTAAGAGACATTTTCATTATCAAAATAAAATATTTTTAATTGCAGTGTTATTATAATGCATTACTTTAAATTTGTATTGTATGATTTTAAACGTACTTAAGATGCCTTAACAAATAATGTACTTAACTTGTGTGTCAAAGACCCCCATTTCCACAAGGTTTTCGTCCATTGTACCTGGTAAATTGAGCAAATGCTGAGAGGGCGCAGGATCTGATGTTTTGATTCTAGACTTAAATATAACTTCACAATTCGCACGTTTCATTGAGATATTGTTTTGCTAGTTGTGGTGGGAGTAGAGACGGTAATACGTGTTACTATTTTGTTAGCACTTCTAAAAAATCAAATCTGTAGTACGTTTACCGATGCATGTAATTTCCGATACCTCTTGATCAAAAGTTTCTTATTTCTCAATAGTTGCCACCCTCGCATTTGTGGCATCTTTATTCATCATTCAACTAATTATGTTTATAAGTTGGGATGAGATTCTGGAGCTTAAGGAAACGTGTGCATCTTGTACTTGTGTCTCATAAGCCTTACTACATATTTTACAGTCCTTTGATGAAATAATTCTAATCTGAGATGTTCCACTAGTAAACTCTGCTATCTGTAAATTTTAATAAAGTAATTTTACATTTTAAAGCACTTTTCGTTTATCATTTGACGATAGCAATAAAAATTTTCTGATTACGCAGGTCAGCATGCATTAAAAAGCTGTAAAACATGTAATATTAGATTTTGTTATTGAGAATCCTCACGCTGTAGTGGCATGTGGTGCTTTATTCATTTTCAGGGAAGTTACCCCATCGCCTGGGACCCAAAGGCGATAGATATCATACCATCATGGGCTACTTGGGGACGATTCATCATGGGTTTTGACATTTTCGACCATATAACGGCACAGAAGTGGATGTCCTGTGAATTCCATATCTATATCCGCAAGCCAATAAATCAGTAGATGGCCAGAGTTGTATTCTTTGTAACAGGAACATTTTTAAAATGAACGTAAAATTGTTTATATACTAATGATTTATGCTTTCAAATTTTATTAAATTATATAAGATATTTCTGTACTAAAGATGTTAATATTTTTAATACATAATGATTTATAGATAGGGCTTGATTTCTGGCGGAACGAGACGGACTCGTCGTTCCGATATCTCGGAAATAATTATCAAATTATATAATAAATATATAACTATTTCTTTTAAATTAATAATAATTTGGAGCGCTTTCCTGCACCTAAGGCACTGGTTATATATATATATATATATATATATATATATATATATATATATATATATATATTTCTGACTACCTTTTTGTTATATATATATATATATATATAACAAAAAGGTAGTCAGAAATAGGGTATTCATGAACCTATCCAAACATTATAGTAAAAAATCTTGTTTGTAGGTAATATTAAGCTAATAAAAATGTTAATAAATGTCAACATACTTTATTTTTTTAAATGAAACTTATCATTGCAATATAACAAAATTACTCTGCTATTTGGTACATGCTTTCATTGTCTGTAAACGTCAAATATATAACATTTCGATAACTTCTAAAAGTCTTGTCTAACAGTTCTCAACTTCGACAGTTTACTCCCAAAACTTTGTAATACACTGCTGAAGTGTTGGTGCTTTCAACATAGCAGAAACATTTCCCAAACTCCAAAGACAAGACCTCCAAGAAAGTACCCAAATTGTCTAGTGATGTCATGGCATGTTTATCAAGTTGTCAAACTTACATCACATCATTAAATATGAGTAAAGTTAATTCGTAATATGTGTCTTGAACTTGATACTTATCTGCTTTTCTAAAAATATTACTTTTTACAGTTTGACCTAAATCATTTTCACAAAACGCTACAGATAAGAGTTCATAATTTTGGACACCTTTTCAGTGAAAAAGCGTGTCTTAAAGTATTGTTAAAATTCATTCATGAAATGCACTTTTAGCCAATATATGAAAAATGTCGAATTTGCATTAAATATTTTCTATAACATTTCCGCGGAAGCAATTGTACTTTCCATCCCAAACGGTAGAAAAAAATTCGAATTACAAATAATGTCGAGAGAAACCTTATTAATGTTCATATAGTTTTGTGAAGGAACAAGTCTCTAGAGTTCCTGTCCTTCTCGTACATTTTTTTATATCGGGCAATGGGTTTGAAGTTTTACACAAAAATGGCGGAGAACCTTCTGGAAAATCAAACTCAAAAAACTACGATCTCATTTCTTGTAGAGGCGAGCTGACTATGACCCGTTACGCCCTGTTCTCCCAACAATTTCTCACAACGATACGAGAGAAAAACTCAGAAAATGTTCAAATGAAATAAGTAGGCAGAAGGCAAAAGAGGAGAGAGAATGATAAAATAAAGAAATAGCAGACAAATATAAACTGTTAATGTCAGCGACCCAACATTTGCATCGAAAGAGTTGTTGGGCATTCAGAGAGGCGTTGGCGTCAAACTGGAGCTGCGCGATGTGAGCGACGGGCCGTGTGGCACGCTTGAGCGCAGGGCGACGCCCAAGAGAGGACCGGCACAGAACAAAGGCATGCTGAAAAACATGGAACGCTGCGTCTAAATGGAAACCAAAAACAACACGGATTTAGGAGAACAAGGGAGGCGAAATAAGGCTGAAAACAAGAAAGTAGATTAAGGGAGTAGCCTACGAGATTGGAAAGGAAATGACAGAGAGAGAGGAGAATGAAAGAAGGCAGAGGGAAAGACATAGAGAGAGAAAATAAAAGTAAGAGTCAAGAAATAATGAAGCGAAGAAAGGTCGTTGAAGAAAAGGAAGAAGAATGGAAGTGTTTCGTGTGTAATTCAGTTGAGAAGAACGGACGGGTAAGCAAACGCACCGCACGTACATGTCTTGGTATGGCACCCCTTGCACTTGTACTTTATTAGGGGGCAAGCCCCGGGGTGAGTACCTAGGCCTTAGCCTCTAACCTACACCCCCCTCACGGGTACAAGTACCCTCGCGGACCAATATTCGGATCCCGCCGGAACGCAGTTTGCCCTCACGGCAACCTCCCCATACAACGCCTGGGTCTAGAGCCGCTCTGCCAGCTCAGAGCTACTAGCTATCCGGGCTAGTGCCGGAGTCAATGTCGCCTATGTGACAACGCGCCACTCACATGCGCCGGGACACCAGGCCCCTCCTCTATGCCCTGAGTATCGGGCCACTGCTACGACGAAGCCAAGAGTCCAACTGGGGGCCACCCGTACTAAGGTCCGGGCGGCTCGGGGCCCCCATCCCGTCCCCACACTGCCTGCACGTTCAGGCTATCTATCTGGGTTGGACTGTATCCAAGGCAACCTGACGGTAGGTAATGTCCCGCCGGACTTCTATTTGTGGATTCCGGAGTACCCTAGGTCTCCTTCAACCAATACTGCCTTAAGGTCGACACGCCAGGGGCCCAACTGGTGGGTTGCCGGGCTGAACCGTCAACCAGAAGCATAGCATCGCCTACTCACTGCCTCCACCTTGAGGCTAACGGCGTGAGTGCCACCGTGAAACTGAGGGTCCGGGTGATCGTCTCCAACTCTTCACCAGAGATCGTGCTTACCTACGTACTCACGATCCCCCTCCCTGCGGGGAAGCGGCATGTAAAAATGGTGAACGAGAAGATGAAAATATGTGAGATGGGGAAAAGAAGTAAACAGATTCAAAGATATTTCTACAAGATTCCAAGCAGTTTGGACGAAGCTCCAACTACACAAGTCACGATGATGGTTTCGGTTGCTGGAATTGTACGAAGTCATGAACTGAATATTCTGCAGAATTCACATTCGGATTAATTTATTAATTAATAGACTGATAGGTGTTTCCGGGCGTCAACTGCTAAGACCATTACTTCCGTAAATGTAGTATGTGTTTTCTCATGGGAGACGGCGGTGATCTTCTCCCGCTGGATGAGATCTTCCACTTCATATCGCCTCTAAGTAATGATTTGATGATAAATGTCTGGTGCAGTTGAATACAGTGTGACAACAATCGTTCAGTAGAATCAGTCGGACGTTCGCGTCTGATTTTTTCTTCGATCGATAACGCACCCACTCTGCTCTTACTCTTAGCAAAATTCTAACAGTCGATAAAGAAACAGGAATAACAAACTAGAAAAGTTATCAATCGCGATTGAAGATGGACAGTGCAACAGAAAGAAAGAAAATATCGTGTATAGTGTGGAGAGCAGCAGCTGTAGGTATGTCGGCTGCCTTGGAGCAGGGGAGAGGAAACGCCAACGTCAACGGCAGGTGAAGGCGGAGGCAGAAACGGAGACGGAAAGGACTGACAGGTGGAGACGGAAACGGAGGCGGAAGCAGACGGGCATGTGCCACCGCAGGCGGAGGCGGAGACGAAGGGGAGGTGGCGGCAGTACCGCAGGCGCAGGCGATGGAGGAAGCACAAAAGCAAGTGCAGGCGGTGGAGGAGACGAAGGTGCAGGTGGAGGCGGAGGCGTAGGCGTACGCAGAAGCGCCGGCGCAAGCGGAGGCACATGCAGGTGCAGGCGCAAGCGCAGGCAGTCGCGGAGGCGAAGGAAGAAGCTGAGCTAGATGTAGAGGATGAGGAGGCGGCGGCGGTGCTGGTGCCAAGAAGGAGCAGGAGATACGGTGGCGGAAGCTGAGGGGGGGAGATTGCAGACGCGCCGCAGCAGTAGCGGCGGCGGCAGTCGGAAGAGTCGGCCGCACTGTGGCGTGCCGAGCATTTCCCGCTGTCGGCCGAGGGATGAACTGCGATATTAAGCGTGAAGGGCCCTGGAAGGCAAGTACGCGCTAGGAACGTTGAAGAGAAGAAGCCGAGAAGGGAAGAGGAGAGAAGCAGATGCTAGTGAGGCACGTCAGTAATGCCCACGCGTTTGTGGGACACAATACGACAGCTATTGATGTAACCAAGCATGCTTTGACGCCAGAAATAAGCTTCGAATATACACAATTTACCTCAAATTCTTAGGTTTCCTTAATCATGTAGACCGTATATTAGGGACAGTAGAAAAAGCATAATCCAGTGTTTTAGTACAATATTTTATTTGAAAATTGTATAAAATCAATAAATACATTAAAGGGAAGAAATTTCTTATCACACACGTACATATCAAGTACGAGTGCCAGAATCGTAATTGTAACATTGTAACATTCATTAGATTGTTGAAAGTACTTATACTTGTTATTGGTGTTGTTCATTGAAGTAGAAGCGTCAGAATTTCCAACACCTAACGAATGTTTCGAATATTTTCAGATTTTTATTCTTTCAATAAAAAACTTATCTACTCCTCTTGATTATTACTGGGGGAATACTTTAGCACCGGTAGTGAAGGCAACACGAAAAACCTCGCTAGACCCGAGCTTAACGCTTGCCCTCAAATGCAGCGGCGTGGGGCTTTCGACGGCGCGAGCGACCAGCGGTGGCTGCGCGGGCCGCCTTTCTCCCCCCGCGGCGTGCCTGCCCGCTCGCTCGCCGCGCCTCCGCGTGCGCCTCCGCGCACGGCGCCGCGCCGTCTGCCACCCGCACGCGCACGCGCACCCGCTCTCGCGCGAGGGCGAGGGCGAGGACGGTCCCGCAGCTGCCTGCGTGCGGAGCCGCGCCGCCGCCCGGGGGAGAGGCGTGGGCGACAGCAACGGAGAGGAGGCGGCGACGCAGGTGCAAGAGACGGCGCAGGAGCCTCGCCCTCTGCGCTCGCTCGCCATGGAAATTGAAAATACGGAGAAACGAGCGTCGTGAAATTGTCATGTAATCCCGGTTGCTGCAGTGTCTTTACACGAACCCAGAATATTGGGCTACTGAAATAAATATTTCTTCTTGAGTCACAAATGTCCTATTGATGAAAGTAACATACATAACGGCAAACATCAAGAATACTTAAATGTTTGTCATGAAAGTGCGAAATACGTTATGCTAGTTGAATGTGGCGTAGCCGACGCTATAAACAGTTTTAAAAGTAGTTTCATGGGTTGAAAATTTCTTTCATAGTTCATTTATTTCATGCTCATTGTCAGCTTTGTTCAAATATATTCTTACAAAATCTGGCAGTGGACTTAACAATGAATCATAGTAGGTGATAATGTTATACTCCTGTTCAAAAATTCCCAACACCCAATGGCCTTGTATATTACCTTCAAATGGGATAAGAACTGGTACTGTTGTAGTTTCAAAATTATAATCGCCGTAAAAAATACTTGCAGGTATATGAATAAAGCGATTAGTTGGAATTTAGTACAGCTATATTTTTTACTTGCTGTTTTCTACTATGAGCATAAATGATTACCGGTACGCTGGCGTTCTGCGTAATTCTCTAATGTTAATGTAAGATCATTCTCAATTCGCCTATTAGTTTCCGTTGCACCCATATGGTAATGCCTGGTGCGAGTTCAAACTTTAATTTTTCTTTCTTCTCCCGGTCCGAATCTGAGGGAAAAGAATGTTCCAACTTCTTTTTGAAACTTTGCGGCGAATTAGGAGTGCTTGCTCAGTTGCGTATTTGCATTTGTCGAGGCAGATCATCGGTTTGACGATGTAAGAACGGTTTGACGTTCACCTTCTGGGCTATAAGTTGTGATGTAAGTTATTTGATTGCATTTTTTCTGAAATTATTTTATCGTAACATTGTTCTAGAGATATATTGGAAGACATCCTTACAATTATTACTAAAAAATAACTTATAACTTGTACCAAATAAGATGATTTTGTTCTGCGTTACCATACGGGTGCAATGGAAACTAACACACCCATGTTTTTTTCTGTTATGACAGACCTGATATTTCACTTCAAGAGCAAGCAATTGATCTGCTGGAAACTAATTTACCTGGTAATATTTTACCAGATGCTATGTTTGTGGAGCTACCTTATCCAACAGTTCAAATTGATAAAAAATCAGGATACGAAGATGAAGATTTTGATTTGAATTATATAGTCAAAGAACAGTAAAAACAGTGCATGACGTAAGGGGGAGAGGAAGATGATCTTAGACATCTGTCAGGTAGACAACTACTTGCTCCGACAGAAATTGTTCACCCGAATAGTAAGAACAGTGAACAGTTATTAACCGAGTCCGAGCCTAGACCCCCTAGTTCACAACCTAAATATTCAGTCCGTTGTCAGAAAATTGTTCCAAGTGGATAAAGAATCGACTATAAAAAGGGAAGCTCATTGATGAATTCGCCAATGAGGACTCTGAACAAAATAAAATTTGAGCATCAATTGATATTCCTAACAATTTAAATATTTCGTGTGTTCAGATGTTGAAAACAATTTTCACAAATGAAGAGTACGAACATCCCAGAAAGAAGACTGAGAAATACATTCTTTTTAGGAATCACGAACCTTAAAATATTTCACTTGAGGAAGAAATAAAATGTTTTGAATGAAAAATAATGCGATTTTATAAGGAATTAGACGAAATAGAACGCAAAATATCTTGCTTTATATTCATTGCGCGGATAATAATTTCGGAATCTCGAGACAAAGTACGGAAGCTGCAACCATTCACGGACCATATCAAGAAACTCCACTTTTGCTCCAAACCCATCCCAAAATACAAATCAAAACAACCATCCCAACAATAACCGATGCACACAACAACCTTTTATGAATAATTCCAATAATAACTCTTTCATACATTCCATTATTAACTCAATTACCAACTTCTTAGTTAATATTATTAATAATATCATCCCAACAATAGTCAGCAATTTACAGGCATCTCCCTCAGCCTATTTTAACTACAATAATACATTACCATAAAGACGATATAAATCTTTTTTTTAAAATAATTTTTATTATTTTGAATGTGATACATGGCTCAGTTTAACATTACAAACTTTTTCACATGTTTTTGATGCTTATTATCTACATTAAAAAACTAAACTATTACATCTTCACAACTATTTCTTACGGAGAGGAAACCCACTGAGCACCTCACAAAGAATCATCCAAATTTGCAAATTGTATATAAAAAACATGCTTGGGAAATCTATTTTTTATTCTGGTAGCGTTTCTGGATGCTTTGCCTAGGTTATATTGGGATAGCTGTGTAACAGATGGTATGTTGTTATAAAAATTATGGGATAACTTAGTGATGTGTTGTATGATAGGCTTTATTTGAATTTCTTTATGGAGTTGTTTGTTTGTGATAAACCAGGGTCCATTGGTTATTGTTCGCAGGAATTTATTCTGTATGACCTGTAGTTTATGAAAACTGGTTTTTGCTGGATTAATCCAGACAGGACAAGCATAGAGCATTCGGGGTCTTATTACTGCTGTATATATGAGGTTAGCATTTTCTTTTGTTGTTTTAGTGTGGTTGTTTATTAATGGCTTTAATTGGATTAGTTTGACTTTTGTTTTTTGTGTTTTAATGTTTATATTGTGATATACAAAATGGCGGGTCAAACATTCGACGGTAAACGCCAGAGCCTCGCGGTGCATAAACGTTGCCATGGGGTTGTTGATTTTGATCAGGGGGGAGAAAAAACAATTGGGACGTCACTTTCGTAGGCCGTGGTGTGAAAGAAGCTCTCTCTTGATCTAGACTCCGAGGTGAACACATCGTCTGATAAGTACGCGGAAGATAACTTCGAATTCGTTTGATAGTTACGTTATGCTGTAATACAGCTGCGTAATATTTGTCAGAACATTGCCGTGTGACATTAATTAACTGAATCAATTCGGGTGGAACTGTTCACATAAATTATTGACGAAAAAACTTTATTTGGCAAAAATAATCTAGTACGTGACATTTATCATAGACTTTAATTGAAGAACTGTAATTAAGACATTAATTGAATATAAACAAGATAGACACTGCAAATTATGTCCGCAGTGCCGTGGCGGAAAAAAATAATTTAAAAATAGGATTAGCAACAAATACTTAGCTACAAGATATTTTATTTGTTTTTCGATTTGTTAAGTTCGCGGATAGGGGCACATCTGTTGCCCAGTTTTAGGAAAAAGTATCTCTAGATGCCAGGGTAGCTGTAGATGATAGTTACATATAGATGTTAGGAGGAACGCAGAAGCATCAAGTAGATGACATCGGGTCCAGCCCAGCCGAGTGAAGATTGGAAAACGACGTGGAAGCCCAGGTTGGTTTCTTCGGGACGACATCCAGACGACCAACAAGAGAGCTCAGGGGTATTTTATTTGCTAACGATCGTTCAAATTCAATTTAAAGGTCATGACACCAAATAATAATGTTATTGTTACATTGATAAATAGGAATTTCGAAACGAAAGCAGTCAAATACTTGAATAAATAATGTTCTGTTTTTCAAACTGATTAAAAGGCAAATTAAAATTGTGCAACATCGCACGTTATTAGTGCAACTATTCCAGAATCAAAAGATAAAACTTTCAGGTTTCGCGCTTTTCCGTACGGAGAGCGGATCAGGTGGATATTTTTGCTGATCACAGGTAAGCAAATTCGATATATTGTGACGATACCGAATAGTTGATAGAAGAGAAAATTGATTTTAAACACACGACATCGTAGCCTGTCGCGGGCCTACGCAGCGCCCCCCTTTGTGTGCGCGAGGGTCGGGCCAATTCGCGCCGCACACGTGCGAGGAGAGATCCCCTCGCGCTCCTTTGTCCGGCGGGGGGGGCAGTGGGTACAAGAGTTACGACACGATCGGCGCCTCTCTGGCGCCGCCCCATCCCCAGGCGACCTGCGGCACCCCCGACGTTAGAGAGAGAGGGTTGAGTGGAATTTTTCCACCGACTTCGGCCAGAAAACGCTTCCGGACATTGGCCGAAATTAAATTAAGACGCAGTTGCCTTTTGTCAATAGAGAGGTACCTTTCAAAATTCAAACAGAAATCTTTCCAGAACTTTCGGCAAATAAGTAAGGACAAGGGGTTACAGAGGCTTCGCGAGATGTGACGAAGTGAAACATCAGAGAGAAGTGAGGAGACGGTCTTGAGAGTAGGTTCGGTGAGGAGCGAGGAACGCGCACCTCAGCGGTGCGTCGTTCGGGAGCAAACGCCGCTGGCGTGGACACCTCCGAAGTGTGAGAGACAGTATTGTCCTAATTTTTTGGTGCGTTGTGTGTGATGCGGAACGCGGAATTGCTCCTGACGGGCGTTCGCTCTCACGCATGTGTTTTTTTCTGAATTGGTAAAGGACTTTAATTGTGACCAGTGCGCCGGTACTTTTGTTAGGCGCAGAGCAATCTCGTCCGGTCGCCTGAAAAAGACTATCGCTGATTGTGCGGTGCAATTTTGTGCCGCGCGCGAGTCAAAATTACTCAATTCGGCTTGCGTCACTACGCCCGCGACCGCTGCAGAGCTGTATTTCGTGCTGAAGTCTCCGCCTACCTCTCTTCGCCGGCTTCGAGCACGAGTACCTGTCACCCGGCCCCCCCGGCAAGGAGCCTACCGCCAGCTGTGACCTACTGCCGGCCTTTCACCGCCGAAGACGGCGCCCTGATGACCTCACCCGAAGGTCGGGCATCGACCCTGCGGAGTCTTCTGAAAACACGGTCTGTTGTCCCCTAGACTTTGGTGAATGGCCCGGATCACAGACCTGTGCCTCATCATAAGCGAGCCGCGCTGTGGCTGTTTTTGAGGATAAACTTCCTAAATTGTATGTTGCTTCTTCCTCGGTAAATTGTACTTTAATTTGTATTGTCTTCTAGTAAGTAAGAAAGTTATGTGAGTGAACAGGGAATCTGGGAAAAAGGGGGGGGGGGTAAATTCAAGCTGTTCTTTGGGAGTTGCGGGATAAATAAGAAAAAGGGGAGGGATGTCTTTGGGTTTAAGAGGGAAAGGGTATTAGTAATAGGATTTTTTGTATATTTCTTCATTTTAGTTAATTAAATTTTAATTGTTCCTCCAAAACCTCAATGAATTTTATTTGGTAACAAGTAGCGTCCATCCATAGACTCCCATTTCTTGTAGAGAGTCTCTGCGCCTGAGTTAGCCGGCAACTGAATCAGGTGAGTGAGAGAAGGGGGGATCTCGATCGCCCGATCGATCCCCGACGTCGCACGCGCGAGGGCCCGCGCGGTAGTGACAATATAAATGTAAATAGTTTTTAATAACTAATTAGAAACCACTATTTCAATATCTTCTTTCCAGTTAAGTTTAGTGTCTAAATGTAGTCCTAGATATCTCACTATTTTGTTTTGTGGAGTCCAAGGAATAATGTTATTGTTCAGCGTGAGAGGTGGTGGTGTTGAAATGGTTTTTAATGAAAAGATTTTTGCTGTTGACTTAGATGGATTTAATTTGATTTTCCATTTGTTTGACCAAGCTCTGATTTGGTTTAGATGTCGTTGTATTGTGTTTTTATTGTGTTTTTATATCAAGTGATGTGCTAGAACAATACAATGGCTGTATCATCTGCAAATTGTGCTATATTGATTGTGTTGGATGTAGGGATATCAGCTGCGTAAAAATTAAATAATATAGGTGACAATGGGGAGCTCTGAGGAGGTCCAGCCAAAATTGGTTTGGGGTTTGAGAGATATTTATGTATTGAAACTGCAAAAGTTATATTGCTTATGAAGCTATTGATGATGTATTTGGGTGTACCATTGATTTTAAGTTTGTACATGCGACCTTCATGCCATACTCTGTCATATGCTTGAGAAATGTCTAGAAAGGTTGATATAGTGTGTAATTTTCTTTGGAATGCTGTATGAATATGTTCAGTGATCCTTAATAATTGATAAGTGGTTGATAGCTTTTCTGTGAATCTAAATTGATGTCTGGGAATGATGCCATTTTTGTTGAGGTAATTGTTGAGTCTTTTCTGAATGATTTTCTCTAGAATTTTTGATAAAGAGGGTAACAAGCTTATTGGTCTATAATTTTCTACATTTGATGGATGTTTGTTTGGTTTTGGTACGGGTATTATTATAGAGTATTCTGTGTGTTTATAAGTGATTTGATTCATTTACTGTTCTGTAGTTCACTTAATATAACGGTATTGAGTATTGTTATTGCTTGGTATATTTATGGAGGGGTATTTAACATTTTAAATTTTGGGATGGATGTTTTGACATTATTTTCAAATTTGTGCCAATTGATTATGTGTGTGTTGATCTGAGGAATGGGTGAGTGTGTGGGGAGTGAATGTTGTGCTGTTATTATTACTGGTAGATGGTGTGAGTCCATTTCATGGTAAACTGTGGAGAAAAATGTTTGTTGTATATTTGTTATACCTATGTCTAATATATCTGGGTTCCTTGAGTGATCATATGGGTAGTAGGTTGGTTCATTGGGGGAAATTATATTTAGTTTGTGGTAGTTTATTAATTGTAGTAATTGTGTCCCAGCTGAATTATTACTTTTACATCCCCACTGTACGTGTTTTCCATTAAAATCACTTAAGATTATTGTTGTAGAGTGTTGATTAATAATACCACTGAGATTGGTATGTTGGATTTTTATATTGGGGGCTTATATTATAAGTGTAGTTTCCAGATTGTTGTTTATATTGAACTTAATTGCTGCTGTTTCAATACCAGGGGTTGGTGGTAATATTATTTGATGCCATGGTATTGTGCTCTTTATGAGTATCTGGTAGGCTAAATTTTACACTATTGTTTAAATGTGTTTCGTTTATACAGGCAAAGTCAATTTTCTTATCTTACAAGAAGTATTTTAGTTCATTGACTTTATTGATTATTCCGTTTGCATTCCAATTAAGTATGATTAACTTATTAATTTGTGTTTGTTGCATAATTACTATTAGTGTATGCTGAGATGGATGATTGAATGTTGTTTATTGTGGATGGTATAATTGAGTTGATTATATTGATTATGTAAAAAGTAGCTATCGTGTTGATCAGAGAGTTGAGAAAGCTGGTCTCGTTAGTGTGTGCATGAGAGTTTAGATTTTGGGAGTTATTACGTAGATTAAAATTTTGAGCTGTGTTTCTGTTGTTTATGTGGCTAACGTTGGGGATGTTTTGAGTGGTTCTCAGTCCGGGAAAGTTAGTTTGGGTATTTTGAGGTGACGCTGTTGAAGATTCATTGGTTCTAATTCTATTTTTGGGATTGTTGAGGTTATGGTTTTGGCCGACTTTTTTTATAAGGTCATTCTGCTGTTCTGAGGTGCGCTCGGTGGTTTCCTTGACAATGATAACATTTGAATGGTTCATTTTTATGGGGACAAGTTGCAGAATAATGATTTTTGGAACAATAAATACATGCTATTTTATGATTACAATAATTTTTGTATGGCCGAAGTCTAAACATCTCATGCATTGAATGGGGCCTTTAGGTCTCCTTCTCCTTTCAGCTTTTACAATGAGATTACAAATTTGTCTTATTTCTAAAATAGTTTCTATGTTTTCTTTCCCGTTGAATTCGGCTGCTATTACAGGAATTGTGTTATTGTCTTTTCGGAGTCCGGTAACTTTAATGAGTGATGGGGGTTTCTCTTTCAATTCAGAGTATATTTCCTCTTCTGTGATTGATGTGTGTAGGGTTTTGAATACAACTGAGAATTTCTTACTTGCTTGGTCCTTGTAAGTATGAAATTGTCTTCCAGTGTTTATTAGATATTTGGTTATGTCTCAGAAGGCACTGATTCTATCTGGTTGTATTTTTACTCTATTATTTATGAATTGAAGTGTGAAACTATTTGTTACTTTGGTATTGATTTCCTTGCTAAAGTTCGTGATGTTAGTATTTGCAACGTAGATTGACGGGATTTTAATTGATTCTGACACAATTGGCGAGATTTCATTGATGTGACTAAACCAATTTTGATTGTTGGGTTCTAGTTCACTGCTCAATGGCTGAATTCTGTTGCCAGTGGGGACCGTACATGAATACTGCGTTGATCTGTCTATGCTGACTTGCTTTGATTGCAGATTAGACTTTTTTGTTTCGTTAGCCCAGGAAATATCATCAGAAGGACGCTTTAAATTTTTAAATTTTGCCCTGCGGCATGTTGGCCTGAAGCGTTACCTTGTAGTGAGTCCTGGTTTTGCTGTCAGTACGAGGTCTGTTGATTTGGCTGAGGTCCCATTGTTGTTTGGCTTGGTTGAGATTCCATTGATGTAACTTCTGAACTGATGGTTTCCGTTGCTTCTTCATACAACATCGATACGTTTAGTTCTGGGATGGGATAATCATTATTTAGTGTGGTTAGGGCATAACTGATGAGCTGTCCGGTGGTGGGGCAGTACCCATTGTGCATACTGCGTGGCACTCACTAGTAGCACTGTTTCCACAGTCCACAAGATTTTCGCTGGTTTACCGTCTTTTCCAATTCACACTGCTATCACTGTTCACAACGGTAAGAGAGGTCCGTTCGGTTCGACAGTCGAGCGCGGAATCGATTCATGTCTTCACTGGAAGTCGCTAGCGATTTTGAATTGTAACATACTCTTTCTTGCTATCTGCCATCTATCATTGCCAAAAGTACATTTTTTTGTCATTTTCTTAATTTTTGGGTTTCCTATTGGTAAAACGTAAATATTCATTTTAGAATATTAAAGAACACAAAAACTTAGTCCTAAATGGCAATTTTCTTTTAAAAATTATGTGTCGTTTTAAAGAAAATTCCGTTTTAATGCTATTCTGCGAAAATTGCGCTAAATGCGAAATTTGAAGCTCATTTTCACAGAAATTTTTTGAGTTTTCAAAATACTTTATTTGAAGTTATTTAAAGCACTTACAATTACAAATATAATAATCTTTACAAATTGCTGGTAATGTGCATATTAAAGATGTGAGAGATTTTTCAAAAAAATTATATTTGTATAATTTCTTAAAAAAATACTCAAAATAAACTTTACTTCATATCATGCTTTTGAGCGTTGCTGAAAATACGGAAATTTGAGATAATAAAGCTGAGAAAACGGTTGTGTTTTCGATAAACTTTACTGGACATTATTTAAACCACATGTACTCATAAATATAATAATGTAAACAATTCGCCGCTAATGTAAATATTAACGACGTAAGAGACAAATAAAAAAATACATTTTTGCAATTTTTAAAAAAACAAAAAAATACCTCAAAATAAACTTTACACCATATTAAAGAATGCAATTAGCACTATCCGATCGAAAAGATTGAAGACATTGTTTTAGCCATTTATGAGAAAATCGCGTTTGAGTGTTTCTGAAAATGAGGAAATTTGAGCTACTTTTCACAGAAAACGGTTGTGTTTTCGATAAACTTTACTAAGCATTATTTAATATGTACTCATAAATTCACATGTTCAATCATATTCACTCACAAATATTCACATGTACTCATAAATATAATAATGTGAACAATTCGCCGCTAGTGTAAATATTAACGACGAGAGAGACAAGTCAAAAAAATTACATTGTTGCAATTTTGGAAAAACCAAAAGGATACAGCAATATGGCGTTTTTGTCATCTCATAAAATACCTTAGGAACTATACCTACCAAAAGTTTAAAGAAAAAATTTGGAGCCGTTATTGAGAAAATCTAGTTTTTGTAATTTTTTTTAAAAATTGTACATATTGCACGTAATACTGCGCGAAAACTACTAAAATTTTGAAAAACATTTACATGGCCTTCAACCAAGAACTCACTTTAGAGAACACACATTTTTGTTGAAGGAAAAATCTCTATCTTCAATTTTGTAGTTAGAGAAAGACGCCGATAAAAATTCAAACTTTCACAATTTTCGAAAATTCAGAGTTATTCCTGAAAATCGGACATATGCCATGGTAATAAGAGTATTCATACAAGAAATTGAAAGAAAAAATTTGTAGCCGTTTTTGAGAAAATTTTGAAAATGTCCGGGGGACTTCATATAAAGTACCCCCAAATTTTAAAGAATCTTTTTCCAAATCTCAAAGTTTCGACTAGAACCAGATCGACCGGGGAATATCCATTTTGGAAGAAATCGTACGTATGGTTTAGGCGCTAGCAGTGTTCACAGACGGACAGACGGACTGACAGACGGATGGACAGACAGACAGATGGACGTTTTCCTTTCAATTGGTTTTACGATATCAATGACCCACAAAATAGGGTTTCTGGCTACACCAAGTGTTAGGGGATTTTTTTTCTTAATTTAGCAACGTTTTTTATCCACTTTTTCGTTATCACGGCCCGGCAATTAATTTTTTTTTCCGCCTAAAATTGGCCATTTTTTCGCGCAGCATTACATAACTTTCCCTATACTACGTATATCACTCCGTGAATACGTACGTATACGGGAAAGTAAAAATCAAAGTTTGTTAGTTCGTGGTTAATGCGCTGCTGTACCAGGCATCCAATGGTGATAAAAGTATGTGAACTTATTGCTTGCACTTGCGGGAAGAACATAGGCATAGTACAATTATTGTAACACTATTAGATGGCGCTAGAGTACATGATGGCGTTTCAGTTAAATGCAATTCCCAATTCACGTGAGCTTTTTTGTTGCTGAGCGTTGCTATGTTCCGTGGGGCGAGGTCGAGAAGAACAGCAAGTTAATGTGAGGAGAGGGAAAGAGAGGGGAAAATATAGAGAAAAATAGAGGGAGGGAAAATAGAAAGAGGGGTAAATAGAGAAAGAGATGGAAAATAGTGAAAGAGAAGGGAAATAGATAGTGGGAAAATAGAGAGAGGGTGAAATAGAGGGGAAATGTAGAGAGGGGGAAATAGAGAGACAGGGAAAAGAGAGTCAGAGAGTGGGGGAAAAGAGACACAGCGGGGAAGAAGAGACATAGAGGGGAAGAGGAGACACAGAGGATAAGAAAAGACACAGAGGGAGAAAAGATACATAGATGGAAAAAGAGAGACAGATGTAAAAGAGAGAGAGGGGAGAAAAGAGAGGGGGAGAGGAATATTTCCTCAATTATTTCTTCTGGGGTAGCAACGCGTTGGGTACCAGGTAGCATGATTATAAATTCTTAATACATATCAAAAGAATGGCCAATACCTTATTCGATAGATAACAGATATCCCATCCGCAATAAAATTTCATTGCAAACTTGTAAGTGTTCGCATTTTTAATAAAATTTATACAATATGAATTGTTATTTTTAAAACAATTTTTTAGGTTGGCGAAATTTTAAATAAAATTTCCTAAATGCTTAATTCCTAAATGCTTCAAAATAAATACTTCTAAAATTAATTTTTTGTAGTTTCCTAAAATATGATGAAGATACGTATTTTGTAAAACTGCCGATCCGATGGCCGAGATCGCTAAGCCAGTAGTGTCGTCGATCTTGGGCCGAAGGATCGTGAGTTCGAAGCCCGCCTGGGGCATGGTTGTGTGTGTTGTGTAAGTGCAATGTGCATGTGTGTCCCTGGTGGCTGGCGTCAGCAAGGGCAAAGAGATTTAGTGTTTATGTGTACAGTTCAGTAAATCCCAAATTTTTGTGAAAATACTTAGAGCGAACTTGGTGGTTAAGTTATATTACTTCCCCAACACAGACTACATTTCAGTTTCAATCCCACAAACATCATCTGAGTTCGAATGTGGTTTGTTAGATGCTGCCCGCCATCCTATGAAACTCCAGGAACCTTGGAATTTGCACGACCCTCTGTAGCGGTTTATCAAAAGAAAACTAGTTATTTTTTCGCGCAGCATTACATAACTTTTTCAGTACTGGGTAGCAAAAATGTAAAAATGAGCGCAAAGGCACATTTTCAGGCAGGGGCAGAAATTCAGTATTATCAGAAAATTTATTTCCATTATTCATTTAACATGGTGCATGCAGATTGATAATTGATTAATCGCCAGTGATTTCGGCGCGTCAACGGCTAGGTTCACTTATATCGTAAGTGTAGTGCGTGTTTTTCCTAGGGAGGTGGCTGTGGTTTCCTTTGCTGGATGGCGAATTCCAACCAGGTATCACACACCCGCGTGGTACCCTCCCATTCGGGCAAGCTCTATGCTCCTAGCGGTCTCCCGGCATGTGTGGTAGTGTGCATGTTACGGGAGAATGTATATAAGTAAGGGGTGAGGATATTGCAAGGAAGAGGAAGAAGAGATTATGTGCGGTCAGTGGCACGTTTGTTAGCAAACTTCTTTGGTATTCACCTGCTGTGGAATGGAGAAACCATGTTAAACCACCGATCAGAGCCGCCGGCCGCTAGAATTCTCGTCCAGACAGGGACTGAATTCGACTTAGCTGACAAGCTAGTGTCGGAAACACAGCCACCGTCAAGACTCGAATCTAGGTCCGCCTGGTCAGTGGCACTGCAGTGACATACATTGAAACGCTTCAGCTTCTAATTAATTATTAAAAACTATTGAAACAGTTTCATCAAATCCAAGATATATCTCTGTTATTGACACGTTGAGCTTCTATCATTGGTTCGAATGTGCAAGGGGGACAATTCGGCTTACCTAATCGTTCAACCACAATCTGCCCCCTGTAGACTCGCTTCCATACGGAAAACGACAAAACCTGAAAGTGTTTTTTTTAATGATGTGCCAGATTGCACAATAATAACCAAGTTTGTTTTTGTACTTTCTTTAGCACTACAACAGTTTAAATTATTATACGAGTAATTAAAGATTTCTTTTGATTCGAAACAACATTCTTTGAAAATTATTAACTTTGGTCATGACCATGAAAAGTAATTTAATTGTTCGTACGAACGTTAACCTGAGCTCTCTTCCCGTTGTATCGTTGGATACTTCGCTCGGACGCCGCGTATCTCCACACCTCCATCACCTTGGACCGACCAGTTATCAGCTCCAGTCTTGATGCCTTCTATCTTGTATCTTCCGGCACGCCACGAAGTCACTCCCATTCACATAATGTACTAGCCTCCCATATCACCATCAGCACTTGTTCGGCAAAATAATTACAAGTTCATTTAGCCTGGTGCTTCACATTCGTCACTGGTGAAAACTAATTAAAGTTGACAATTTTCTTAAAAGTTCATTCCTATCGGTATGAAAATACTCCAAGTAAATGCACGGTTTCACCAAAATGTTTCTATCATCTACATTCACTCGTGGATAATAAATAAAGTCCCGAACTGTATCTCCGGAATTTTTATAAGACTCTACTTTCGATCACACAAAAATCTACTAAGTCTGAACTCGGACACGCACCCCCTAATTCAGAAATGATCCTCTCGCTATGAAATCTGAGCTCCAACTCGCTAACTTTTTTCGTTCTTCAATCCAGGAAAACTCGTATTCATTGTTGTATAAAATTCTGTTTTACATTCCCTATCAACGGATTCTTATTATGTATTCACTCCTCTAACCAAGGTGCACTCTTGGGCGAAATTTCCACTCTTACACTCTTTCGACTTATTCTACACCACATCCACGGGCCCATGAAATTGTTTACCTCTGTTACTAAGGTGCCCGTTTACCAAATATCATGACATGTTAAACATCGGTGTTCTCCCTAGCAACCTGTTACTAAGGTGCCCAATTCTAAATTAAATTAGAATCAAAGCCTTAAATTATTCAATATCGAATGCCCTCCCGCACTTGGTATATCACAACATACGTTTTATTTTAATAAGTATAGAGAGTTAAAATGTGTGTGTGTGTGTGTGTGTGTGTGTGTGTGTGCCCATATTTCATTATGTTATGTTAGATTTTGTTTGATATTCTATAATGAATACAAGCAATTTTAAAAGAAATATTAGACGCTCATTTCTTGCTTAATTCAAATCCGAAAACAAAAACCGAATCCGCTAAGAAGAAATTTTCTTTTTGTAGATTTCAAACATTTGCTACCTAGCTAGGTCGAATTCAGATACTTTCTAAAGAAGACTTCTAACGGCAGGTTGTTTTGATTGGTAGTTTTCTCTGATTTCGCGCCACTACCAGGCAACTGCCCAAGAAGTACCCTAAGAAAGGGGCGATGGACCGTGCTCTTCCCTTCATCTTCCCCCGCTCGTCCTCCCATAGACAAACAAACACACTTGCGTCCACAACATCATTACACATGTCATAAAAACAGACGGGAGATAAGTTAATCCATGTTCGCGAGGTGCCTCACTGTGGGAGATTACGCGACGAACACAAAAGGGCAATCCCACGTTTATGTCGTCGCTGGATCTCACGTTCGAACGGAGGAATATCACCGTCATCTTCCAGATTACAATAAACACTGCACTTAAGGGACTATTGAACATAATTGTTGTCGCGCCCAAAAACTCTTTTCTCACATTCACTCTCTCTTACCTTCCCTCTCTCTCCTTCCCTGTCTCAGTCCCTCTCCTTTCCTCCCTCTCTCCCTCTCACTCAATCACTCTCTTTCTCTCTCCCTCACTCCCTCCCTCTCTCTGCCTCCTTTGTAACCCAACAATTGTCGGTGGACGTAGTCAAAAATCGCCCAGCACCAAAAGAGCCGACAGAGGGGAGGGCAGAAGCAACACGCGCGCGGGTAGGTGTCGCGGCGACACGAACGCGTCGCTCCGCGCCCCGCCACGCTCTGCCTCGCCCTCAAGCAGCCACGCGTAAACAGCTACACACCAAACAGGAGAGCGCGTGAAGAGTTCGCAGCGGCCAAGAGGGCACTCAGGGTTGTGGCGGCGGTGGCGATGGCAGCAGCGCTCTCAAAGAGAAGCGGAGAAGAAAGGGCGGTGTTTGTAACGCCAACGATGATAGTCCCTCCCTTAGGCCAAATGTCTCATATTCGTGAAACAAACTTTAATAATTCAAATAAAACCACCAATAAAAAATCAACAAAAATATTAAAATTTGATGGCTGGGAGTTTGTGTAGACTTACGTTATTCAATAAATTTTAAAAATTAAGGAAATCTGTTGACTATATTTTTCTGTCAGCGTTTCTATTATTTCATTATCAGAATTGAGCAACATATGGCAGCCAACAAAACATACTGGACAAACGTGTACATCTTCCCCTTTGCGATGAATAATGTACTTCAAATAAACGAGCCTCGCCTAATGGATTTACATCGACGAAGATTATACTTCGGTTTTTCTTTCATGGCGCGTGGGGGTGTGTCATCAAAATTCGCATGATCGCGACTGTTTCGAGCAGTGCGGGCGTACATACCACTCCTAGCTGCACAACCGCGAACGACGCGAAATACCGCGAGATATTCCATTTTGATGACACCCCCCCTCACGCGCCAAGAAAGAAAAACCGAGGTATAGGTGTGTATAGGAGCAAAAATGCACTGCAGATTTGCACGATCTGCTATATTATTTCCGTGATTCATGTTTATATATATATATATATATATATATATATATATATATATATATATATGATTGTAATGATTTCATCTATGGCATAGAAAACCTGAAATTCCCCTATAAACAGTTTTGAAGTAAATGTAAACATTTATTAGACTATAGTTACGCAGCCAGCCTGTACGTGAATCGATAGTGGCAAAACAAAAGAATGACGCGCCGCGGAAAATCATATTTGATAATTTTGAAATCGGGTACAGAAATAAAGTCTGACGAAATAGAGAATTAGAGATGAAATAAATAAACATTTTGGTCTTTGTTTGGACGCGATCGGACGACGGGTTCAATTAAATTTTGAATATGTAGATATGGAGAAAATTTCACGTGACACGTCAAAATACAATAACATAAATGTCAAGATTTTATGAAGAAACCTTGATGTGGGCGACGAAAGGCGTAGCAAATCATCATAATTTAAAATTAACGAAATTATGGAATACTTAAAAGACTTATAGAACGTCTGAATTATTTATTTTGAAGCAATATTGTATGTTAATAATGTCAAAAACAATTGACGAAGCAGTGCATAATTTCGACATAGAAATTCATCATTTCGGCATGTTAAGCGTTAGAAAAGGATGTTTTGGCAATAAAACTCGGACATTGAGCATAAGTAGTAATAAAGAAACATAGACTCATGTCAAACTAACTAATATTTTAGATTTTAGAAAAAATTCATGAAGCAACAATAGAAGATGCAAGAATGGAATTCGCCGGCATTTAAAAACAGTAGGTAACACGAAGTTACATGGTGAATCGCCGCTAATTTCATCCCACTTTTGAGTCAGAGCTCGTGAATGCAACACCGAATTCATGTTAGTCTGTTTTGAGATTTTTATGCAAATCGAACTTAGAATATTTTATCGAACAGTGCAGTGATAATAGACATAGAATTTTATCATGAGAATTAGATACTGGCACGGCAAACACTTTAAAAAGAAGAAGTTTATTTTGTTTGTGCTTCAAAAAAATCGCAGTCGCGAGTAGTTAAAAAATTCGTGGAGGCTATTGTTTTCTGGTGGAAGTTGGCGGACGCAGTGCTGGTGTGAGCTGACATGTCGGCGTGCAATTGGGCACGCAAACTGGTGACCGTGTTTGGGCAACGACGCCGTGCCAGCTGCATTCGACAAAGGGAAGTGCCTGCAGTTTTGTTTGCGTAGTATTCCAAGTTAAAAAGAAATTGTACAAGACCAAGAATATTTAGACGAATTAATGTAAACTTTTTGCAAATCAATTGAGAGAGATGCTGAGAAGTATTTTTAAAGCATAATGCATGCGAGTTGTTGCTGAGCAAAGTGATACAAAAAATAAATGTTTTTTATTAAAATTGGTCAACGTACGTACGAAAAGAAATTTAGATAAATATTTTGCAAAAGAAAGGAATTCCTGCATAAGTTAAATAGAAGTCAGTTGGTTTTGTTATTTGGATTTTAAGTGTTAATGTAGCTTATGTATTGTTGACGTTGCCAAGCGAATGTGTATGTATGAATCTTTGCATTGTTGTATTTTACATGTTGTGTAGTGATCGGGTAAGGGCTTTACGAAAGCGAAAGAATTCCATGTTTTGAAAAGAAATAAATTAATGGGAACGGAATTTCCGAAGTTCTCCTTTTCTTACAAAAAGATGTGTTATTATTTTGAATTAATAGAAGCCTGGGTATGCTGCAGTATTACATGTAGTTTACAGGTAATTCCCGTAGGGGCCAGCCACGACCTGCGACCAACGAAATTTTCTGTAACCACGTGATAAATAAATTGTAGTGATTTTTGGCGAAAGGGTACGGAAATGATCGAATGAATTATCGGTTACAGTGGCGCCTATAATGTGCAGCTACGACCAGAATAAAGGAGTAGTGTTACATTGGCGCCACAACATGGGGCCAGTTTAAAGTAAATTTAGTAGAACCGTTTACATTGGCACCATAACGTGGGGCCAGATGATGGAATAGATAAAATAAATATAAAGTGAATTAGTAGTAACGGTTACTATATATATATATATATATATATATATATATATATATATATTGACCGACACCTAAACTACGACACCGTGAGACCAATCACCATGAAAGTTGGCACTTCTACATGTTTTTTAACCGAGAAGGTTTATGTGCTGTTGAGTCTGTTGTAAGTCCACTACATGGCGCTGTACAACAAAACTAAATATTTATGTCAAATGTAACCCGCAACACATTCATCAGGATTTTGTATCTATATCATTCATTAACTCCTCAACGATGCGTTCTATGGCCTTAAAACCTGAAATTTTGTGACCGAAGCCACACAATAGTCTATGGAATGAGCACTTCTTCAATATTTTATTATATTTATACTGGTTCGGCGCTTCCCGATGTTACCTCACATTGTCAGAGATGGGCAGAATCTGCCATTAAATGTGAAGGACAGAGAGCGGTAGAGACAGAAAGACAGAGACAGAGTGAGTGAGTGAGGGAGAGACAGTGAGAGGGTGATGGGAGGGGGAAAAGTGAAATGAAGGGCAGAATAACGTCTGCTGGGTTTTCATAGTCCTCCATATAAATGAGATGCTAGTTTTTCTTCAATGAAGTTTAGGCTTTTGGAAAAACTGGATCAAATACAAGTTTAGGATCTAATACAATTTTAGCATCTAATCATCTAATACTACTCTTGACGCCGCGAATATTTTTTTTAATTTCATTTCCACCTTTCAGTAATTTTTGTGAACGGATTCATGGCTGATATGATGTTCCACAGATAGGATACTATTACTCTAAGAATATTCTTTAGTTACGGTCTTTAAAACTCGATTACCTTCAGCATTGAATTGAAATAGATATGAAATAACTTGGACAATTGCTAAAAACATATAAGTATATAAAGTAATGCTTTTTTTAAATTCTATCCTGAATGCAATTGTCACTCAAAAGCTTTGCTATTTAGAACTGCCATCATTTCCACCTGCCGCAATAATTGCTACTACAAATCTCCATCTGCATCTGCATTGACATTTATTCCACAATCACCCTTGAAATCGACAAAACTTGCATCCACTACTGCATCAACAATGCCATCAGCCCAAAGCATTACAGTTGCCGAAAGTATACTTTATGACCACCTCCATTTCCTACTTCAGCCATCTAAAGCTAGCAGCGCCCAGAAACCAATCTGAACCATACCAAATCCAAAAGTTTAGACTAATTTTAAGCTAATTAAATGCTCTATTCCCGAATTTTAGGCTCCTCTGTACACCCCAAAATCGTGGGCGTTGCTAGCTTTAAACTAAAGCTAGAAGCCCGGCCAGAATCTCAAAATCAATTGAAAAATCTGAAACCCTTCCCAAAATTTAAGAATAATTTTAGGCTCTTAGAAAAAAATTACCCCCGCGTTCATATTCCAAAAATCAGGGCTGTACAAAAAAAATTAACATTGGTTCTTACGGGCAAATAAACGTAAAACTCAAAAACCGTGGAAAAATCTGATACTCATGATGATCAAACTTTCAATCCCTCGTGAGAGTATCACTAACAATGTGGGAACTCGGTCAGAGACATATATTATAAGAAATAGCTTCGCTCATTGGCAGCTTGTCGACTTGGATTACAAAACCTGATACATGTGTGCTGTGTCTGGAGAAGCACTACCTGCTGCCCTGCGATCCGTTTACCTGGAGGATGGAGCGCCAACAGTTAATTCAGGGAAATAGCCTTTCCGAAGGGAAGAATATAAATCTTCAATTCATTTCATCGCATTCAAAACGCAGTATTTAGAGTCGTTCTGGCGGTTTCGGTGGGGTGTTTCACCATGGCAGCGAAGAATAAATCTTCCAGAAACGTTTTCCTTCGAAAATGCACTAAAGGATGCGACTCTCTCAATTGACGGTAAAGTTGTTTTACGTCAAGCATGTAATAACATGCAAGTATGTAAATAAATCCAGGGGAACGTAATTTGGGCATATTGTCATTGTTTGTGTGCATATTCTCGGATTTCTTGTGTATTGGCAGATTTTTGGTGCGTATTTCACTTTTCATTTAGGTGTATAAATGCATGCATATTTTGACGATTTTAAGTGCATATAAATCCACCCTCTACTCATCAGTAGGAGCAGCTAGGCTGATACAACTGGCTCCTCACCGCACTAGGCCCAGGAAGTAAGAGACCCTCAATATCGACTTCTCGCGGACGGATATCGGCAAAGAATAAAACTGCATCTCATGCTTATTTTCTCTACTCTCTTCTTTTATTTATGCAAATTAGATATAAAACTCTTAATTTCACGTTTATTGCAGATAGAAGCCTCATTTTGATTTTTTGCTCCGTGGCATTCACGAACCTGGCTTCGCAACTTGATAGGATGTTTGGAAAACTCAACAAATTATAAACATTTATTGACAACCATTGCACAGCAATAAAGATTAGAAACTCAGCTACTCAAAAGCGGAAGCATGTTCGATTATTGAAAATCTAATTTTTTACCAAAATTTGGTATACAAAATTGTTATTATTATGAAATTTATTGGCAATTACATCAATTTTACATCATCTTGATGATGTGTAATAAGTTATAAAAACTAACGCATGGGGGTCAACAATTCTTGTAAAATGGATCGATGAACGAAAAAGTTTGGGAATTTCCGGGTTAGATCAAAGTGTTGTCTCATAGAATTTCAAAAGATCGTGAAAGATTATAATTATATTATGCACTTGTATCTATTCTCTACTATATTTTTATCTACGACTCATGTTGTTTCTGAGCCATTTACTTTCTTTAAACATATCCGACAAGACCTTTAACTAAAAATAATATTGATCCATGGATTACTCATGTCGTCGCCAAGAAACGAACGGCGAATGCATCTGGAACGCAACGCAATGGAATTCTTACACTCCCAGAAAAGAAACGATTTTTCTGTGTGACTAAAGACCGTTCTTTCCTCACGCTATCACCACCACTGCACAAGCGCAAAACAAAACGTGAGAAACTGCAAGAAGAAACTGCGTCGCATGGACGCAAGACAACTGTTTTCACAGCTCTCTCGTACATCTGCGAACTCATAGCAAAAGACGCAGTGCGAAATAGGTCGAGGCAGGATGAGGCATGGTAGGAAAAATTATGATAAGGACGGGTACGGTAGGGGACGGAAATTGTGGAGGCTAGATTGGAGTCGGAGATAGTAATGGCGGGTTGAGGATAGTGGTTGGGCGGGGATGGTACGGGAGGTGTGATATGATCGATATGGCAGGGACGAGGATGATAGTGACGAGGATGGAAGATGTGTGATTAGAAGAAGTGTGGACGGTAGGAGCATGGACAATAGGGACACGGACGGTAGGAGGCGTCGAAGATAGGAGTGGAAGTGAGGAAGGTAGGGGTATGGAAGGTAGAGGTGTGGAAGGTAGGGTGTGCAAGGTAGAGATATGGAAAGTAGGAGCGTTGAAGGGGTGTGGATGATAGGGACGTAGAAGGGGAATGGTGGAAGAGGAATGAATGATAAGAGTATGAATGATATGAGTAATGAATGATAAGAGTGTCGCGTCGAAATGAGTAGGAACGGATGCCACGACGGGATGTGGATGAGGAACGAGTCGCGGCAGTGAGAGAAACGACGGAGACGAGAGGGGCGGGGTCGCATCACAGGGATTGTTGGCATCTCCGAAGGGCAACTCCAGGGAATAAAACAACTGAGGAAACGCGCGAACAAACTGTGGCGAACGAGGAGCCGTCAACGCCGCAAGCGGCTCAACTTCTCTCCGCTGTCCCCTTCGCACAGAAAGAAGACAGAAGTGGCGCGAGGGCCATTTCATTTATATTTTATTTTCTTTGAGAGATGAAGAGACGCCTGCTCGTGGAGGAGGGCGGGCGATGAGGTAGGCGCCCCGCCATGTTTATTTCATGGTGGCTGGGCTTCAGGCGTTGTTCCGCGCGAGAGCTGCCGTCGAGATTCGCGCCGCCCCGGTGCAGCTCGGAAGCTGCCATGCGGTGGATTTCGTTCGTCGCTCCGTGGTATAAAGCAATCGAGGAGAAGTGAAGAGGGAACTTTTTGAAATGTTCTGTCCTGATTTCTGGAATAAAGTGAAATTCTGAGCTCGCGGAAAATTTCAGGGCTTCAAAGTTGGAATTCAAGTATTCACTTGCAAAAGGCGGTCCAAAGAAAGCGTGAATTTCTCTTGAGTCACTACTTGGCTCTCATCAATTTTTGAAAAGGGTCAAGCCTTACTTCGTGAAATACTTGTAGAATGTGTCTTATTTTAATTACATCTGTATTATATATCGTTTTAACATATTAATGTTTTCTAAGTAAAAGGTTTAGAAATTTAGCCAAGTTCTTATTCAATGTTTGCGAAATAAAACGTTATCGTTACGACCTGTTTCGTGAGTGTTCGTACCACTTGGAGCATGTGTTTGGAACTTCGAAGTCGGTACATATCTACCAGTGGAGTTAACTACACACCCTGTCGTGTCTTTTCAAGTATTCGAATCGAATTGGACAAGCTGATACTAAAACGGTCCTAGCTATCGGTGTTTGTGGGATCTTCCACCACGTTTCACCTATTTTTAAAATCCAACTTCTAAAGATATTTCCCGTAACCAGTTTCCGATTTTCTAAATAACTTGAGCGTCAGGAAATTGTTATAGTTAAATCCCTGAATCTATATTATCAATTCTCAATAATAAAAATCCTGCTAGCTCGGTCGATTGGGTTCTTATAAAATAATCGTTGCCTCTTACTCCGCAACCAATTACTCAATCTGTTATTCACACGAAGTGGCGAGGAATATGAAACATCTACTCTAGGATTGCACGTAATAGCAAATGAAAATCAACTTACTTTCAACTATGAATTACAGTTTATTAAGCATGAAAGATCAATCATTTAACTTATAATGGATTGTTTCAAATTATCATTAGGCCATGAGCATCTTTTTGTTATTGCAATAACAGCGTTATAGAACCTTTATCCCTTCTTCCTTCTTCGCGCGCACGACGCTTCACGTTCGACGTCGCCACGTAGAGTATTTTATTCGCTATAGTCCAATCTTCATTCTTGCTGAAGTCCACGAGGATCCAAGACCAAGTCGAAACTTTTTGTAATCACATTAAAAACTCTACCTACACACTTTATCTTGCGCCTCCGGTGGGCACCTATTTCCAACTAATTACTTTCCCATAAACAGAATAATATCCCTCTCACCTAACGTTGTAACTCACAATTCAATAGTAAAATTTTATAAGTCCATACTTGTAGATCCACCGCGAAAAGATTCTAAGATCACTTTCCAGCATTCACTCCCACGAAAATATACAAGTCTCAGTAAGTACTATTCGAACTTAACACAGCTCTTAGCAATTCGTTCACCACCACGACACCAGACGGAATGAATTAATATTCCCCTGGTCAACCCTTCAAACCTCGCCTTATTTGCCTCTCCATTGTTTCAACAAACTTTTTCGAAACATCCGTTGACGTCACCCTTCCTATCCTATTATTGAACCAATTACAATCTTGTGGTCAGTACGGTGCACCCCCGCACCCGCTTTTAAACAAATTCATATCTCGCGTTGCTACGGTGTCATACTGCATGTTTGCATCCTAGCAACCCAGCTCTTGCAGTATCTACGGTGTCACTTACGCCCGTCATCGTACGAACTCGTATTGTCCGCATTGCTACGGTGCCACCTGCGTGTTTACACGGTATCATGTCCTTATCGTGATATTCATTCCCAGATGACTTTTTACAACTGATGAATGTTTCATTGGAAATAGGTAAATCTTCAACAGAACCGTCGTTTTCAGCTTCTAAATGGTAGCAATGTGGATAGTTCAAACGAATACTCCGCGTTTCTCTGGATGTCTGCAAGTTGTTCTGCTGTGAATTTTCTACTGCTGAGTATGTATCGTTGTTAACTGGCAAGCTTCTTTGAATCTAAAGTTAGTCTCATATCTGGGTCCCGCTCACTCCATCCCTTAAAAACGTATATTTAAGAGCCCCAATTTTTCGCTTTGCATAGTAAAATTACCACAACATCTTCTATTCATCCCGTATCCTCCGACGATGGCTTTGAGCTACTGCCGGCTCTGGGTCCCTGGGACTAACATCCGTGGGATGGCCAGATGTCGACAAGGTGACATTAGCTCGGTTTCTGAGCAGGTATGGGACATTGGTAGAACAAGGCACGTTAAGATTCATTACATTTCTTGTTCTATCCATTTTGCTCAATTGTTTTAAGGGAAGTTTCGCAGGAAACAAGTTCGAGTTCACAGATCACATTTAACCTATGGGTTATTTCCTGTCATCCGCTACTGCGACCCACAGTGGCCTTGAGACATTCCCCGCTGCACCCAGAAAGGCTTCCCTCCGATCCCCAGGAGGCATTACTAAACCCTACGGGATTTTCACTGACTGCTGAAGGCAGCCTCCGTCGCTGGCTAGTGCTAGATTCGGGTTCCACTCTAATCAGTGGCCTGGTGTGCCAACCCATTTTGTCTCTTGTAAGGTCCATGGGCCGATAACAGGAAGCCCAAAAGTTCATGTACCTTCCTTCTCTACTTACTTCCACTCACCTCTGCAGTACTTCTTCGTCTGACCCCTCACCTTCAACCTATTCAGCAAGGGAGGCCCTATCAGTAGCTAGGCTATCTCCCACCAGCGGGGGAGCCCCAGCCGGGACAAGCTTTAAGTTCTCGACCGGTCTCCAGGGATGTGTGGTTGTGTAATTCATGTTAGTGTAAATGTGTGTGTAAGGGGTGGGAATACGACAAGGAAGAGGAAGGAAAGATCGCGCGCGGTCCGTGGCCCGTTTGTTACGATATATCTCTGGCATTCACCTGGTGTTGATCGGAGAAACCACGGAAAACTACCGATCAGCGCAGTCGGTCGCTAATTTCTCCTCCAGACAGCGACTGAGTGTTGTTATTATTATTATTATTATTATTATTATTATTATTATTTCTCTATATCACGACTAAAGATGTTATGAGGTGGTTGAATGCAAAATATACTCCAGGTTGCAACCAGCTACCTAAGGAGCAGATCTAGGGACTGTCGGTCAATCTACAATACTTTTCGCAAAATGTGGTCTGTTCCAAATAAAGCAATTTCTTGCACTTCCCAGTCCTTTGAATGACTTGGAAGTTTAGCCAAGATATAATCTTCTATCTGATTATTATTATTATTATTATTATTATTATTATTATTATTATTATTATTATTATTATTATTATTATTATATTTTGGTGATTTAGTTTCTAAGAATTTCGCATTGCATTGTTGCAAGTCTCAAAGCATTCTGAAGAATTCTGAGGATATCTGACGTTGCATGAGAGAGTGGTAGCGTTACCTGCGATATATACAACCTAATTGTGTGCGGAATGCATAAGTCACTCGAGAATTACATGAGATTTATCCAGTAACCGTAACAGTGACTCTGAAAATACAGACTGAAAATCTTGTGCTGTCCGTCATGTTTGTATTTTCTCTATTTTTAAACAAAAACAATTATTTATTTTGTAATGATGTTGTTTAGAATACGAAAAATCTTTTAAAACGAAAGAACCACACTGAATACCCGGGAGAGAGTTCTAGACGCTAAATATATCTCACAATATTACGCTATTACCCACGTGTGAAAAAATATCTACGCCAGGGTGTGCTGCGATGTGAAGTATTTTTCCTTTCGTCGTACTTATAAGAACGACAAACCAGGCATCGCGGCAGCATTCCAGGCATCGCCAGAGCGTTTTATTAAGGGGTATTTAATATTAATGCTATTGAATTGTTCTGGTATTGCGAGTATCGGTGTGTATAAGCTAATATGTAATGTTTACGTAAGTTGATTGTTTCGCGTTAGTGCTGGGAATTTTTGTTAATTATCTAAAGTAAAAACAATTATTTAATATTTTTTGGTGTTTATCATCTTGTACATGCTGAATGAACTCTTTTAGAAATCTCCAAAAAGCCATGAGCAGTCCAAAGAGCACGAGCGCTAATTGAAAAAAATGGGCGCGCGGTGCAGGGATATTATCAATTATTTTTATTGCACCATCTTCTATTATTTTCATCTCCACACTGCATTGGGAATATTTTTAATTTTATATACAAGCAATCAATTTAGTAATTTCTTCAAAATTCAAATATTCGCCTTGTTCGTGAACGCAAATTTTGATTGCTTTATCCATAACACTGACAGGACAAATGTAGAATATAATTTAGTGGATTTTCTGGCAACGTAGAATAGATAAAAATGCCTACTCTGAATCGAAATCGAACCCGCCATCCCCACAAGTTCGGAACAACACTTTGACACTGAGCCATTCATGCGCTGCCCTTTCTCTTATAACATAGTTATATTACTTACACTTGAAAACAATATAACGTACGTAAATATTAATGTCAATTCATTTTCATGGGCATGAAAAATGAAATTCTTTTACCTCTGTACTAATACTATTTAGCTCTCAATGGTCATTTTAATATTTTATACGCTCTCCAATCAAATTTAATCTTCGAAGTTCGGTCAAGAGAACGTAGTTTTAAAAACATCGTTAGATAGTGCTGTCACCAGGTAGGAATGACCATCGCTATCAAACTCTCTGACCAATGCATTTTTGACGTGAAATCTAATGTTTCCACGGTGTTCATAATGTATGCACTCCAGTGCAGGCATCGATTTTGGGGCTAAAGAAAATGGACGGTAGACTATTTCCAAAGAGTTTTCGAGCATACTTGTAAACCGCAGGCAGGACCTGTCACAGACTTGACTAATGACAGCACGTTTCTACTCTCAGTTCATCTTCTACCTCTTTCTCCCTCTCTCTCGCTTGGTCTGTGTTAGCCTATCAAACACACATACCACATGTACACACACACACATACACACAGAAACACTTTGAACTCCCACTAGCTTCCGGGGCCTACAGGGTGAGTGGCTCAGACATAGGCACGCATGTCAGCGAGCGGACGGGAGAGTCGGTGCGAAGGGCGCTGCCTGTGGCGACTACCGGTACGCGACCCCGTCGGACGTCCTCCCCGTCCTTCCGCCCTCTACGCCCCCACCAGCCACGGCGCGGAAGCGCGGAGGCGTGCGGTCGACCGAGGGGACCGCACTACCCCTCCCCTCGCCTTCGCTCTGCCTCCAGCTCTCAGGGGGCACCAGGGACGACAGGATTTGAGTGACACTGGGATGCAATTCACGCCGGCCTACGTGCAGGTACAGAGCCAGAAGGCTCTGACAAGGGACCTTTCAACAGATTCAGTCGAAATCTGGCCTGAGTTTTTTTTCTTCTGAAAGATGTTTACTATTTAAAAGAGCTGTGAAAAAACGCTGCCTTTTCGCTCTGGATGTTACTGAAAAAAATATGAAATTTCCACACTTTTCACGACACAAATGATCGTTCTCGTGGGTATTGTGCAGCCCTGCCATCCGCGTGAGAAAGCCCGCAGAGCGAACATGCGCTGCTACGGGCATGAGCCCCTATTCAAGATCGCGAAACACATTGCTCACGCCGCCCTTGACGAGCGCGCAATGAGATGGGGCAATGCATCCGCTCTTTCGGGCGCTATTTCTTCGACACTGAGAAACTGAAAATTGATGCAATGCCAACGAGTGCAATGCTATTGCGCTGGTATACATGAAAATCAATGGATTGATCAGCTATTATTGTTCGACAATTTTCCTATACAAAACCTTACATTGCAGCAAGAATTCTCTGTCCAGGGGTTGAATTTGACTTGTACTCGTAGGGATTCTTAAAACTTCTACATTCTTCTGTTATTAGGATATCAGTCCAAACAACAATATTGAGATCTTTTGCTAACGACAGTGCTCAGACTACCGTCACATATAATGTAGCCCCCTCTCTAGCATAAATTGAAGGTAAAGTTGATTCAGTTCTGCACTAGCTTAAATATTTTTAGGATGTTTACCTTTGTTAATTTCTATTTATTTTTTCCGCCTGTAAATGTCTCGTTTTGACTTCACGAATGTAAACTTCTTGATCACAGAATTCAAACATAAACCTTTCTTTCCACCATCATAGAGTCAAAACCGTACAGCTTTTTCCTTGTCTTCCAACGTTAAACGACATTGAGATTTCTTATTAGGACATGATAATCACTGGCCTCCTTTTTATTTTCATATCGCTTGATAATAATCTTCAAAAACATTTACGAAATTCCACATCTATGAAAAGATTATACTAAACTATTGTAACACGTGTTAGCATCAAGTTAAGTATTGCTATTTCTGTCGTATGCGCTTTTCTTATTTACAGTAAGGAGGCTAAGGGCAGAGCGAAGATACTCACTTTTAAATGTATCTATGTCTTAAAGAAGGCTTCAGAACAAAAATATGGAAAAAATAAGTAACTGAAATTAACTTTCTAACTATGAAACATTTTACTGCAAAACTGTTTACAAACTGATTTTTCAATTCACGTATTTTACAACAGATAACTGACGAATGCAGGCAATAAATTCACAGCTTTAGTATTTCGTGGCACGATGTTTCCCAAACTGAACTGTTTTCCATCCTGCGAACAGCCTGGCACGACCGTTTAGTTGCCATCCTAGCAAGCAATAACAGCACTACTTGAGTCGTTGGCGGTCACACCGCTCTCTGCAGTAAGGATTGTCCACTTTGTCAGCAAAAACAGTGCGGCCAAAACCGACAAAATTCTTAATTTTTTCGGTAATATCCAGTCCCAAAAGGCAGCTAATTTTTTTACAGCTGTTGTAAACAGTACATATCATTCAAAAGAAAAACCTCAGGCCAGATTTCGACCTGAACCTGTTGAAAGGTCCCTTGTGAGACCTGTCTATCGATATTCAGCAATCGATTTACCATTATTCATTGCTAATTACTCTAGTCATAACGTGCAGCTGACAAGTTCTGATATATATATATATATATATATATATATATATATATATATATATATATATATAAAATTCTCGTGTCACAGTTTTAGTTACCATACTCCTCCGAAACGGCTTGACCGATTTTGATGAAATTTTATATGTATATTTAGTAGGTTTGAGAATAGGTTGTTATCTATTTTTATACCCCTAAGTGATAAGGGTGGTCCACGCCAATTTTTTTAATTTTTCGGACAAAACTTTTTACGCAACCCGCTACACACCGTATGTATTTCACACACGGTATGTATTTCACCCACGGCGTTTCTCTATATTACGCACCTGCTCAGCGACACGCAGAATCTGCTACTAAATGTGAATAACACGGAGATAGATAGATAGAGAGAGACGGAGAAAGATAGAAAGAGACGGAGAAAGAGAGAGACGGAGAAAGAGAGAGGAGAGACGGAGAAAGAGAGAGAGACGGAGAAAGAGAGAGAGACGGAGAAAGAGAGAGAGACACAGAGAAAGCGAGAGACATGGAGAAAGCGAGAGAGACACGGAGAAAGAGAGAGAGACACGGAGAAAGGGAGAGAGACGGAGAAAGAGAGACGGGGGAAAGAGAGAGGGAAGGAGAAAGTTATAGGGGCAGAACAACGTCTGCCGGGGTCAGCTAGAAAAGTGTTTGTCTCCGCGAAACATTCTTGCGTTAGATTTGAGGACTTTTAAGCACATTAGAGACTAATATATCATTAATACTATAATTAGCAGGAAAAAACAGCAATTACTATTTGACTACCGGTAAAAATGACATTGGGACTAGGAACTTTGTTTTAATAATTTATGAAGTTTGGTTCCGCGAAATCTTTAATTAGTCTTAATTAATTAATATTTAGTTAGCCTTCGGAAGTTGCTATTAAATTCTCGAATGTACAAAATGGAAAATAGATTCATTGTTGAACAGCTAAAAATGTGTACATGTATTTTATAACGATTTTTTAAATGATTGTCTTTAAAGAAAATTTGTATTATTGTTCATTATTTTCTCCTGCCGTCTTTTAATATGTTTGAGTTAAAGATTTTCGTTGTTACTGCCTTTTAGTGCAACAATAGGTAAAGAGAACCCTGATTGATTTACATGATGTAATAATGTAATTATCACTTGAACAGTATCTCCGCCAGGCGTCTACCGGCGTCACTTCTGACCAGTGTTGCCAGATGTACCGCATTTCCGCAGTGTTGCCAGATGTACCTAATCCGCAACCCGCATTAAGCGATACGGATGCCAAAACAAAATCCGTATTTCCATGATAGGGGATTAAAATCCATTTTTTTCATTTTCCTCAGTTATTACAACGATCATTAGATGTCCCGCTAACTATGGTTGACAAAGTTTGACTGTTTAAAATGCTGTCTCTCTCTATTCGATTAATGTAGAAAGCAATAAGACACCAATCATCTACCAATCATTTAGGGTTTTATCCAAAATAATAAATACATATTTCCGTAAGTTGACTCTATCAAGTCAAAACATCGTTTACGTTTCATCTCGATTAGTGCCTAAAAACGTTGAATTTTTAGTACATATAATTACATATTTTACTTGAAAGTACATATATTTACATATTTTACTCAAAAGTACAAATATTTAAATATTTCTTAATATTTACGTTTTCTAAATCCGTTTTGTATAATTCTTAATTTATCCTATAAGTTTTTGATAAGTAATCATCCACACAAACAATTCAACATAGTCAAACACAATTTTTCTGCAGCCTCCTCTCTATATCGGGAAAAAATCGCATAAAAATGTTGATATTGCAGCATGCAATATTCTACAAAAGGACAAGACGTCATTGCACTCCAAAGTTTTCAGTGTCTAGATTTCAGCGCGAGTATAACAGAGAACAAAATAGTGCTCGGAAAGGAAGTTGGCGTACGAAAATTATGTCTAGCATACGATAACTCTCGCCCACGACGCATTTTCCAGAGGTCTCCATTGACCTTAATACCATTCGCCAAAATTACACACACCAACGCAGCTCAGAAAGCGCCATTGACAGTTTTCTTTTCCCGTTTGTTACACGCGAGCCTAAACCCTTGTTTGTAAAATATCTCCGTGAGATTAAAATCTGAAGTAAAATCACAATGTGGCACTGCAGGTTTTGGATAAGAAAAGAAGGTTTTGGACAGAAAATAATTCACGGCGATTGGCTTGAACCTTGTGGTAACGCAGACTGGGAATATGCCAAAGGTAAAGTTTGGTGTATCTTTTCAGGGAAGACTAGCCATAGCGTCTTGTGTAAGAACATCATTAAAGAAAGCGGAATTTGTGCTATCTACGAGTCATTTTATTAACTATCAACCAGCATTGTTTTTATTCCATAATCCGTGAATAGCATTGAACAGTGACGTGTTGGGACAAAGTTTAAATATACACTTGTAACTTCCTGCGTTGTGGAACACTTCGTCGGTGCATGGCCGTCGAACAGATAATAGGAAAAAAGTTTCATTTTTAAGCATTTGAAACAAATGTTTTTCCCATTGTTACAGAGATTATTGTAAATAACAAAAATAAGAGGAGTATTGTGTTTTAATTTTGGTCTTTACTAGTATAAGTGTAGTATATAATACTCTACAGATCAATATTTAAGCAAACGTATTTTATTAAAACGAATTGATATAATAATTAATGTGTTACATATTTCTTACTTTTTAGTACATATTTCTATACATTATAATACATATATATGTACATATTTTTCTAATTTTTAGTACATAATTATCCGGGCCCTAGTTATCAGTTACAATGACTGGTCACTTACAGGTCACTTAAAGAACACGTGACGGAGGTTAAGAGGGTTTTGAAGAAAAATATATATTACAAGCTTAATATGGAAATGAGAAAACCAACCTACTGCCTTGCAGGAAGAGGAGGGATCTCCAAAGGCTAAGGGAAGGCAAACCTCAACATAAAACCAAGGGGTAGAGGGGATTCCATAGTCCTAGCAAAGAAAACCTTCGGTTTCCAATTCAAGAGACCACGTGATCAGTCAGATTGATCAGAGAATATCAATTTTAGCTGATAGCGACAGAACGATTTAGTCGCTAGCGTTGTTCACAGACGGACAGACGGATGGACAGACAGACGGACAGGCGTTTTGTCGTCAATCGAATTTTCGGTATCCAGGAACTATAAAACGTGTGATTTGGCTTCACCGCGTGTTAGAGGATTTTGTTTCTAAATTTAGCAACTAGATTTACTCACTTTTGCGTTACCAGGGCTCTGTAATAAGCGTTTTCTGCCGAAAACCCGACGTTTTTTCGCGCAGTATTACGTAACTTTCCCTATACTACTTATACACTCCATATATACGTACGTATACGGGAAAGTAAAAATACGGAATCTGGCAAATACAACTCTGCTCTTACAGAGAGTACACACTTGTAATTCAATCGCAAAGAATATCAAGTAATTAGCATAAATTCACACACAGTTGCAGATTCTGCACGTCTCTGAAAAGATGGGGGTAATACTGAAAACTGTAATAGAATTTCCAAGATCTCGTTCTGTAGATTACGTCAGAAGAAACGTTTTTTGAAGATTCCAGATTTCAAGGCTAGAGAGCTTCGTTTAGGAGTTAAATAACTATATAGATTTTAACAATGTTCGAGTGTTGCGGGTGGCATTTGTCATGAATATTTAGATGCATTTTTTCAAATAATCCTTTATATTTTTAAAGTTAAAGTGCAATTCTTCACGTCTTCGTTAAATGTTTATTCTTAGAGATCTCATTTATGAAGATCGGTGGCGTACGAGAGCGGTAAAAGTCACCTACTATACTACTGAAATAATATGGGAGATGATTTTGAAAATGCATATGCCATAGATCTTGCTAAAAATATAAACAAATTGGTAGATCATAAATATTTGATCTTTGGGCTCGTAATTCCCATCTGTAATAACATTCTACATTGCGGTTCTGCGTTACTAAACGTTCGCTTGAATATTCAATACAGATTATACCAAAAAATATTCTTTCTCTTTTTGGCGCAGTAAAGCGTTTTAATGAAGAAATAAAAAGACAATAGATAGCTATATTATTTCGTGAATCTTAAAAAGGCAATAAATGGAAAGAGGACATACTTATAAAGCTTGCTTCTTTCATAATTTGCACGCGTATCCTTTTGTTCGCAGCACAATGCCGCGTTTCTTAATTCATCCAAAGAACCACTAAGTTTTCCCACTTTAATTAAAGGCTAGACGTGGCCTTGATACCTCCAAAAGGAATCGAATTTACGTTCGCACGGCGAAATATTCGCTGAAGCAGGCCTGTTATTTAAACCATCTTTCCAAAACAACGTTGCACTGGTGCTCATATTATATTCTGCAACAGACTACGCTTGGATAATTGCTTTCCAGGATTTCGGTGAAAGCAGATAAATAAGAGCGTGTGCTTCGTAATTGTACCCAAAATTATCTTTCCTTTTACGCAAATGCATGCGTCGCTGTGCTGAACCTCACGGGGACGGTTTGTTAATTACAACGCGAAACAAAAAACAGCTGGGACAGAGGCTGACGAAAATGGGTTGGAAGAGGAGAAATGGGTCGCTCGTATTCCCTTTGTCATAGTAGTTGGAATGTTGGTGTGAGAGAAGGTCATTGCAAAATAACAAAGGTATCGATTGTGGTCATATTCAAGAAGAGGCGTCCGAGCACGAACTGCTACCGTTGTTCTGATTCTCACATAATACAATAATCATCACTTCTGAAGTCATCGAAGTGAAACGGTAACGATATATGGTACCAAAGAACTCGGAGTTAAGAGAAGGAATACAAATGTGTGACTTTGGTTTATCAGAGAGGACGAGAATATGCAATTGCAAAGGCGAAGACTTTCACCACAATGTCAGAGTGTGTTGAGCCCACTTGCACAATGAATGTGCGATCTGTGATGAAATTTGCTATGGAATTGATTAAGTATTTCGGTATACGTACTTCGTTTGTACATTATTCAGACCCCTTCATACCAGACCCTGTCGAACTCCTGGGCGACATCGAGGAAGACTGCTATTAAATGATGGCCAGCATGAAATGGTTCATGGATATTTTCGCTTAGACGTAGTAGTTGGTGATTTGTGGAATGACTTTGAGAGAAACCAAATGGAGAGAGAGGAATAATATCATTTTGATCCATAACTTTACGGAGTCTCTTTAATAGTAATTTTTCTAACATTTTTGTCAGTATGGAAATTAAACTGATGGGTCTGTAGCTTGTAGGGTTGGCAGGATTTTTGTTGGATTTTGGAATAGATATTATTACAGAAAGTTTCCAAGAACGGGGAAAATATCCTGTCCTTAGCACTGAGTTATATATATATATATATATATATATATATATATATATATATATATATATATATATATATATATTGGTTAGAAATGCTAGGCCGCTTCTGGGGACATTTTTTAAAATTATGACATTGATGCGATCATAACCTGGTGATTTTCTTGCCGGTCAGTTTTTCATGGTATGTTATACTTCTTGGGGAGTTATAAAAGGAATCCGTCTTGGAGAGTCGAAATTAGGGGAGCTGTTATATTCAATTACTTCATCATTCTTGAAAATTTTCCGAAATGTTGTGAGTTTGGAAAGTAGAAGCAAAGTAGTCAGCTAGCATTTCATCCTTTTCTTGGTCGTTTCGAGCTGCCCGGTGCCCATCTTTCAAAACTGGAATGACGGATTTTGTTCTCAACAACCTACGTGTCGCTTTCCATAGTGATGAGTCTTGGGGATTTAGGTCGGCGACGTATTTTTTGTATTCTTCAACATGGAATAAAGCCTGGGTGTTCCGGACGAGTCGTATTAAATGATTTTATTCTAATGTTAGATGAGGTAACCTGTGTTTTAGCCAATTTACAGATTCCCAACAAACGGAGCCAGGTTATTTGCTGAGGAAATAGAATTTTACATTTCAGCTTTAGCTATTAGGTAGTATATACTTATCATCAACTCGAAAATTTCCCCTGATGTTTCATTTAATCATTGTTGAGTTAGTGTTCCGACATAGTTAATACCAAGCTGTCTCACTCTGTCATATTCAGTTTTCCTCTACGTCATATTTAGGCACTCTCACTTAAGTAATTTTCTTTTTTTCCCTTCTCACTACATCTTTAAATTCCAGCAGTGAACAAAATATTTTTCAAAGTAATGTAAATAACATTTTTTTCTATAAATTTCATACTCTCAATTTTTTGAATAAAAAAAGAGAAATTGTTATTTTCTTTGGGTTTTTAATGTCAGTAATTGTACAGAACTGTCAGCTCTGTACAGAAAGTCGTCGTGGAAGTTCACTGTCACATATCTTCAAGTGAGTAAAGAACACTAATATAAAAATTATTATAAACTATCTTCAATATATAAACTAATACCTAAAAGTTGCTTTTAGGTCACTTTTTAACAATAGTCATTTTGCGACCGCTGCGATTGTTTTACCTGTAGGGGGAAATGTAGGAACAACACGTAGTGACAACACGACACAAAAATCTATGCCATAGGCGAGATTCCAACCCGCGACCCTTCAAACCGAGGCAGCTAAGGCCCTTCAATCTCAGCGACTTCGGCTATCCAGTACGGCTAAAACACTGATATGGAAACATGATTTTTATAACGCAAAGAGAAACACCGATCTCAGAGACCGCCATTTGTTATTGGGCGTTGAATGTGGGATTTAAAGGTAAAATAAATTAGAGACCTGTTTCAATCAATTCTTTTATTTCTTTAGAGTATTCTATTTTTTTACATTATAAAAACATGAAGATAATTGAAAAATATTGGAATTCTTGGAAAAGATTGACATTTTTGAAAAACACTGAAATTGTTGACAAACTTTCTAATTGTTGTAAAACATTTAAATTGCCTCTAAACCCGTACAGCTCATTCTCTGAAGCCATACAGCATTGATCCAACTGGTCTTTGTGGGCTAACACGGAATTCATCAGGAATCATTTTTATTCTTTTTACTGTCCCAAGTTACTCTTCATCAGTTCAACAATAACTCAATTTTTCTAAAGTGACATTCCTTTTAGACCCTTTAATAGATTTCCATACAAGAAGCACACCTTGAGTAGGGTTCTAAATTTTTCTCTTCTTAAGCTGGGATCGTCCGAACGAATTGGGCGATCCATTACAATATTTTGAAAGTAAAAATATTAAATAAATATTTGAGGAAGTCACCCAAGAGCATTTATGGAAACACCCGTCTCAAAGACCACGTACACGAACTCAACAAAATTACTCCGAGTGATAGAAGATTGTCAGGGAGAAAGTTACTATGACTGTCAACGCTCTCGCTCTCTCATATCGGCCATTATTACATAAACCAATTTCACATGGTTCCTGACAGACCGATGCACACTGGGACAGAAAGGGGCAAAACCTGGCCAAAACCCTAAAAACGAAATAACTTGTGCACCGTTTACAAGTAGCTCTCTTGAAAGAGGAATGTTCACCCCTTAAGAAAATGTTAACACAAACTATTTAACCCTCCTTGTTTGGCCTTGTGTGGCGTGTCTGTAAAATTGAGCTCAGTCTTCCGCACGTTTCCTAGCGAATGTCGTGTCTTCCGTCCAATAAAATTTGAGCGGTCAGAGCATCAACATACGAGAAGTCAGGAGCAAGATTTTTGGTCAATGTACTCATGTTTGTAACTACTTTTATGTGTTATTTGGAATTTTTCTAAAAAAATTCCCTTCATATACGATATTACATTATATCGTAAACGTGTAAATCATCCTAATATTTGGGTTCAATTTTGGGCAGGGGTGAAAGAACCCTGTTCCAAACTGTTCCAAAACGAGACTTATCGCAAAAAATACCTCATTACATGTAGAATATGCGGCAATATACAGATATCAGCACAAAAGAGCGCTAACGATAGTTTTTGGTTTTAATTTACCACGCTACATTCAAGTAAAGATGTAAAAATGAACTATATGTGTCCCTTAGCCACTTTTTGTTCATAGAGAAGAATGATTACTAATACTGTTAATAACTAGAGTATTTAATAGTTAATCATATGTTAGTTGCTTTTTTACTTTCTCGCTACCGCTTACGTAGTAGAGAGAAAGTTATGCATTGCTGCGGAAAAAAGGGGCAAATATTCGTCAGAAAAACTCTTATTGCCGGGCCCTGGTAAAAAAAAACTGGATAAATCCATTTTCTAAATTTAGAGAAAAAGTCCTCTAATATGTGATATAGCCAGAATTCAAATTTTGTGTGTTCTTGATACCGAAAAATTGATTGACGGCAAAACGTCTGTTCGTCTGTGAACAAAGCTAGCGGCTAAACCGTTCAGCCGATTTTCTCTGAAGTTGACTGATATCGCGGCCCCTGGAATTTGAAACCATATTTTAATTTTGGAGAAACTATATATAAAGCCCCTGGAACATTTTCAAAAAAATCTCTCCGTTTTTGATTAAATTTTGTTGTTGGATGGTGTAATAGACGTTTAAGAGAATGGCGCCGGTCTAATTTTCGTTAAAACTCTAATAAATCGAAAATTGGAATTTTTGATGTCTTCCTATAACTAAGATATTGAAGATATAGGTTTTTTGCCTATATGAAATGTGTTTACGAGATGCACAGTTATTCTGCGGGTCCTTTCATGTGACCATGCAAACAATGTTCAAGCTTAGAAAAGGGTCGACCTTTGGTAAAAATGTATTCGTGGTATAAGATGCCAGTGATTGTACATAACATTTTTACTCACAGATCACAAGTTATGAAAAATGTTCTTGTTCTTATTGGACATCTTTCTGAAAAGCCCAGGAGTCGCTGAACAAAACATGAAAATATGCCGTGCATAATAAATAGCTATTAGTTGCTTCTGATCTCCTTGTGTCAAGTGTGGAAATAGTAGCAAAAAAAATTATTTGTGGGAGGAGAGTATTAATCTCCTTTTTACTGAGAATCAAGAGTCCCTTACACATTCGTCTAATGATGCCAGTGATTCAGATGGAAACACACTATAGTAAAATATAAATAAATAAATGATGTTGAAAAAGTTATGCATGGTGTTCTATAAATCCAATCATATATTTATAGCCTTTTAATAATGATTCCCGTCCCCAAATTCGTTAAAATAGGCTTCCAGGATTTTGGCCAAGTTTCAGTCCTTTCAGTCCCAGTGAGCGATGTTTCCATATAAATATTAAAAGTTTATTTCTTTAAAAACAAAAATTAAACTAATAGTTTACATAACTGCATTTAGTCATTCTCTCATTCTGCCTGGCAAGAGCAAAAGGAGGTAAAAGCAAATAACAATAAACATTAAGCCCAAAAATGAGTGGTTGACTCTAAATTACGAGTGTATGTTTACTAAAGAACACCTTCAAAAAACACTAGATAAACATACATAGTGCAAGGACACCAAACCTACATGAAGTCGAGTGATTACAAGATGAACTAGCCAAAAGTAAAGGCTTTCTGTATACCCAAAGACGAAACTCAAAAATGGTATGACAAGTTCCATGTGAGTAGCATATTCAAAGTTGGGGTGGGGGGAGGCGGCCTCATGGGACTTCAGCGCACATCCCCCCTGATCCCCATCCCCCCATGCAATAAAAATATACGGTAGCGTCCAATAATTTTCTATGCTAACGTGTCATTCAATATACCAATTCTTATGTTATAGATATTAATTATAAGTGAACAATTAAAAATACATTTTATATTCAGTATAAATGAAAAATTCTTTAAGAAAACATCAAGTTTCCTCCGTCCACTACCGACATTCCTTAGATCCCCTGATCCAAGAAATCCAAGAAAAAATTCATAACACCTTCTTTAAAGGATATCGCATTACATTAGTTTGGCTTCCTTCTCACATAGGCATCGAGGGCAATGAAGAAGCAGATGCAGCAGCGGAAATAGCAATCTCTCTTCCCGAAATAGAAACTGAAGCTGGCGGCTCACTTTCTGACCTTAAAAATTGCCTATCACTTGCGGTTAAGAAGCTGTGGGACCGGAATTGAGAAATGTTACCTTCTAAATTACATGCAGTCAGGAAGAATATCGAGGAATTCCCTATCACTTCAATTAGTCTTAGCAAAAGACATCAGATAACCAGAATGCGTATAGGTCATTTTGAGCTTAGCCATAGCTACCTAATGAATAAAACCATTCCTGATCTTTGCCCAAATTTCACCTCATTGTTGACGACTGACAAGAGCGTTGCAATAACGACTGACAGAGCAAGACTCAATATGAACAGTGATCTTCATTGCATATTCAACTCCTACTCGGGCCACATGAAGATAATTCAACTTCTTAACAAATTTAATCTGTTAAATTGTATTTAACAATTGAGTATATTTTTATAAGTACTGTATGTTTGTAACTGAGGTCGCCAATGAGTAGTTTCTGGGGCGACCTTAAATAAATAATTTTTAAAACAATATAAAGTCGGCAAGACACTAATTCTGTAGTCCCTCCACCCTAAGAAAAATCCTGGGTCTCTCTGTGAATCGCGTGTTTCTACAGAAGTCCGTTTTCTATCATTTGCATTCAATGCAACACTAACAAATGCGTACATAAATCTATTAAGCTTACATGGTTACACTATTTGAGTTTTGTTTCATAAAATTATATACTTTTTAGATTACTGCTTAAAAATACATTTTTTAGAAGTATCAAGAGGAGATATAATAAAATCATCCCTGTATTGAGAAATACTATTAACTGGAAGTGACATCTCGAGCGAATACTTTGTATAAAAAATTCAAGAAGAGCGATTCTGCGAAAAAACCGATGTTAATACGAAAACACGCAAAAACAAACCCCTTGAAATAATAATAATAATAACAATAATAATAATAATAATAATAATAATAATAATAATAATAACCAACCGGCCTGATTTGGTTCTAGTAGACAAGACGAAAAGGCAAGTCTACTTGATCGACATAGCCATACCAAACACAAAAAACCTTCAAGAGAAGTATGTCGAGAAGATCTCAAAATATGCTCCGCTGGTTGAAAGTATTAAGAAACAGTGGCATATGGACCTCGTGAGAATTATTCCCATTGTCATCTCTAGCACCGCAGTAATTCCCAAGACACTGTTCCAAAGTTTAAAAGACCTGAATATCAATGTGAATATTTATAAGACAATGCAGAAGGCTGTGGTTATCTCAACAACAGGAATAACTCGAAAGTTTATGGGAGTAGGATAGATATGAGTTCGTAACAAAAAGACGTCGATAAATACGCTTTGGTCTTGTATAACCTGTGTATTTGTCCTTATGATAAAAGAAAATAAACATTAAAATCAACTGCATAATAATAATAATAATAATAATAATAATAATAATAATAATAATAATAATAAAGCATTTTTAATAAAGGGAAACGTTTGAGAAAAAATAGAAAATAAAGGATCAAGTACATGAGTCGAGTTTACAAGCTACAAGCCGGCTTTTTCACAAGCAGCTCGTAAACTAGTCCGGTGTACTCGATGCTCTCGCTCCGTTAGCTGCTTGTAAAAACGATGTGGAAAAAGTTGAACTGGCGGCAACTTTACACGCCACTCTCCTCCTTCTGAGTGAGCTAGCTTGTAAACTACCCACGTGTACTCACAATAGCTTGTGCACAAGTTGCTAGTAGCATTGGTCTTGAAGATGGGCTCAGACGAGCTGGTTCTAGGGAGAGTTGCAGTTATAACTAAAGTGATTAAAAAGGAGCTAATTAGACGACAAAACGAAAAGTACATACGAGGAACGTGTGGGTGAAACTGCATCCATTTCGACTAACAACTGATTTTCTTTCAGCACAGACATGAGTCGTTTAAAACTCGCATCCCTCAACGATTTGTTGCTGAGTCTTTATCTTTAATGTTTCACAATGTAAGAAGTTGGGTACACTAGTAAAAACAATGAAATATTACTCGTACACTGTAGGAAATCACCTTGTTAGCAAATTTTTCACTACATCCTATCCTTAATAACAGCTGATAACACATTTCTACACGCCAGCTAGTTGGCTACTGAGCAAATGAGACATTTTGTGTGTACGCGACTACTAGCGTTCTCGCCGACTCGCCGGCTTTTCACAAGCCGGCTCGTTACCTTGTAAACTCGCCTCAAATACTAGAACCTTCAATAAATATGAGACATTGAATGAGAGGAAAATTGTTTGGCAATCAGGAACTTAAAAGAAAGAAGAATTAGCATTAAACACTATTTGCGCTATCCATGACGAATTTCATGGGAAAAATATTTGAAATTTTAAGAAGATCATATTTATACACTAATTTCCAAAATAAAAAAAATTCTCGAAATGGGTAAAAAAAAAGTGAATCATAAGATTTTCATACTTTTGCGATTGAGTAAGCAAAATTGAACTCTGATTTTCACAACTGCCTTAGCTACATAATACAAAACAATTCCAACAATATTCGAGTAAAATTCGAGTCAACATCGTTTTGCTGCCAGTTCCAGAGAGACCCACGCCGCGCCGCCACGGGTGCCTCATACCGCGTGCGCGGGCTTGGGCCAGGGACTGGGGTTGATGCCCCTTTCTACGCGCAAGAACTAACACTCACGATATTTAGGGCGCCGACGTTCCTTTACTCAATTCAATCTAATTGCCAATTGTATTGGACTATATCTGAATATGATGTACACATTTTGAAATTAACGTCTGTACGAAAAGGTCAATTTTCTGATAATACTACATTTTATTGCACCGAATGACTTTACATATAAATACTACTATAATAGATAGTTTCATCTTCTCCCTCTACCCACTCCTGCGTGGGGTATTTAAACGCGAATTGACTAGAAACCAGAGTTGAACTGGCGGTCCGCTGTGCCATTTATTATGGCCCGCGAAAGGCCATTGGTCCAAAGTTGAAGTCTCTTTTAGGGAATATCCTATATAGGGAAAGTTATGTAATGCAGCGCGAAAAATAACAGCGAATTTTAAGCAGAAAAAAATTAATTCCGGGGCCCTGACAACGAACTAGTGGTGATACAGAAAGGCACAGACTTTCCTGTAGTCATTTTCTATTTCCTTTGGTCTTGCCTGCTGCCATCGATCGACGTTTAAACACTTTTTTTAATTTCTTACTTTTTCGGTTTCCTAATGTAGAACGACAAATATTGTTTTAAAAATATTAAAAAACAAGACAACTTCGTCCTAAATTGCAATTTTTCTTTAAAAATTTAGAGCAGTTTTTAAGAACATAGCGTATAAGCGCGAAATTTGAAGCTTGATTTGACAGAAAACTTTTTCGAAAAACTTCATTTGAAGTCATTTGAAACTATTTTACTCACAAATACAACTGTATTTACAAATTCCTGGTTGTGTAAGTTTTGAGAAAGCAAAAAAAAATGCCTCAAAATGACCTTTAGCAAGTTCAAAAAGTTCGAAGGAAAAAGCCGTTTATGAGAAAATGGCGTTTAACCGTTTCTAAAAATGCCTAATTTTCAGATAGTCTTCACATGAAGTTGTTTTTATGTTTTCAAGGGAGGTTTCAGTTTTCAAGAAACTTTGCATGACATAATTTAAAGTACACGTACTAATAAATATAATAATGTAAACAAAATTCCGCTAATGTAAATATGAACGATGCGGGAAACAAGTGAAAAAGTTACATTTTTGTAATTTTTGAAAAAACAAAAGAGTAGAACAATATGGCGTTAATGTCGTCTCATAGAGTACATTTAGCACTTCTTCTGTCGCACTACGGCCTTGTAAGTTTAGCCTTGGCGTCTCGAACGATCAATCCCCATTCACTTCTCTCTTTTGCCTTTCTTCTCCATCCCCTCACTCCCAATAATCTCAAATCCATCTCTACATCATGCAGCCATCTTAAACTGGGTCTTCCTTTCTCTCTTCTTCCCTCGGGTTCTTTAGAGAAGATAATTTTGGGGTTATTTCTTCTTCCATTCGTAATAGATGTCCGAGCCATTGTAGTCTTTCGACCTTAATTTCTGCAATAATGTCTGTTGTTTTATACATATTAGCAAGTTCTATACTACTCTTTATCCTACAAAGCCTATTTTAATAATAATAATAATAATAATAATAAAAATGCCTTTATTAATGGCGAGGCTCAGGCCATAGGGCCTGCTCTTCCGCCTAACCACTCAATCTACATTAATACAGAGAAATAATATTTTAAGAGGGGGAGGGCCAGCTGTACATTTACATCTGGGAGAGCAAAACTAGGGACCACCCCGGCATACGCCTTAAGCGATTGAGTAAACCCAGAAAACCTCAATCAGGATGGCGGCTAAAGGCCGAACATTTTAAGAACAAAGAGAGAAGTGAAAGAGAGTGGAAATGCAGATGGAAATGAAGAAGAAAGGTCGAAAGAGAAAGAAGAAAGGAGAGAGGCTAAAAGGGGGGACAACTGTACATTTATGACTGGGAGTGCAATACAAGGGACCATCCCGGCGTACGCCTTAAGCGATTGAGTAAACCCAGAAAAATCTCAATCAGGATGGCGGCTTAGGGCCGAACATTAAAAGAGCAGAATATATACACAGTAGAGAAAGAGAAGAGAAAGATGTTCGGAGGGGGGCGAGTCATAATGAAAAAATGGGGAAGTTTGTGAGCAAAGGGAAGGGAGAAGAAGCGAAGAAAAGGAGGAAGAAAAAGTAGGCGGAAGACGTGAAGTTATTCCAGAGACGTTACAACAAGGTACATTCGGTTTACATGAGCACTTTACATAAGTATAAAATCATTTTTAACACCAGAGGAGTACAATACATTATAGGCTAATAGTAACAATAATTTAAAATACAATATTGACAGTATTCAGGAACAATATAAAAGTATAGTAGGATCTTAACATCAAATTGTATTTATACCAACATGTTGCAGTAAAGATTATGATGATAATACAAAAATAGCTACGAGTATAAGTACGTTTATCTGGAATGTCGCTAGTCACTTTATGTATATTTTATTTAAACAATTCCATTAAGATACACTGAAAATTATATGATTGTATTAAATAATTTACAGGGGTTGATACAGAATGGAAAGTGAAGAGAGTCATGAGTTATGGGTTAGAATTTTGAATTTAGAGAGTGCGGAAAGTACAGCATTTAGAGGGTGCGGTGACCGGGTGCTTGGAGGTGGGAAAAGTCTGGAGATTGAAGGAGATGTTAACAGCCATTCTGCATGTCATTATTCCTTACCCATGTGGTTAATCCTTTTTTGAATTTACGGAAGGTATTTGAATGTTTTAGGCTTGCTGGTAGTTTATTCCAGGCTCGGATAACTGTAATGGTGAATGATCTACTGAACGAAGTAGTGTTGTGACGTGGTACACAAAGCAGTGCTAAATCACGAGCTCGATTTAATTTCAGAGGATTGAAGTTACTTATAAGGCGTGTTACATGTATACCGTTTAAAATTTTATAAAGAAGAAGTAGAGAATGAAATAACCGCCTTTTGTCTAGAGTAAGCATTTGAAGTTTGTCGAAAAAATCTGATACATGGTCGTATTTCCTTAAATCAAAAATAAACCGTACGCATGCGTTCTGAGTTACTTGAAGTTTACGTTGTAATTTAAATGCCATGTTGGTCAGAAGAAAGTCACAATAGTCGAAATGTGGCATAATAAGAGATTTTCACATGTGGGGCCAATAATGCACCTTAAGAGGACATCAGCACACATTCAAGTCTATTTGTTAATGTCCAATACACGACACCATACAATATTACTGGTCTTATAACCGTATTTACCCTTGGAACTTGAGGTATGTATGTATATTTCTTTTCTTTAATATATATCTTAGTGTTCTGAAACACATTGGCTGACATCATTCGTGCTTTTATCCATTTCTATAGTGTTTGTAGAAATAACGAGAGATCCCAAATATTTGAATACTTCTACTCTTTCATATTTCTCTTCACCTATTTGAAAATTTGAGGGCAGTTCATTCTTTTTCCGATCAACCATATACTTATTTTTACTACAGTTAATTTTAAGACCGATTATATTAGCAACTGTTATTACTTTCCCGTATACGTACGTATACACGGAGTGATATACATAGTATAGGGAAAGTTATGTAATGCTGCGCGAAAAAATGTCCCATTTTCGGCGGAAAAAATTAATTGCCGGGCCGTGAAAGCGAAAAAGTGGATAAAACCAATTGAAAGAAAAACGTCCGTCTGTCTGTCCGTCCGTCTGTGAACACTGCTAGTGCGTAAACCATACGTACGCTTTCTTCCAAAATGGATATTCCCCGGTCGATCTGATTCTAGTCGAAGTTTTGAGATTTTCACAACGATTCTTCGAAAGTTGGGGGGTACTTTATAAGAAGCTTCCGGGATTTTCAAAATTTTCTCAAAAACTGCTCCAAATTTTTTCTTTAAATTTCTTGTATGAATAGAGTAAAATATACGTATTAATATGGCTTAGGTCTTAGGTAAATTTTCAAAAGTTATGAAAGTTTGAATTTTTTTCGGCGTCTTTTTCCAACTACAAAATTGAAGATACAGATTTTTTTTCAAATAAAATTTGTTCTGCATATCGAGTTCTTTCATAAAGGTCATGTAAATTTTTTTTCAGAATTTTAGTAGTTTTCGTGCAATATTGCGTGCAATTTTAAGAAATTACAAAAACAAGATTTTCTCAAAAACGGCTCCAAATTTTTTCTTTAAACTTTTGGTACGGGTAGTGGTAAATGTACTCTATCAATGACATAAAAGCCATTTTGGTCTATCGGTTGGTTTTTTCAAAAATTACAAAAATGTAAATATTTTTACTCGTCTTTCACGTCGTTAATATTTACACTATCGGCGATTTTTTCACATTATTATATTTACGAGTATATATGCTTTAAATAATGTCAAGTAAAGTTTCTCGAAAACACAACCGTTTTCTGTGAAAAGTAGCTCAAATTTCGGCATTTTCAGAAATGCTCAAACGCCATTTTCTCATATATGGCTGCAATTTTTTTCTTGAAACTTTTGTAACGGATAGTGCTAATTACACTCTTTAGTATAGTGCAAAGTTTATTTTGAGTAATTTTTTTGTTTTTTTCAATTTTTTTGAAAGATCTCTCACATCTTTAATATGCACATTACCAGCGATTTGTAAACATTATTATATTTGCCAGTGTATGTGCTTTAAATACCTTCAAATAAAGTATTTTGAAAACTCAAACATTTTCTGTGAAAATGAGCTTCAAATTTCGCATTTATAGTTAGTCAGTTAATGCCTTATTTTACGTGGCGAGACTCGGGGCATCAGGCCCGCTCTTCCGTCTGACCACGCAAATTTCACTACGTTCCTTTCACCTAGCGGAGAAAGAAGGTATTATCTCGGGCGACGAAACAGGCGATTTGAATTTAGCTCAGAGGCGTCATTTAGGCTTGAGGGTCTTTTACATGCAAGTAAATCTACGAACATGGGACAGCCGGCTTTACTTCCCCTCCGAAGGAAGGCGTGCGAAGGATTTTTTCGCCCTTAAAAAAAATCTACGGCTTCGATCGGGTTTGAACCCGCGAACTTGGGTATGACAGTCCGGTACGTTAACCGTTACACCATCGAATCCGAGCGCTAAAACGCCATTTTCTCTTAAACGGCACATAATTTTTAAAAGAAAATTGCCATTTATGACTAGTTTTTTGTGTTCTTTAATATTCTAAAATTAATGTTTCCGTTCTACCGATAGGAAACCGAAAAATTAAGAAAATGACAAAAAAATGTACTTTTGGGGGTGATAGATGGTAGCTGGCAAGAAAGAGTATGGGCAATTCCGAATAGCTAGCGAAGACCCAAGGAAAGAGAAAACTAATACGGGAAAGTCTGTGCCATTCTGTAGCACCACTAGTTAATTCTTCTACACTTTCTGTGAGAAATTTCTGTGTTCTGCTTAAGATAGCATAATATGCTTTTGCTAAAAGTTGTACATATGTAATAAATATTGTGCCTCTTGGATTTATTTTGACGGCTCTGATTACTTTTTCCAAGCATATATTAAATAGTTGTGTGGATAGTGAATCACCTTGACGAAGACCATCCATAGTTTCGAAATTTTCTGTTAACATGTTTTGTACTTTAACTTTGTTAGTTGTGTTTTTAAAGTCATTTTGATATGCCTTTTCAATTTATTTGGGAAACCAAATTCTAACATTATTTATAGGAGTTGTTTCTAATTAACACAGTCATAGGCTTGTTTAAAATCAGTATATAACTGATGTATTTCAATTTTCTGCTCCCATGTTTTCTCTAAAAGTGTTCTAAGTTGGTATATTTGATCATTAGAGACCTATTTTTCCTAAATCCGCATTGATAATCTCCAAGGCAATCCTCCACATATGGTTCCAGCCACCAAGAGTAAGGTGTAAATAATTTTCTAAGATGAGCTGTCTAACCACTACATCACGGCTGCCTCCATCTTTCCATGGGAACTTTATTATGATGCGTAAAATGGATATATAATTTGACGGCATCATGGAAATTTGATGGATAGTTGATGACGAATAAATGAAATGTTACATGAATAATGATGGAAAAACGTAGAATGCGTATCTGCAAAAACGAGTGAACCCCGAGAAAACCTGCAGCGAAACCTTTTTTCCACCACAAATTCCACATGCATCGACCGGGATTTCTCCTCTGGTCTCAGAAATGGAAGGCGAGGGGTTTGACCGCTACACCTTGGGTCGCTCCAGTTCCGTTGGAACGGCAATACAAAAGTTTTCACTTCAACACGCTCGTCCTGCACCTCCAGTTGCTTTCTTCTTACGCCTTCCTCAATCATCGCTACATTTCAACACATACCTATCTCATTCACCTGCGAACTTTCATTCCTAATTGCGACTCAACTAGAAAATGTATTATCACTTTTTGTGTCAACAATCACGCTTCTTCCGATTTGCCCATACATAACATGCATCATTTTATTTAACCACTCGGGAGATTTGGTCATCGCTCTTCATCACTCTCATCGCACAGCGTCACACGGCCGCCAGATGTATTACTTCCTCCACCGCTCGCATCGGCCTTCATCCCCGCCGCCGCCACAATGCCATCTTCGTCCCTACGGCGCGCTCACTAGCGGCAACGCCCTCATCTCCTGCACGCCTTCTCTCCCGCCCCTTCCTCCACCCCCGACCACCGCGCAGCCAAAATACACGCCCCGTCTCCGCCACATCCGCAGCCAGTGAGGAAACCCACGCGGCGAGCACGCGCCCACGCGCCGTGCCTCGTCGCTCAGAACAACGCCCGCCCCGCGAACGACGCGCCCGCCTGTAGACCTTCCCCCCCCCCCCGCCCAGCCACCCGGACACGGATGCCGATGTTTTCAAACTATCGATGTTTCTATAAAAGTGTCGATATTTTAAATATAGCTGTATTGAAGTCGATATTTTTTAATAGTGATGTTTTACGTTTTCGATGCTTTATGTTTTCGTGAATGAAAAATTACCATAATTACAATTTGGTAAAAGTTAAAATATGGAATACTTCTGATTGTACCTCTTTTTGTGATCGAATTTTGCCTGTTTATGTGATCGAACCTCACGAACGCGTTTTGCACTTCCTTCATCAAACATACGATCCCTCGCCCGAGATAATTCTGATATCCTGTTATTTCCTGCGTTTTTTCTCATATTTCACACAGGGAGCCGCGTTTTTTAACTTTGTTTTCAGTTAAATTTTAATTATAAATTAATATTCACAGCCACTGTCAAATTAAATTTTGTTGCGCACGAATTTAGTAAAAGATATTACTAAACCAGCTTTAAAACATCGATGGATTTTGTTAGATGTACCGTAATATCGATGTTTTAATTTTGAGCATCGGTGACAGGCAACATCGATATTTTGTTGCTGATGTCGCACTCCTCCTGGCAGTCAGAGAGCTATCGCCACATGCAACGAGCTCCGGTCGCCCACTCTCTCAGTCTGAATCAGTGAAAACCTACTGATTGATAGTGACCTACTGATTGACACAATCAGTGAATTGAGCTAAACAAATCAGTGAAAATCGGGTCCACTTTTTGAATCAGTGAAGTCTGTTACACTAATTGCACGTGACGACTGAACGATCAGTGAGCGATGGTGCCGCGGCACTTTTACCACTGACGACCAGTGAAATGCTGGCAGTCGTTATGAAAAGATTTGCAGGTTCGCTGATTGTCAACGAAACTATCCATTTCGACTGAAGATATCAGTGACTTCGGCTCTCACTGATTGAATCAGTGACAATTTCACTGATTCAGATTCAGAGAGCACGTACAGTCTTCGTCCGGGCGAACTGCCTCTCCTCTCGCCGCCCATTTGCCGCTCTCTGAGCTCGTGTGGCCGCTTGAAGCAACTGAATTGAATTATTTTACTAGTGTTATTCTATAAATGTGAATTGTCATTTCATTTGTGTAATTTTTGAAGAAAGTTATACTGCGAGCTCCGAGGTCTGCCGAGTTCGTTTCCTAGATGATGATGATAAAGGAAATGAAATGTTGTCGGTTTCAAAAGAAAATGTACCCACTCACGAATGCCGAAGTCGCGAATGTTAAAACCGGGAGCATTTCTCTAATCGCGAAAGTTCGGAACTCACTAGTTGAATTTGAATTTCAATGAGAAAAAAATATATCTATGATGGAATTTTTCATATCTTGTCCCAAATTATTTTTTGTACGTGAATTTGAGATTTACCCTTTAATGCCTCTGCTCGAGTTCGACCAATACGGCACTTGTTTGTCGTAGTTGTATGAGTGTCGGCACGTTGGCTCTGAGGATCTGAGTTCGGGTCGCGGAACGGAAAAAGAATTTGCCAGTAGAAAACACTTTTGTTAGTTTATGTAGTTGTGTAATAGCATTTAGGACCTTTTAGAAACAGTGCAAGAAAGTATGGGCTTTGTTAGCACCACTAGTTTCTTTTTTCTATTAACATAAAGGACGAATTAACTGGACAGAATTACAGTGCTTACTCTTCGCTGACCTTTCGATCAGAAGTATGTTGGAGCCACAGAATAGACGGAAAAGAAAGCTACCCACAATCCGTCCGCCGAAATGATGAGCATGGTAGCGATATTGATAGTGTATAAACTACTTCGTGTATCTTCTCTTCCATATATATAAATCAGGTTACATAAACTTGGTATTGTAATGATACCGAATTAATTCCAACTGCGAATAAAAGAATATTTTCACGAAGCACGACAAAGGAACCGTGGTGGCGCCGAGATTCTGTCCGAACTGCCGCTTGCCCCCCCTTTAGACACGCGGAGATGTCCATGACGCTAGGGGCTGCGCGCGCGCGCCCGCGCCTGTCCCTGACGGAGCTTTCCCGTGGCCTCCCTCGCCCTCCTCTTCCCTTGAGATTCTCCGGTTCTTGCCCGGGCCATTAATTACTACCCTGTTTGACACACAATTGGAGTGAGAGGGAACGAGTGGAAACTTTTCGCTTAGTTCTCGGCTCAAAAACCTCCGATGATTGGACAAAATTATTTTGCGGCGCACTAACCTTTCGCCAATAGCTACCAAGCTTAAAAAGAATTCTGGAAAATTCTAGAACGTTTTGGGTGAATTTTGTGGGGGAAGAGAGCTCGGCGCCGAGGAGGAACGTTCGAGGCAGCCGAGAAGGGAGGTCGTGTTCGCCGAGGCGTCCGGCGCCGGCGAACGGAGTGATAAGATCATTTATGCACTTATTGCGATCTTCAGAGTGCGGAGTGAGGGTTGCTTCCGGGACGCTTGGACTGAAAATACAGATGCCATTGTGTCAGGCGCGTGACCATTATCTGCTGGCGATTAGCTGTGAGTGAGCTGCGCCGCGCCTCTTGTCAGCCCCTCCCGTCACAACGATACCTGCTCGGACCAGCCCCGCCTCGCCTTCACCGAGCCGCCTTCGTCGGCCCGCTTTTGTCGGCTGCCCCCTCCCCCGGGCGGTGCTCAGTGCGCGGCACCCGAGACCACTGCAGCTGGGAGAAGAGGTCGTTCAACCCGCTGGCTGGTTTCGTAAGTTAATTCGCTGCTGCTGTTTTGCGCCCTTCAGGCGCTTCCATGTTCAAAAGGAACGAACTTGTGGAAAGAGGAATTAGCACTGCCTTTTGATCAGACAGAGATACTAAGATTCTCGGCCGCGCTTGGCCGTCAAGAGAGAATCGGCGTAAATTTATGTTAAATTTTGTATCAGTGTAATGTTTCTTTGTGTGTGTAATTTTGGAATTGGGGAGGAGAGCATGCTCGCCGAATTTAGTGGTATTATCATGACCTCATTACTGAATAAATGCCACTTATTTTGTTAACTTGATTACAAGACTTTCATTTTCACTGAACAACGACTTCCACCATCATTAACATTTTCAGCACACCTTTCTGCCTATTGAGCTAGCCGGCAGCTAAAGTCGTCTGGCGTCCCAGCACAACGACCTTGCTGTCGCAGTATGTATATTAGCATAAACCTGCAACACCGTTGGACCGATCTCCATGAAAGTTGGCATTTCTACGTGTTTTTTCACCGAGCAGGTTTATGTGCTGTTAATTCTGTTGTAACTCCTCTACACGGCGCTACATATCCACTACATATTCACGTCAAATGCACCTGCAACACACTCGGCAACATTTTGAATCTAAATCGTTAAATAACTCCTAAATGAGGCGTTCTCGGGCCTTCAAAACTAAAATATTGAGGCCAACGGCCTCAAAAAATGTTTTCACACAGTAATCTACAGAATGAACTCTTCCTGAACATTCTATTACATTTTTGCTGGTACGGCGCTTCCCGATATTACCTCACCAGCCTCACGTGTAGAATCTACAAGGTAATGTGAATGAGAGGAACAGAAAGCGACAGAGGCAGAGACACACAGAGACAGACCGGGACAGGGTGAGGGAGGGAGAGACAGTGAGGAAGAGAGAAGGGTGGAGAAAGAGGGAGGTGAAGGGCAGAACAACGTCTGCCGGGTTTTCCTAGTAAAGTAGATAAACTGTTCGTCCAGTCACTTATTGTGCTGTGTATTCCACAACTGCATAAAAATATAATACAGAAGTTTTGTAAACTTGTTTTGGAAAAAGAAGTCTGATACCATACATATCTATCGAGTCACAACAATGACATGTAATTCACAGAAATTCGCGACAGTGGAACGGAATTTGTTGCGATCCTGTAATGTCGATACTCCCTAACAAAGAGCTAGCAATTTTTATTTCCAATACTTGAAAAGAAATAATTTCTTTGAAGACTAATGTATAAATGTATAACAACAGGACGGATGTAAAAACGGACGAAGAAATAATATACAAAATTGCAAATTCTAATTTACAACGCATCCGGCTGTCTGAAGCGCAGTACATTTGCAGCGGGCTATTATGTTCGTCACGAAATTATAGAAAAACTACAGGTATTTTCAAAAAATTAAGCATGACCTTAATTGAAGATGTAGTTTTGATAAATATTGAGAAAACCAGCTGCCATCTATCGCCGCCCAAAGTACATTTCTTTGACATTTTCCTAATTTTTTGGTTTCCTAATGGTAGAACGGAAATATTAATTTTAGAATATTAAAGAACATTAAACTCGTGCTAAATGGTAATTTCCTTTAAAAAATGTGGAGCCGTTTTAAAGAAAATGGCGTTAAGCGAAAATTGAAGCTCTTTTTCACAGAAAATGTTTGAGTTTTCGAAAAACTTCATTTGAAGCACATACTCCCAAAAATACAATAGTTTTTACAAATTGCTGGTAATGTGTATTTTAACTTTGGAGATATTTAAAAAACTTATATTTGTGTAATTTTTGAAAAAACAAAATTAAACACCAAAATAAATTTTATGTCATAATAAAACGTGCATTGAGTACTACCTGTTGGAAAAGGTCGAAGAAAAGATTTTTAGTTGTTTTTGAGAAAAAGGTGTTTGAACAAGAGATGGGCTTAACAGCTTTTCGTCAATAACTGTTATCGGAATAACAGTGGACTCGTAATAACAACGGTTATTAATAACAGTTGAAAAATAACACGTCCATGATCAGCAACCTAATGTAGCCGTCTGCTAAGAGTTAAATCAGTTGTGGCGACTGCTGAGTTAAACCAGGCCAAACGAATAACGTTGGTAGCACCGTAACGCTTGTGCAGCCACCTTACAGCAGTTGTCTGCACTACGTCCCCACACATGTTTAGGCAGGGAGAGACAAACAGCTGATATGAACGAGACTCGATGAACTGCCAAGGAAGAATAGTAGTTAATATAATGAGTAGCAAATATGTATAGAATATTACTAAAATAACAGTGATTCGTGATCAGATTGCAAATATTCTTTCGAATGTGCAACATGTTCTTAGTGAAGTGACGAGTGCCAAAAATAACGAGAAGTAGAAACTGCTTACCTAAAATTAAAGTGGTAATGACTGTTGAATATCAAATATTATAATGCGAGTTATTTGGCCTAATTCATTGTATTCTATCAGACTTAAGGAAATATTAGTGGATTTCACACAAACTGTAATGTGACAGAAAGAAGTTAACAAACATATTGGACGGATTTAATTTCAAGGACAAACTTCTTATTGTATTATACGTAATACCATAAAATATAAAAATATTGTGGCACATTATGTGTATTAATGACGAACTATGTATTAATGAATCTATAATTTGAACACTTGTTAATCACGATTCATTAGCAGCAGTGAAACTTGTACAAAATGGTTGCCGCGAAAGCTTGTAGTAGTTCGGGTTTGGCCCAATAGAGTGGAGTACTATGAATATCAACCGATAACAGCCAATAACAGGATAAATGAAATAACTGTTATTTCGCGTAACTGGTACTAAACGTTAACTGTTAAGAAATAACAGTGTAGCCTTAATGGCACATCCCTAGTTTGAACTAACTTTTGCGGTTCCTTTGCACAGTTTCAAGATGGCGGTCCGCCCTGCGCTCACTGAAGTTCAAAGGAGCCGCCCTCGATAATTAATCCTTTCTGTGTAGTGACTATTCTGTGTTGGGGCTGCCAATATGAGGGAATCTTTGGCTTTCTTTGAAGACTGAAACGGTTCTTAAGAAATAGTACGTCACAGAAAAGACTGTGTAATATCATCTTCGGCACATCAAGGTTTGCTGGAACTTCTCAAGCCACACGAATTCTCAGCTGTCAATTAGCGTTTCAAAATTGGTAAGACGACATATGAGTTAAGATTATTCGTATTGCATATGACATTATACGTGATTCTTTGTCCCGTTGAATATTTTTTTAAATTTATTGTCAGAGTATGTTATTAAATTCATACAGAACGGCGACATAACTTGACCGTTTTTAATAAACTGCGTGAATCTTGTCAAGTTCAATACATCAATACCAAATTGTGATTTATCAAAAATTTCGAAAAGTTATTTTAATAATTGCTTTACTTTTTCACCAAATTGTACGTGCTAGAAATGCCCTGCTTTTCGGTGCAAACATAACAAGCAATTACAATAGCTTGGTAGTAATTACATTTACAACATACCTAGCAAGAATTAATTTTTAATCATTGTGACTTCCTCTTCAGTGTTTTGAAAGAATGCTGTCAATAGATATAATTGTTTTCTTAAATATATAAAACAAACTAATAATCACCCTTCAAATGAGAATGAAAGCAGGTTAAAGATGTCATGTATTTAACATATTTTACAATTCGAACCTTTTTCATAGGTACATTTAATCGCTTTCGAAAGGTATCTGCAATACTTACCAGAAAATGTAAATTGAAGCAAATAAAATCGCCATTTGTTGAGTGTAAACGGCATCTCTATTTTTATGCAAAATGTGGTTTAGAAACCTTGAAGAAAGCCAATGACTAGTTTAGAACCGAGATAACTGAACTAAAATTCACAGGTTTAATAAATAAAAGTTATTTGCAGACTACAATTTTATCTTGTGCCTTTGCAGCGCACAAGGCAAAGAATGAGATGAGAGAAATAATAATAATAATAATAATAATAATAATAATAATAATAATAATAATAAAATGGAAATAGTCACGTGCACCTACCCTCCATAAATACGACTGAGCCCGGCGGGTTGCAAGTATGCGTAGTCCCGAGATGGCTAATTCGCGACACACACACACACACACACACACAAAATGCACTGTATGCTTTCTTAAAATAAAGATTTCCTTAAATTGAAACACGTGACGGGTTTAAGAAAGAGTTCGGGTACGCCTAACGTCGCGCATATTGATTTGCAGCACTTCACATTCTCAAAGCAAAAACAGTAAAAATCGATCGTTTATAATGCTCTTAAAACGCAACACCCGCTGTTGTTTTCTCCACAGCCTTACAAATAAGCCATAGCACAAGACGACCACATGAAACACGAGCAAAAGACCGTGAGAAGAACGGGAAAAACATTAAAACAACCTCCAGAAGACACAACCCAGCGTCAGAGACTGGAGGCGAAGGGTGGGCGCGAGGTCTTTCTGGAAGCATAGGGCGCAGCACCTCAGAGCGTGCGGGAGAGAGAAGGGACGTGGAGAAGGACGTTGTGGCGGCAGCGGGGCTGGCGGTAGCAGTAGGGGGGAGTGCGAAGGGGTTGGCGGGGGTGAGTGGTGCTGGCGGAGGCGAGATCTGCTGGGGAAACAAAAGCAGCCTGAGAGAAACTGACACCGCGCTGAGTGGCTGCTGCCGCCGCCGCCGCCGCAGCCTCCGCGACCCTCCCAAGATGCAAACCCTTTGCTGTCGCTACCGCTTTCGGTTCGACGCCATTATTGCCACAGTTACATCCTGATGTACTCTGTCAGCACAAGAGACAAACCTAGGTAGCTAGTGTAGCCACATGTAGCTAGCTAGCTAGCTCACAGTCTTCGATTAGTCATTTCAGGTATTTCATCACTGTATTTGAAATAGGTCAATTTGAAAGATACATCAACATAGTAAATAATTAAATTATGAACAAATTTTGCACTTTGTTTTTAAGAAAATACTTCCCACATTACAGTTACAGAAAATAGTTTTTAGTACTTAGTTCTTAGTTAAGATCCCATAAGACAGCTAAACATTCAGGCACTGTCAATAAATTGAATTCAGAAAAATTCATTTATATCCAACTCTCCTTTACATTTACTTATTTTTGGCTATCACAGTTTTATGCGGTCTATTTAAAGAAATAATCAGATTAAAATACGTGAAAGTACATTCAAATCTATTGTATGTTCTCATCATCTACTTTTTTTATATCAAGATTGAGGCGCCTTTATTTTGAAACATAATTTGCAATATTTTTTTTCAAACCACATCGCTCATCACCACCGTCACCGCCACTTCTTCAGCAGCATTTCCTTGCGTCGTTCCTTGGAGGTTCTCGCAGTCTCCATTAACATCCTCAATGGACCGCAATGTCCCTCCCCGCCGTCTTCCAGTGGCCACCGCAAAGCGTGTTTGCGCACCGGGGATCCGCTCTCCTTGCATCAAGAGCCTTCGCTCCCCCCCCCCCCTTAGCCAACGCTCTTCGCCCCAGCACCGTGGATAAGCTCCGGGCTAGCCAACCTTCGCGAGGGACATTAAGTGTGCTATTACGCTTAAGAGCTTGGGCGCGTGACACAGGCCCGAAAGTAGCCGGTAATTCCATGAACTCGGCCTAAACGCGTGACAGGCCGGGCAACTGCAACGCAACCGTTGTCAGTGCTAACGTCACCGCCGTCGCATCCGCTGGCGCAGATAGCTTCGCGGAGTTAGTGGGCGACCGAAGCCGCGCAATAAACAAAGCTCCAACCCTTCCCCGTTTCTCGCCCGGCCGACGGTGTGTGGGTGTCCGGCCGGGGAGCAGGGGGCGAACGCTCAAAGTTCGTAACGAGGCGAGAACGGCGCGGGCACCACATGGACCGCGCGGCAAGCGGCTGCGGAAACAGCAGCTGCGTGCTGCGCAAAAAAAGGACTCCCGAAAGCAGCTGCGGTCCTCAACGGGAACTGGGGCAGAGAAACGCTATGTTGAGCAGGAAGGTAGCCGGATGGGCGAGCGGGGGACGCTGTTGAATTGGGGCCGGGGCTCGAACGCGAGTCGCCCGACTGCGCACGCCCAGAGGCTGCTGCCGCTGGAGCGCCAATCGATACTCTCGGCGGAACGGCCTTCAACTACGCCCCCGCGCGGAGCCCCGCTCCCGCCTTTTCACCTCGTTGCCGTGACCCGCGTCGAAGAGTCTGCTTTCCAGGGCGCCACCTTGCTAGTTGCATTTAGCTCCGTATAATCCCAGACTTACTTCAACTTCCTAGATAATGGTTCGTGCCTCGACAGCGTCGCTTCATCTGCCTTCATGACCCTGTTTCTCAACTCCATTTTGTTTCGATTCAACAATAAATCAGTTTCTCTACCATTCTATACATTTACTTTTGCAGCTGTCTGAAAAATCCTGTGTACTCCAAGACATATTTATCACTTTTGATTCAGTGTTCACTCACACAATCTTTCTTCTTCAGTACTTTTTCTTGTAACTTAAACAAGAAAAGATCCCTTAAGACACCAGCTTTCGGGCACCGGTACTGCACGTCCTTCCAGTCGCGATTCAAATTCACTGTTCACAAACCCACCACGTGTTCGTTTGAGCTTCATGAAGCCTTCAAGCAACACTACATCAGAATTTCCAAGTCCGAATCCCAGGTCTCCTCAAAACCTCGGCTTAAGACTCATCCTCTTATCCGCCTACCAGGCTCGTCCCCGCGACCCCAATGCAAAGACATCATCCCGGTTTTCGCTTTCCCCATTAATTTACCACATCCCAAACCCAAACCCTCCTAGCTTAAACGTCACTCACATTTAGCTCCGGTCAGATTCCTCCCCCCTTCCTTATATCATCCTGTTTTATCCTCCTGTTCCATCTCAGCTCCTAGTAAACTACTCCGATTCCACATTTCCGCATCCGCTTCGCGCTCCCATGTCATTTCCTCAATTACACCCCTACAATGTTTCCTTCATTTTTACGGAGCTCCTGCGCTGCCACTAGGGAATGCCGCCCCCTGTGCAAACCTCCGCCTCCCCCCGGGCCAGTCGCTGGTTCACAACAGGGGCGAACGCACCGAGCGTGTTCGACGCGCGTCAACCTGGCGCCCAAAACACGTGTAACACGCTGGCAGGTAAGCGGGCGGCCCCGAGCGCGCTCCGGCGCAGGCAACGCGTTGGCCGCGTGGCGCCGCTCCCTTTGGGGGCGGATTTACCAGCGCCCTGCACTTGGCAGAGACGCGCACAAAACTGGATGCGAATCACTTGCAACTAAACTTGCACAGATCGATACGTGAATGGTACATCAGAAGATGGATACGAGGGGTAATCAGGTACCCCAAAATACAGAATCAAATAACAGTATAACTTTAGTGAATATTTATTTAGAGTAAACAACAATTTTGTTTCAATTATAATTAGTTGATATGGCATGGAATATTTTTTTTAATCCGTGATCTTGGAAGAGAGGTTTATTGCATTTGAAGTATACATTTTTACTTTCTCGTATACTATGCGTACATAAGTAACGGAAAATTATGTAATGCTGCGCGAAAAAACAGCGGATTTTCGGCAGAAAAACTCTTTTTACAGGGCCCTGGTAACGAAAAACTGGATTAATCCAGTTGCTAAATGAATAAAAAAATTTTTATTATCACTATTATTATTGTTGCTATTGTTATGACAGTCATATGCTAAAATAATACGAAGTTGAAAACTTAAAAAGTCATTTAGAGGTCACATTTTCAGAAATGGATGGAAGACTACAAATTTAGATGTTCCATCATTTTTAGTTTCTTTCACATTCTCCATTTTGACACCTTAATTCATTAGCAGCATTTTCCACACCGACAAGCTCTACAAGTTTATAAATTCGCCTTGTATGCCGCATATGTGTGTCTCCAAAGCAAATGTGAGATATGTCTATTCCCCCACCCAACTAACAGGACGCACATTCCGTAGCCAGATGGGAACTGTCAGCACATTTTCCCGCGCGCCTAAAGTTGCAGTAACTTTCGCCCAGCTGGGCGCTCTTAGTGCTCTTCCCGCTAGTTATGGGAGTTCCTGGTGCACCAGTGTTATGGGGGCGCGAACATGAATTTCGCGCGTCCCACTTTAAAAAAATTGATTCCCTTGCGCCTCTGCGCTTGGAGTACTGTCTCCCTCGCAGTGAGAGCCGTCGGCGGCGCTACCACCACCGTCGCCGCGCCACCGCCCCTGCTGCCACAGTGGCGGCCGCCGCCCCCTCTCCGCTCTTCCCCACGGACCACCCGCTCACCAGCCCGGCGGCCGCTCGCCCCCCTCGCCTGCCGGGAGTGATCTCGCAGTGGCCAGGGGAGGCGTGGCTGGCTGGCCGCAGAGCGGAGCTGGGGATCGAGACGAGGACCTGGGAAGTGAGGATTGTGCGCGGGCGTGCATACTAAGGCAGGAGACTGGACTGGAAGTGCAGATCACGGGGAGCTAACCCAGCTCGCGGGTATTTTGTTTCGGCGAAGTGCATTTCGAGTGCATGTAGACCCCCCTATTGGATAGATATGTCAAAAGAGGAGAATTTTATTAAGAGTGTAGTCTTGTTTGTAACATCTAGACATGTGTTTAGATTAACTATTCATTTGTGCCTCATAGGCTTCAGAATACTTTGCAATGCTTAAACTAGTTCAACCTTCTTTTGTTTATTGTATCAATCATGCAGCCTTGCCTAGTAAGTGCGCTTTTCATTTAATGTTCTCCCGCGACTTTGCAAGAGTTTTTGAGAAATTGTTAAAGGTTATTAGTATTCCTTGACACTAACAAAAGACAACACGTCATCACCATTGTGGAGAAATAGGTGATGGCAATATAACATTTCTCGTAGTCCCCTAAATGCGGTATTATCTACTTCACATTGTGGCAGGATGTAATGTACAATGGTTGTCACAGAAACAGCCTCTAAGAGAGACAGTTTACTGGTAATTGTTTCTTACGCAATTATTAATATCTCTAAAAATGATTAAATGATGGCAAAGGTTGCCATACTTTTCGCTTCGCTCTTCTGAAGGAAAGGTATACTTGCAACGTACACTAAATTATGTTTATGTCAGAAACTATATTATTCGCTTACTATGTTGACTCAAAATGTCTATTGATACATTCCTAATAAGGATCCCGAATAATGATTTCGATATTCATAGTAAGAAAACATATTATATTAAAATAACTTTTGAACTTTCGCGCTTGCCGGTGGCCGATGTGATTTTACGTCTATAGTCAATCTTCGATCTACGAAAAGCAAATGAGGATCTCCGAAGTGCATCTCTGAGCGGCCGGCAGCCCAACAGCAACCACCTCAAAGACGATGCCCCCATCCATCTGATTCAGAAATAATATTCAATGCAGAACAATATACAGTTACTTACAAAACACCTAGGATGACAATTAGATGGGAATGCAAAACAGTGAATAGTTGTAATGCACGAGTGAACAAACAAATAAATTTGTGCTTATTAACTCAGAGCTTACCGGAGCATTCCGTTCTGGAGTCGGCGAATGTGAAGCGAAACGGCAGCGCGGCGCGAGCCCTCGGGCGGGGAGCGGCGCGCCGCGGCGGGCGCTGGGCCCATCGTCTCGCTGACATGCTGTGCCCGCGTTCCCAGGTCACCGGCGTCGCGCCGAGGGGAGCGCCAGGAAGGGGCCTGGCGGGTCGAGGGCGACGAGGGGAGGGGAGAACGAGCGGGGGAGGCCGCCGCCCGCGCGTACACGCGCGCAACCACTCAATAAACGTCTGTCGAACGTCCTCCGCCAGGCGGCGCGGCGCGGCGCGGCGCATGGAGTGGAACGGGCGCTACAAGCCGAAGCGGGGAGCAGGACGGAGCTGCGTTGTGCGATTAGTGCAGACGATGTAGTGGAAAGGGGCGGAGGGTGAAAGATGAGATGAGAGAGGAAGAACACTTATTGTTGAGCAATCACATTGTTTCATGTTAAAATCACGTGTTTCGGCAAGACACGAGTGTAATAAAGCGCGTAATGGACTTGAGGTCATTGACATTTTAGAAAAACTACAAAATGTCAGAAATTATCATTAATTTAACGTAAATTGCCAATGAAACAATTAATAACATTTCTGATTATAAAACTGAGTAGTTAATGTAAAACACCCACCTGGCAAAAAACAGTGATATTCACAACACGAGGGCTATGTCTTTAATAAGACGCTGGTGCTTGTTGTTATTAATACTACTGATATTGGAGGTGGTGGTAGTTAATGGTGGTAGGTGCTGGTAGTAGATGCGGGTAATAGGTGCTGATGAGAATTTGAGTTGAGGAGTCCCGCATTGACAGGAGCGATTCAACAAGTTATAATTGAAAGGAGCAATTATTACAATAGTTATAATTGTTTACGACATTTATGAACTTTCAATACATTTTAACATTATAATTATGTCAAAGCAGACTAGTCACGGAAAATCTTGATTACCTATCCATCTATTTCATAACAAAAGGCGAGGCAAGCAGTGGCGACTCCTGGCTAATAAATATGAGGATGCAATCATGATATTACAAGTTGAACGCTTAATTCAAAATATTTAAAGTCTGTGTTATTCTACTTTACTCTGAAGTATTTTAAGTTTATTTAGCAAATTAAGTACCTTCAGAATCGTCCTTGAAAACCACCCTTTTCTCATTGCAAGCACTAACGTACTGTGACGTCGTCATGAGATGAGGAAGAACACAGACATGGAGTTTGCTGTACATATTTATTTACAATAGTTTACTACAGTATACCCACACTCCTAAGGAACGCTCCACTCCACAGCACACCGACTCCTGAGACGAGCCGCCTCAGTATCTCATGACCGACCTCCCACGCCAAAGCGTCATTTCCTCTCGAGATTTGGGCCGGCTGCACATGGAGCCTGCCGTCCATCTGCAGCCGATTTCTGTCGTCACACATCACTTGTGCGAACGGACAGCCGCCTTCTCAGACACGCCCCCAGCTGAGAGACCCTCGAGAGACCCCAGGGGTCCAGCCGCCGCTAGCGCAGCATGAGAGGACAAACCCCTCCCCCTTGCACGACTTTTGCGGTCGGTCGAGCCCAGTGCTATGATGCCACATTACATACAAAACAATAAAACAAAAAATAACCATAAAATAGTACATACCTAATTTTTGAACTCGAAATCTATTCGCGATGTCGTGGTTGCCCATCACTAATTACTAGAGACCGGATTTTTATGTAATTACATATTTTTTGTCTTTCTACTTACAGTTCTCAAAATTTTAATCTTGACGAATTGTTGCCGTCCTTACGCAATATCATATTTTCCCGTTACATATTTTTACATATTTAGTACTACATTACATATTTTACATATTTCGCTATTTTCTCAACATATTTTTTTATTTTATCAAATTTCTTACATATTTTTATGAAAAGAAGTATTTTTAAAAATTCAGCACTTTTTCCTACATTTTTACTGCTTACTACTGCGTACTCTACTCGAGGTACGCTTCGTGCAGAGGCGGTCGAATATTTTCACAGTCCGACGTGCCTGCTTCAGTTATATCAATGGCAGAAATTGCGCGATAGCGACAGATCATTCTCACCTTTAAGTGTGAGTATCATTGACGCCGCGTTTGGTGACCTTTAACCTTCATTTCCAAGAAACTGTGGAGATCGCCGTTTTTTAACACTTCGAAGAGAATATTCCATGCCGCAGTGTTTGTTAGCTGGTCGTAGACTTCGCCAGTTAGTACGACGGCTTCTATTGCGTCTAGTCTGGCTGCTAAACTACATTCCTGAATGACAATTTGTGAAGGTTTTACTACTGATGGGAAAGTTGTATGGTGCAGGTTGGCATCAACTTTTGTATTCCAAATCATTTTTACTCCTTTACAAGTCCACACTCAAACACAAGGATGCACTCGTAAATTTTCCAATACCAGCATATCTGATTTTCATTGCAGGCGAAATTTTTAAATTAATACAAAATGTATAAGAACCGGCAGTTGTTTTTATTTTCTCACCTTACGAATACTTCGTAAAAAGAGAAAGTTATGTAATCGTGCGCCGGAAAAGGGGAATTTTCGCCAGAAAAACTCTAATACCAGGGGTCTGGTAACGAAAAAGTGGATAAAACCTGTTGCTAAATTTAGAAAAAAAAATCCCCTAACTCGTGGTGTAGTCAAAATCCATGATTTGTTGCTTCTTGATACTGCAAAATCGAGTGACGGCAAAACGTCCGTCTCTCCCTCTGTGGTCAACGCTAGCGCCTAAACCGTTCAGTAGATTTTCTTTAAAATTGATATTCCCCGATAGCTTTTACTCGTCTCAACGCCTCTGGAATTTGAAACCGATATGTTAGTATTTGAGGGTACTTTACATGAAGCCCATTTTGAGATTTTCAAAGTTAAAAGAAAATGGCTCCAAATTTTTTGATTATATTTTGTTGTCGAATAGTGCGAAGAATGTTGAAGGGAATGACGTAGGTATCATTTTCGTTCATAGACCCAATTTGTCGAAAATTGCAAAAAACTGTTTAAAAACTGCAAAATTGAAGATAGAGATTTCTGCCTCAGACAAAGTCGGTTGTACAAAATTAGCACTTCAAATACGGTCATGTACCATTTTTTGAAAAAACGAGTAGTTTTTGCGTAAATTGCGATTCAAATTTACAAAAAAAAATTCTCAAAAACCGCTTCAATTTTTTTCTTTAAATTTTCTGCACGTGTGTAATAAGGGATGGTAAATATATAAATAAACTAGTGGTGCTATAGAATGGCATATACTTTCTCGCTGTAGTTATTTTTCAAATACCGATCATCGGATAAATTATTTGAAGTAAGCAGTTCACCGCTGCCTTTCTTGGTCATGTTTGAAAGACATATTTTCGCATGTTGACAATTACCGGCTTCCTAATGATACAACTGATACAATTACGATTTGACTAAAATATATGTATGTAGTCCGCATGTCAGTCTCGTGGCGCGGCTGGTTGAAGCGCCTTGAGGTTGAGATCTTCAGTAATGAAGATGCCGAGTTCGATTCCCAGATAAGGACTTTAATTTGATGAATGTGATGTTGCATGAAAAAAATATTGAAGAGTGTAGATGCCTGTACTTTATTGAAAATCATTTGAAGTACTTCTATTCACGAACAGAATCAATGCAGATAAATAGAAAGGACTTGTCTGAATCTTTTAAACAATTTTTCAGCTCTGATATTCGATTTCTGAAGCGTATGACATGTCAAATCAACCGTTGTTTAGTATATTTGTGTGAACCAATTTAAGTAAAATTATGAAGAAATATTGAAAAAAAAAGCCTGACGAATACTTCGTAAGATGAGAACGTTATGTAATCGTGCGCCGGAAATCGGGGAATTTTTGTCTGAAAAAACTTATATAGAATGGTTCTGGTAACGAAAAAGTGGTAAAAATCTGTTGCAAAAGTTAAAAAAATTACTGGTGCTGTAGAATGTCCGAGACTTTATCGGAGATCATAGTTTTCTAAACTCCTCTTTGATTTTGTTTTTCTGTTATGATTGATGTTCCCAGATACCTTCCCTGAGCACGTAAAGGAGATTTTTTTACATACTCTGGATATTTTCGTTTCCTAATGCGAGAAAACTTAAACCGCCATACTCTATTACTATTTTTTAAGTGTATTTAATGTCCATCCATCGTGGTCGCAGATGTTAATCAGCGAGGATTGGTACAGGTCTTCCGAGGGTAGCTTCGGCGTGTCCTGGTCGCGGAATATTATTTGTCAGAATTCTCTGTTGTCATAGGAAATAGTAGAGAATTCTGTAAACTTTATTTAAAACCATTTGAATAACAAATATTGTTAATTACGATATCTGTACTGGAAGTCTGTATATATTTGTTCAAATTTTTAGCTTCTAACAATTTTTTTACTTCTCTTCTTGGATTTGTAAAGCGTATATACCATCGTATCAATTGTTCCTTTATCATGCATTTACCATTTTATAGGTCGGTTCGATTCTTTAATGGCTCTGTTCGACCCATGCGGTGATAGTGTGGCGTAGTGGTATAAGTGCAGGTTTGTTAACTTTGAGTATCGGATTTCGGGTCTCGGTACGGAAAACGTTTGCTGGTAGAATACATTTCTGCTGATTTATGAAGTAGTGGAATAGCATTAAGGACCATATAGAAGCAGAGCGAGAAAGTATGTGCGTTGGAAGCACCACTAGTTTTTATTTATCCCTAAACGCAGTACCTGATCGGCGTTCCAGTGCGGTCCGGTGCACCCTGGCCCGAGCAGTGCCGCGTGGCGCCAATGGAGGGCACGGTATTGCGGGGTCTGGCGTACGGAGCCGTGCTGTCTGCAGCGCGCCGAACGATAGAGGACGGCTGAGGCAGCGCGTGTGTCAGCGAGCAAACAAAACATGCCGCGCCGCATGTGCAGAACACCCATTCCGCCCCGCCCTGCTCTCTCGGCCCAGCCGTGCCGCTTCTGAGAGATGGAGATGTTTACAATGCGCTTGGGAGGGCAGGCAGCTATCCTCGTTCTCGCCTTTGACCTCTCGCCGCGTATTAGTTCCATCTCGTTGGCAACAATTGTTTGTACATGCAACATATCAAGGGAGCTTCAATTATCGCCTCTCTAATAAATGATCTTCGGTTGCTGGAAGACATTTTTCAAATTGAAGGGAAGGAGGAATTGAGTGTTGAAAAACAACACATTAAATACTAATGAAATTTATTTTTGAAGTTTAAATTTAGTTAACGTGCTTAAATATCTTGTGCAGTGCCATTTTGGAGGAAACCATTTTGTAACAATGTAAACCTTTCAATGTTTTCGGATATCATACCTCTTGTCTGAAGGATGTCTGAAACTAATTTCGAATCGTAAACAAATAATTACTTTCAAAAGAAAGTTTATAGTGAAAATTTAAAACACCAAGAAGCTAAAAGTTGAAACAAAATTGTTTCATTAATTTTCTCCCATAGTCTTTCTTGTATTATCTTTATTTTACTTTTCTGTCAATTTCTCTCTCGTACACACTTGGTTCTTTCGCTGTTCGCAGAAAGAATGCCTGAAAAAAAGGTGGTGGTAGGTAGCACCAGTAGTATTTCTGTGACACGCAATACACATACCTCAGTATCTCTTGCAGCAAAACTTGCATTCCACGTTGCACGAAAACTCCCAGATGTTTTGTGTATATATGTATGTAAGCTACTCTAATTTTACAAAAGTAAATTTTAGTTTATTGTAATGATTGCGTTGTTACAACAATGAAGATATTGTTGAGCACGGCCGAATGTTTTGAAAGACGCGCGGAAGTCAGCGGCGCGCAGTAATGTAATGGATGGCGGCGAGATAGCGCGGCGCACAGAGTAGTTCAGAGCGGTGTAGGGAGGAGGAGTGGTTAGCGGCGGAGGGGAGGCGAGGCCAACTCACCCCTACGAACTTCCTCATAAATACGCTGATCGCCAGATCAGAAGCCCCTTATTTGCTTCAGCTGTCGCCGAGTATGGTTCTTTTGGTGAAACGAAGACGTGCGAATTCCGTATAGTAGTCAGTGTCTAGTTTGCTTGTAATTCTAGTAGAGTTTAATTGAAGTAGGCGACGAATGAGAATTGGAACAGTAATATTGTGAACAGTTTTTTTCAAGTGTTGGTGGAGAGTGCAGTAAAAGACGACGCTTTAGAATTCAGGGCAAAAGACTAGAACGGCGTTATTCACTTTGTTCTGGTGGATCGAGTAGCCAGAATTTAAGTGATTTACACGCTGATTGAGTACGTGGAATCAGTCGAGAACAATTACGCTATGCCATAAAGAATCAGCTATCCAAATATAGAAGTGCGCGACGCCCTGGACAGAGCTAAAAGCAGGCATCCGGCTGTGTCGTGACGTGCGAGGGCAATAAGCACGCGGGCGAAAACTTAACAATCGCGCTGAAGAACAATTCCGGAAGGAGACGAAGAAGAGGGCCACCGAACGGGAAGAAAGACCGTAGGAGAAGAAGAGGAAGAAAGAAGAGAACCAGGAAAATAAAAAGAGAGAAGCCGACGAGACCCAGCATCGCTGCTAGAGCGGCGAATTTCAACAACGCAGTTTCTGGTGTCGGCGAAGCGCGGAGCCAAGGTTGAACGCCGAGCCGCAAGCGCCGAGGTAACGGTAAGGGAGAGGGGGACGTGTTAGCGAGGCCACGAACGCGCGAGCAGCTGGAAAGACGGTTCCGTAGTAAAGTAGGGCGAATATCACGCTTTACAGAATTCGTGAATAACTCGCGTAACTTGTTGCACCTAGAATTTTCATATCATTGTCTGGAATGCCTCATGAATGAAAAGAACATTGCCCTTTTGAAGTTAATTGTAAAGAAAGTCATTGCTTAGCTAAGAAAAATTTTGAACAATGTGTAAAAACTGGTGAGAGAATCAGAGTAAGTGAGTGTGAATTGAATTGGTCATTGTAAATTGTAATTTTTCTTTTTGTGTGAATTGTGAGTAAGAATAATTGTTTAATTTCAAGCAAAAACGTGCACGAAAGGCAGGAATTGAAAGATTACCAGTCGACTGAGTTAGTGATTTAAATTTTTGTACAATTATCATAGTCAGTTGATTTGTTTAGAGGTTGGAAGATTTAAAAGTGTTTCAAGTATATATTTCGATCACTAGAAAAAATATTCTTGCCATTTTTTTTATTTGTTGCATTGTTTGTTTTTTCTTTCAGAGCAAGCAAAGAAATTGTATTTTTTCTCTGAAAATTGAATCATTTCAGAATATATCTGAATTTGTTATTGAATTTGTGTACGTGTGTGTGTGTACCCATTTTCCTTGAATTCCCTACTATCTGCCGCAAAAATCCTCTGCCCTGGGAGTAAATCAAAAGCTCACAAGAGCAATAAATCTGCCTGCATCATCTGGTCCAGTTTGGATTTAGAAGGGGGGGTAAAGGTTAGGAATAAAATTGACGAAGAATATTTGTATCAAACAAAAGTGAAATGAAAACCAGCATTAAGAACTTCTACCATCGGTATCTTTACCTGACATCGTGAGCAATAAATGTTATTTTCAACTTAATCGCCAACATTTCCAGTACAATTTGTTAGCAAATATTTTTCGAATACTGGTTTCAAATGAATTCTTTTGTTGATACTCTGAATTTTAAGTCGAGAAACGAAAGAAAAAGCAATTTTTAAATTTATTGTTGATATCTTTTGACAAGACTTTTGTGGTGAAGACTAAAATGGTTCTGATAATGTGCAGTGAAAATGTGCTAGAATCGGAATCCTACGCCTCTAGTCTCTAAAGGTGTAGGTTACGCGTAAATTTTCAGACCCTATCATTGCGTCCTCTTGGAGGGAGGGAGCAAAATTCACTATCTTATACAGTCATCCCTTGACATCCGCGGGTTCGTTATTCGCGAGTTACGAACATTCGCGATTAGAGAAATGCTACCAGTTTTAACATTCGCGACTTCAACATTCGCGAGAGCGTCTTTTAGTCGTACATTTTTTTAAGCAAGCTCGTCTCGTTACCTTTATTAACGTCATCTGGGAACCGAACTTGACAGACACCGGAGCTCAGTATGAAGTATCACGCTCCGCAAAAATGTCAAATTTGAAATGTCAATTCATATTAATAGAAAAACAAAATTGTAAAATAATTCCATTCAGTAGCATTAAGTTCGAGGTAAGGGTTTTGGCCCCACGAACATAAAATCCATTCAGGATATGTGCATCTCACATTGGAAGGATTTCACTGAAGAGCAGCTTCGTGAAATAATCGGCGAAGAAATCCTCCTCGAACGTATTTGTTGAAATAACGGAAGCGAAACTGCGTCCTGGAGCAACATCAATGTCAGAACTGTTAATGGCGTTCTAAAAGTTCAACAAGCTCTGGTGGAAAGGGCATATGAATGCGATCCGAACTTGGAAATTACTTCGAAATTTAAAAGAAAAAGAAGCATCAACTTTACCACATTTGGATAATAGAATGACGAGGGCGATAAACCAAAAAAATAACCAAACCCTACATCCAATCACTTTCAACTCTGAAATAAGTTTCAGATATGGTCTTATTTCTTCTCTTTGGGATGTTGATTGTGAATTATTTTTGTAGTAGTGCTTGCTCAGTTCTACTGCAAATATTCGTCAGATATTTTTCTTTCTTTTTTAAATGTATTTTTGATATCCTGAAACCTAACCCACGTTTTTCCATTAAAAGATAGACTCAAGATTCGCGGATTTTACATTCACGATGTTTTTAAGGAACCTAACCCTCGCGAATGTTGAGGGATTACTGTACAACAAATTATCAGAATGTTAACATTGGTTAATTTACACACTAAATAAGTGACATTAATTTGTTTAAATTGTTCTAGAGCGTGATTTTGAGAGAGTGTTTATTCTTTTTCGACTGGTGCGACGTGCGTTTAGGAAGCAAAACACACCAAAGGCGCAGACCAAGTTTGAGAGAGTCAGTCGAATAGCTACTCTCTAACTACTATCAATAGAAATCGATGCAAGATTCCAACGTTGCAACTCCTCGACTATAAACTCCAGACTACTTCTGACGGAACATGGAATCATGGACTCTCCAAATTAATCCCGGGCGCATACTAATCACATTCGAAGCATAAAAAGTCATCTTTATGTGTGAGCGTGATAAAGAATTACAATTGCTACTTGCAATAAATAACTACTAAGTACACATTTTTTAAAACTAAAAAGTTTCAATTAAATGATGAAACGTTGTAGTACTGTTACAGTAATGCAAATCAGCTCTACTATTTTCCCATCTGTAATAAATCTCTTGTAGGAAAGTGACAAATAAATTACAGTTAAGTCCATTTCTTAAAGATAACACAAATCGAAATTAAAACCTGAAAGAAATATCCAGTCGATAACAAAATGATTCAATTTGATTTTTTTACTCAGACGACAGACAAAACTAAGTCTTCCATCCAGAATGTACTCCCGTGGAAACATAAAATTTCGCGTCGAAAATGGCTTGGCTCACCGGCTTGATGGCGATGGACATCCCTCACAGCCGAAAGCGACATCTAACGGTAGGTTTGAAAACTACGTTCTCCGATCGAACCATGAAGATGAAATTCGTTTGATTGGAGCGTATGAAATATTTTAACGTCTATTGAGAGCTAAAAAATAGTACAGAAGTATCAGACTTCCGTGATTCCTGCCCATGAAACTAAATTGACATTAATTTTTGTATAGGTAATGTCCCATTCAAGTTGCGTTAATTTAAAGTGTGTTGTTATAAGGAAGGTAAGCGGGCAGCGAAAGGACAGTTCAGTGCCAAAATGTTGTTCCCGAATTAAAATAGTGGCGGGTTCGATTCCGAGTCTGGGTAAATATTTTTATCCATTCTACATTGCCACAAGATCTTCTAATTTAAAACATTCTACATTTGTCTTGTCAATGTTATGCGTAAAGCAGCCAACATTTGCATACGCGAAAAAGGCGAATTTTTTAATTCTGAAGAAATTGCATAATTGACAATTACGTAATTTCGATTAAATAAAACGATTTCTATCAAAAATTAATGTGAAATACGACTGCTTCTAGTATTGTTAAATGACCATGACATTCTGCTTGCTACAATTTTATAATTCAGGAGAGTTGAATAAACTCGTCTTATTTGTTGTGAGACATTATCGATTTTCTCTCTTTCTAAGTAACACGGTTTCAATTGTAGCAGACTCAGCTGGGCAGAATAAGATAAGAATGCGGCGTTGTCACAAAGAAAAATCAATAATTTTCACTCACAGGCAAGCAAACGAAACTTTATTCTCCGTATTCAATTTTTCGACTGGGCCATCATGCCACACGAGAGCCAGTTATCGCATTAGTGGGAGAGAGACACCTATTGTCTCGGAAATGTTTTTTTATTTCCTTATTAATAATGCGTAAAATGTATTTACGCAAAGGAGAGAGTACTACAATAAGTTAATTTGACAATAAATCACGGATAAGCAATGCGTCTTTCATCGGATTCGAATGTGGTTCCTAAGGTTCCGGAAGAAAGCTTTCTATCATTGAGCCAAACGAATCGTGTTGTATTACAATTTATCGAATTAATTATTGTGCCAAATTTTGGTCATTGTTTGAAAATCTTCCAAGATATATAGACATTTATAAATAACGTTAATATGTGGGATGTATTTTGCTACACAGAATTAAACTATTGAGGGAGGAATTTTGACGTTTGTTTTAGTTCCACATTTTGAGTATATTCTTCTCTCACAAACGACGATTGAGTGATGGGTGACATGTTATCTTGGAAATTAATTCATATTCGAGCTGCTAGAATTCTTCCTTGTTAAGTGATCTCCTTCTCGGGGTATTTTCTCCTATGTTGTCTTCTCGTTGTTGGTGCACATTCGTGTGAAAGTAAATATAATAGCGTAAAATATGAAAGTTTTCGTCGCGATTTACCTATGCATAGCGCACGCGGACGGTGTTTATATTGCATTCTCAACACTTTTCCCTGCACAATTTTTAGACTAAATTTAGCCATTGAGAGGTCAGATATTTCTTAGGGACATTTTTCATCATCATAAGGGAGAGGATTTTCATGCACAAAAAACTCGATACATAGATTAAAAATATGCATTTATGATCTAAAAAGTCTGAAATATGCACTTTAATATCCAATTAAAATTAACAATATTTCATTTCCTTTATAAACATTTCTTGATAAAAATCAGAAGAGGCATGTTTGGAACGAAATGATACACAATTTTTGTGCAAACATAATATAATTTGGCGTTCTTCGCGAGAGAAATAATTGAAGTAAATATTCACCTTAGTGAAACACAATATATGTCTTATTGTATTTCTTCTGACTGGTTTACAAAATAAGTTATCAAGAAATATTCTATATTTGCACAAGTATTTTATCATCTTTATAAAAAACTCTAACCGTGACACAAGGTCTTTCGAATCAATGAACCCTCACAAATAAATAGATTCTATGAAAAGAAAAATTTTATAGACAAGTCTCTATTTTAACGAAATATGCAAACTATGCGCCTTTAATTACAGGAGAATGCACCAACAGGAAAAATTGGCCAAATATGCCCAAATGTGCACTATCCTATTAATCTGTATAGCATCATATTCTAATCAAATGACAAGAAATTTCACTTAGCTATGCACTGGAGCAACGGACGAAAATATGCAAAATCATAGAAATTCGCTCTCTGCTCATCGTGTAGTGCTCTCAAGGGTTCTTCCAATTTCATGTGTGGAGTGATTTCGTTGACGTGTGAACGACATGCAGGAGGCCTCTTATCACTCCCGCGCGCCCACTTTGTGAAACAAAATCTACAGCACAAGCAAAATGTAAGCATTTTTGTATAATCCTATATTTCACCGACATTTCTGCTTTTATTTCTTCAAATGTATTTTATATTTATTATTATTATTATTATTATTATTATTATTATTTTAATTTAGAAATTATTTTTCCAAGAAATTGGCATTATGTTGTAGCAAGTCTCAAAGTATTTTGAAGAATTCTGATGATATCTGACGTTGCTTGAGAGTATGGTGGCGTTAGCTGTGAGACCTACCACCGGATTGTGTGCGGGAAGCATAAGTCAGCGCAGAGTTGCATATGATTTATCCAGTAACCGTGATTCCGGTGATGAAAATTAAAATTGCGGCGGTGGCGATGGTGTAGCGGTTAGCGTAACGGACTGCCATACCGAAGTTCGCGGGTTCAAACCCGATCGAAGCCGTGGATTTTTTTAAGGGCGAACACCTTCCTTCAGAGGGGAAGTAAAGCCTGCTGTCCCATGTTAGTATATTTATTTGCATGTAAAAGATCCTCAAGCTTAAATGACGCCTCTGAGCTAAATTCAAATCGCCGGTTTCGTCGCCTCAGTAATACCTTCTTTTCGCTAGTTGGTGAAAGGAGTGTAACAGAATTCGCGTGGTCAGACGGAAGAGCAAGCCTCATGGCCTGAGTCACGTAAAATAAGGCAAATCAATTCAATTCAATTCAAAAATTCTTGACCTCTTTCTATCAAGATTTGCTATAACAAATGTTAAATATATAATAGTCAATATTTGTGTTTTCACTGTTTATTTTGAAATAAAAAAGAATAATTATATTATTTTGTTTTGATGTAGTTTAAAATAAGAAAAATCTTTATAAAACGAAAGAAATCTCAAAGTGCATTCAATGTCAATACTACTGAGATAAATGCAGTATTGAGCTAACATAGCGAGTATAGGCGTCTTAAATGTTATCAGCTAACATTTAATTGTTACGTATGTTGATTGTTCCACGTCAGTTGGGAAATTTTTCTGTTTAGTTTTTAAACAAAAACAATTATTTTTGTAATGTTTTGGGCTTTTGGTCCTGCTCATGATGGCTGAAATCTTTTAGGAATCCCCAAAAGCCCTGGATGGTTCAAACACTGCCAGGCGAGCAGAATCTTTACAAAAAAAAGCGCGCGCGGTGAAGGTTAAAAATTATTATCTCCACACTACATTATACATATTTTTCATTTCAAATATAAGCGATCCATTTTCAAATTTCTTCAGAATTCAAATATTTGCCTTCTTTGAGAATGGGAATTTTGATTGCTTTATGGATAACATTGACAAGACAAATGTAGAATGTTTTAAATTAGAAGATCTTGTGGCAATGTAGAATGGATAAAAATATTTACCCAGACTCGGCATTGAACCCGCTACTTTTCCAGCTCGCGAACAACACTTTGGCACTGAGCTGTCCTTTCGCTGCCCGCTTACCTTCCTTATAACAACACACTTTAAATTAACGCAACTTGAATGCGACATTACCTATACAAAAATTAATGTCAATTTAGTTTCATGGGCAGGAATCACGGAAGTCTGATACTTCTGTACTATTTTTTAGCTCTCAATAGACGTTAAAATATTTCATACGCCCTAATCAAATGAATTTCATCTTCGTAGGTCGGTCGAGAGAACGTAGTTTTCAAACCCACTGTTAGATGACGCTTTCGGCAGTGAGGGGTGTCCATCGCCATCAAGCCGGCGAGCCAAGCCATTTTCGAAGCGAAATTTTAAGTTTCCATGGGAGTACACAAAACCATAGTTAATTATTTTTCATTATTCATTATTTATCAAAAACATGTTTTTTCTGGTGTTAAAAGTATTCGAGATACATTAAAATGACTGAACGTATGAGTACCTATAGCATTATAAGTATCACAAGGAAAAAGATTCTTAATAAATGTTGTTTTTATAGTTTATATAGATTTCAACAGTAAATGAGATTGTAGCGTTTTAAATAGAAGAATCGTTTTAAATAGCAGCCCAACGTGTAGGCCAATAAATTTCGTGTTAAGATAACGTGAAAGACGGTGGTAACACGAAATTTTATTTAGATCCAAAAATCTGAAAGTGTATGCACAATAATAATCAAGGAAAGCAGTAAATTATGAGCCAACCATTTCATGAAGGTCATAGTTAGTAGTTAGTGCATGTAATTTGTGTTTGGGAAGTGATATAAATAAATTTCATCAAAATGGAGACCAGGGGAAGGAAGGCCCGAGCAGAATTAGTGGACGATCCAGAGGGGAATGTCGAATATTATGAGGATGAAAATGGCGCTGTTGGGGAGAATACCATGGGGGCAGATGATAATATCGTGTCTGAAGTTGAACGCGAACCAGATCCTGAAGCCGAGGTAGCAATAACACCGGAAAATGTAGTAACAGATCCACTCGTATTTAATATGGACTCTAACGGCCTTATCTTCCGAATGCTCGCGCAAATTAATGCGAAATTAGAAAGAAACGATAGCAAGTTAGATGCAAACCACGAAAAATTAACGCGTGAACTGTATAATATGAGGGAACAAATGAGAGAGGAGATGACTCAGTTACGGGCAGATACAGCCCTGGAAATTTGTAATATGAATATTAAACTAAAAATCTCGGCGTTAGGACGGAATCTATGCAGCGGGAACATCAGGAATCGTTTGACCAAATGAAATTGAACTTTGACCAAGTACAACAAAATGTCATCAGATAGCAGAACAGCAACGCGACAAGATGGCGGGCGTAGAATCACGGGTCGAAGGTGTAATTAACATCACGTGACAACGAGATCTTCGTATTCGAAATGTCGAAGCGAAAATTGAAGATACGAATGAAGTAATTGTAGATAGAATACGCCAAGAAGTAAAATCCGTAAAAGATGCGGCAGAGTTTAGAATTGGAGCAGAAACGGCGGATTTAAGAACGAAGATCGCGGAACTAGAGAGAGAAATTACGTCGGCTAGCTTTGGCGGGAATATAATGGCGTCGATAACATCGCTAATTTTGCCAAGTTACATTAAGTTTCACGGCGAAATCAAGGAGCAGCCGTGGTCATGTATCGCAAAGTTAGAGAGTTATTTTGCCACGATCAACGTGCCTGAACGGCTTAAATTAAACATGGTCGAACAAGCAATGTCTTCAAAAGCAAACCATTGACAAAAATCATTATTTCCTGAACCGGTAAGCTACGCGGAGTGGAAAGTAAAATTCTTGCGCAGGTACTGGAATGAGAACCATAGATTTGAGCTCAAGTATAGATTAATGGGTGAAAGATTTCGCAAGGGCGGATAGAAAACAATGTGTGGTTTTGCTACGCGTAAGATCGCCGCGTTTAAAGGGTGTAAGGAAAATGCAGATATGGGGGAGATAATGCGCATTGTAATTCGACAATTACCAAATAGTATCCAAAATCTGCTTTGGAATTCGATGCCAGACAACACGGAGGATTTAATAGAACGATTAGACCGATTCGACCAAACATTAAATGGAGATAATGCTAGGGTCGAACGAGTTGCGAATAATAATAGCAAGAACGACCTGAATGGATCTCGAACGAAGGAAAACAGCGGGAACAGCGATAGTAGCCGAGTTATGGAGGAATTAATCAGAGAATATCAAGACGTATTCGAAAATTTCAAAAAACCCGTAGTAGGATATCAGTTCCAGTTGGAATTAATCCATGACGTGCCTTCAGTTGTAGGCAATACCCGATTCCCCAAATATACAGAAAGGAAGTAAGAAAAATTAATACAATGCTCGAGGACAGTATTATTAAGAAATCAATGACACCCTACATTCGCCCGATTGTCATAGTCCGTAAAAAGAACAATACTATAAGTTTCTGCCTAGATGCCAGGAAATTATATAGTAAGACTGTCGCTCGTCGCGAAAAGCCGCCAAAAATTGACGAAATGTTGCAAAAAATAGAAGAAGCAAGGATATTTACTGGGCTGGATTTCACTGCGTCATCCTGGCAGATCGGGGTGCATCCTGAATCTCAGAAATTCATAAGTTTTGCGTTCGAAGGAAATACCTATAGTTTCCAAAGAATGACTTTCTGTCTGAAAAATAGCGGTGCCGCCGGTGTTACCTTTTAGACGATGCTATTTAGACGTAGTGGTATAATTTAAATACACGTAATTTTCTTGATACTTTGAATTGTTTTCCTAGCGCCCATAATAATAGGATCCATTGGTAATTGCAATTGAACAGAACCAACTACTAAGATATATAATTTATATAGTTTTGAATAGTAAATGAGATAGTAGCGTTTCAAACAGAAGAAGCGTTTCAATATATATATATATATATATATATATATATATATATATATATATATATATATATATATTGAAACGCTGAAACGTGTGTGTATATATATATATATATATATATTTCTTGTTTTGGCAATTTGGCCACCGCGTGTGTCCCTCCTTTCAATACTGACATGGCTGGCACGTTGATACACCAGAGGAGGAAGTGAGCTGTGCGTCATAATCTGCAGCAACTTTCCTCTTTTTGTGTTTTCCCATTCAAGGGCTTCGACGGGCAGGTACCCGGCTCACACCAGCATCTTTTCGCGCTGCGCAGGGTGGGTGGGGTGGGGTGGGGTGGGCTGAGGCATGAACCAGAAAACAAAACGTCTTTTCAGGCGATTCAGTCCAGTATGCTTAAGAAACAGAACTGTAACACTGAAGATGGGGAGGGAAGTTATGACTGATTTATCGATTTATTAACAACAAAGTAACAATAATTATTATTTAATGAACGCCGGCTCACAGAGAAATCACAAAGATATCTCGTGAAATATCACCGTCAAGCTGTTCATTATTTATAACAACAATTATTTTATTAATATGGAACCTGTAAATTATTTACTTTTATTTTTATTTATTTATTTTATGTCACATCAACTGCAAATGTTATTAGCAAGCTGGAAATTAAACAAATAGGGAAATCTTAATAAAATTAATTAATTTTAATAAAATAAACCTGAATTTCTAGATTTCTAATAATTTCTCCTTTCTTTTCTCCTTTTGTTGGGAACTAGCATTTCCATAAAATTTTACTGAATCATTTTCTGACTAAGGAAGATTTGGTGCCGAAGTAAACTTTCACCAAAAAAACACGTTGATCCTTCGTCAACATTTTCGAAGCGATTCTTCTTTCCTAAACGTGAGTTACTACGATTATGAATGAAACGTGAGTGAATAACTGCCCAAGCACAGAATAAGTGCTTGCTCTTTCTTTCAACTAAAAGAGCCCCGTTCTCCTACCCCGAAATCGTGAAAAGTGAAAGGGAAGTCAAAGGTAGTATTTCACGCGTTGCCAAATTGCCAAAACAAGAGGTGGTACTCTCAGATATGGGTTGCGATATGAGTTATTTTTACACCAACGACCACGTTGAATCGTCATTTTATAATACAGATTTCATAGTTTTGTAGTTTTTGGAACTGTACATATTACCATTCAAATTTATCATCAGAAGGATCTTGTATTGCAGAGCGAATTCGATTAGTGTCAAGAAATCTTTTGCATGGAGCCACCTTCCAGTACAAAGCAATAACAAAGCACACTTTCAACAAAGGGTGCTTTGCTGACGCAACTCGCGTTCAAGTTGCCCTTGTTTCTCCTCCTGAACAAAATGAGACTTATGACCTTTCATCCACATGCACTGTTGTCTCCTGAAATGGCATTTTGAAAGATGAAAGTACAATTTCAACTGAATTATTTGCTTAAGTTGCAACTAGCTGAATCTTTTCTTAAATAGGAAGCCTCAAGGAAGAAGTAAACGATACATGCTTCAGTTGATATTACACATTCAATTATACATGAACGGGATTAAGTCTAGTTTTTCTTTCTTTCTTTCCTTTGAATCAATATACTTACCACTGCCGATTCAAGAATACACACTATCAGAAGTACGTTTTTGCACGCCTCGCCAAATGTAATCTGCAAAGAAGAGAGGCAACAATTATCAATATATTAAAAAACATCTAGATATCACACCAGCAAAAAAGAGAATTCTTGATATATAAAGAGTAATTTAGATACTGACACTTTGAGTTGGCAACGTCTGCTATACCATACAAGCACAAAACAACACTATACAAAGACAATTAGGGACTGAAGTTTTACCTTTCCTTTCATTCAGCAGCGATCCCTCATGGTATTGACACATGACGCTTTTACCTCCTCAAGATCACTTGGTATTCAATGAGCGCGCAGGCCTCTCCCAAGCGAAACGGATCGCCACCGCCCTCTTCCCCCCTACCCCCACACAGCAGCCGCCCAACCACCCCTGACGCCACATTCGACGCAGCGGCCGACCTACCCCCTCGCCCTGCCCCTCCCCACGCCCCGTCCCCCACCAACATCGCTCTCTGGACTCTCAGCGAATCGATCGTCCGGCGCGGCGGCCGGTGAAGAGTTACCCCTGGCCGCAGTTAACGCGACGGACACAACTGCCACGTATTTCCATATCTCCTGGCCGCCACCGCCGCAGAGCAGTGTTTTTCAGCATGGGGAGGCGATGGTGGCGGTGGCGGAGCGGCGGCGTGGCGTGGCGGCTGCCGGGGTTTGGGCCCGTTGCCATAACAACGCTGCTGCGCAGATGCGCCGGGGTGGCGAGGGGCGCTCGTGCGAGTGCGGCCCGTGGCGCCCTCTGGAGCCGAGCGATGAAAGCGGCGCTTGGTGGCTGCGGGCTTGGTGGGCGGTTGGAGTGCATGTGAAGAGGAGGCTGGTATCGAAACCTGGTGGAGGACACAACAGGAGCAACGTTGGTTAATCGCGGTTCGTGTTGGCTGTAACTGATGAATGCTCGCGATAGCAGCATCGAAAGGCAGGCAAAAAAATGGCAAACAAGGTGAGACACAGCCCTTCGTTAATATTGAAAATATTGAGTGAAAACTCACTGTTCGTCAAAATCCTTGCTACGGTGTGGGAGTGGAAGAATTGAGAAGGCATGGGGCGCAAATACTAGATCATCCGATGAATGAGTGCCCGAATGGGAGTGCGTCTTCTCAGGGAATAGCTCAGCGAAATATCATGTAAGTTACGAGGCCTTAAAAATTAGCAACGCAGCATATGGACTGGAGTAAGATCGTAGAATAACGTGGGAAGCCAAATGAGTGTGATGATACAGCCGAGAAGGAACAGCCGCAGCAACGTAAGGCGAGAAAGAGGAGAAAGCAACTGACGGGAGAGGAAGAACGAAACGATGGGAGACAACAAACCCTGGAACCCAACAAAGGCAGCAAATCTAGCGTCAAAGAGCATCTGCGTCGGAGTTAGTAACTACAAGCTGCAGAGCCTTGCTCACCCCTGGTCTAGTTTTTCCAGTGGGGCTCCCGCCGCCGACGGGGGGAGCACGGCGTGCTGCCCCGCCCGGCGCCCAGGGTAGTTACAGGAAGGTTGCGACTGAGGGTGACGTCAGTGCATTGCTGCACAGAGGAGGGTTGCCGTCCGCCCCTCCTCCCCTTCACTCGCTCCGCCCCCCGCCTCCGCCCTCGCCGGACACCCCAGGCGTCGAGCAGCACTTAAACATGTACGCTGCGTGTACTGGACAGAAGGGACACTCGGCACAGTTCAATAGAACCGATTCAGAAGTATCAAGTTCGAGTAGCGGATCAATCTCAACAATTGAAATGGCGGGTTAGATTAGTTATAGTGAATTATTTGGCCTCTGCGCTCAAGAAAAGCGACAATTCTCTTATTTCGAAGAAATGAATCTAGATATTGCAAATAATACCGTACTCGTAACAGAAAAATGCTATTCATTTCGGATGTTCTACAATAAAATTTTTTCAATCCTCAAATCCATTCATTCGTATTAATGTTATTCTTACCGTTATTTCGCAGCTTTCGATTATTGTTCTCATGTATGCTCTCAATCCCATTTTCTCTCTTGTACCTTCAAAACCACAGCCCTGTAATTCACTACTAGAACTTCTTGTTCACTATTAGAATTGTGAAAATGATATCAATCAACAGGCTTCTTATTTATTATTGTACGGTTTATTATTGTCCGAGTTTTCAGTTTCCATTATCGACACCCTGGTCGTTCCACAAAGCAGTTTTTACAACGTTATGATCACTAACATAACTATGGTGGAGTCTCAGTTGGTTTAAGTTGTAATTTGTCCCACATTATACACAATGTCCATTTTCTTTTACATAACAAGTTCATAGAATGTTTTCCTATACTTTACACCGACGTTTTCCAATTCAACTCACCTCAGTGTGTGAACCAAGGCAACTACTCTTTACATTTTTCTTTCATTTTCTCATTACTTTCTAACATTTTCTCGATTGTTACAATGCCTTTTACAGTCTCATTCCCTCACTATATCTACTAGCTACTGGCACCATTGCCATTGCAAAGCAATATCCACCCTCCTTTGTCGAAACCGAAACTGTCTCATTGAATAGTATATACGATTATAAAATTCGATAAATTCACCAGAAAGACACATCGCATATAATGGTCTAACCGTCTGACACGGGGGTCAATAAAAACATCATGTAACAAGATTTTGTTTAAGTTAATTTTTTGTTGTGTCTGATGCAGTATGTTTCAAAACACTGCGTAATCACAATTTTGCGTATGGGAAATTGTTTTTTGGAAAATGGCATCGATTTTCTTAATTTTAAGAAAATACATATACTTGAAACAATGAATGCTCGTTTACATATACCCATAAAACAAAAACTAAAAAATGGTTAAATATAACGTTTGAAAGAATGTAAACGCAGTAAATATATATGACAAAAGTATTAAAGTACATGAAAATGTTTACATATCAAGTACAGTGTGCTTAAAAATGTGTTGTCTTTCTACATTTCCTCTTGTACTTTACATCTCTCTCTCTCTCTCTCTCTCTGATCAGTTTCCAGATATAATAACCAAGCATTCGCTTATTATACTGTCCCTGGTTCCTTCTTTCAAACAGTTGTAAGTCCTGATGGAACCTTTCGCCCTGTTCCTCTGAATATGCACCCATATGAGACTTGAAAACATCCACATTTGAGTGGGGTACATGCAACTTTAGAGACATTCTGTATACCCTTGATTTGTGATTATTCAAAATACCTTTTACCACATCCCTGTAATTGTCCACTCTGTGATTACCTAGGAAACCATTCACATCTCCGACGCTCTTTAACACCTTTCTTTGAACTGGTAGAATCTTGCTGCTGCATGTGTCGAAGTAATTTTCTGACTGGGGAGACCATATAAATTCCATCCTTTATCTAAGCTTCTTATAGTTTGGGGAACACATTTCGGAGGTATTTCATTGCATCTGATATATCTAATGCCTTTACAAATTGCTTGATGAGTGCAAGCTTAATAAGGAGGGGAGGCATTAGAACCTTTTCGTGCTCAACAAGGGGTTTCCACTTCACGTTTTTCTGCCCAACCACTAATTCAGACCTCAGTGGCCACTCAACAGTCTGAAAAGGCCTTCCTGTATCCCTGCTACCCAAAATCAGACAAAACGGTTGCTTTGTGTTGCCTCCTTGTAATCCCATCAAAAATGCTATCACTTTGAAATCACCTATTACATCCCACTGACATTAAGCATATTTTACTATCTGAAGGAGATGTTGAACACTTGATCATTATCACACTTCCTTAAGGTGAGTCGAATGAGCGATTGGAATTGAAGGATACTTGTTTCCATTATGGAGAAGAACAGCTTTCAGACTCTTGCAGGAGCTATTAATTAAAAATCGCCAGTCCTTTGAATCATAGTTACACCTTATTTCTTTGAAAAGGTCTAGCACAGTGTGATAATAGCACAACTTGTCTGTCAAAGTGAAGTATTGTGAGAAAGTTTCATGGCGTTTCCTCTGACTAGATATTTTGCAACTCATACTCAAAAGGTTCCACTTCTTTGGTCTCGATGTTAGAATTTCAGTTTTGGATTTTGTAAGTCCTAGATCCCTGATCAAGTCATTTAACTCATTTTGTCTGAGGTAGTGGGGTAAAGCATCTTCATAATTTCAGTAGTCCTCTTCATGTTCGATTTCGGTATTTGATTCATTACTGCTATTTTCACTCTCTTTCAGGACTGATGATGGAGGAGGAATAGGAAGCTCCTCACCGTGTGGAATGAGCCTAAGAGATGATGGCAAGTCTGGATGTGCAAAAACATCTTTCTTACACCTTTTATGATGGGACAAATCAGTAACGCAGAAAGAACAGTTGGACAGGTGATTTGTTGGTTCTTGCCAAATTCTAGGTACACCAAATTTCATTTTTCTGTTTTCTCTTCTATACCAGGCCTCGAGAGTGGATCTGCAACATCCACGTATAACATGTGGTGCCCAACTCTTGTCTTGGTCTCTCACAGGCATACCAAAATATGAACTATATGCTAAGCAGAAGATGATAGCATCCTTTATTCTATGCTTTACTGCTTTCGATCCTAGGAAGATGCCACACACGTAACAAAAACAGTCTGTATTACGCTTACAACAAGAAGATGCCATTATTAATCAATTATGTGAATATGAAAGAGATAACGTACTTTTGAACAGTGTATTCATTTCAGAGATGAAGTGTTCTTAGCTAATACAATTTTAACCAATTAATTTCATATAATTGAACAAAAAAAGCAAAGAAGTAATTATATAAAAGTACGAATATTCAGTGCAGTTTAGTTGTAACCGAATTCAACCAAACCAAGCATAAAATTCACTTAAACAAGCAAAAGGTTATTTTTGTTACATGGTGTAATTATGCCCTATATTCGCATGTATTTACAAAAAAGTGTAAAAAGCCGTGAATATTTAAAATCAAAGATTTACATTTAGACGGTAAAACTTGAGATATCACGTTCATGTATAACATTTAATGGCTGTAACATTTCAGAAGAAATTGTAATAATACTGTGTTAATTCGTAATGAATTTAATGACATTAATGATTATATATTGCCAATAACACTAGTCTGCACTCTTGCGGAGTTGAAAATAGTTAATTCCAATAACTTTTAATGTGAAATAAATGAATATGATGTTTAAATCTTTTAGTTAGTTCGCATTTTCTTGATATACAGGATTATATTTTATCATTTAGTAACGTTTTATAATGTTAGTATGTTTTATTTTGTTATATATTAGGTTGTAAACACTGCATAACCTATTATTTGTTTCTAGAAACAAAGTTTTCCTACGAAAATCTGATCTGAATGGTAAATTATGTAATCTGGGGAAAATAATATGAAGTTGGCTATATTCCTGTAGTTGGCTGTGAAGAAATCTTATTGTCACCTTTGCACAAACAGAAGAATCTAATGAAAGTGACGAATGAAGAAGGAGAAGCTTTCACGTATTTAAATACAAAATTCCCCCGTTTCTGTGATTCTAAGATCTAAGAGTTCTTTGGTCCACAAATTGGATTGCCTTCAAAACATTGCTTCGAGATTTCTGGGGTAAGGGAAGAGCTGAAAATGACTTTACCTATTGATGAGCTTCTATGCACATACCACGAGTTAGGTCGCAGCGTTGGAGTTACACTTCCTTCACTTTCCTCTCGCCTCCTTTTAAGAAATTGTGGCCCTTCGAGTGATGAACATGGAGAGCGCTTCCTTCAAGACATTTCAATCACTCTGGAAAGAACATGTCACGGCAAGTGGACCTAATCTAAAGCTTGCAAACTTGGAATGTCATGACATGAGAGATGTCCCAGAAATAAACAAAAAAGGACGCTCCAGTGAATAGTTGAACTGTAAACAGGTAATGGTCTAAAAGGAGGAGTTTTATATATATATATATATATATATATATATATATATATATATATATATATATATATATATTTCCCCCCAAAATAAACAACATCCTCTCTAATGCAAAATCCTACCAAGCCATGCATATCAGAGAGAAAGACGCGGAGAGCGCGTTCCACTGTCACCTCGTGCAGTTCCAATGTTGGCCCGCGTCTGCCCTGGGTTGCGCCCTGCCGCCCCAGGCACGCAGTCCTGCCCCCTTTCCCACCGCCCTGCGCAGAGCATTGCACCTCCTCGCCCCTCCCTCTCGCTGCGCGCCCTCGCCTCGCGCGACGACCCCTCGCTCGCTGTTTAGCGACGGCGGCAACGGCTCCCCGGGGCGCGTTCCGCGGCCCCGATTCCCAGCACTCTTCTCGCCCGCGCCGCGCGCGGATTCCGGCGGCTGATTCACGGCCGGCACGCGGCCCGCCGCCCCCGCCCCCGCCCCGCACGCCGCTTTCAACTGAGCACTACCACGAAATCGTTCTCGCACCTCCCATGTCACGCCTCACGCCAACATACCTGGGACGCCCCAAAGCTGTATCTGGAAGGCCGAAATTACGGGTTCCAAAAGCAATTCTGCCCTAATATTAATACATTTGTTTATCAATGCATTTGCATTCATTTATTTGTTGATATAATTATTTACTAATGCACATGGAATCGTGTATTATTTTATTTAATTACGACTGTATTACCGACCTTTAATTCCGGCTCCAGAGTTGAAGTTCGCGGGTCAAATTAAATTAAGGGAAGTTCTATTGATAATTTGAAAATCGTTGACTGCGTGTCATGACAGACGCTCGTTAGTAAATATTCTTCCACTGTTTTCGGTCGATTGAAATCAGCCCCTATATGCAAACTAATTTTATTAAATTTATGTGATAAAATAGTGGAACCAAATAAACGTGAGATTATTCTTCTGAATGTTCAATAGTTTTGAGAATTATATATAACCCGATTTATATTGATAGTAGTTTAACGAAAGATTAAGGACACTAAGATAATATCTATGCAGGGAAAAATAGATCGTCTAGAATCTAATTTCAATAGGACACTAAGGATGAAAAAAAATAAAGAACAAAATGATACATACTCTACGTTCAATTAATTCAGGAAAAAATAATGAAATATCGGACACGATTCTTCAAATGCTTCCTGAAATGCAAACTCTTCGTACCCTTCCACAAAATATACATAGCAATATCGTTGGTTCTTCACCAATCCCAAATCTTCGTCTCTTCTATTCGTAATTCGATTTTCTCAAATTACCCTTGGAAACAGTCTCATTTCGTAGATATCTTTTCCTCCAAATTATTCAAATTTATATATAAAATGTCCAATATGTAAATATATTATGTATTGTGTGTTTACAACTCCGATCAAATCAAAGAGGTAAATAATTTTATTTTATATTCTAGTCAATAGTAAGATGAACTTTATGAGAAAGAATAATACAATCAACCTTAAGAAATACGTCAAGGTTAATTTTTACTGTCTCATACATATTCGTATACACGAAGTAATATACGTAGTATAGGGAAAGTTTGGTAATCTTGCGTGAAAAATACGGTAGCTTTTCAGCAGAAGAAAATTCATTGCCGCGCCAAGTTAACGAAAATGCGGATAAATCTAGTTGCTAAATTAAGAAAAATCCCCTAACACGTAGTGTAGCCGGAATCCTTGTTTTGTGGAACCTTGATACCGAAAATCCAATTGGCAACAAAAAGGTGTCTGTTTATCCCTCTGTCAACACCACTAGCGCGTAAACCATGCATAAATCATTTTCCAATACGAAGAAATCCCTATCTATCTCGCTCGAGCCAAAGTTTTGAGATTTTGAAAAACATTCTTTAAATTTGGGGGTATTTTACATGAAGCCACTCGGACATTTTCAAAATTTTCTCAAAATCGGGTATACATATTTTCTTTAAATTTCTTGTAAGAATAGAGCAAAATAGACTTATTAAGGTGCCATAAGTCCGATTTGCAGGGTTAACTCTAAATTATCGAAAATTGCCAAGTTCGAATTTTTTCGGCATCTTCATACAAATAAAAAATTGAAGACAGAGACTTTTCCTTGAAATAAAATTAGTTCTCTAAAGTGAGTTATTTCATTGAGGTCATGCACATTAAAAAAGACAAGTGGTGCTACAGAATGGCACAGACTTCCCATATTAGTTTTCTATTTAAATTGGTCTCGACTAGTTAGCTCAGACTTGTTACATACTCTTGTCAGCTACAATCTATCGCTACCCAAAATATATTTTTTTACATTTTCTTATTTTTTTCGGTTTCATAATAGTAGAACGGAAATATTCTTATACTATTTTAAGAATATTAAAGAACAGTAAAACCACCTCCTAAACGTCAAATTTTATTTGAAAAGTTTCGAGCCGTTTTTAGGAAAGATACATTTAAGAGCTACTGTATATTAAATATTTTCTATGAAAAAGAGCTTCAAATTTCGGAGTTTTCAAAACCTTCTTTAGATGTCATTTAAAGCTCATTAACTCACAAATACAATAGTGTTTACAAATTGTAGGAAATGTGCATATTAACAGAGTGAGAGATCTTTAAAAAAAGTTACATTTGTGTAATTTTTGAAAAAAATGCCCAAAAATGAACTTCACGTCATATTAAAAAGTGCATTTAAACAATCCGTTTCAAAAAGATTGAAGAAAATATTCGGAGCCATGTATGAAAAAATGGTTTTCGAGCGTATCTGAAAATGCGGAATTTTGAGCTACTTTTACAGAAAACGGTTACGTTTCCGAAAAGATTTAGTAGACAGTATTTAAAAGACATATACTCATAAATATAGTAATGTGAAAAAATCTCAGTTAATGTAAATATTAACGACGTGAGAGACAAGTAAAAAAAATTACATTTATAAAATGTTTGAAAAAACAAAAGAATAGAGCAATGTGACGTTTATGTGATCTAATAGAGTACATTAGGCGCTATCAATACCAAAATTTTAAAGAAAGAAATTGGAGCCGTTTTGAGAAAATCTTGTTTTTGTATTTTTACTTTCTCGCCTTACGAATTCTTCGTAAGAAGAGAAAGTTATGTAATCGTGCGGCGGAAAACGGAGAATTTTCGCCAGAAAATCTCTTATAGAAGGGGTCTGGTGACAGAAAAGAGGATAAAATCTGTTGCTAAATTAAGAAAAAAAATCCTCTATCTCCTGGTGTAGTCAAAATCCATGATTTGTTGCTTCTTCATACTTCAAAATCGATTGACGGCATTCCGTCCGTCTGTCCGTCTGTCCGTCTGTGGTCAACGCTAGCGCCTAAACCGTTCGGTCGATTTTCTTCAAAATTGATATTCCCCCATGGTTTTGACTCGTGACTCGTATATATGTATGAACCGACTTAAGTAAAATTATGAGCATTTCGGTCGGTTCTATTGTTTTATGGCTCTGTTCGACAGAGGTGGTGTTGGTGTTACGTAGTGGTATAAGTGCCGGTTCGTTGAATTTGAGTTTCGTTTGTCGGGTCTGGGTACCGAAATGGTTTGCTGGTATAGTACACTTTTGCTTGTTTATGGAGTAGTGGAATAGCAATAAGGACCGTATAGAAGCAGAGCGAGAAAGTATGTGCGTTGGAAGCACCACTAGTTTAAAATCGCGCTTATTGCGTGCATATTGCAGTATTGCTCGAAAACTACTAAAATGTTCAAAAAAATATCCGTGACCTTGATGAAAGAACTTACTATAGAGAACAAATTTTATAGGAAGGAAAAATCTCTTATCTTCACGTTTGTAGTAGAAAGACGCAGTTGTAAATTCAAACTTTCGCAATTTTCGAAAATTCATAGTTCACCGTGAAAATCCAACAATGCCTCTTTAAGTGTATTTTTTAAGTGTATTTTACTTTATTCTTACAAGAAATTTAAAGAAAACATAGTAGCCGTTTTTGAGAAAATGTTGAAAATGTCCGGGGGACTTCATGTAAGGTACCCCCAAGAATTAATGGATGTTTTCCAAAATCTCAGATCTTCGACCCAGGCAAGATAGACAGGAGTTTCTTCAATTTGGAAAAACTCTCAGCATGGTTTAGGCGGTAGTGTTGTTCCCATACACCGGACGAACTGAGGGACGGACGGACGGACGGACGGACGTTTTGCTCTAAATTCGATATCAAGAAACCAAAAAACTGGGATTACAGCTAAACGTGTTAGAATCTAGCAATTGGATTTTTACACTTTTTCGTTATGAGGACCCGGCAATGAATTCTGCCGGAAATCCGCCGTTTTTTTCGCGCAGCATCATATAACTTGCCCTATACTACGTATATTACTCCGTATATACGTACGTATACGGAAAAACTAAAAACTGAAACTGTAGTGAACGAATTACGTTCGGATTTCTTTGAAATTTCATTCGAATCATCTGCGTCATCCGTAACGTTTATGATGATAAAAATAATTTTACCATTACAATACGTTATTGCTCAAGTAATATTCGTTTTTGTCCATGAGTTAAGCAACTCGGCATGGATAGTTATCGAAGCCGATAAGAGATCTCATTACCCGAAAATCTCTACCCAAAAGCCGGCGAAATTCATTTTGCTAGTGAAAGGTCCGGCGGAAGCTGTGTTAACTTTCAGTCGGTGTATGCCCACATTCGTCCAGCTCGATGCGGAGTGTACTGCCCTCCCCCCCCCCGTTCGCTGCCTTTAACGCCTAGCGCCATGCGTTTGAGCTTGCGTCGCTTTGTGCTAACCCGCCCCATCCCGTCTTGCCCCTCCTCGCTCTGTTGCGCCCCATTTCCCCCTGACCCCTCGCCTTTCCACCCGTCTCGATCTGGGGCGACTCCTCCTCCCGTGAAACATACCTTCGCCCTGCTCTACCCTACCCCACCCCGCAACACCCGTCCCCGCCTCCTCCCACTCTCAGTCGCGATCCACTCCGCCTCACTCCTCTCCGCCCGCGCGGACCCCTCCCCGCCCCGCCCCGCGCCAAACGGTCCTCCCGCTCCCTTCCACTGCGGCCACGGCACACGCTCCCTCCTACGCGGACTCGCGCAGCACCGCATCGCACCGATACGCGCTTCCGTTCTCCATCCGCTTCGCCCCGCCCGCCTGTGGCGGATGGCGCTTTGATCAGCGGCGCCTCCCGGCGAGGCGCGATGGAATTGGACCAACATCGGTCGTCGGTTGTCCCGGCGTGTGCATCCTCTGATCGAGCGTCAATGTCCGTTTTTATATTCTCCCTCGGATGACACGACGGGGTATGAACTAAGTACTACAACGCTGTTTTGCTCTTGGGTGTGCTCTATTGATCAAACAGTTTTCATCATATAGCAAATAAAATGCATTAAACGTCGATTGATTCTGTTTGATTCTGCGAGTAAATGAAATTTAGAGCTTCCGATGTGTGGAGATTATTCAGAATAATATAAATGCTTGTCTCTTCATGATTTCATTGCGTGTATGGTAAAAAGAATAATATTATAAAAAGATGTATTTATTTGTCAATTACAAACATTGTCAAAGATGTATTTACTTGTCAATTACTTCTCTTGTTGCAGTCTTAAGCAGATATCTGTAAACGCAACCTCTTCTTCCTGCTAGACACAAAGTGGAAGGTGATATCACGGGGTTGGGGAACGTCAAAAAAACTCAAATTTCTTTAAATTATTATGGTTTATCTAGCAATATTCTTATTATTGTAAAAATTTAAATAACATTTGTGAGATAAATCTTATTAAAATTTGTGAAGCTCTGGATATTTCTTGAAGATCATTAGTTGTTGAAGTTAAACATCGCTTGATTTAATATTCGCCCCTAATACGTTTTACTGTTTTAGCATAATAATTTCTAATTTGTAACACTGTGCCATCTTTAATAATAGTTCACATGTGCAGCACATTGTGTTTGTTTCAGTAGCCCTACTTTAAAAGGATGAATCATATTTTTCTTAGGCTCCTTGAGATCGTGAAGAAAACCAAATCGCAGTAGTCTTTCAGCGCTCTGCATGGAGCGTAGCCCTTTCTAGTATTACGTCGACAATTTTCTGGCCTGACCTCATCACCACTCGGAAATGATGGCTACACATCTATTTTCGGCATGTTTGTTTTCGATATTTGTTCAGTTGAAAGGACTGCAAATGGACAGGTACATGTCACGGAATAAATACAGTGGGATGGGGTGACCGGTCAACGCAAAATCGTCGAGAGGTGCCTTTCAGGGCGCGAGGGGGGAGCCGGGGAGCAGGAATGATACGTGTCTGCCTGTGAGCGACGTGTGCGTTAGTGTGCGTGTGTGTCTGTGCGCGCACAACACGCCTGCGTCTGCATTGTCCCATCAGTGATATCCCTTGCTGTGAGATGAGACAGGAAGGAGAGCATTTCCTGTGTGCGACGCCCTTGTCGCTATTTGGAATTGCGAACTTTTAATCGCGGCCGAAAATTGCATCAAGCGCGGGCAGAGATGAAGGAGTGTGTTGGGTCGGGCGGCGGCGGGGCAGCGAGAGAGGATGAAGATGAAGGGCGCCTGGATAAATGGCGGCGTTTCCTTCCTCATCAATCACGGATGACAGGCCGAGCGCCGGCGGGCGTGGTGGGGCAGGCCGTTTCCGCGTAATGGAACTTTAGTGTTGTTGGGCGCGTGGGCCGAGCTGTGGCTCAGCCCGCGAAGAGCCGGCGATCGACCAGGTGTCCCTTCGAGAAGAAGCCTCCACCAACCCGTGCCTGGATTGCGTTCGCGTTCGATTTTCACTTGGAATCCATTTGGATCACTGGATCATTTTCACTTGGAATCCACGGAAGAAAGATTTACCGAGCGGTTCTGCGCCCCGTGCATCAGAACTTACACACTATGTGTGAATGTCGAATATGTTCATTTTTTAATTTACTTCCTCTTTCTCCTTTCTTAAAAACCAAGTACAGTTTTGGTATTGTTACTTTCCCGTATACGTACGTATGTACAGAGTAATATACGTAGTATAGGCAAAGTTATGTAATGCTGCGCGAAAAAACGGCGCATTTTCAGCAGAAAAAACATCCTTGCCGGGTCTTAATAACGAAAAAGTGGATAAAAGCAGTTGCTAAATTAAGAAAAAAAAATCCCCTAACACGTGGTGTAACCAGAATCCCTCTTTTGTGGGTCCTTGATATCGAAAAACCAATTGAAAGCAAAACGTCCCTCTGTCCGTCCGTCGGTCCGTCGGACCGTCCGTCTGTCCGTCCGTCCGTCTGTCCGTCCGTCCGTCTGTTCGTCCGTCCGTCTGTCCGTCCGTCAGTCTGTCCGTCCGTCTTTCCGACCGTCCGTCCGTCTGTGAACACTACTACCGCCTAAACCATACCTAGGATTTTTTTCAAATTGAAGAAACATCTGTCGATCGGGCTCTACTCGAAGCTTTGAGATTTTGAAAAAGATTCCGTAAAATTTGGGGGTACTTTAAATGAAGCTCCCAGACATTTTCAAAATTTTCTCAAAAACTGCTCCAATTTTTTTCTTTAATTTTCTTCTCAGAATAGACTTAATCACGCTTATAAAGGTGGCATAGGTCCTAATTTCACGATTAGCTCTGGAGTTTCGAAAATTGCAAAAGTTTTAATTTTTTCGGCCTCTTCCAACAACTACAAAATTAAAGATAGAGGTTTTTTCTTCAAATAGAATTTGTTCTTCATTATGAATCCTTTCATTAATACCATGTACATTTTTTTGAATTTTTCAGTAGTTTTCGCGCAGCATTGCGTGCAATATGTACAATTAAAAAAAAATACAAAAAGATTTTCTCAAAAACGGCTCCAAATTTTTTCTTTAACGTTTGATAAGGATAGTGCCTTATGTACTCTATGAGATGACATAAACGCCACACTGCTATATTCATTTGTTTTTTCAAAAATTACGAAAATGTAATTTTTTTGACTTGTCTCTCACGTTAATATTTACACTAGCGGCGATTTGTTATTATATTTGTGAGCACATGTGCTATATATTGTGCTATATATTTGTCGAAAACGCAACCGTTTTCTGTGAAAAGTAGCTCAGTATTCCGCATTGGATTCAAATTTGTTCTTTAAACTTTTGGAACCAATAGTGCTAATTGCATTCTTTAATATGACGTAAGGTTCAGAGTATTTTTCGGAATATTTTTTCGTTTTTTTCAAAAATTGCACAAATATGAAAGAAATCTCACACCGTTAATACGCACATTTCCAGCAATTTGTAAACACTATTGAATTTGTGCGTGTAAGTGCTTCAAAGTACTTGAAATGAAGTTTTTTGAAACCTCAAAACTTTCCTGTCGAAAAGAGCTTTAAATTTTGCATTTATAGTAGCGCTCAAACGCCATTTTCTTAAATACACCTCCAAATTTTTCAAAGAAAATTGCCATTTAGAACGAGATTTTACTGTTCTTTAATATTCTTAAAATAATATTTCTTTTCTCCTATTAGGAAACCAAAAAATTAAGAAAATGTCAAAGAAATGTACTTTGGGTGGCAAAAGATGGCAGCTGGCAAGAGAATGTGGCAAGTCTGATTAGCTAGCCGAGACCAAAGGAAATAGAAAACGAATACGGGAAAGTCTGTGCCATTCTGTAGCACCACTAGTTTCAGAACGTATTGAATTTGTTCTTTGTTTACACGCCGTATTCAACATCAATAATGTTGTCTCGTATTACTCAACAACAAACGCAAAATTATTCGAGGAGTAAAAGTCAAGTAACCAAATAGTTAGTCCCATATACCAATACACAGACATACATAAACTACTTTTTCTCCTACTTTAAATTCAATGTGTCATAACCCGTTCCCTTTACAACATAAATACTGTACGTGTAGGTGCCCTGTTTTTATGTATCTTTCATTAGTTCTACACAAGGCATGAAACAGTACAACAATAACAACACAACGCGGCACTAGAGTCAAACTCACATTTATTATGCATTAGAAACAATACAATCTATCCCATTCTTACGAACTTTTCCGCTCGCATCATTATTCGACGGAACAAACGAAAAGAAGCAGTCTCCCAAAAGAAAAATACGAGTACTTCTTGCGAGTCTCACAACTATCATGAAGGTTCCGTTGTGACCCCAGCTGCATTTTGGTTATCACGACTATCAGACCACTTGAATACAATCACTGGGCTTAGGGAAAGCTCCCACGCAGACCGCTTCTTGCGTATTACGCCGTGTATCCGGTACACGGGAAACGCTTAAGCACTGCCACCCAGTTCCCTTTCACATTCATTCTCGTGGTATCAGTGCGCCACGCAAGGCTCGGACTTCTGTATAATCTTTCTAAGTAAAATTGTAGTTATAAGTAGACCTGGAGTTTTTGGTTTAACCCATTCTGTTCCTCGCTTCACAACGTCATTGTTTTATTACACATATACACTTCAATCATTTGTGATCATACGTGAATACTATAAATATTAAAAAAGGACTGAAAAGAGTATGCTCCCAAATCGGTTAAAACTAGATTTATTAAAAATATATGCAAAATTGTCTTAAAGTCATTTTTCCGATTGATCGGAATTTTACGGTCGCTAGGACCGTTACTTATCTAACGTTACTTATTAATATTAATTAGTTCATGATTATATTAGTAAATATTAAATAATTATATTAGTAATTATTAAATTATATTATTAAATAGTTTTATACAGCAAATTAATTAATATTAATTTTAGATAAACATTAGAAGGAGCATGTCTTCCACTAAATGAAGCGATGAACATCAATGAAAGTGTTTCATGGACGGAAGTAATGGAAGTAATAAGTAGAGTTGTTGATGAGTGCTCGAAAATTCAAATTGGTTTCGCAAAGGTGAAAGATACCAAAGGTTCTAGGAGAATAAATATTTGTAGAATTATCTTGTAGACCGAGAGAAGTGTCGTCTAAGAAGTAAGCTCCATGGACTTCACGACACACTGAGCGAACCTTTTCTTTTTCAAGTGTGCATTGAGAGATAATAGAAAGTCCTTCGCATTAGATATCTCTTAATTAAATGTTTCATTACAACAACCCATCTTCATGTTAATTTTTAGTTTAGATGTTAACTTTCAATTTAAGAAGTCGAAATATTGTTCTTAAATTTTATGAGCTTTGTTAATAATTTTCTCAAGTTCAGAAGCAAAAAAACATTGACTAAAATGGGTAATTTAATGTTATTTATTACAATTTTTGCTCTGCCTGATACTGACAATATTAGAAAAAATAAGAACCTAAAATGAGCTAAATCGTCACTCAGTAAAATGCCAAAAAAAAAAAAAAACTTTCGGGTTCCACCACGTCTACTAATATTTATAATTTATAAAAATTAAACATTATTACTTCTACCACAGTTATGAATTAACATTCGAAAGTAAAAACATTGAATTGTAATAATCCGCAACAAGCTCGGAAATTTTTCACACCGAACTTCCAACTTAGCGAAACGACCTATCACTCTTAAGATCAATGTCCGCCAGTCCGTGACTAATTGTTTGTGGTCGGTTCATTCACCTCAGTATTCACTTATTAAATTGTGTCGTCGGCCTGGGCGTCTGGAAAAGGTTGCGCCTGCCGTGGCGACTGTGGTGTGAAAGCGCCCCAAAGCAGAAAAAACGCATAGATCGAGTGGCGCCTGCGGGTGTCGACGGAGCTGCATGGCCGTGACAAATGACGGTCTTCCGCTTGAGTGCGAGGGCGGTAACGGCGGCGACTGGGTCCCAGTGGCACACTCGTCACATCGAGTTTCACTTCATAGATCATTAAGCAACATGTGCAGCGAGAACAAACGTTGCGCCCTGCGGTCTCTGGATTCGCAACCTCTTCAATGCACTGTTGGCAACTTTTTGTCGTGTTGCTGTGGATATTACGATGAGTTGCGGTGGAGGAAGTAACAGAACTTTTGTTTTCTGATTGGAAGTATCTGGACCAGTGTACAGTAGGGTTAAGTATCATCGTGTAAGAAAATACATTTTGGAAAAAATTCTACTTATGGTTTGGATGCCAGTGGCGTTCACAGACGGACGGACGGGCAGATGGACGGATCGATACACGGACGGTTTGATAAACTAGTGGTACTGCAACAGCACATACTTTCCCGCATTATCGGAATCAGCTACGTAGTATTCAAATATTGCACTTTCTGCGCTACTAACATCTTCGCTATCATTTGAAAATATCAAATTCAACCAAGAAGCGAACATCTCACAGTTTCCATCGCAGTGTTCTCAAAACTATATGAATTCTACAAATGCATCAAAACATAATACAAAAGTTTTGTAAACTTGTATTGGAAAGAGGAGTCTGATAACCCGGACAATATAGAAATGCATTTCATAGGGCCACGATTAGAGAACAGTATTCTAAATCCATGCAACAAATACAATTAGTAACAGTCTTGTTTGTACAGTCCATAAAATTGCTCGAAAATCATTAATTTTACGTGGAAAATTGAGACTAATGCAAATTATATTACAAGATCATTGAATATTTCCAGTTAAATACAACATAACTTCGTACACCAAGACGAAATGGCCTTGAATATGAAATTCACTAGCACATTTAGTTGTTCGGGAACTCGTCTCTAGGAAGGTTCCCGAGAAACTAAACGTGCTGGTGAATTTCAAATTCAAGGCTGGAATTATTCAATTATCTTGTAATATAATTTGAATTAATCTCAATTTTCCACTAAAAACTACTGATTTTCGAGTAAATTATGGACTGTACAAACAACTCTGTAACCAACTGCACTTTACTCATTAGAAATGGTAGAGCATTTGGTGCGAAAATTAAATATTTTCATTCAAATATCAAATTAAAGACAATTATAACCCCTTTGCAAACAGCTTTATCAATCTGAAAATTGAACACATGCTATCATACCAAACTTCAGTAAAAATGTCTACTTTTAGATTTAACTCGAAGTATTTTTTAAAAAAATAAAAACTTACGAAACAAGAAACGAAGAACTTACTGTTTCCATCGTAGAGTTGTCAAAACTACGTGAATTCTACAACTGCATAAAAATACAATACAGAAATTTTGTAAACTTGTATTGGAAAAATAAGTCCGATACCATACATCTATATTCAGCCACAACAATGACACGTAAATCACAGAAATTCGCGACAGCGGAACGGAATTCAATTGTGGCATTCTCTGCATTGCCGGTATTCCCTTAAGGAGCTAGCAATTTTTATTTCCAATATTTGAAAATAAATTATTTCCTTAGAGATTAATGTGCAAATGTATAAAACGGTCGAATGTAGAAACGAACAAACAAATAATATACGAAATTGCAAATTCTAATTTACGATGCATCCGCTGTCTGAAGCGCAGTAAATTTGCAGCAAATTATTATGTTTGTCACACAACTATAGAAAATTTACTCGAATTTTAAAAACAAACAAGCATGACCTTATTTCAAGATCTAGTTTTGATAAATAAATTTCATGGTGAAAACCAGGTGCCATCTATCGCCACCGCACAAACTACATTTTTTTGACATTTTCTTAATTTTTCGGTTCCCTAACGGTAGAGCGGAAATATTAATTTTAGAATATTAAAGAACACAAAAATCGTCGTTCTGAATAATAATTTTCTTTTAAAAATGTGTTGCCGTTTTTAAGAAAATGGCGTTTAAGTGCTACTAAAAATGAGAAATTTAAAGCTCTTTTTCACAGAATTTTTTGAGTTTTCAAAAAACTTCATTCGAAGTCATTTGAAGCACTTATATTCACAAATATAATAACGTTTACAAATTTCTGGTAATGTGCATATTAAAGATGTGAGAAGTCTTTCAAAACAATTACATTTGTGTAATTTTTGAAAAAACAAAAAAATACCACAAAATGAACTTTACGTCATATTAAAGAGTGTAATTAGCCGTTCCAAAAGTTTGAAAACAAAATTGCAGACATTTATGAGAAAATGGCGTTTAAGCGTTTTTGAAAATGCGAAATTTTGAGCTATTTTTCACAGAAAACGGTCGAGTTCTCGAGAAACGTTACTTGACATTATTTAATGCTCATGTACTCATTAATATAATAATGTCAATAAATCGCCGATAGTGAAAATATTAACCACCACAAAATATAACCACACCATTGTAGTTCCAGAAAGACGCAGAAAAAATTTAAACTGTTGCAATTTTCGAAAATTCAGAGTTAACTATGAAAATCAAACCTATGCCACCTTTATACGTGTATTTTACTCTATCCTTACAAGAAATTTAAAGAAAAAATTTGGAGCCGTTTTTGAGAAAATTTTGAAAATATCCGGGGGCTTCATGTAAAGTACCCCCAAATTTTGAAGAATCTTTTTCAAAATCTCAAGATTTGACTAGAACCAGATCGACTCGGGAATATTCATTTTAGAAGAAATCGTACATATGGTTTAGGCGCTAGCAGTGTTCACAAACGGACAGACGAACAGACGGAAGTTTTCCTTTTAATTTGTTTTTCGGTATCAAGGACCCACAAAAGAGGGGTTCTGGCTATGCCACGTGTTAGGGGATTTTTTTAAATTTAGCAACTGATTTATCCACTTTTTACTTTCCCGTATACACGGAGTGATATACGTAGTATAGGGAAAGTTATGTAAGGCTGCCGAAAAAATGGCCAATTTTCCGCGGAAAAAAATTAATTGCCGGGCCGTGAAAACGAATAAGTGGATAAAAGCAGTTGCTAAATTAAGAAAAAAATCCCTTAACACGTGGTGTAGCCAGAAACCCTGTTTTCTAGGTCCTTGATACCGAAAACCCAATTCAAAGAAAAACGTCCGTCTGTGAACACTGCTAGCGCCTAAACCATACGTACGATTTCTTCCAAAATGGATATTCCCCGGTCGATCTGATTCTAGTCGAAGCTTTGAGATTTTGAAAAAGATTCTTCGAAATTTGGGGGTTCTTTATATGAAGCCCCCGCACATTTTCAAAATTTTTTCAAAAACGGCTCCAAATGTTTTCTTTAAATTTCTTGTATGAATAGAGTAAAATACACTTATTAACATGGCATTGGTCCTATTTTCACGTACAGCTCTGAACTTTCGAAAATTGTGCAAGTTTGAATTTTTTTCGGCGTCTTTCTCCAACTACAAAATTGAAGATAGAGATTTTTTCTTCAAATAAAATTTGTTCCGCATATTAAGTTCTTTAACAAAGGTCATGTAAAAGTTTTTCAAAATTTTGGTAGTTTTCGTGCAATATTGCGTGCAATATGTGCAATTTTAAAAAATAACAAAAACAAAATTTTCTCCAAAACGGCTCCAAATTTTTTCTTTAAACTTTTGGTAGGGATAGTGGTAAATGTACTCTATCAATGACATGAAAGCCATTTTCGTCTATCGGTTGGTTTTTTCAAAAATTACAAAAATGTAATTTTTTTTACTTGTCTCTCACGTCGTTAATATTTACATTATCGGCGATTTTTTCACATTATTATATTTAGGAGTACATGTGCTTTAAATAATGTCAACTAAAGTTTCTCGAAAACACTACCGTTTTCTGTGAAAAGTAGCTCAAATTTCGGCATTTTCAGAAACGCTCAAACGCCATTTTCTCGTATATGACTGCAAATTTTTTCTTGAAACTTTTGTAACAGATAGTGATAATTACACTCTTTAATATGACGGAAAGTTTATTTTGAGTTATTTTTTTGTTTTTTAAAAAATTATATAAATGTTAATGTTTTGAAAGATCTCTCACATTTTTAATATGCACATTATCCGCAATTTGTAAAGATTATTATATTTGTGAGTGTAAGTGCTTCAAATAACTTCAAATAAAGTATTTTGAAAACTCAAAAATTTGCTGTGAAAATGAGCTTCTAATTTCACATTTTTAGTAGTGCTAAAATGCCATTTTCTCTTAAACGGCACATAATTTTTAAAAGAAAATTGCCATTTACGGTTAGGTTTTTGTGTTCTTTAATATTCTAAAATTAATGTTTCTGTTCTACCAATAGGAAACCGAAAAATTAAGAAAATGACAAAAAATGTACTTTTGGCGATGATAGATGGTAGCTGGCAAGAAAGAGTATGTGGCAATTCCGAATAGCTAGCGAAGACCCAAGGAAATAGAAAACAAATACGGGAAAGTCTGTGCCATTCTGTAGCACCACTAGTTCGTTATCAGCGCCCTGCAACTCTTTTTTTTCTGGCGAAAATTGGACATTTTTTCGTGCAGCATTACATATCTTTCCCTATATTTCGTGTAGTAATATATACGTACGTATACGCGTGAGTAAAAAATCTCAATTTCAAAATTAATATGGGCAAGACATTATGAATTTCTTATTATTACTTTGCAAATTATTATTTTGTACGCCCTTCCTAAATGCACGCATGGTCATCTACCCTTTTTTAATATTAATTTAGTTCTAATTTTAAAACAAAACTTGATCTTCGTACACCAGATGAAATTGAAAAATGTCCTCCATTTGTAACTTTCTTTTCGTAGAATGGCTCCATTATTGTCCGTCGTCCAAGATTCGGTCCACTGCCATTTTATTGATTTTCTTCCTCATCAATATGTTCGTCCTTCTTACGCGCAATTATATTTTCTTTTTATTCCGCACTTTTCCTAATAATTACTCATCTAAAAGTCATTATTCATTTATAACACTTTCACCCGCGTTCAAAAATTTCGCGTAAAAATTACAAGTTACGATTTCGATTCTAACTTAGCAACATCGAGATTAACATTTTCACATACGATCGCCATCGAGTCCAAACATCGTCAAGCATCGTATAAACGTCGTTTATTTTTAGCGCCATTCATTTGTCCCAGAGTCCTGCACGAACTAATACCCAAACGCGTTTCTTCTTGCTTCCGACGCATGTCATTCGATTACTCGAACACTATTTTCTGTTTGGTCATTCACGCTGACGTACTTTATCTGTTTATTTTCTGGTTCTTGTCATAATGATTTTTTAAATTTCACCCCTACGGAATTTGCTCACGTGTCCTTTCGTTAGTTCAACTTATCTCAGTACTGGCAATTTTCGTGCTTTCGTGATTCATCAAAATATCGTATCTCTAATAATAAAACGACTAACAACTTTTTTACCAGTATCTTAAATGTGGTGATTAAATTTTCAAAAGTGTACGTTGACACCTGCGCAAACAATGACTGATATAAAATAAAGATCTACCGCGTTCCTATATTGTATCACGACTCGTTGAGAGCACATGGACATCCCAAAAAATGTAACTGCTTTTCCAGGAGCGGGAGAAATCGTATTGTGACGGAGACAGTGGATTTCGAGCCCAAATCCGTCCCTCGCGTCCCCCAGGGAGTCTCGCCAGCAGCTGCCGCTGCGAAAGGTTTCGTGCGCGGAATCCGTTCAAATCCGCGAGCGCAGCGCCTCGCCCCTTCCGATCCGCTCTCCTCCCCACCCATCGAGTGGCCCTTCTATTACCTCGCGTCTCGTTAAGGCCTTGTTACAGCGGGGAACTTTGGCGGACGACCCGTCAGTCGCAGCATCCTCACGTCACCACCCGCGTCCTCGCCTCTCGCTCTGCCCTCACCCTCCGCCCTCACCCCCACCTCCCAGGCCCGGCTCCGCCCTCGCCCTCACACCCGCACCCTCATCCGCCTCCGCCCCGCCCCGACTCCGCGCTCTGTTTGCAGAGCTCCTCCGTGACGCTTCGCAGCGGCTTGTCAGAGAATCACCGGGGTTGTTTGTAGTTCATGTGCCGGGGGCGGTCCAGATATGCATGTTCCGAAGGCTTAGAACGAGACCTATCAAACGAGTTGAGAAATGACGATGGAGAAATGTAACAAGATATATTCTATCAAGTTGATAATTAGAATACAATGAAATTACAATGTTTGACATGTAATAAATGAATAAACTTGTGGTGCTACAGAATGTCACAGACTTTTCCGTATTAGCTTTCTATTTCCTTTGGTATCGGCTAGCTATGCGGACTTGATACATACAGTCAGTGTCAAAAGTATTCGTACACCTCGCATTTCCGCTTACAAGCGTTGCGAATCGTTCCAAATTTTCATCAAAAATCTGCGAGAAAAATAATTATGATTTTACATATTGTTTCTGTCCATTCCTAGATAAAGAAAAATAAAAAGACCTACGTAATTCTTGCAAAAAAAATCCCTCACCAAAGGTTGACACTTTTTTGGGCGACAAAAGTATTCGTACACGGAATATTTTTTTATTTCTAATGAGACCGAGAGTGCAAACTATGCGTGTCTGAACGGGAATCACAATTTGTAACGATTTTTCCTCATCGTGGGAATTACAAAATCTCAATCAGTCGTCTGTAACGGTCACTGGGAAACAGTTCAAGGCTAGTTCGTCGGCGCGATGGGTCGCAAAGGAAAGGAGACGACTGCAGAGGAGCGACGAGTTGTTATTAATATGCACAACCAGTGTAAATCTCTAAGGATCATTGCAAATGCCCTTGGAAAACCCAGGTCGACCGTTCAATCGATAATAGATCGATTCTGTGTGAGAAAATCTTATTTAAATAAGTCGATATATGGACGACCTCTGGTGTTGTCTCATCAAGATTGACGATTCATTGTACGTGAAATTTTAAAAAAATCCTATAAGTGCACCAAAGATAGCTACTGACCTTGGAAGTAGAGGAGTGTCTATTTCGGCAGCTACAGTACGTCGCACCTTGAGGAGGGAAGGTTACCGTGGTTGACATGCGCGTAAGAAGTTCTGGGTGGGTAAAGCAAATAGAAAGAAACGGTTAAATTTCGCTCTTTTGCATCGGAATCAAGACCAGGATTTTTGAAAAAGAGTGGTATTCACCGCCGAAAGTAAATTTAATATTTTTGGGTACGATGGAAAGCAACGCGTTTGGCGAAAGAAGAACGAGGAACTCAATCCGCACAACATGCTGCCCACCATTAAACATGGAGGAGGATCAGTGATGGTGTGGGGCTCCATGAGTGTTTCTGGTGTGGGGAACTTGCAGATTATCGAAGGGGTTATGGACCAGTTTGTTTATATAAACATTTTGAACAACAATTTGCAACCAACTCTTGATAAATTGGGATTGGGACGGAATTATATTTTCAGCAAGACAATGACCCCAAACACACGGCTCTAAATTCGAGGCTTTGTCTTCTGTACAACACGCCCACACCATTGCATACGCCACCACAATCACTGGATATAAAATTTAGAGAAAGAGACTTCGAGTGTAAGTGAACTTAAGATAGTTTTGAAAGATGAATGGGAGAAAATTTCACCTTCCTTTACTGCTAATTTGGTAGAGTCCATGCCTAGAAGACTTCAGGCAGTAATTGATGACAAAGGGAACCCCACGAAATGTTAGGGATTCATTTGATCAATTTATTATTATTTAGAGTAGATATTATTGTAGATATGGGCAGTGTACGAATACTTTTGTCGCCAGGGAAAAGTGCTTTATTTTTATTTTTGTCTTGTTTTTGGAAGTGAAATATTTTTTTCTCTCATTGTGTGTGTGTGTGTGTGTGTGTGTGTGCAATAAAGGTGATTTGGGAAGACCATTAAGTTCCTACAATTTATTTTTCTTGTTTATCGACCTAATTACTGTAGCTTTCTTGAAACACGACTAGGTGTACGAATACTTTTGACACTCACTGTACACTAAGTGATCAAAAGTATCCGGACACGTTCAAAAAGTTTTCCATTTTAGGTGCATTGTGTTGCCACCTACTGCCAGGTACTCAATATCAGCGATCGCAGTAGTCATCAGACATCGTGAGAGAGCAGAATGAGGCGCTCCGCGGAACTCACGGACTTCGAACGTGGTCAGGTGGCTGGGTGTCACATGTGTCAGAAGTCTGTACGCGAGATTTCCACACTCCAAAACATCCCCAGGGGCACTGTTTGTGATGTGATGATGAAGTGGAATCGGGAAGAGATACGTACAGCACAAAAGCGTACAGGTCGACCCAGTCTGTTGACTGACAGAGACCGCCGACAGTTGAAGAGGATCGTAAAGTGTAATAGGCAGACATCAATGCAGACCATCACACAGGAATTCCAAACTGCATCATAATCCACTCCAAGTACTATGACAGTTAGGCGGGTGGTGAGAAAACTTGGATTTCATGGTCGAGCGGCTGCTCATAAGCCACACATCACGCAGGCCAAACGACGCCTCGCTTGGTGTAAGGAGCGTAAACATTGGACGATTGAACAGTGGAAAAAACGTGGTGTCGAGTGACGAATCACCGTACAAAACGTGGCGATCCGATGGCAGGCTGTGGATATGGCTAATGTCCGGTGAACGTCATCTTCCAGCGGGTGTAGTGCCAACAGTGAAATTCGGTGGTGGTATGATGTGGTCGTGTTTCATGGAGGGGGTTTGCATCCCTTGTTGTTTTGCGTGGCACTATCACAGCACAGACCTACGTTGATGTTTTAAACACCTTGCTTCCCACCACTTGCTTCCTGCTATCCCACTGAAGAGAAGCTAGCTGTTCATACAGCACAGCTTGTGGCGGAGTGGTTACACGACAATAACATCCCAGTAATGGACTGGCCAGCACATAATTCTGAAATGAATCCTATCAAACACCTTTTGGATGCTTTGGAATGCCGACTTCGTGCCAGGCCTCTCAGACCTACATCGATACCTCTACTCAGTGCGGCACTCCATGAAGAATGGGCTACCATTCCCCAAGCAACCTTCCAGCACCTGATTGAAAGTTTGCCTGTGAGAGTGGAAGCTGTCATCAAGACTAAGGGCGGGCCAACACCTTATTGAATTCCAGCATTAGAGATAGAGGGCGCCAGAACTGGTAAGTCATTTTCATTCATATGTCCGGATACTTATTATCACTTAGTGTACTCTTGCCAACTACCATTTATCGACGCTCAAAGTAAATTTATTTGACATTTTTTTAAATTTATCCGTTTCCAGGAGAAATATAAGGTTATGGTTAATTTTAAGGTTAATGAACAGTAAACTTTAACTGTTCCTTTTCAACTGTGTCCTGGAGAAAGTAGTAAGAGAATGGAAACAAAAACTAAAAGAACATAAGATATCGTCAATAAGACTGGGGATCGAGAACAAAGGAATTGAAATTTACTGTTGAGCATTTGCAGATGACTTTGCCATTTTTTCCGAAACTGTAAGACATGAGAAATACAAATCAATCTCCTAGAAGAAATAGCCATCAATGTAAGTTTACGAATTTCTGTATAAAAAACAAAATTTATGACAAATATAAACAATGCTCCTGAAATCCTAGTAACAGTTATTGGACAGGTAAAGAGAGTAAATAAATTCAAATATTTGGGAGAAATAATTCAAGAAAATGGACTAGAAAAATTTGCTGTAGAAGAAAGGGTACACAAAATGGAGAGAGCATATGGCATAACCAGAAACATTTACAACAAAAAGTCTCTATCTAAAAACTTGAAAATACATCACTACAAAACAGTAGTAATTCCTAAAAGCAACACCAATTTTTATAATAATCTTACTCAGTAGCAACGACCCGAGAGTGGAATAACCTTCCAGAAAATGTTAGGAAATGCAAAACAGTGCGATCAACCAAAAAACTATTAAATACTCTTCTACTGAGCTGATAATGTAGGATGTGAAAGTGTGTACTGAATGTATAATTATTATTATTATTATTATTATTATAAAATTCTTTGCTTTTCACTTCTTTCCACACATGCATCTCGGTTACCATGAACAAGAGATACAAGAGATTCATCTGTCGTCTTGAGCACTGCATCGACCATCAATGTTTAGAAACTTCCTCACGATGTTGCATGTGTCTAGTATGACAATCTTCTGCAGCTGGATGTATATTCCCTTCTTCAGTTGTAGTTCAGCCAGGGATTCATGATGGAACTTAGGAATTTCACCAGTGGCACCTAGAATAATTGGTACAATAGTCACCATTTCCACGTCGCTCCAAATTTCCTTTATCACATTTGCTAATGGTTGATATTTTAGAATTTTTTCACTCCTTTTCTTTGAGATATTGTGAGCTAGCGGGACAGCGACATCAATCAGATACACCTTCTTGTTTTTCTTGTCATGCCATACAATGTCCGGTTTATTAGATGATACAGACCTATCTGTTATGATAGACCTGTTCCAGTACATTTTGTGATCATTTGTGTTAATGACTGGTTCAGGAGTGTATTTGTACTATGGTGTTCTGTTACCCATCAAAAGGTTATTATTAAGGCACAGTTGCTGATAAACCACTTTACAAACGTCGTCATGTCGTTTTGTATATTCTGAGGATGCTAGAGAACTGCATCCACTGATTATATGGTCTATATTTTCTCTTTGTTCTCCACATAGGTCATCACTAAGGCCCGGATAATTATGTACTAAAAATTAGGAAAATATGTACATATATGTATTATAATGTACTAAAAAGTAAGAAATACGTAATACTTTAATTATTATATCAATTCCTTTTAATAAAATACTTTTGCTTAAATATTGATCTGTACACTTAATATTCTCGTAAAGACCAAAATTAAAAGACAATACTCCTCATAATTCTGTTATTTACAATGATCGTTGTAACAATGAGAAACAAATATTTGTTTGAAATACTTAGAAATGAAACTTTTCCTATTATCTGCTCGAGGGCCTTGCACCGACTAAGTGTTCCACATCGCACGAAGTTACTGGTGTATATTTACACTTTGTCCCAACATGTCACTGTTCAATGCTATTCATGGATTAGGAAACAAAAACAATGGTGGTTGATATATAATCAATTGACTCTTAGCACAAATTCCGCTTTTTCAATGATGTTCTTACCCAAGGCGCTATTGCTAGACTTCTCTGAAAAGATTCACCGAATTTTGCCTTTGGCAAGTCTGCGTTACCACAAGGTTTATGCCAATAGCCGTAAATTATTTTCTGTCCTTTTCTTATCCAAAAGCTGCACTGCCACATCATGATTTTACTTGAAATTTTCACCTCACAGAGATACTTTACAAACATGGGTTTAGGCTCGCGTGTAAGAAACGGGGAAAGAAAACTCTCAACGGCGCTTTCCGAGTTGCGTTGGTACGTGTAATTTTTGGCGAAGGGTATTAAGGTGAAGGGAGACCTCCGGAAAATGCGTCGTGGGCGCGACTTATCGCCTACTAGACATCATTTTCATACTCAAACTTCCTTTCCAAGCAGTATTTTGTTCTCTGTTATACTTGCGCTGAAATCTATAGATGTGTGATTTCAGTGTCTATAGACTGAAAGCTTTGGTGTTCAATAACGCCTCGCCCTTTTGTAGGATATTGCGCGCTGCAATCAACATTTTTACGCCATACAATAGCGTCAATTTAAGGAGGAGGCTGCAGAAAAATTGTGTTTGACAATGCTGAATTGTTTGTCTGGGCGATTTCTTATCAAAAGCATATAGGATAAATTAAGAATTATACAAAAAGAATTGAAAAAAAAGAAATATTAAGAAATATTTTAAAATATTACTTTTGATTAAAATAAGTAAATACATGTACTATTGGGTAAAATATGTAAATATATGTACTAAAAAATCAGCGTTTTTAGGCACTAATCGACATGAAACGTAAATATATCGTGGTTTTGACTTGATAGAGTTAACTTACGGAAATATGTAATTACATAATTATCCGGGCCCTAGTCATCACGAACGTTGGTGTCTTTCAGGATAAATTTACGGTAGTTTTTAATTGCTACTACGTGATCCTGAATAGCTGTTATAAAACCCTCTGTTTCAGCAAAAAGCTCTCCCATGCACAACCATTTTATTGATGCCTTAAGGTCCATCAGTTCTCCCTCTATCTGATACGGGTAGCGTCCATGAAGTTGCTTCTCTTTCCAGCTGTTGATTTTCATATCATTTGCCTGTATTCGTTCTTGTAGATTCATTTTTTCATCAGTCAAATTCAATGGTGTGATTTTCCGGTCAATGTATGTTACAATATGATGTATCTTACTTCTGTTAGCCTTTTCTTGAAAGTACTGGCGCAGTCTCTCCAGTTGTTGGTAGTGGAGATTCACAATATCTATGACACCTCTTCCTCCCAGAGACCTAGGTAGATGGAATCTCTCAACTGCGCTTTTAGGGTGGTGACATCTAAATTTGGTACACAGTACTCTGCATTTCATATTGAATGCATCTAGTTCGGTTTGTGTTCATCTGACAATACCAAAGCTGTAGGTCAGCACTGGAATTACATAGGTATTTATAGCTTTAATTTTCCTGCCAGCACTGAGTTTAGTTTTCAGAATTTTACTCACGCGTGTATTAAATTCCTGGGTTATGTTGGATTTCATAAACCAGCAAAAGGTTTTCTACCAGCAAAATGTTTCCGTTCCGAGACCCGCAATCCGATCCTCAAAGTTAACAAACCAGCACTTATACAACTACGCCACACTAACACGGTATGGGTCGAACTGAGCCATAAAAAATCGAACCAAATTTAAAAAATGGTAAATGCATGATAAAGAAACAATTGCTACGATGGTACATAAGCTTTACAAATCCAAGAAGTGGCGTGAAAAATTGTTAAAAGTTTAAAATTCGAAAATATATTTAGAGACACTTCCAGTTCAGTTACCGTAATTATCAACTTTTGTGATTGAAATGGCATCACATGGTTTTCAATAAAGTTTCTACAATTCTCAATTATTTCTTGTGACAACAGAGAATTTTGACAAATAATATTCCCCGACCAGGACTCGAACCGGCGAAGCTTACCTCGGAAGAGCTCTGCCAATCCTCGCTGGTTAACGACTCCGACCACTATGGCTATGCATGACATTTACACTTATGTAATACTAATAAGTGTATAGTGGATTCATTTCTCGCATTAGGAAGCCGAAAATCCAGAAAGTGTAAAAAAATGTCCTTTGGAGCTCGAAGAAGGTATCTGGGAAGATCATCATTCATTTCAGAAAAAAATGTTCAATTTGGAGAACAGAAAACGAAGTTCTGCGAGAAAGTCTATGCCATTCTATAGCACCAGTAGTTTTTCTAAATTTAGCAACAGGTTTTATCCAATTTTTCGTTACCAGACCCTAGATATAAGAGCTTTTCTGGCGAAAATTTCCAGTTATCCAGCGCACGAGTACATAACTTTCTCTTCTTACGAAGTATTCGTAAGGCGAGAAAGTAACAATAATTTCGGAACCGTTAAGGATATGTAAGTTGGTCGCATGCGTCCTGGTTATATTTTATTTCAATTTAACGTTGAAATACTCATAATTTTACTTAAATTGGTTCATACAGATATACACAACACAACAATTGATTTGACATGACATACGTTTCAGAAATCAAATAGCAGAGTTGAAAAATTGTTTAAAAGATGCAATTTGGGAAAACACAGACAACTCCTGTATACTTATCTGCACTGCTTCGATACTTTGAGTAGAAGTACTTCAAATGATTTTAATAAAGTTTCCACACTCTTCAATGTTTTTTTCTGCAACAACACATTCATCAAATTAAAATCCCAATCTCGGATTCGAACTCCGCATCTTCCGAAGTGAAACGCTCAGCCCCAACACGCTTTAACCATCTTCGCCATTGGAGTGAGATGTGTACTGTGTACTCATATATTAGTCAAAACGTAATTGTATCAGCTCTATCACTAGGAAGTCGGTAATTCTTAACATGTGAAAAACATGTCTTTTGGGCGACAAAGAAATGCAGCGGTGAAGAGCTTACTCCAAATATTGTGTCCGACGAACGACATTAGAAAAATAACTACTGCGAGAAAGTCTGAGCCATTCTATAGAACCACTAGTTTATTTGTTTATTTATCGTCCCTTATTACACACTTGGAGAAAATTTGAAGAAAAAATTTGGCGCGGTTTTTGAGAAACTTTTTCTTTGTAAATTTGAAGCAAAGATTACGCAAAAACGACTCGTTTTTTCAGAAAATTCTACATAATCTTTTTTAAAGAGCTAATTTTGTACAAGAGACTTTGATGTAAAAATCGCTATCTACAATTTTGTAGTTTTAAAAATATTTTTTTGCAATTTTCAAGAAATCAAGTATTTCCCAGAACTAGGACTAAGACCATATTTTTTATCGTCTCTCACTACATAAGTGAAGAAAATTTAAAGAAAAAATTTGGAGCGGTTTTTGAGAAACATTTTTTTTGTAAATTTGAAGCGCATTTTACGCAAAAAGTATTAGTTTTTCCAAAAAATGATACATAACCTTATTTAAAGTGCTGATTTTGTACAACCGACTTTGTCTGGGACAAAAATCTTTATCTTCAATTTTGCAGTTTTAAATGTTTTTTTTGAAATTTCCGAAAAAATGGAGATATCAACGAAAATGATACCTACGTCATTTCTTTAAACGTTCTTGGCACTATTCAACAACAAAATTTAATAAAAAAATATGGAGCCATTTTCTTTTAACTTTGAACGTCCGTCCGTCCGTCTGTGAACACTGCTAGCGCCTAAACCATACGTACGATTTCTTCCAAAATGGATTTTGCCCGGTCAACCTGGTTCTACTCGAGGCGTGGAGATTTTGAAAAACATTCATCAAAATTTGGGGGTAATTTACATGAAACGCTCAACTTTTTTCTTTAAATTTCTTGTAAGATTAGAGTAAAATACAGTAAAATATAAAGGTGGCATAGGTCCGATTTTCATAGTTAATTCTGAATTTTCGAAAACTGCAAAAGTTTTATTTTTTTCAGCGTCTTAATAATTAGTTTTACAATGTAACAATTTATTGAAAGCATTAGTGTAATACATAAAACTCCAGAAAAAGAATATACGTGACTTTACATGTATTTTATTTTGCAGTTTAGATTTGCTTATTGTTTTAGTTATAAAGTGAGGACTGTATGGGAGCTGGTACTTCTAATGAGAAAAATGTTAACTTTTTTCGGTGGGTAAGTAAGCGACGTAGCTCGGAAATTTCCAAAAAGGGGCAAGACAAGACAGGGCTAATTGGGTGTGCAGGGCGGAGCAGGGATGGGGTAGAAGTAGGCCCCACCGCAGGGCATGAAGGAATGGAATTCCTTTTTCTGGCCAATAATATACTGTAAGCTGCGGATTTTTGCGTATTTGACTATTTTCCACTTCAATGGAAAACGCAATCGTTTGTGTTAATTATTCATTTTGAGGCATTATGGGCATTATATTTGAATTTTATAGTGTCTATAAATGCCTACTTCACTAATAAATGCCTATTTTGTGTTTAAATTACTAAATAGTGCATATTCTCGTATTTATTGACCAAAATACAATCACATTCAATCAAAAATTTAAAAAATTGTCTGTTTTTCGTTTTTATTCTGTAGAGTACAGAGAAATAGAACATCTATCGATAAATCAACGTTCCGTTTTACTGCCACCACAGCGCAGGTATTGCGAATCGCGAAACATGTGCAAAATCACTGGTAGTATAACTATTTTTTACTTCGAATTATAACTTTGTTTCTCTATAAGCGTTCCAAAACTTTTTCTTGAAATTTTCTCCTCGTATAAATAAAAGGGCGGTATAAAAATTGGTGCCAGTCTTGTTCTTATGCGCACTCTATGAATTTTCCAAAATTGAAAAAAATTAACATTGCAAAAGAACAATATTGAATACACAGATTTTGGCAGTGGCGTAGCCTGAGTTTTGACTTAGGGTATGTAACTCGAGAAATGAGAAAATAATTTAAAGCTCCTAAATATTTCTCATTCACCAATAACATTTCTGTCTCTTTGGTCGATTAGAGCACACACATAATTTGTATATTTAAAATAAAAACTGATTCAGTAACAGTAAAAATGGTTCACGTACTTCCATGCAGTTTACTGGTTGAAATTTAGAAAAAGTTGACTGAAGTTCACAACCTAGCAAAATATAAATGTCTCCTCATATTTTAATAATAAGAGCACTATCAAACCCAATTATTTTCAAAATTGTTCAATTCATATCATTTCGAACCCATTAGAATTGGCACAATTTATAAAATGAAAAGCAGGGATCTGTAATAAAAATTTAATAGGAAAGAGAAAATCAATCAATTTACAACCACGTAATGAAAAACAGTTGACAGTTGTCCCTTGCTGCTTACATCAAGGGTTTCATCCAGTATGGAGGAGACAAAAGAGACCAGAAATTTCATTTTTAATTTCATGGGACATTACAATTCTCACACTCAGTGGCGTCTCCTGGCTGGTAGATGCGGGGATGCGATCATGATATTACAGATTGAATGCATAATATTTATTATTTATTATAATGCATAATATTTATTATATTATTAACTAAATATTTAAAGTCTGCGTCATTCTACTTTACTCTGAAGTATTTTAGAAGTGTATGTTGCAAGTTAGACACATTCTGAATCTTCCTTGAAAATCATCATTTTCTCATTGCATGCACTAACTTACAGCTAAATTTTTCTAGGGTGACCGCTGAGATTCGCGAGTAGAGAGGGAAGCTGAAAGTGATGGGGAGAGAGCCAGAAGGCGGCGCTCGCTCGCACCTGGTTCGTCTGTCAAAACCAAAAACATTAACCTACCTTTGCTATAGCACAAGCAAGCGAACTGCCTTCGAAATCAATTTGTTGTAGTGTCTTTGCTCGGTTAATGGAGAAACACCAAATTCACGAGATGGCCTGGCTCTGTTATCATCCATTGTTTTCCACTGTCACTGATACCCGTTTCCTCACAATCATAAGTAGTATCATTTTCACCGTCTTTACTATTGCGTCGTTTCCTGCAAAAATAACGATTTCTTGATATGGTGCATTAAATCATAGTGTGGTGAAACACACTCCCATTGAAACTGTCGAGAGCAGATTCCACGTCCTTTCTCATTTCTTAATTAGGAGTAGAAAATGAACACGATTCTCCTGATTGAATACAATTAATTTCCTTATTAATTCTGCGAATAGATCTTTTCGAAACACCCGAACCAGGAATTACTGCCTTAAGAACTGTTTTGATATTTCCAATGCCTTCTTTTTCTTCTCTTCATAAATTGATATACTTTTGCAACGACTTCACGCGTCTGACTGTGAAGGATGTCTATATGAAAGTTGCTTTGAACAGGACGCATTGCAATGATAACAACAAAATAATAATCACTTGTACAGAACTTCATACAAATAGCTGTACTCTGTTAGAGAAATGCAACTGAAAACTGTCACCTTGCGGAAACGAATAGTCAGGGTCAATGTTTACTCAACGGGAGTAGGGCTGTCAACACGTCCTGGGAAGGGACGCGCTCCCCTCTAAAGCGATAGTTTTAAGGAATGGAATCTTCCGGTAGCTCTGAGGTCTGATCTTGAGCGGCCATGCTAAAATAATTTCATTGTACATAAACAAAACAATAAAACTAAAAAATAACCACAAACAAGTACATACCTAATTTTTGAACTCGACATCTATTTGCGTAGTCTTGGTTGTCCATCACTATCTACCTTACGTTTTTCGTAATAGGAGAAAGAACTGCACGGAATTTCACGAATCCTGTCTATGACACAATGAAACGTTTCACTATTGTTCCCTGCCACAAATAAGTCACCCACTACCACAAATGATGAGCTTGCCATGTCGCACACTCACACACACACACGCAAGTTTTATTCTTTCGCGTTACAATTTCGAATTCACGATTCTCTTTAACATAGCACCAACTAGGCAAAGTAGTCTATGTAACGCACATTCAGTAGTAAACAGCATTTACGGTAGAATACAGGACTCACATGACGGACGAAATAACATCGCGCGCACCGTTTCGAGTTCACGGATTGTCTGTCATACCATTTCCTTACATGATGATCTTGTTTTGTCAGGCCTGCTAACACACATCGAGTTACCCAGTTGTAGTGAATCAGGTTGAAATATGCTTAAGCATAGTTGGCAGACTTGCTTGACTTATGAAGAAAGACAGTCGTGCCGTCAGCCCCCCGCTCCCCGCTCCCGGGCCACAATAGTGGCACGTGACTTCTGGGATTCCCATGCGTGCTGCTGAATTATTAGAGAGAGAAGGGCATCAGAGGACGGGGTATGGAAGGTTATTGGGAGGGGATACACGAACGCCAATGAGAAGCCTTTGATGTGAGAAGCTATGTCACATCACCGGCAGCCGAAACCACGCAGTTTGCACACAGCGCATGGCCGTGAGTTCAATGACCTCGCCAACGAAGTGAGGTCGTTGAAGGGATGTTTCTCTGTCTGTCACATCCAGCGAGGGGACTAACGGCTATTGGACCGCGCACATAAATGGCGGGAGGGAATAGAGAAATAGAGGGAGATACTTAACAGAAGAAAATAAAATACTTTACTGAGAATATTTTTAAGTGATGGAAAACTAGGGGATGTAACACATCACTCGCATACATTGAGCCTACGCCACTGGATTTTGGTCTTAAATGAAATCTGTTCTAAAAAAATCAGATCTTAAAAATGATTATGTATAATTTTAAAAGAACAAGTGTGTTTTTTTTGCGTAATTTCTGCTTGAAATTACTGGATGTTATAAAAAATCTCAAACACCGCTTCAATTTTTTCTCACGATTAGAACAAGAGTCGCTTCGAAGAATGGCGCGGGTTTCATTTTCGTTGACATTTCTGAAGTTTTGAAGACTGCAAATTTGAAAATATTTTTAGAAATAATGCGAGAAAGTATGTATTGTTGGAGCACCACTATATATATGTGTTATGCATAGCGATATAAAACAAAATCATACAATTTTTTCACTTACCTTTAAATTAATAGTGAGAAAAAGGTACGTGTAGCATCACCATACATTTAATGAAAAGCTAAAAGGTAGATTTTGCGATTCACCCTTTTTTGTCAAAATTTCCCTGACAAGAAAGGATTTGCCAGAGGCCCTCGGGTAGTTCTGTGCCGGATTTCACCATCCATCTGGGATGGTTACTCCCTTCTGCAGACATTAAAAACATTCACTACACTAACGGAACAACTGACTTACGCAGTTGACGTGCTCGGAATCAATCGCCATGAATGAATCAATCGAGGTTTTTCCAATCAACTACAAAAATGCTATTATTAAGAAAACTCTCTCAAACTTGACAAGATCGTCTTAAAAGACTTTATTTTGTCCTTTTTCAAATATTACACTGATGGCATTACCGAGAAGTTAGTGCGTCAATTTCGGAACAATTTATGCATTCGTTATCGCAATTATTAAACGCCGGTTGAATGAACAGCCTTCGTCGAGATCAAAAAGTGCCGTCTCCAGACAGCTAGTCTTCCTTTAAGTATCTGCCCGCCGTCTCCCCTCATCCTCTCTCCCCCCAACGCTAATCTCATTTCTTCCGCCAAAGCTTCATTAATTTCGTGCCTGCGCCGCCCGACTGCCTCCGCAAAGTCGCCAAATTCTATTAGAGAGCCTTCCGCGCCCATGGCAGCTCGCCGGCGCCGGAGCCGCGGTCCGAGCCCCTTCGGCCTCTGGCCGCCGCGCCGCGCCGCGCCGCGCCGCGCCGCGCCGCCTCCAGCACTCACATTCAACGATCTTGGCGCGCGGAGTCGCCAGTTCGCGCTCCGTCGTGTGCAGGGTAATTGTAGGCAAGGGAGGCAACGCACCGCTGCTTCCTTTGCCGGCGCTCGGACGCACCAGCGCTGAGGGAGTCCAGCCCTGAACCAGGGCGCCCCGATTACGGCGTACTTGGAGTCACGTTTAGACTTGTAGGGAAAGTCGCAAAGAAATGTGACCAGATTATAGCATTAGAAAAGACATGCTCACTTCTCGCAAACTGTCAATTTTTCGAGTTTAGTTACCTTAAGAAAAGGATGAAATATATTTCTTGGCAAAATGCTAAAAAAAAAGACTATTCATAAAATCAATATCACGCCTTCTCGATTTACTGCTTGTGTTTGTTCCCAACTATTCATCTCACGTGTGTCGATTGATTGATCTTCACCCGCGCTGGATGGTGGGATCCGGCGCCGACCTACCTACCGTCGAATAGCGGGGTTTTCCTCAACCATGTATCTCCCACCGGCTGGGAACTGCCCCATCCGGGACAAGCTCTAAGCTTCCGACCGCCTCTCTTAACATGAGTCTCTAGAATTCTCTTCCAGACGGAGAGAATTCGACCTAGCCTATAAAGCTAGTGTTGAAAATCCTGCCACCGTCGGGGCCCGAACCTAGGACCTCCCGGTCAGAGGCACTACAGTGGCATCCACTAATGCGCCGAGCCACCTCTCCCGAAACGTGATTAGTGAACTTCATTTTGAAACTAGGTACAAACAATAAGAAATACGTCTCTCCCCTTCGATGTCAGATATTATTAAAATACTCTCGAATGTAATTTCAATTTTTTTAAAAGTCTGGAGTGTTTTTACATTAATGGCATGGGTCACATCATCAGAAAAGTTCATCTTTCAAAAACAAACACCGATACAATCCCTCATATAATCATCCAAGCATATCAGAGCAAATTTGTATGGAGAACGAACAATCTTCGGATGCCATATAGTACCTGATACTAATCCTTTATGCAAAAAAATTCCCCACCTCCAAACAGTTCTATTTGTACGAGATCCATTTCCTTCCAGGCCAATGCCAGCCTCGCTCCCAGCCCAAGGCACGGGCGACTTCGTGTGTGAGAGCCGAGCCCGCAGGGCTGACCCCATCGGCTTCCGCGCTCTCCGCCCTCCGCCCTCCGCCCCGGTCGGAGGCGGCGGCGCTCTGGAGAGACAAAGCCCGCGGAGCTCTATCAGGCGAGCGCAGGGCGCGGGGATTACGGGCCGGCCGGCACGAGACCCCGCCGCCCGGCAGACAGCCGGCTGGGCTCCCGAATAAAAATCACCACCTGACGGGCGAGAAGCCAGCGCCCGCGGGCAGACCAGCCGTCGCGGAGCCTCGATCCTCGGCCGAGGGGCGGAACGGGAGCCACGAAACACAGGGTCCGCGATTGGGAGGGATGGAGATGGAGCCCGGAGACGACCTCACGAATCCGTTGTGAGCGGAGTTTATTGACAAGGGGTACGGGCGAGGAAAAGCTGATAAACTAAGTTTGGAAAATGTATTCGTAGGGTTCTCCGGGAGAGATGGCTCAATGCATCAACCTGATGTCACTACAGTCCCCCTGACAGGAAGGTCCTTAGTTCGAGACCCGACGGCAGCAGGATTTTCCACACTAGCCTGTCAGCTAGGTCGACTTCAGTCTCTGTCTGAAGGAGAATTCTAGCGGTCGGCTGCTCTGATCGGTAGTCTTCCTCGGTTTCTCCGATCAACACCAGGCGCATGCCGGAGCAGTACCCTAACAAACGGGCCACGGACCGCGCGCGATCTTTCCTTTCTCTTCCTTGTCTAATTCTCTACTCATACACACACACCTACACTAACATGCACTACACTACCACACATGTCGGGAGACCGAAAATTTAAGAAAATGTTAAAAAAATGTTGTTTGGGCGGTGATAGATGGCGGTTGGCAAGAGTATATCTCAAGTCCGAATAGCTAGCTGAGACCAAAGAAAATAGAAAACTAATACGGGAAAGTCTGTGCCACTCTGTAGCACCACTAGTTTTGTTCTCTGGTTCAATTAACCAAAATTAAATTTGTATTTGGTTTATATTCAGATATATAAGTAAATTGGCATTATCATTTTGTTGTAATCCAAATGGAAAATAAATCAGTGGTGCTACAGAATGGCACAGACTTTTCCGTATTGATTTTCTATTTCCTTTGGTCTCAGCTAGCTATTCGGACTTGAGATATACTCTTGCCAACCGCCATCTATCACCGCCCAAACAACATTTTTTTGACATTTTCTTAAATTTTCGGTGTCGGAACCGCCTCCTAAAAGGATATTTTCTTTGAAAAATTTGGAGCCGTTTTGAAGAAAACAGCGTTTAAGAGCTAATGTAAATGCGAAAATTGAAGCTCTTTTCCTCCGGAATTTTTTTGTGAGTTCGAAAACCTTCATTAAAAGACGTTTGAAGCACATTAGAAATACAATAGTATTTAAAAATTGCTGGAAATGCGCATATTAACGGCGTGAGAGATCTTTCAAAAAATTACATTTGTATAATTTTTTCAAAAAGCAAAAGCCCAAATTGAACTTTACGTCATAATAAAGAGTGTAATTAGCCGTTCGACAAGTTTAAAGAATAATTTGGAGCCATTTCTGAGAAAATGGCGTTCGAGCGTTTCTGAAAATGCGGAATTTTGAGCTAGTTTTCACTGAAAATTATTCAATTTTCGAGAAACTTTATTTGACATTATTTAAAGAACAGGTACTCATAAATATATTAATGTGAACAAATCGCCGTTAAATGACAATATTGACGACGAAGTAAAAAAATACATTTTTGTAATTTTTGAAAGAAAAAAAGAACAGAGCAAAATGGCGTTAATATCATCTCCTTGAGCACATTTAGCAATATCCCTACAAAATGTATAAGAAAAAATCTGGAGCCATTTTGGAGAAAATCTGGTTTGTGTAATTTTTTAAAATTGAAAATATTGCATGCAATATTGCGCAGAAAGGACTAAAATTTTTTTAAAAAATGTATATGACCTTAATGAAAGTACTCACTTTGGAGAACAAATTTTATTTGCAGGAAAAGTGTCAATCTTCCATTTTGTAGTTCTAGGACGACACCGAAAAAATTTCAAACTTTCGCAATTTTCGAAAATTCAGAGTTAACCGTGAAAGTGGGACCTATGCCACCTTTATATGTAAGTATATTTTACTATATTCTTACGAGAAATTTAAAGAAAAAAATTGAAGCCGTTTTTGAGAAAATTTTGAAAATGCCTGGGGGGCTTCATGTAAAGTACCTCCAAATTTTGCAGAAAGTTTTTCATAATCGCGGCGCCTTGAGTGGAGGCAGATTAACCTGGGAATATCCATTTTGGAAGAAATCGCACGTATGGTTTAAGCGCTAGTGTTGTTCACAGACGGACAGACGGACGTTTTCCTTTCTGTTGGTTTTTCGGTATCAAGGACCCACAAAAGAGGGGTTCTGGCTATATCACGTGTTAGGGGATTTTTTTCTTAATTTAGCAACTGGTTTTATCCACTTTTTCGTTATCAACGCCCGGCAACGATTTTCGTTATCAACGACGACAGACAGATATACGGGCGGACGTTTTGAAAAAAAACTCGTTTTCGGTATCAGGGGAACCCAAAACCTGTATTTCCGTTAAAATCTCGAAATAGATTTTCCACAGCATTACATCTTACACTACGTATATTACTCCGTATATAATTACGTATATGGAAGAAGTAAAAACTACGAAAATCTAATTTTGTTGATATTTCAGGAATGTGGCGTAGATGAACTGAACTTTATTTTTAAATAGATTTATGCCTATTGGTTCTGTTTATCTTACAGGAATAATTTAAATGTATTTGAGTTAATAGTAAGATTCTATATGATATGGTATAAAGATACTGTATATTTAAAAACTGTGTGGTAATATGACGTTTTTATTGTGATATTCGTAATCTACGTGTAAAATTGAGTATGCTACGCACTCTACCTTCCTGGAGGTATAAATCGTGTTCCTTAGTTTTATCAGTTGTGTTCCTAGCTTTCAGACACCCCAATACCAACTTACACAAGGCAACCCAAAGAAAAAGGTTCTCGAAGAAATTACACTTTTCTATTAATTTCTCACAGGCACAATGATAGGTTAATTTTTAAATACATGAATGACACTAAAATTTTAACTTTATTGCGGGGGCGGGGGCGGACGGTGCACGTGAGCCCGAGTGGTTAGGACCCACCATTACTCTGTACGAGAGAGAGAGACTGAGTATCAGGGCTCGAGCGGCGCGAAAACTAAGGGTTGAAGGGCCAAGCGGCCGACGACGGTGAGGGACGGCGCGGCGCGACGCGCGACGAAGGGTCAGTGGCCAACGTTACTCTATAGGTGGCTGCTGATCTCAGCGCAGCATGGCCAATCGACGAGAATGGGCGGCAACGTCAAAGAAAAACGAAACAGCCATACAGTTTCAAAAAGAAAGGAAAATTATTAGTGAATGGGTAACATAATGAAAACCAGCATGTGCGTGAGATGCTGTATGAAGCAATATTGATCATAAATTAAATTAAATCCACATTCCTATATTTTAAACAGCAGAATGTCGTCAGTTGCAATTCTAACACAACTAAGCTAATCTCTGCTAACTCTGCTTGAGTTTATTATGTTCTGACGTGATCAAAACCTAGATCCTACGACACTCACGTTACCCAATGCTACCTAATATGTCAATTCAAATAATTTCCCAGCGTCGTCCAGTACACGATTTGGCTTAACCGCCGCCTCAGTTCGAGGCAGGCGCGCCCGCTAACCACCGTATGCCTACCCGCGCTTTCCGATCGCTTCCACCTTATTAGCAGCGCAGAGCGAATTGATTTTTCTTCGCGTGACCGCACGCGAAGCTATTTTCACAAGCGGCGCGCGTCCGGAAAGAGAGGACCCCGGCAAGGCGGCCGGATGTGATAGCTGGCGACAAAATACGAGCGCCGCCCGCGTCAGCCCCGCGTTCTTCCGCCCCAGTTTGCACACCGGAATTGTGTCCCAAGAAAAAATGAGTGCAAGCGCTATCAGAGAAGGATAGAATAAAACTATGAATGAAACTGGGTATTGTATGAGGGGTCAATTAGATGAAAACAGGGCGGAATGGTGTAGACCAGGGCTGTCAAACGGAGTACGTGCGGGCTCGGAGCGCGCTTGCGCTCTGCTAGAACACACAGTGCTCGCGGCCAAGGGAAGTCCGCGCTCCGATTTCTCAGGGATGCACAGAAGGCAGTCGTGGTGGGACACAAGAAGACGTACATATAGACATAGGACATAGAAGACGTACAACAAGTTTCACTCGAATGGGCTCTTGTATGGTGTAAATTGTGAATCAACTTGTGCTCTCCAAATGATTTTTAAAACGTTTGTATTATTTTTAATTTTTTTTAAAAGTTTCCAAAAATGCAATTTTGTATTAGGTAAAAGTATTTTAAAATTAGTGTTTTTTAATATTATGTACTGAATTCGATTTTACATACTGTGACGTCCACACCGTCTTCCAACACGTTGCGTTCGGCGGACTTACCTGCCAGGCTAGCTCAGATGGCAGATAGGTGGACTGTGAGAGAACTGATGGATGGTGGAGCGAGGTTGCGTTGCAATTATATAAAAAATAAATTAAGTGAGGTCAAAAATTAAGATTTAATTTCAAAAAGGAAATACTTTGTCAAAAAAACACGTTAACGTTATCAGAAAGACCTCGATCACGAGCTCGTGTTTCCCTTAAAAGAACAATTACAATGAATCTTAAAGCTAATGAATCAACATTTATTTCGCGGGTTCTCTTGCAGGCCAAGAACCGTTCTTTAAAATGACAAAATTGAGAAAAATTACTGTTTCTGAGAATTTAGAGCTGTGGCAAATAGGCTTTCTCGCCACAAGGGCAATTACGAGCTCAGGCTGGCTCGAAAAGTGAACGTCACCCTCACAGGTCGTTGGCTTCTTTCCAGCGGTGGACGTCCCGCAAGGCGCAGGGCGGAGGGGCGTGAATAGAGTCCCTCTCACGAAAGCAGGTACGCGCCGGCCGGGTTGGAGACGATGTCTCCGAGTTCAGCTCGTGAATAGCCGCCGGGACGGGCAGCGACAGCTTTCTGGATCACGTCGCGTGAATGGAACGGCGCCGGGTTACGGCGACTTAATGTCTCGATCGAGTACGTTTTAATAACGAAAATTCTACTATTTCGGTTAACAGCCAAACACGGCTGAAAAAATAACACTTCAGCCCCAATTCTAGACGTGAACTTAAATAATTTGCGTCCGGGCGCTAGTGCCTACAGCAGAAATTCTGTGATAATAAATTGTTCAATTCGGCATTAAATAAAGCCCATTCAGGAAAATTCTTAAGTGCGCCAATCCCCCCCTTATCTCCTCCAGACACGGAGCTCCGCACTCTCCTGCCTTCAGAAATCAAGGCCCTCTCGCTGCTGGTGTTACGAAGAAGCTGCCCTGTTTCCCCCTCCAAAGGGGCCCCTCCTAAGGAGTGGATCTAGGGACTGTTAGTGCCTCTACAATTTTTTGCGCACATATTTTGCGCAAAATGTGGGGTGTTCCAAATAAAGCAATTTCTTGCACTTCCCAGTCTTTTGAACGACGTGGGAGTTTAGCCAAGTTCTCACAAAAATTTTACGGAACAAATCCCAGAGCTCTAATGACTATGCCTGTGCTAATGACTATGCCTATGCCTATAACCTGTGCTTTTACGCCCCACATTCGGCTGATGTCGGCTGAATTTCCAAACTATCTTATTTAAGACATTTCTCTGCCTCCTTGGTAACGACGTTTTGATCGCAAGGTACAGCAACATCGACAAGTAGACTTTGATGACACTTTCATAGAAACAAATATACCCTGGGACGGAGGGTTTTATAATGATTATTTAAGACAGAGTTATCAAGACAAGAAACTATCGAAAGCTTTGTTTGAAATAAGATGTGGTGCATAAATGTAGGAAGTGCGGGGCTGTAGGAGAAACTATACAACACGTCACAGCTTCATGCTCTTCCCTCTCAGACAGTGCTTACATGGGAAGGCATAATCAAGTTGCGAAAATCGTGCCCAGGGCAATCGCAATACAGCATAATTTACTGGAAGAATCGGCACCGTCATTCTATAAGAAAACTCCTGCTCCTGTCTTGGAATCACGTTCCACACTTCTAACTGACCTAACTGACAGACAGTTATAACTGACCGTACTGTCGATCACAATAGTCGAGATATTCCCCTTATAGATAAAAAGAAAAAAGGAGTAATAATAGACATCTCAGTATCATTATCTCAAATCAAACAGAAAGAAATAGAAAAAAAATTCGAAATATGAAAAGTTATCTTATGAACTAAGACATAGGAAATTAACTGTTATCAAAACATACCTACTTGTGATATCGGTGGAAGGCCTTGTCAGTAAAAGCTTCCTAAAAAACGTAACAGAACTTCAACTACTGAAAAACGTTCTGAACTTGGGACAGCACGCAGTTCTGTTGCAAACAGCCCATATCGTAAGAAAATGTATATCTTACGTTCAGATATAAGATGAACTTCTTTTTCTGTGTCCGAACCTTTTCCAAAACAAATCTGGGAAAGGTGAACACTATTAGCAGCGAAAATAGCTGAGGAAAATATTACAATAGTGATGATAATAATAATAATAATAATAATAATAATAATAATAATAATAATAATAATAATAATAATAATAATAAACACTCACCAAAACCGGTGACGTCTGTTGGATTGTGTACGATATTGTACGACCAACAAATTCAAACTGATCGCACGATAGCGGCAAACAAACCGGATATAGTTATCCGGGATTTGTCGAAAAAATCGTGTTTACTTATCGATATTGCTGTACCCTGCGATCTAAACGTCGTTAATAAGGAGGCAGAGAAACGTCTTAAATACAAGAGTTTGGAAATCGAGATCAGCCGAATGTGGGGCGTAAAAGCACAGGTCGTCCCGATAGTTATCGGAGCTCTGGGATTTGTTCCGCAAAATTTGAGTAAGAACTTGTCTAAACTCCCAGGTAATTCAAAAGACTGGGAAGTGCAAGAAATCGCTTTACTTGGAACAGCCCACATTTTGCGTAAAGTATTGTAGAGGCACCGATAGTCACCGGATCTGCTCCTTAGGTAGCTGGTTGCAACCTGGAGTAGATTTTATATTCAGCCGACTCATAACATCTTTAGTCGTGATGTAATGGAATAATAATAATAATTATAATAATAATAATGCCCAACTGTCACCCGTACCAGAATTTTCAAACGCGAGTTTAACCTAAGTATTACAAATATATGTATTTAATCACTTTTTATTTATATTGACCTTGGGAACGCAGTAATGCATTAGAAAAACCATTAATAATGTGAAACAACTTCAGAATAAAAAAGAAAATTTAGTGAAATTTTTAAACTTTGTAGATCTGTTACTATTTGCTTGAGAAAAGCATTTTATAAAGCAAATTTGTAGATAGTTGTATAACCTTTAAAATTGGACATAACCATGTTTTTGCACTAAGATCATCAATAATAAAATTATTACCCCCAAACCAAAAAGACTCGAAAACTTCTTGTTTTCAGAGGGGGGGGGGCTACCAAAACGTTTCCGAGATATTTAGAGGTGGAAAACTTAGGTTATCTTACTAATAACAACATTAACAATATAAAAATCTCGGCACTTCACCGTGTTTTAAATGGACTGACACGGGTATTGTTGATCCTAAGATGGCATTGTAAGAGAGCCATGTATATGTCTTCGGACCTTGATCCTGACTAGTGCTTCAGTTTGTATTCGCCCTGAGTATACAAATAGCTCTGTCTCTTTCTCCCCGAAGCCAAACAAAGCGCAATGCTGCCCTCATCGTCATTCCTACACCCCGCTTGGTCGCGTTATATGCCTCAAAATGCCTGCACGCACAATGTCAATCGTTGATCGTTGATAAAACTTTTGAAGAATTGAACAAGTAAAGACACTCGTATTTACACAGATAACGTGTGCAGATAAAGAGCAATTTTCGCTTCCAGGTTTTGCCATTCAGATTTAAGGTAATGCAAACCAAGGATATTACAGAACGGATTTAGCAGAAACAAGGGTGAAAAATGTACCGTAAAAGTGGATATAATATTATATTATATAATTCTAATTCTCCTACTGCAATTTAATCTTCGTGGAACTGATAAAACTTCAAATAGATAAAGACACTGAGATTTGAATGCAGCAGTAACCGAGATTATGAATATCCTCTCAACCCTGGCTTATCTCGCTCGATTTCCAAGCGCTAATTGCAATAATAATAGAAGTAATGGCAGGAAGCCTATAAAACCTAAGCTAATGGCGGCGTGCGCCTCTCTCAACAAGCGTCTTCAAGAGCGTGAAGGGTGCGCGCCGAGCGCGTAAAGAGGGCGGAGGAAAAAGCACCGCAGCCCTCCTCTTCACCATGGCCTCCAATGGGGCCCTTCGACTCCCGCGCACGTTGCCCGCACCTGCCGTCGCCGCACCGCACACTCGCCTCCCTGCCACATTCTAGGGCCTTGTAATGCCTATCACCATTCAAAATCCACTGCTTGTCCACTCCTCTGTCCACACGGCCACTCTGGACACTTCAATAACCATTTGCACTTACCGTCTTCAACTGGCACTAAACGTAACTATCATCATCAACGATGACATCACACCACCCGCAACGGCTCCTCCTCGAACGTTCTAGGAACTAGTGAACATTATCAGCAACGCTTGGCAATGCCATCTCAACTATCGTCTCTCCTGCCATTACCGCTACACCCCCTACCTACCTTCACTTCCGCCACAGCCCTGCGTTGCTGCCCACCTCGCGTCCACGCCCGTGGCGTCCTTGGGGGGGGAGTACTGACCCCTCCTCCGCCTGGATTAACGACTTACTGCCATTCGCGCTTCGACTTACTGCGTGCGCAGGCCGGCGCCGCTCCTCCGCGCAACGCTCTCCTTGTGGTTGCAACACAAGGCGGTGCACGGGACGCGAGGATATCGCAAACCAACAGACTGTCTGTCATGCAATTTAATTTGTTCCAACAGATTAAAAGAGCTCGTTGCTGGCATCGCGAGGCTTCTACTATACCTCTATTTGTGGACACGTGTGCGAATGCGTTTTCTTCAGGGAACTAAAATACAAATTTTAGATGATAAATGCATCGCCGATGATAAATGGCTAAATTAGAGTCAAAAAAGGTAAAACAAAGCTAAGCGATGACGAAAAACAGTGAGAATAAGAGGAAAAATTCGGCTGTGACTCGAAATGAAGCACAAAATCCCCCGTAAAGCCTCAATTATAGCTCAATGAAACAGAGACTGAAAACAGAACGAATGAAAGGAAATAAAAGGTCGAGGTGAGCGCCCTCGTCAGTACACGCGGCGCACTCGGGGTCATACCTTGCTCCCCCGGAGCCATTCCGCTTGGCCTTCCCGCCACAGTCCCCTTGCAAACGGGACCTCATTAGGCCTGAACCAATTTTCCGCAGATCTTCACTTGTGCGTTCCCGGCCCTTTCCACTCGCCATCCCGCCATTCACTTCACCGCCATCGCCGATTCCGTTCTCAGCCGCCCCCAAACCTCCGGCCACACCTTCACCAACCAAACACCTCGACTTTCCTATGCACACCCTATCCCCCGGCACATGGACATTCCCTCATCCTACTAACTCCCATGCTTCCCTTTTCTACATATGCATCCACTGCCAATATTCACGCTACTCACCACCTTCACCGCCGCTTTCCTCACACCCACGTGCCTCGCTCGCTGCGCCGCCCGGGGCGTAACTGTGACCGCCCTCTAACTGACCGAGTGTCCGGGAGGGGGTGAGCGGGGCGGGGAGAGGGGTGAGTTCGCTAGTGTGGGCGTTCGCTTGCCCTGCGATAATCCCGGCTTTGGTTTTGGCGCGAATCGATGCGATCTCTCCCGAAAGAAAATGCGCGGCAATTGATCAATCTCTGCAACCCTGGTAGGTCGCCCCTGATGGGATGAAAAGCAAACATTACGGTAAAAAGACCCAGATAATTTTGATTTTTGGATAGAAATGTATTAATTACCAGTGATGATATTCTTCACTTCAGTACGAACCTACTCTTGGCAATATTATTTAACTTCACTTGATTTGTTATGAGGAACAGAGGGGGTTTTGGAGAGGGAGGGTGCCAGCTTGCTGGGGTGCGAAAATTGAAAAATTATTTGTATGCTAAAAAGTATTGGATTATTTTCTGCGTTCTTACGTACCCCAAGAAAAGCAATTCCGAGACAAAAAATAATCAAACTAACATTTTCACCTTTGAGTACTAAATACCATTTGTTGCCATTAGAAACAATTTAGTAGGTTTAGACTTCACTTCGGTACATGGAAATGTTGCTCAAACGATGTTTGCATATTGAATATCTTAACGAACCGACACTTTAAGTTTAGTATCAAACAGTGTATTATTTACAATATGAGTTTGCAGTTGGGCGTTGTTGTACATACTTCCAGATACCGCCAACTTTTAAATAGTGCGTTTGGACTGCGATCGTTGGCAGTGGTCGAGTGACTTGCGCTATTCTTTCTATAATTTAAATTTAGTCGTTTTTTAATTAATTCATGTAGTATTGTAGGCTAGCGCGTTTTGATTTTTGTTTTCCATTTATTCCAAGCTATCTTACTTTAGCTACTTTAAAAAGTTTGTTCCTTGTGTTGTGCCATAGCACAAGTTTTCCCCCACTACCTCTGCGTACCCGTGCGAGAACTCTCGCATGTTGAACCCCACACTAATCCCTATCCTTCTATTTCCATTCTAAGAGGGAAAGTAGTTAACGAAACGTATTTATTTGTTTAAAATCTATAAAGGTAACTTGCAATGTACTAACACAATAACAATTAGAAATAAAAAACAGTGTAATTGATGTTTAAAAGATGTTTTCAATAAATACTTATTCAATATCGTGGAGAATTTGCTTGGAACAATTCCCAACACTTACTTAAAGACATTTGAAGTAATTATTCAATATTCTTTGCCAGTTAGGTTTTAGTTTTTCGTGATAGTCACAAAAATATTAGCTTTTTACTTTTGAGAAAGCTACGTGTCTGAACCCGTTGACTTGAACATTTCATCGAATGATAACGAAAATGTTGGTACAGGTAAAGCACAAACACAGTCTTCACTCTTCACTGTACAACCACATCCCAAGTTTACAGCACTTACAGTCCACTGCAAAACATTAACTGAATGGTTTCACTTCACTACATCTTCATAGGTATCAAGCAACTAGCAACAACTTCTAGTTGTTGCTGGAGAGCAAATCTTGAAATAATGATTGTGCAAATAAACCTAATCATACTACATAAACCACGGTGTATACAGAAAGCGTTAACTAAAAATTTTAGTTTTTAAGGCCCTAAAACACTTTGTTTAGGAGTTATTCGACGAAAACTTTGGCAAGTGTTGCGGGTTGCATTTAACTTGAATATTCAGATGCGTTTTGTTTAACAAATCCTTCATATTTTAAAGTCAAAGTGCAATTCGTCAAATCTCCGTGAAATTCTCTCTCTTTAGACATCTCATTTATAAAGATTGGTTGCGTCTGAGAGCCGCAAAGGAAAGGTATTCTACTGAAATAATACAGGAGACGATAGATTAATAAAATATGTCAATGTATCAATCCACCTTTGATATCAATATATTTCATAAAATCAACTGAATTTCAAATGTGTTAAAAAGGAAATGGACGTCAGATTATCACGGTCTAGATTTTAGTAAGCGAATGCTGCATTTCTGGGCTTTACGATTTTTCTTTCTGGGATGTCATCTTCTTATGCAATCTCGCTATGAAATGAATATATCTCACTCTTTCTATTCTTTTCTCGTTCAAACCAAACGGGCAAGTAAGAGTTTCTAAATTATTTGCGTGGATTTGTGAATCTTTCTAAACCACACTCGTCTCTGTGCAATAATTCAGTTCATCACAACTGAACATCAACGCAATAATTTAGTTCATCACAAAATTCGTGCTAAAAAAGCAAGGAAAATGCTTACGTAAATAAAAGCGAGCGAAATTCTTTTCAAAACATTAAGATGCTCCCTCTTGTAAAGCTTCATGTCATCTTACACTTGCCTGAAATTTCCATAAAAACAAGTGACGAAAAAGGACACGGACCTGCGCACTCTCCAGTGCATAGAAGTAGAAGGACGGTCCACTCCAGTTGCCATTCCCACAAAAAGATGCATCCTCACGATGCCACACACACACCTGCCACGCGTTTAATGATAAAGAAATCGACAAAAACATCCTCTCGCACCTCATCCAAACGAAATTAAAAATTAAAGCAAAGGCGTTCGCATGTACTCAGCAAAAAGCGCAACGTACGTTCGCTATAAAAACGACCGAACGCATAAAAACAAAACAAAAAACGCGGCCCGACAGAATTCACGCACCACGGCTCCGCAAGGGCAGAGAAGGGTAAGCAGAGTAGGGGTGGCGTCTCGTTAGTGCACCGCGGCAAGAGGACGATACAGCGATAGCGCACGGCTCCGGCGTCGGGCGCCCTTGCGGTAACCCAGCCCCGCCCCACCCCACCCCTCCCCACTCCACCCAACCCACCCTACCCAATCCCGCTGCGCACCGCCCTGTCGCGCCGACACCCTCGAAGGAGGGCGGCACAATTAAAACTCTTTATGATTTTTCAATTTTCTTTCTCGCGCGCGGGGTGCGAGTACACCGGTGCGGCGATGAGGAGGACGGAGAGGGAGGCTCGAGAGGGCGCGACAATGTAGCCGCAGTTGCCATGGCGACGATGCCGCGAAGGCAGGGAGGGGGAAGGGGGAGGCGCTCGAGTTGGGGGCCAAGAGGGGGAGGCAGCGGATCGCCCCGGGGAGACCGGATTACGCCTAATTGAAATTCCGCCGCGGGGCCGGTGGCGGCGGCGGTGGAGGCGGCGGCCACGGGCGTGGGCGCGCTTGGCCGGCCGACCGTATCGCCGCCTCCGCCTCCATCACCGCGCCTTCTCTACCCCCTCCTCCGAAGCTCACCGTGGTGACCGCGTCGGCCATTCGGTTCGCGATGGCGCTCCGCGTTAGTGGCTTGTTCCCGGCGTGGCATGCCAAAATGAGATCGGGACTCCCCCACCACTATGCAAATGTCCCTTCAAAATGCATGGATTCTTCGTCACTCTTGTGGTGCGCTTCTTGCTAATTTATGGGAGATATTGAATGATGCAGAATCTCCTGCTAGTGCACTAGTTATCTGAGTCATACCTAATTACCTTGGGTTGATTGCAGGGAGTACGTGATTTTTTTTCTTTTGCCAGGGAGAAAATGTGGAAACTCATTGTGTATGGATGTTGCAGTTGGCTGAAGGTACCGACTGAAATGAGCTAGGAACGCAAATGAAATCATGAATATATTACAGTACGAACAGAAAACTTTCACTAATATGAGTACATCAGGAAGAAATGTTACGTATTGTGTTCCTAAATTGTAAAGCGGTTCTAATAATGATGAAGTCATCATGCCAATTGTGTCTTACCCATCAAGATGTCTTATTATCCTGGTTTATATTCTCTATTTTCCTTGTTGTCAGACTTTCATCTGATAGAGATTGAGTGTGGACTGTTACGTTAATTCAGTGCTCCTTTAATAAGTAGATAGTTCCCCTCAAAAGCCAGAAAAATTTCAAGAGAATTCAAGAGATTGAGACTGAGATGTGCCTTCAAAGCCTCGTATTTGAATTTCACAACAGCATTTCACGGTTCTTTTAAGTGTTGAATATATTAAAGTTACAGAGGTTCAGAATCTTTTGATCATGCAATTTATATAACAAAGGAAAATAGCTTGTTCTCTGCTATGTACGAAGTATATGTATGTATATTCCTCCTGTACGAAGTTACGAGAAAATGGTGAAATATTCAAAAGATCCTACAGCACAGACGTTGTGTTATGCACCTCTCATTATCGATAAATCACATAGGCTGACTATCAAATCGCGATCGATATGCATGTTGTAAATGTCTCTTACACCACGTCTTCAGAAATGCATACATAGCAAAGTGACTGATGCACAGGCTAAGGTTTAAAAAAGGCAATAAATAGTCAAGGAGCGGCTAATATCCATTCAGTGCGTGTTGTCGACGAAGCCTACATGAAAGGGAGCTACGGTTGCAAGGGAGGAGAGTGCTAGATTTATAAGGGTAGGGAGCAGGCAGACATATAATTTTGGTCCATGGCGGTACAACATCTTTTCGATGAATTTTATTGTGTTATTGCTAAAGAAAACATCACAATTCAAAAGGCATTTTTCATTTTCACGTCTTTCTGTGTTCTACCTCCATACATGTAATCTGTATTTATTAAATTTTATGGTCAATAGCATGTAAGTGAGGATAAAATTAGACTGTGAATTAAACTATGAAGTACGGCATGAATATTAAAAACAAATATACTAGCATTACTGTAGTCGTAATGATGTTGTTTTGTTCATACGCGAGTGTGCCGTGGGACATGTGAATGGCTTGGGCACCCGAGGTGGCGGGCACGGCAGAGTGACAGGAACGGCGGGGACAGCGGGAGTGGCGAAAGCGGTGAGGGCGTCGGGCAGGGCAGAGGTGGTATGGATGACTAGGACAGCGCGGATGGAGGTGGCTTCAGCGAGCGAGTGCGGGAACGACGGAGGCGGCGGGGGTGACGAAGGAGGCGGGGAAGGCAGCAAGAGTGCTGGAGACGGCGGGGGAAGCCGTGGTGGTGAATGAGGCGGAGGCGGCGGGGGCAGCGGGAGCTCGGCTATTCGGCAGCCACGCGTGAGCGCACATGCCAAGGCCATAGGGCACGGGGCGCAGGTGACCCGGCCGCCATTAATGCAGATGCATTCGGCGAGAGCCCCCGTCCGCCCAGTCGAGTTGGCAGTCGCGCGAAGGGGATTGTTATTCATGATCTGTGGCGGGCTGCGGCTGCAGCTGCGGCGGCGCGCGCACCGCTCCGGGCGGGGGAAGCCACCGATGACGACAAGGACGACGGCGAGGACTCTCTTCCGATGCAATCGATTGTGATCAATACTAATCTCAGCACTACAAAAGCGGGTAACTTACTAGATATGTTTAAGAATTTTTAAAAATGTTTTTATGCTCCATTCCAGGAAGGCAAAAAACTATTTGACTCTTTCGAGTGGTAGAATAAACTACTGGTACTACAGAATGGCAAAGACTTCCCGTATTACTTTTCTGTTTCCTTTGATCACTGCTAGCTATTCAGACTTGCCACATACTCTTGCCAGCTGCTATCTGTCGCCAGCCAGAGTACATTTTTTGACATTTGCTTATTTTTTCGGTTTACTAATAGTAAAACGGAATATTATTTTAAGAATATTAAAGAACAGTAAAACTTCGTCCTAAATGGCAATTTTCATTCAAACATTTGGAGCAGTTTTTAAGAAAATGGCATTTAAGGGCCACTGAAAATTCGAAATTTGAGCTCTTATTCACAGAAAATTTTCGAATTTTCGAAAAACTTTATTCAAAGTCATTCGAAGCGTTTAAACTAACAAATGCAATATTGTTTACAAATCGTTGGAAATGAGCATATTGCCGGCGTGAGAGATATTTCAAAAAAGTACATATGTATAATTTTTTGACAATCAAAACCCAAAATTAACTTAACGTCATGTTAAAAAATGCAATTCCATACCGTCCGAAAACTTTGAAGAAAAATTTGAAGCTATTTATGAGAAAATGAAGTTTGAGCGTTTCTGAAAATGCGTAATTGTGAGATAGTTTTCACAAAAATCGGTTTATTTTACGAAACGATGTAGAAAGTATACATATCTCTCGAATTAATATCAAACAACTTGTGAATCTCCCAATAAGAAAGTTCATTTTCGCTTAAAAATGTACTAAAAGTTATAATAGAGAAAAGATTTCACTTACAAAACGACTAATTCACAAACACTAATAACTACAACCTATGAAACTGTTTTCCCCCGACCTAGGCAGAAATGAGTCAAATACCCGTAATAACGGCTGTACGATAGTAATTTCAGTCAAATGATTCGCTCTTATAAAAAGAAAAGAAGAAGCCTCGTTGCGAGTAGAAAAGAACAGCAAGTTGGCGAAATCGCACCAAAGCCAGGGTGATCTAGCGCAGTGAAAACATTTTTTTAACTTTCTATTTCGGAACATACTGTGCAATAAAATGAGTAATTCACAAGTCAGAGGCAAAGTTGAATGTTTCTCAGCGCGACATTAGCGTATTTTGATAAGACCATTACATATTTCAGGAAACACTATACTTGACGTTTCTCTGCGATTTATTCTGTCCACCTGATAGTGTGTTGAAATTTCATAACTAAGTTTAAACTGTATTTGTGTTTCGTTGTTTTTTTTGGTATCACTCACGTTCCTTTAAGGATATTTCGGGAGAATCGAAATGAAGAGCAAAGCAAAGTTTGGCCCAAAGTTTGCTGTGAGAACAATGGAACCTAGAAACATTTTTTTCTGCATAGAGAGAATTTCTGGGCCTACTTAGTACATCATGACTAAGTACATCAGGACATACTTATGAATGAACTGTTTTTGAAGAGTTTTGAATCTATGTGTGACGTATCTAATGAACTTTCGTCATGCAGCAGTGCATTGTTGGTTTTGTACGACTCTCAAAACTATGAGAAAGAAAAGTCAACTTATGTGTAATGTTTCAATCTGTCAAATGTGAGAGGCTGATTTATTAAGATCTTCTTTTGGTTTTTCTGCAAAACATGGTTTATTTCCAGTTGCAAAAGGCATGTTATTTCCAGAAAACTGCAGATTGCTTTTCATCGGTTATGTTACGTAAGGCATGCACTGTAAGTTACAAAGTAACACTTCCGTTACTCTGAAGTTACAAAATCGAATAACTGCAATTGCAATGCATAATACAATAAAATAAGATCGAAAAAGATTCAATGTACTAAAAGTAATAGTGATGTATTATCTTACAATAGTGAAAACGTAATGAAACACTCGGCAGTTTGTCATAATTTTGTTCTACTAACACCAAAATAAACTGAACACTCTTTCCTTTAGCTACGGCATTTGAAACAAACACTGAAACAAATTATTTTTCATTAAAATCGTAAGTCACAAGAATTACGCACAAAATAAGTAGCATGTATGACAGTCATACGCTAAAAGGCAACTTGAGGCAAAGCGAAGTAAAGGAATCTTGTTACCAAATGTAGCGAAGAAATAAATAAAATGTTGACGATATTACAAGAAATATCTGCACCTTTTTTCACGCTTTGTACGTATTTTCTGTTTGTGGAGAGTGTCAAGAAATAAATCAGTTTTGGAAGGGACCTAGCTCTTATTGCGTACGACATCCGGAAGTGTAGTGTGGTGTCCGTCAACCAATGAGAACAAGCGACGACCACGTGCGTTTGTTTACATGCGGAGTGAAGTTACAGCGAACGGACCTTAGGTCCGTATATATGCCAGTCAACAATCCATTAATAATGGCATTGGCCTCCACAATAACACGGCATAGTTTGGTATTATTATAGTGTCATGAGGGTTTTCCACTCAGTACCTGCCTTTGTTTAATAACAGGGGCAATTGGCAGAAAGTCCTCAGTCAGGCACAGAGGCTGGTCGACAAAAGCATGTCCAGATTTCTTCACTCAACTATCTTCGTCAAAATTAACCAAACATTTCTCTCGTGATGACAAGTTGTATGACGAACAGACAGCAAAAATTCTGTAGGAGTAATATCCCTTATCAGTATTCTCACTTTCTGTTTCTAATGTTAGAATTATGACATTTCCTGTTAAACAAGAAAATGTGTACACAAGGTTGCTCTAAGGGGCCTCGACTGCTGGCTGGGAGTCTTAAAAACGGCACATTGCGCAGTTACGGAATAGTCCAAGGAGTTAAAAAAGGGGGAGCGTTAGGGAGAAAGGTTTTGGTGGCGAGTTGCGCTTAGCGAAGCCCGGTAGGAGAAAAAAAGGCTCAAATTCTGAGCACTGTAAATATTTTTCATGCACGGGCCATTTACTAGTACGCGTAGATAAAATCTACTACAAAAAGTCATGTCTAGTATCATGACTGAAATATACAAACACCGAATTACAGTTGCAAGAACTACACATACTTCAACTAACGGTCAATTTTCGTGAAAAGAAAGATTTCGAAAGAAAATAACGTTCTTAAAGTATTTTTGAAACATCAAATATTATTTAATATAATGTTCAGCCTTTTACTCAAAGAATGAATTTCCTTTTACTCGAAAGAATATGGATTGCTGTGTAATGTAAATGAGACTTCATTCTGAAAAAATCTCAAAACTATAAAACAGTGGTGTCAAGGTCTTCTACAGACGGCTGTGGCACGCGTCGTGGCACCGCAGCATGCCACGAGCTTCTCTATGCAACTAGCGTCGGGAAAGGAAACTATTACGAGAGAACTAATAGGATGTGATGAACTGCGTGGAGGGGCGATTTCGTCGTGGCACTCATGCCACGGACTCCCGCTCGTGGTATCGATCTTGACAACACTGTTATAAAAGAACCACGAGAAGCATAACGCCCTTACAACTTGCAAAAGTAGTTTCCTCGAACAGAAATTGCAATGCAGGATGTGTAATTTTAGTATGCACGAAGGATATCACTATGTACGGCGGAGAAAACATGAGAATGAATTAGCTCATTGCGAACGCTAATTTCGGCATATCCCAAAAAAGCAAAATATTCTACGCTTAGCAGCATATCGCACGAATCCATGTGAAGGTACTACTTTAATTCATTCAGGTATAGTTTGCGAAAGGACAATATCCGCCCATTCGTTACGCCTAGCTACTTACTATTACTACCAGTCGTTATCAAGGCTCAACAGTACTTTGCCTTGGCCCATTGCCGACACTAAACGAAGATTTCTTTCTAGATTAGAGAGAGATGGACCATTCAAGGAAGGGTGCTTGATCTATCTCTTCGTCCGAAGGAGGGAAAGGGACAGGATTGGAAAGGAAAGAACGTGCGCCTTCCGAGGCTATTCTACGGTGCTATTTCGGCGTTCACCTGAAATTGATCAGAGACTCCATAGAATCCATGAATCAGAGCAGTCGGCCTATGGGTTCGATTCCAGGAGACGCCACAAACTTGCCGTTGATAAAAGCATCGGACAGATTTCCAGTACCTGGCGAGAATATAAACCGACTTCTCATCATCATCACGCTCATGTCACGAGGCGATACCTTAACGTTCGTCGCCGACAGTGTGAAAAGTGTATGATGTAAGCCGTTTGAAAACAATTCTGCAGTTGGCAATGCCAAACATAATTAGTAGAGCCCGGAACTTCATGCACTAAAAACGGTAAAAATATTCACGCAACCATGCACTTAAAATTGGCAATATTATGCGCTTAAAACTAAGAATATGTTAAACAAAAATATAGTCAACAACAGTTACCATTTATTTACAGGTAATCTTCATTTTACACTGTAGTAGAAAACGCGTATAGTGAAAATATATTTTCAAACATTATAATAAACAAAAAAGATTAAGCGAGAGAACCAACAGCATTGTTTCAAGATGCCTAAACATTCAGCTCATTTCACGAAGTTCATGCACACGAATAAAGTTACAGGAAGTGAATAGATTCTAGCGAAAACAATCTTATCCGAAGACTATCGGAAATATTATATTGGTATTGTAGCAATGGCAATGGCTTAATTCAGTTTTCTTTTGAAAGAGAAAAACACTACAATATTTGACTTCGACCCAGAGCCGTTTTAACGGCTTTGGGAGCTCTTGAGCATTCTTTACTTTGGAGGCCCTCGATTGTTACTTTCACCAATCTCCCCAACCCCCAATTTAAAGACAAGTTTTGTTAAAAAATTAACTTATCACTGAGTGGCATTTCTCGCAACAATCAGCAACATTCCATATGATAAATATTATCCAATAATGCGCGACCCATTACTCCATTACGGCAAATTTTTGCATAAAGTTTTGTCATAAAGCCCTTTTTTATACGTTTTTAATTTATTTTTTTAAAGTTTAGTTCTATTAAAATTTTGTTTTAAATATTTTTTAAAGAACTATTGGGGGTCCTGGGACCCGGGATCTTCGGGCCTGCTTCGACCCACTTCTCCACAACAACTGCAATGTATTACTCGTACACTTTACATTTGCAGACGGAGCGCTTCGATCTGTTTACATGAGGTCGCCGCCGACTGAATGAGAAACGCGCCTCTGCAGTATATTCTGACCGTTTAATATGATATAGATGGCGGTGAGCAGCACACAACCCCGGCGGGGCAAGACCATAACCGTTAAGCAGTAGATAAGCGCAAAGAAGAAATCAAAATATTGTACGTGAATGCTGTGAATAGCGTGTGGTGTGATCTATTTTATAGTATCGTCTCCTGTATTATTTCAGTAGTATACCTTTGGGTTCCGGCTCTCACACGCAACCAATCTTTGTAAATGAAGGCTCTAAAGAAAGAGAATTTCACGGAGACTTGACGAATCCCACTTGATTTCTTTTTAAAAAACGCATCGAAATATTCACGTGAAATGCAACACGCATCATATATCAACCTATATCGGCAAGTAACTCATAAACAAAGCATTTTAGAGCCTTAAAAAGTAAAATTTTGAGGCCATAGGCCTCAAAGAAGCGTTTTTCAAACTATAATCTGCAAGATGAGACATGCTCCGATCCATTCAATTAAGTTTTCGGTTCCACGCTTCAATACTATCAAGGCCACCTCAATATTTCAGCCCTTCCTGCTGGTAGCAATGTTTGTGGCGACACGCTTAGAAGGCTTAGATTCGACAATATTTATTTACGCTTTCTGTCAACACCGTAGTTTGTGCAGTCTGACGAGGTTTATTTGCATAATCATTAATTCCAAATTTGCTCTCCAGCAACAACTAGAAGTACTATTATAGTTGCTTGATACCTATACCTATGAAGATTGGTTTTTATGCATAAGAAATGCGTGTAGTGGAACTATTCAATTAACGTTTTTTCATGGTCTATAAGTGCTGTGTACTTAATTGTGGAGGAATGTGAGTGTTCAGTGAAGAGTGAATACTGACTTTGTGCTTTACCTGTACCAATATTTTCGTTATCATTCGATGAAATGTTCACGTCAACGGGTTCAGACACGTAGCTTTCTCAAAAGTAAAAAGCTAATATTTTTGTGACTATCACGAAAAACTAAAACCTAACTGGCAAAGAATATTGAATAATTACTTCAAATGTCTTTAAGTAAGTGTTGGGAATTGTTCCAAGCAAATTCTCCATGATATTGGATAAGTATTTATTGAAAACATCTTTTAAACATCAATTGCACTGTTTTTTTATTTCTATTTCTTATTGTGTTAGTACATTGCATGTTACCTTTATAGATTTTAAACAAATAAAAACGTTTCGTTAACAACTTTCCCTCTTAGAATGAAAATAGAAGGTTAGGGATGGGTGTGGGGTCTAACATGCGAGAGTTCTCGCACGGGTACGCAGAGGTAGTGGGGGAAAACTTGTGCTATGGCACAACACAAGGAACAAACTTTTTAAAGTAGCTACAGTAAAATAGCTCAAATAAATGGAAAACAAAAATCAAAACGCGCTAGCCCACAATACTACGTGAATCAATTAAAAAACATCTAAATTTAAAATTATAGAAAGAATAGTGCAAGTCACCCGACAACTGCCAACGATCGCAGTCGAAAAGCACGATTTAAATGTTGGCGGTACCTGGAAGTATGTACAATTTTGTACATCAACGACCAGCTGCAAACTCATATTGTAAATAATACACCGTTTGATATTAAACTCAAAGTGTCGGTTCGTCAAGATATTAAAAATGCAAACATCGCTTGAGCAACATTCCCATGTACCGAAGTGGGCTTACTAATGCCTACTAAATTGTTTCTAATGGTAACAAATGGTATTTAGTACTCAAAGGTGAAAACATTCGTTTGATTATTTTTTGGCTCGGAATTGCTTTTCTTGAGGTACGTAAGGATGCAGAAAATAATCCAATACTTTTTAGCATACAAATAATTTTTCAATTTTCTCACCCCAGCAAGCCGGCATCCTGACTCCAAAACCCACTCGGTTCTTAATAACAAATCAAGGAAAGTTAAGTAATATTGCAATGAGTACGTCTGTTCTTGCCTGATCCGGTATTTTCGCACTACTGTACTTGGCTTTCTCAAGAGTAAAAACCTTTTCTATTATTTGACTATCAAGGAAAGCGAAAAGTTAACTCTCACGGAAGATTGAAAAATTTCTTCAAATGTTGTTTCTAAAGATGTATGAATTGTTCCAAGAACATCTCTCTACAATGTTGAATAAACTTTAATTGAAAATTTGTCTCAAACATCAATTGCATTGTTATTTTTTGATATTCTGTAAGTACATTAGTGGATAGGGAAAGGGTGGGATTTAATATGCGAGAGTTCTCGCACGGGTACGGTAGTATTACCTTACTTATTTAACGGCGCGACTCCAGCAGAAAGGCATAATTCGTCAGCTGTCTCCGTAGCGCTTGTGCTGCCTTCGGAGACAGCTGATTGGTCGGATGCTGATTGACATCGGGGCCATTCGTGTTTTTTCCGGTTGTGTGTTCGGGCCTTCACTTTCAAAACAACATTATTTCCTAATTCTGCCGTCTGCAAATGTAAAGTGAACGAGTAATATGCATTTACATATGCCGCATATATTAAAATATGCAGTTAAACAAAAAAATGCCAGAAATGCTAAAAAAATGGGCTAAAAACAGACTGTATTTGTTTTATTTTTGGTGATAGGTAAAGTTATTTACGCTTCCTTTCGATGTGCGCAATCATGAAAAATATGCAATTGCATGAAGTTCGGCGGTCTAATAATTAGATTTGAGCCAATCTTCTAGAAACTGTCGCATTGTTATCAAGGTCGATGCCACTATCGGGCGGGCGTGGCACCAGTGCCACGACGAAACCGCACCTCCACGCAGTTCATCACTCCGCCGCAAGAGACAACGCCATGCCTATTGTAAAACGGCGGGGTACTAATATTTTCCTCTCCCGATGCTAGTTGCGCAGAGAAGCTCGTGGCATGGCACGGTGCCTCGAGGCGTGCCACTGTCACCAGTAGCAGACCTTGACACCACTGAACTTCGCCGTATCGGAGAACGAAGGCGCCCGATAATGATCATCAGATGATAAGCTTGAACCGTGAGGCAGCGCAGATGAGTGCGTAACGAAGTCAGGACACCAAGCAATAATAAAATGTACTGTATCCACTCCTTTCATTGCTGATAAATACGAGTACATTCGCGGCCGCAAACAGTTTTCAGAGCATTTACTCAAAATACCCTTCGCACTTGACATATCACGGCACGCATATGTTCTATCACAAACCCTCGAATGTTTCGTCGGTGAGATGGCTACAAGGTCAAGCGGCGGTCAGCCCCACCAAAGTGCCCGATAAGGGCACGCCTCGAAATGGTATGGTTTCATTATTTCGACATCGGTACACCGGCGCTGCCCGTCCTGTTCAGAATCAGCCTATTCTAAAGTTCCATGTGCTGCAGCGGGTGCGTCAATAGTGTTAACGGCGTGATCACTGCCAATAATATCCTCTCCCGCTGGAGGCGGGGGGGTCGTGGCTGCTTAGGTGGCTGCTCTGGTGGAGAGTTCAGACGACTACCCGGACCTTTGGTTGAACGGCACAGTCTTGTCGCAAGCTCCTAAGTTGGCATGGTTAGGTGGGCTTGCCCTCCGAACGCAAGGGGTGCTTATCCAGCCCCCGGTGGAGTCACGACCATCCGACCCCAGTAAGAGGCGTACCCCCGTCGTAGGGCCTGAAATATGGCTTGCGTAGACAGGGTCTAACCTGCCGTCCTCAGGGAGGGAGCCAGAGCAATGTCAATAACACTCATAAGCGCTTCATGGCGGGCATGAATGGATACGACCGCCGGGAAAAACTCTAGTCAAGTTCCTGGGCAAGCTGCAAAAGCGAGTAAGCAGTGTCCTCAGCAGAACGTGAGTAGGCTGCACAGTGGCATGCTCCTGGGCAAGCTGAGAAAGCTAGTAGCTTGGGGATGCTCCAAAAGTGAGTAGGCTGTACAGGAGGGAACCGTAAAAGACGTCCGAAAATCCACCGGGTCAGACGGTGCGCTAGTATGTCGGTGTACGCCCACGACTCATCACCTAGCAGCGCGACTCACCGGTGAACGAGCCCGGCGTAGCCGCATCGGTCAAGTGCCTGCTGGCTTGCTTGCTGCTTGTAACAAGAGCTTGCTCCCTTGCTTGCACGGTTAGGGGGCGACAGCCCAACGGAGTACAGGAGAGGTTGGACGCTTCGGTGGAGTAGGAACCACCCACTCAAATCCGGTCATCGACGAAGCCGCGTTGTCAGGGCCCACGGAGGGAACATGGGTAGTCGGCTCCGGCCGGCGAACTCAAGGGGGGGTCTGCTCCTGGTGTAACTGAACACAAGCACCCGACCCCAGTATCCCGGCACATCCTAGTCGCAGGGCGTCTAAGCTCAAAGGGTAGGCACTCGCCCAGGCGGTCCTCGGAGGGTGGACCGATGCCGGGCGTAAGGGACGAACGTAAGGGTGGCCCCCTAGGGGGCCTGAGCGGGATCGAGGCGACCGCACGGCCCTGAGTCTCTGGCATACCCGTCGCCGATAGCTGAAAGGCAAAGGGTAGGATAGATGGTTAACAATATTGACAAGCTGGATCGGCACTGGCTAACTAAGCGGACGGAGGCCGAAGGCACGCGGGATACGATCGAGGGACCTGATTGATCGAGGGACATTGCGACTGAATGTTTAAATATAAGGCTGTAGTAATAAGGTGAGCTCTCATTAATCGACTAGGGGGCGAGACTTAATTGCGGATTCAGTAAGACTTACAATTAAGACATTTTTAAATAAGAGGTTATGCTTAAGCGGGCAACTGCACAGAGGCAATTTTGAAGCGGGCGACGACGTCGGAAACGGCGCCTTGCGCCCGCGCAGTGATTCTACCCGACCGAAGTGAGGGCCGCACGCCCGCCTCGCGTGAAAGAACAATATCGGTACATGAAGACAGTCACGTGGGCGAACGCGGAGCAGCGGTGGCACGTGGATTTCTATGCGGCAGTTAACCATTAATGTTTGGGGCATGTGTCTTCGTAATCAGGTGGGAACAAAGACTTAATCGGAGTGAGGGAAAATTAATTATTGGATTGTGCTAAAAGTGGTAAAATCTGCGTTGACAAGGCAAAGTGGGCGAGCACGAGGAGAACATAGAGTGAACAGAGCTGGGCAGCATTAAACATCCAGCTGCGAGGCGTGGACGGAAAGAGTTATTACGGACAGCGAGTTGAGAAGCAGTGGCGGGCGACGCGTGGCGAGCCCGTTGTAGCGGCGGTGTGCGGCAGGATCGCGGCGGCAAGCGTTGTGCTGGGATCGCCCGCGAGCGGCGAAGGCGGGCATCGAAACACCTGTAAGCGAGTGGTCCCTCCCCCTGCTTCGGCGTCCAGCAATCCGACGAGTCCCGAGCACCGCCGGCGGTGTGCGAGGCGTCGCCTCGTCGGCCGACTGCAGCTGCAGAGTGACGTGGCTCTGGTCTGCACGTGTGGTGTGGGTAAGAGCAAGCGGGAGAACAGTGGGAGGGGGTGAATAGATGACAGGAAGCAGTGATCTGTAGTAGAGGCCCCACAGTTGTGAAAAGGACAATAAAGAGTTAATAAATCAGAGGTTATCTAGAATAGGAAAATGATAGAGCAGATGTTTTGTGAGAAATAAGAACCACCAATTTTTGTAATTAATCGATCAATAGAAATTCATGTTCAATCCGATTACCCTTATGTTTCCATTGATGAGAATGATTGAATTCAGAGCCCATTATTCCCGGGAAAGAGTCCCTGTCCCCTGTTACAAATAACTATTGTGTAGAGTCAAATTCACGACTCGTTTCAATATATATATATATATATATATATATATATATATATATATTGTCACGCCCCGTACGCAGTCCCCGGCGGCGTGGGAGCGCCGGAAATCCGTGAGGGCGGCCCAGGCCTAGCTCAGTCGGTCAATTTTGTTACCTTTCTGAAAATAAGCGGTGATGGAAGGAACTGCAAGGTGCAATACAATGACAATAACAATTTGGGTGACTGGTAAACACAATAGAAGGTTTATTTCCGCCTAATGATAGGCCGGAGAAGTTACACAAGGAATTTTAGAAGAAATGCCCTACCTAGTGAGCTCTGATTAGGAACAAAAGAAACTTAAATCTAAGAGAAAAGCAAAAATAAATTCACAATGCAATTATTATACTGATTACACAAAGGAAACGATCGTTCGCCCTCTGAACTGGCGATTACGTGCCTCAGCGTGGCACCGCAACTCACAAAAAAAAGTCTTTGTACGGTCGTTGACCAAATACAATGCCTGATGATGATGATGATGGTGCTGAACAGGCGTCAAACGGCACCGGTGGCAGCTGGTCGCGGCGGCGGCGGCGTGTCGGCCTCTCAAAGCCGAAGGGGCGCTCGTCGGCACAGCGGCGGCGTGGTGTGCTGCGGCGGCGGCAGTTTCGTTGGCCCGAATCACGAGCAATCGCGTATCTCACGCACAAAGTCACACGGCGCGATCTGAGAGTTCCAATAAGTTCTATGCGAGCACAAATCTCGGAGAGTATCGGTCTAATTGCCAGTGGTGGCAGAGTTCAAAAATTGATACTCGGAAAGAATTTCTCCCGGCTATCGAGATTAAGCAAGACAGAATTGGATTGCACGGGGCAATCTCAAATCGCTCCCCAGAGCACGCGATGCCGGAGGTACCTCGACCTCTCTCCTCAGCTCTCGCCACCCAAGTCTCTCGTACCCTCACTTTGTGTGTCTTTCCCTCTTCCCCCCCCCAAATTTTCGCAGATATTTCGAAATCATCTCTTCCCCACAGAATTCTACCCCTGATTGGTTGAGTGTGATGGCGTCTTAACTATTTTTTTAGCCAACCAGCTCCGGCGATTCTGGGAATTTTCCTTACTCTGTCTCATTCCAAAAGCCCTCTTCGTCTATCGAAGAAAGTAGGTCAAGAAGGGTGTGAGACATGATCGTTGTACCCCCGAAGGTTGCAGTGAATTACAACTTTGAGCTTCCCAGCGCGAGTGACAGCCAAAAAAAACGTGACGGGCACGCGCCGCGAACCTATTCAAATAGTTCTGGGGTGCCTGAGGTCCCGAACAAAAGGTCTCCCCTCGTCCCCTAGTGCCATAAACATTCGTGGAGGGCGCGTGTCGCGCGCTTGCGGGCGGTCAGCGGGGCACGGTCGGTTCTCTCCACGCACTAGCCTTCTGCATCGGCATTTTATTTATGAAAATAATTCGCAGAAGAACTAGCGTACCGCTACAATATATATATATATATATATATATATATATATATATATATTTTGACCGTATTGGTCAAAACACAAAGAATAGGCGCTCCACCACATTCAAAAGTAGCGCGCAGAGTGAGGAACCGCGGCGGAACGGATCGACAGAGTCGTGAACGAGCGCACGGGGTAGTGGGAACTGATCGGTCTGACCGCGCAAAAGCGAGAGTTGGCGGTTGAGCAGCTTGGTGTGAGGACGGTATGCAATGGTGGTTAGAGTGCGATGCTTTGATGTGCAAGAAATCCAGTGTAATCGGGACAACAGGTATTTAAGAAAGAGAAATTGTGATGAACTGTGAAATAAGCGAGTGTAAGGATTGTGGTGAACTTATTTAAGAGAGAATAATTACGGAATTTAATAAAAAAGGGGAACAGTGCACGGACACGTGGGCGATGCGGGTTAATGATAGTTGGTGCGGCTGTGCTGATGTGTGATTATGCGGTGGAGCTGCTGAGCTGATACGATTAAAGTCATCGTGTGAAGAAAGAAACCGTGGGAAGGCGACGCCGGTGGATTGGAAACGGGCTGCGGTGACACGTGGGCAGACGGAGCATCGCGGGCATCAAGGTTACCTTCCGGTCTCAGGCGGAACGGCAGCAACGCGTCACGTAGAAATCGACGATCGTAACGATCAGATAAGTAATTCTAATTGTGAACAAATAGAAGGAAAATTAAATGAAACGCCAGGTCAGGATGCTCACTGTGTAGCGTTGAAAGTAATGATGTGCGTAGTAGCATATGAATGGCACGTAGTTTTTCCAAAGGGTTGGAAGTTGCATAAGCGGGAATGATAATGTAATGGTGGGAAGGTTAGAGAGGTACAGAATGAACCATAGAATTATGATCAAAGCAATGATGCAAGCTATGTTGGTAATGTAATGATGTCTTATTGTTCTTTTGTTCTAATAAATTCTGTTTGTATGATAGTAGGCCTTTGAATCCAGATACTGTAGATTAAAGTAACCCCCTTAAAGAACTCCTGTACCCATACATAAAAATTTTATGATATGTGTAACCGTGAGCCAGCAAAGGTAAGTACGGTCACATATTATTGGCGCCCGAAATTCAGGGACAGGGAAAGATTGGTAATTTGTAATGAGATTTGAACAAAATTCAATCCCCATAAGTGCATACTTTAATCAGCAGGTATCTGAATTAGTTGCATGACTGGAAAAGGCAGAAGACAGTGTAAATTTCTTGATAATGTCAGCATTCCAGTTTTAAATATTTCAAAGAGAGTTTAAGTGTATTAAATATATCAATATTCTCTAACATATTGCAGTGGAATCAGTGAAGTGTTGTTTGAAATAATTTAATTGAAAATCAAAAGAAATGTTGTATGAGCATTAGTTACAATTCAGAAAATATTTTGATAAGTGTTAAATGCCAGTTTCTGTATCAAGGTGTTGTTGGAAATAATTCATTTACAATTTAGAAGAAATTTTGATGAGTATTAAGTGCCAATTTCATATGCCAAGGTGTTGTGTAAATTAATTCCTTTGCAATCCAGAAAATATCTTGATAAGTATTAAGTGCCAATTTCATTTGCCAAAGGTTGTGTGAAATAATTCATTTACAATTTAGAAGAAATTTTGATGAGTATTAAGTGCCAATTTCATATGCCAAGGTGTTGTGTAAATTAATTCCTTTGCAATCCAGAAAATATCTTGATAAGTATTAAGTGCCAATTTCTGTGTCAAGGTGTTGTTTGAAATAATTCATTTACAATTTAGAAAACATTTTGATGAACATTAAGTGCAAATCTCTGTGTCAAGGTGTTGTTTGAAATAATTCATTTACAATTTAGAAAACATTTTGATGACTATTGAGTTTAAATAACAAATAGATGGGAATTTTAATTAATGTGTTTTAAGGTAGTGCAGATATTGGAATGTAGTTTTCTTTTTAAGATTGTTACAACGTGGCCAGTAAAAAGGCGCTGAATTCAGTGTAAATACCAGGGTAATTATTGTAAGGCATTCCTATGTGTATATCATCATACAATACAAGGATAATTTTTATGAAACAAGATCATAATGTATATGTGGCAATGAATAATATGTTAGGGCATAATTATTGGAAAGTGGTATTACAGTGAGGGTGTACATGAGTGTAATTATCAGGGTATAATTTTGTTGAAGAGTCCTTACAGTGTGTATCTAAATAAACACAGTGTGTTAGGGTATGATTTCTGAAGTATTATTACAGTAGGTGTATTCATTGAGTTCAATGAGCAATACATTAGGAACAAAATCCTTCATGTTAGAATATAAATTTGGGTTTTAGGTGCTGCCCAGTGCATTTTGAAGCACTGATTGGACGTGTGTGTAAATGAATATTATGAAGTTATGAGCTATTTTGGAGACATAGTAGCATTAATTATTTGATGAACATTACAATTCAAGTAGTTGCAACTGAATAAGATTTATCGAGATTTTTTTTATTTAGGTGGATGAGAAAAAAAAAAATAAGTTGCATTCAGTAATGTGCAGGAAGACTATCTGAGACTGATTCAATGATAATCTAATGAATATTTTGAATTCAGTTGAATTATGTCAATGTGAATTTTGTTACAGATGTCAGTGTAATTACATTTAATTATTTTGTGTGTATTTCTAGGTGTTTTGAGCTTGAGTGCATTTTGTTTGTGAATTGTTCCCAGGTGGATGACGGAGGTCAATAATTTGTTTGATGTGTGTTTTTTTCTTGTATGTGTTTTGATGAGTTATGTATAGGATCGTAATATATGCGGCATCACTCACATCTAATTCAAAGCAATTCAGATTGTGTTAGGGTCATTTTTGAGAGTAATTAGGATGCCGTTGGTGTGAAGTGAAGTAATTTGTAGTATTCGGTGTATGCCTCTGTGAGCATCCTGAAGTTGGGCAATAGATTTTGGGAGGAATCAAGCGTGTAGGAGGGCGATTAGTCAGAAATAGGTGTAGTAGGGTGCAATTTGGGGGCATAATGGAAAAGCAAACGGGCACAATGATGGGAGAGGAAGAGAAGCGCGAGGACAGAGATCATTATGATGAGGATGATGGAGGTAAATGGGATGAGTCGTTACTAGAAGATTCGGACAGAGCCAGAATGGAGTTATCGGGGGCGAGTGCGTCGACACCAAATCTGGGAATGGTGAAGAGAAACGGAACAGAGGACTTACTGAGCATGCTTCATCAAATCATGGCAGGACAAGAGAAGCTCGAAGAACGGGCACATAGAAGAATGGTTGAGGAGCTAGAGAAGCAGGACGAACGGGCACAAAGAAGAATGGTCGAGGAGCAAAAGAATCAGGAAGAACGAGAGAAGAGAATAACTGAGGAGCTAGAGAAGCAGGAAGAACGGGCCCAAAGGAGAATGGTTGAGGAGCAAAAGAAAATCATTGATGAACTGAAGGAACATAAACAAGAGCAAGTGAGACAAATACAAGAACAATACCAGGTTATAGTGGAGAAGTTCGAGTCATGGGAACAAAGAATAGACGGGCGAGTTCAAGAGATATGCAGTGAACTTAGTCGAAACATTACCACAAAGATGGAAGGACGGATTGAGGCACAGGATAAAGCCATCGAGTCACTGCATGTGCAAGTGAAGGGAGTATCACAAGGGATGGAACGGAAGATAGAAAACTGCAAGAGGGAGTTGGCAGACACGAAGGTAGAATTGAAGGAGTCGGTGGCAGCCTGTAGAAAGGAAGTGCAGAAGGACGTTCGGAAATGTGAGGACGACATCGCGGAATTGCAAATAGAAGTTCAAGAATTAAAAGAGGTTAAGACGGCGCCAAATGTGGGAGGGGGCCCAGTTAATATAGCAATACCATCCTCATTAAAATTTTCGGGCGACGTAAAAGAGAATCCATACTCGTTCATGAGAGCTGTGGAGCGATACCTAGCGGTTAGTTGTCTCCCTGAGAAGAGTAAGACGCAGGTAATATACCAGATGCTGCAGGATAACGCGAGGACCTGGGCAGACACCATCACACCATTTCCAAATACTGTAACGGAGTTTAAGCAGATGTTTTTTCGAAGATATTGGAGCGAGGATATCCAGCTAAATTTTAAGATGGGTCTCATGAACAGTATGTACAAGCCATCAGGTGGGGGCGGAATGAGAGATTACGCGGCTAGGCGCATCATGGATTTCCGATCGTTATCGCCACCCATGAGCGATCAAGAAATCATGTGCATCCTAATCAGACAATTTCCAACAACTACCCAGAATTTGCTTAGGAGCGCGTGTCATACAGATTTAGAGAAGTTTCAAGACGCATTAGGGAGCTTCGATCAGACGTTCGCTAATGCACCGAAAAACAGAAATGAAGTGAATGTAAATGCAATGATGGTGAGGGGCGCTCAAGAGCAAGAGAGGGGAGGAAAGCAAAGCGCTAGAGTTTGGGGTGATCAGAGGGGCGGAGAAAACCAAAGAGGATATGATAGGCAGCAGGAGAGCGAAAGTCGAAGGAACGGCGAGCGGTCGAGACAACCTAATGGAGGAAACGGAGGAGAAGGTTCACGTGGTAACGAAATGAGACCAAATACCAGCGGGACGGGTTACAACCCAAATTTAAACGAAGGGAGTTCGTGTTGACGGGAGACCCCAACACGAACAATCACGGAGTAAGCAACGAGGTTTCCATCAAGTCATTTCAAGTGGTCGATTACGAGGATGAGCCCTGGATCAAGAGAAAAAGCAGCCAGAAGATTCGTCGGAAATGTCCAACCGTCATGATATCATGCTTAGGTGAAGAAGTGGAAGCATTGGTTGACACAGGATGTATGGCGAGCGCGATTTCGGAGGATCATTATGAGAGGTTAGTGGCGACGGGAAAACATGTGGCGGCATTACCGATGACGAGGTCGTATGTAATTGGGGCCACCCAGAAGAGGTCAAGCCCCATTACGAAACAAGTGATGTTAGAAGTATGTATTGGTGGGTATATGTACGAGATGGTTGCGCTGGTGGTGAGGCATTTGTTGTATCCGGTTATATTGGGGATGGATTTCCTGGCGAACAATCGGGCTGTCATAAATCTCGAAAAGGGGCACATCATTGTAAACGGAGACGAGATGTGGATTGATACAGGAGGCGAGGAGGACGAAGAATACAATATTAGCGCGGGAGTAATAAGTGGTGAAAGCGTGGAGGAGTGGATAGAGCAACAGGCTGACGGAGCTGAGATGTTGGATGATAGGGGTAAAATCGAGTTGAAGGAATTGCTATTAGAGAACAAGAAAATATTTATGAAAAACGGTGAACCTATTAAGGAGTACGAATTTAGGATACAATTAACAGACTATACACCATTCAGGGAGAGGAACTATCCCATACCTGCAGCCTATCGAAAAGAAGTAGCGGAATTGATCAGAGAGATGACGGAAGAAGGGATCATAAAGAGGGCGTCCACATCTTACACCAGTCCGATAGTCATCGTTAAGAAGAAGGACGGAGGACTTCGGATTTGCTTAGACGCGAGAAGACTGAATGCTGTGACCTTGCCATACCGAGACGCTCCTCCGGAAGTGGAGGGAATTCTGAGAGGATTCGGAGGGTGCGAGGTGTTCTCGTGCACGGACTTCAGTAGGGCCTATTGGCAAATGAAAATCGCTGAGGAAGACCAACAGTACACGGGATTCATGGTGGAAGGAATATGCTACGTCTTCAGAAGAGTACCATTTGGTCTGCGAAACAGCGGGGCAGCACTGGTTCAGTGCATTGACAGGATAATAGGGGGTCGACTACAGGACAGAGTGACAGTTTACGTTGATGATGTTGTGATTAAATCCAAATCCATTTCCGAGCATCTTCGAGATTTACGAGAGTTGTTCGGCATACTGAAGGAAAACAATTTGGTGTTGAACATCAAGAAGTCGAGATGGGCTACGAGGACTATCCATTTTCTGGGGTACGAGATCACGACAGAGGGCATTGGTATGAAGCAGGACACGATTCGGGAGATACAACAAATTCCGGCGCTCAAGAATGTCAGACAAGTTCGGCGGCTGATTGGCACTTGTAATTATTATGCTCGGTTCTGCCCTAACTTCGCTATGATAATGTCACCGTTTCATAAGCTGTTGCAAAAAGGGAAGAGATGGAAGTGGGATGATTCCCATGAGGAGGCATTTAATGAAATCAAGGCCATGTTTTACAGGCATTGTGTGGTAGCACACCCTGACTTTAGCAAAACGTGCATACTACAAACTGACAGTAGCGACTTCGGAATGGGGGCCGTACTGTATCAGGAGGTGGAAGGAAGAGAGAAAATCATCGCAATCATTAGTCGGGTGCTCAAAGGCCCAGAGATTCGGTACACCACGACTGAAAAAGAAGCGGGGGCTATTGTATGGGCTATTACCAAATTAAGACCCTATTTGATGGGTAGGCACTTCATTGTGCGCACAGATCATAAGGCCCTGACGTTTTTGAACAGATGCCATACACAGAATGATCGATTGTATAGATGGACCTTGTATCTGCAGCAATTTTCATTTGATGTAGAACACTGTAAAGGGGAGTTAAACTACTTACCCGACCTACTAAGCAGGAAGACTCCCAAGGGAAACGAGGCTTACGCTAACGAAAGGCAGTTTCAAGTGGCAGCGATAGACCTTGGAGTGACGGACGCGCCGCTAGTCGATTGGGAAGACCTAATTGCGCTACAGGAACAAGACCCTGACATTAGTAAGGTAAAGTCTTACAAAGAGGGGAGAATGCCACGGGAAGACCCGGATTACGAGGAAATGGAGGAGAAGCAAGATGAATGGAAGTTAATCCAGGGAGTGGTGACCAGGAGAGTGACAAGAAACGCAGAAATATTTAGGTTGTGGATACCTAAGAGTATCACGGAGCAATTGATTAAGCATGTTCATACGTCCATGGCACATTTCGGAGCGGAGAAAATTACGAAGGTAATACAAGAACTATGTTACTGGAGGGGAATGGCCCGGCAAATTAGAAAGGTCGTGAGTCAATGCAACTTATGTCAGAAGGCGAAGTACCCAAACAAGAGCTTTGCAGGACCCATGCAATCAATAATTCCGCTTGGGAAAAATGATATAGCAGCCGTGGATATTTACGGACCACTGCCGAAAACCAGAAATGGAAACCAGCACATATTTGTAACTATTGACGTATTTTCGAAATTCGTCCAAATTTACCCCATAAAGAGAACGAATGCTCAAACTTGTCTGAGGAAGTTAAAGATATTTTTTGACGTAGCAGGACCATACCAAAGAATACTGTCAGATCATGGAACCATGTTTACCAGCCGACAGTGGCAGCAAACATTGATGGGACTTGGAACAAAACCAGTATTTACATCAATCCGACATCCACAATCAAATCCGGCGGAACGGGTCATGAGGGAATTATCTAGAATGTTCAGAACATATTGCCACGAGCAGCACGACAGATGGGGAGAGCTAATACCGGAGATTAATAGGTGGTTGCCGTCCATTCCACACGATAGCACGGGTATTACACCGTACGAGGCACATTTTGGACGTAGACCACCCCACGTCTTATACGCACTCGACAGAGAAGAGGTATTCCAAAGACCGCAGGAGCCATCACAGGAAACAGTCCGCGAGAATTTAGTCAAAATGAGCGAAGTACGACTAGCAAAAATGAAGAAAACGCCATACGAATTCAAGGTGGGACAAAAGGTGTTGGTTAGGGTACCTAGAGTGTCAAATCCCAAACTAAAAACTTATTCGAAGTTTTTCCTCCTTTATGAAGGACCATATGAGATAAAGGCAATTAAAGCTCCAAATGTGGCGGAACTAATGAATGAGCGGGGAGAAACAGTCGAACAATACAACTTTTACAACTTGAAGGCATACCATGAGGGACAAGATCAAAACTAAAGGAGAACCCTGGAAGCAATGGATTAGAAGATTATTTTTCACTGTGTAAAAAAAAATCTTGATAACGTGGGGGGTTATTTGACCGTATTGGTCAAAACACAAAGAATAGGCGCTCCACCACATTCAAAAGTAGCGCGCAGAGTGAGGAACCGCGGCGGAACGGATCGACAGAGTCGTGAACGAGCGCACGGGGTAGTGGGAACTGATCGGTCTGACCGCGCAAAAGCGAGAGTTGGCGGTTGAGCAGCTTGGTGTGAGGACGGTATGCAATGGTGGTTAGAGTGCGATGCTTTGATGTGCAAGAAATCCAGTGTAATCGGGACAACAGGTATTTAAGAAAGAGAAATTGTGATGAACTGTGAAATAAGCGAGTGTAAGGATTGTGGTGAACTTATTTAAGAGAGAATAATTACGGAATTTAATAAAAAAGGGGAACAGTGCACGGACACGTGGGCGATGCGGGTTAATGATAGTTGGTGCGGCTGTGCTGATGTGTGATTATGCGGTGGAGCTGCTGAGCTGATACGATTAAAGTCATCGTGTGAAGAAAGAAACCGTGGGAAGGCGACGCCGGTGGATTGGAAACGGGCTGCGGTGACACGTGGGCAGACGGAGCATCGCGGGCATCAAGGTTACCTTCCGGTCTCAGGCGGAACGGCAGCAACGCGTCACGTAGAAATCGACGATCGTAACGATCAGATAAGTAATTCTAATTGTGAACAAATAGAAGGAAAATTAAATGAAACGCCAGGTCAGGATGCTCACTGTGTAGCGTTGAAAGTAATGATGTGCGTAGTAGCATATGAATGGCACGTAGTTTTTCCAAAGGGTTGGAAGTTGCATAAGCGGGAATGATAATGTAATGGTGGGAAGGTTAGAGAGGTACAGAATGAACCATAGAATTATGATCAAAGCAATGATGCAAGCTATGTTGGTAATGTAATGATGTCTTATTGTTCTTTTGTTCTAATAAATTCTGTTTGTATGATAGTAGGCCTTTGGATCCAGATACTGTAGATTAAAGTAACCCCCTTAAAGAACTCCTGTACCCATACATAAAAATTTTATGATATGTGTAACCGTGAGCCAGCAAAGGTAAGTACGGTCACAATATATATATATAAACAGGACGTTGGTATGTATATAAATGGAAAATTTCAACACCGTTGGACCGATCTCCATGAAAGTTGGCACTTCTACGTGTTTATTCACCGTGAAGGTTTATGTGTTGATAATTCTCTTGTAACTCCACTGCATGACGCTACATATTCACTACATATTCACGTCAAATGCAACTTGCAACACACTCGACAGCATTTTGGATCTATATCGTTAAATAACTCTTAAACATGGCGTTCTAGGGTCTTAAAAACAAAAAAAATGAGAGCGAAGACCTCAAAGAAATGTTTCTTTCACCGTAGTCTACAGGATGAAACCTTGAACATTCTATTACATTTTTGCTGCTCCGGCGCTTCCCAATATTATCTCACCTGCTCAGTGACGTGCAAAATCTGCAAGTAAATGTGAATGGGAGGGACAGAGAGCGGCAGAGACAGAGACAGACAGGGACAGGGTGAGGGAGGGAGGAAGGGAGAAATAGAAAGGGAATAGGGGGGGAAAGAGGTAGATGAAGGGCAGAAAAAAGTCTGCCGGGTTTTCCTAGTAACACGTAAATCGAACTATTGCACTAATATAGCAGAAATGATCGAACAGAATGAGCTTCAACGACTGTTAGGCAAATGCAAAGTCATTCCACAGTGCAGATGAATCGCATGCAGATTATTGTACCTGCATACTGAACAGATAAACGTACAGTTTACATGAGTATACGATAGTGTGAGTGAGTGTGTGAGTGTGCTTGAGAGTAAAATTTGTGTAAAAGAGAAAGCCATAGTGTAACATTGGATAGAATAACCATTGGAGTCATAGTCATCGGAAGACGAGGAACAGTTCAGCCTTTATGTTCAAGAAGAAGCCTCCAGACGAAAGCCCTATGAAGGAGACAAGAATACGTGCTCCCATATTACTCATTTCTGATCCAGACCTTGTTGCTGTTCAGACCTATACGTCGGTTCACTCTTTTCGAGCGTGAGAAATATACGCTTTAGGAGGGGAAGTCATTTTGATGAGAGAGGGGAGAACTCGTGGTGAAGTAATCGCCAAAGGCGGCCGCATGATTGATTCATACTTCTGATAAAATGTTGGTATAATTATGTATGCAAAATCTAAAATATTATTTTAATAAGCCATTTGCCGAAAATATCTTGCTTTAATATTAATGGAAAGCAGTATTACACTTGAGCTATAAACTAACATAATGAAGTCTGAGTCGCTTTTCAAAACTCGTCTACATGAGGGTTATTCAATAAAAAGTGAAACTGATCCTAAAATAATATTATCAAAAACTCACATTTTTTTCTCCTTCGCCATTAAGTGCAATTCATTTTTATTGTGTCATGGTCTTTCGGAATACACGTTCAAAGCCATGTTTTGACAGCTATAATATCACGACTAAAGCTTTACTAATAGAGTTTTCACAATCGAATCACCACCTTTGGAAGCCTTACTTGACATTTTATTCGTCGGCAATGATTATGTTCTTTCACCAATCATCCCCTTCATCCTGGACGCAGTTTTCAGACATACACGTCAACAAGATGCTGAACAGGAAGTCAGGAGATGGGGATTCTTCCGAATACATTCATCTGACATGTGCGAGTAGCGCTTTAAAATGATGTGAGCAATACCTACTGAACACTCCAGGATTTTTGCAGATTGTCTAATAGTGACAGTTATTGGAATCGATGCTAAAGGTTGTGGCTGCGGTGTTGTTCGTAATCATAGTATATCGTCTAGAACCATCTTGCGATTTGCAGATCTTTTCCACTTCTGAAGGCTTTATTCCACGGGAAACAAACATCATGTGACATTATGGGCTATCCAGAAGCGGTACGCTTATATCTGAGCGTTTCTGAAGCAACATTGTTCATTAGCTCACAAAACTTTACAGGATAACGTTACTTCAGAGTATCCGACACCACTCACTTTGAGGCATTCTCCACTGTAACCACATTTAACTTGTTCCAAACAGGGGCACGTGTTAAAAGACTTAGTAGTAGTAAAAAAAGTTTGTCGTTCACGGATCGATCATTTTTTTAGCAATTTCTTGAATGTCAGGTCAATCTTTTTTAACTACACGTGTATAGTTTTTTTCCTTTCCACAGAAAACAAAGCAAATCAATGAAACATAACAACAATGAGAATATGCAGTAAAATTATTGAAATTAATACATTTGTCACTCTTCTGATATTAAAATAATGATATTTGCCATTTTCAACAGATTGATTAGTAAATATCAGTGATTTTAGAAAAGCAAACGAGGCATAAAGTAAACAATTTTGACATTAAAGCTGGATATAATTTCAGTTAGGTTAAATATTTACGTTGCGGACTTACTTCCTATTATTCATTACTGAGTGACAACATACATCATTGTGTAAAGCAAAATATAATAGTAATGTTTATTTAATATGTTACAATGACAATACATTTGTGAAATAAAATTACAGATCCCAGTTGAATTATTTTAGATATTTGAATCGGATACTCCAGAGTAACAATCTTCGAAATAAATATGGAACGCTTGCCTCAAGCTGATTTTTTCTACTGATCGGATATTTTCATTAAATATTTTTCAATCCTTAATGTACCAGAAATCAATAAATTAGTGGTGCTATAGAATGGCACAGACTTTCGCCCACTAGTTAGTTTCCTATATTTCCTATAGTACTAATATATTAAGTTGACGGAGATGACTTCAATTATTTCTTCATGTAATTACGTCAACAACACTACATCAGAATTCCCCCAACTCATACCAGCTGCTACCTACCGCCGCCCTAACATAATTTTTTTTTACATTTGCTGGATTTTTCGTTTTTTTAAAACATTGAAACGAAAAATTATTTTAAGAATATAAAAGAAGAATAAATCCTCGACCAACATAGAAAATTTAGTTGAAAAATGTGTTGCCGTTTTTACGATAAAGGCGTATAAGCATTACTGTAAATGCGATATTTGAAGATTTTTTCACAGAAAACTATTGAGTTTTCGAAAAAAAATTCATTGAATGTTATTTAAAGCACTTCTATTCACAAATGCAATAATGTACACAAAGGCTGTAAACATGCACATTAAAGGTATGACAGATATTTCACAAAAATTGCATTTGTGTCAGTTTTGGAAAACAAAAGAATAGAGCAAAATTAATTTTAGGTCATCTTAAACACTGTAATTAGCACTATCCCTACGAAAAGTTTGAAGAAAAAATTTGGAGCCGGTTGTGAAAAAATTGCGTTTGAGTGTTTTTGAAAACACGAATTTTTAAGCTCGTTCTCACAGAAAACTTTTGAGTTTTCGAGGAACTTGGCATTATTTAAATCACATGTACTACTAAATGCAATAACGTGAACAAATCACCGCTAATGTAAATATTAAAGACGTGAGAGGTGCGCACCCTTAAAAGGCGCACCAAAACAACGGCGCGAAGCCAAGACTTCCCGGGAACGCGGCTCGGCGGACCGTAACCGACGCCGGCTTATGGGAGAAGAGAGGCCAGCGGGCGATGCCGGAGCCAGCAAGCGAGGCTATGTCGTGGCCCGCTATATAAGCGGCCGGCGACACTGAGACAGCAGTTGCACACAGTGAGCCTGCGTGTCAAGTCAAGGGCATATAGTGAAGTGTGAGAAACTGTGCTACGTCATTGGACTTCCTCTGGTTTTGTGGTTGGACTTGGCGAGTTATTGGACGTCTTCTGCATACTTGGAATTGCTTGGCTACGACTACGGAATTATTCTTTTGGATTTTGGAATTGTACTCACTCGCCTGTATTGTTGCTTGCAAGTTGTAATAAACAAAGTTGTTGGAAATTTGTGCCTTTCTGAACATAACAAGAGGCTAGTCAAAAAATTACATTTTTATAATTTTTGAAGAAACAAAAGAATAGAGCAACGTGATGTTTATATCATCTTACAGAGTATACTTAGCACTATTCCTACCAAACGTTTAAAGAAAAAATTTGGAGCAGTTTTCGAGTATATCTTCTTTTGTTATTTTTAAAAATTGAACAAATTGCGCGAAATATTGCTCGAGAACTACAAAAATGTTTTTTAAAAAAATGTACATGAACTTAATGAAAGAACTAATTATAAACAACAAATTTCATTCGAAGGAAAAACATTTTATCCTTTAATTTTGCAGTTGTAGGAAGACTAACATTTTAAAACTTAAATTTTTTACAGAATTGACATACAGAACAAATGCCTATTACGCATACATGAGTGTGTGTCTATTGCAAATTCTTTAGAATAACACATTACTACACAATCCTTATCTAAAAAAAACTTTCACATTACGAATAACGATTCACACTCTGTTACATACAGAGTGTCTGAAGAGGAAACGTCGAAACTTCGAAAAAAAAGTTCTTAAGGCAATTCTAAGCATATTTTGTCTAATAAACTACGTAGATATTCCGAATGGTTGACCCGCAATAAGCACTCAAAAGCTGGTTTGAAAAATTGATTTCTAGGCAAAAAGTGGCATTATAGAAGCATACAAACACTCCAGAAACCTATAAGTTGTATATTATTTACAAAAGAAGTTAATATATTTGTTCATAATGAAGAATTAAGTGAGAAATAAAAAGCACCCAATTTACACAATTCGACTGCTTTTTTATTTCTCGCTTAATTTTTCTGTCTGAGCAAATATATTCATTTCTTTTGTAAATAAAAAAAATTGTTTCTGGACTGTTCCTATGCTTCCATAATGCAAACTTTTGCATAGAAATCATTTTTTCAAACCAAATTTTGAGTACTCATTGCGGCCCAACCATTCGGAATATCCATGTAGTTTATTAGACAAAATATGCTTATAATTGGCTTAAGAGCTTATTTTCGAAGTTTCGACGTTTCCTCCACGGACACCCTGTATATTTCATTTGTTTATATTTCAATCAACATTTCTAAATGAATGTATCAAATTGGAAAACAAATACTGTGCATTCGAATAGAAATTGACTTGAATGTTGAAATCAATGTTGGCAAGTTAAAAACCATTCGACCAACCGACGAGATTTCTAGACAAAACGCCCCGAGCATCTCCGAATTCGCGAAAGGACTTGCATAACCCACCAGATGCACTCCCAAACTACCAGTCCGAAACAGATTCCGTGCGGGACTGTACCACTTCCCCTAGCACAGCGCGGCGCTGGCGCTCCTGGGCCCCGGCGGCGGCGCGCGGCGCGGGCGGGCCCCGGGCGCCGGCAGCGCCGGAAGGGGATCATGCGACGCCCGGGAGGTTTCCTGCGCCCATTATGCCGCTTCCGGCGGGCGAAACTCGCTGGAAAAGGAACTCTTTCACATATCCGCTGCGATGGACTCGGCGAGCGGCGCGGCGTGGGAGGGGGCGGCGGCGATCGCACGCCTCCGGGTCGGGCGCGCTCTCAGTCTCACCGCGGAATCAAGCGAATCCAGATTTACTGTTGTGCGAGAAAATGGCAGGTGCATCCAAGCGTAGGGCTGAAAAAAATTATGATTTACATGACAAGTGCACGAGACACAGTGAAATGCGGCTATTAAACGTGTCGGACGTAAACCAGAACGATGCTCAATGAAGTGAAACGTAATCGTATTGATTCCTCAACGAATGAAATACACAAGGAGAAAAAAACCAAAGAGAGATTACATTTATACGAATTAAAAACGCGTCTAAATATCTATGCTATTTCATCCATTTTCAATCTTCGAACAAAGGCATCAAAGAAGTATTTTGACGTTTTTAGTTTTAGAATACAGTAATCAACATTTGCGAGAGTTAGGTTCCTAAAAACATCACGAATATAAAATCCGCGAATGTTGAGTCTAAGTTTTAATGAGGAAAGGAAGGTTAGGTTCCTGGACATCGACAAACTGTTTAAAAAAAAGAAAAATATCTGACAATCAATTACAGAAGAACTGTGTAAGCGCTACTACAAACAGAATTCAGAATTAACATCTCAAAATGAAGAAATAAAATAATGTTTGTAACTCATTTAAAGTTTGAAAGAGATTGGATATAGGATTTGTTTCATCTAGTTTTGTTTCATCACCTTCCTCGTTTTTCTAATATCCAAGTATGGAAGATTCTTTTTAATTTTTGAAGTTATTTCCATGTTCGGATCACAATCCAATGCCAGTTCCACCAGAGCTTGTTGAATTTAGAACCCCAACAACAGTTTTGACATTGACGTTTCGCCAGGGCCAATGATTAGTGAAATATTTTTTGTTTTGATTTTTTAAATGTTTTTATTTTTATCTTGATTTAATGTAACTGTTATTTTCAAAATTGACCTAGGAAATCAATTACATTTTGCCTTTGTTTTATGCATGTTTTACCACAATAATGTGGGTTTTGGAATATCGTGTAGTGGAGTCTTAGTCTTAAGTGTTCATGTTTTGAAAATGTATTTTAATCTATTCATTTATTCTGTAAATGTATGTGTTGTTCTATTTCCTGTTACGTAAAATTTAAACTAGTGGTGCTACAGAATGGCACAGACTTTCCCGCATTAGTTTTCTATTTCCTTGGGTCTTCGCTAGCTAATCGGAATTGCCACAAACTCTTTCTTGCCAGCTACCATCTATCACCGCCAAAAGTACATTTTTTGTCATTTTCTTAATTTTTCGGTTTCCTATTGGTAGAACGAAAATATTAATTTTAGAATATTAAAGAACACAAAAACCTAGCCGTAAATAGCAATTTTCTTTTAAAAATTATGTGCCGTTTAAGAGAAAATGACACTACTAAACATGCGAAATTGAAAGCTCATTTTCACTCAAAATTTTGAGTTTTCAAAATACTTTATTTGAAGTTATTTGAAGCACTTACACTCACAAATATAATAATCTTTACAAATTGCTGGTAATGTGCATATTAAAGATGTGAGAGATCTTTCAAAAAATTTACAATTTTATAATTTTTGAAAAACCAAAAATATAACTCAAAATAAACTTTGCGTCATATTAAAGAGTGCCATTAGCATTATCCGTTACGAAAGTTTCAAGAAATAATTTGCAGCCATATGAGCAATTTGCAGCTATATGAGAAAATGGCGTTTGAGCGTTTCTGAAAATTCCGCAATTTGAGCTACTTTTCACAGAAAACAGTAGTGTTTTCGAGACCTTTACTTGACATTATTTAAAGCATATATACTCGTAAATATAATAATGTGAAAAAATCACCGATAATGTAAATATTAACGACGTGAGAGACAAGTAAAAAAATTTTCATTTTTGTAATTTTTGCAAAAATAAACTGATAGACCAATATGGCTTTTATGACATCTGATAGAGTACACTTACCACTATCCCTACCAAAAGTTTGAAGAAAAAATTTGGAACAGTTTTTGAGAAAATCTTGTTTTTGTAATTTTTTAAAATTGCACCAATTGCACGCAATATTGCGCGAAAAATACAAAAATTTCAAAAAAATGTAGATGACCTTAAAGAAAGAACTGACTATGAAGAAAAAATTTTATTTGAAGAAAAAAATCTCCATCTTCAATTTTGTAATTGGAGAAAGACGCCGAAAAAAATTCAGACTTTCACAATTTTCGAAAATTCAGAGTTATCCCTGAAAATCGGACCTATGCCATGTTAATAAGTGTATTTTACTCTATTCATACAAGAAATTTAAAGAAAAAATTTGTAGCCGTTTTTGAGAAAATTTTGAAAATCCCAGAGGGGGCTGCATATAAAGTACCTCCAAATTTTGAAGAATCTTTTTCAAAATCTCAAAGCTTTGACTAGAAGCAGATCCACCGGGGAATATCCATTTTGGAAGAAATCGTACGTATGGTTTAGGCGCTAGCAGTGTCCACAGACGGACGGACAGAACGATGTTTTCCTTTCAATTGGGTTTTCGGTATCAAGGACCTAGAAGACAGGGTTTCTGGCTACACCACGTGTTAGGGGATTTTGTTTTCTTAATTTAGCAACTGGTTTTATCCCCTTATTCGTTTTCACGGCCCAGCAATTAATTTTTTTCTGCCGAAAATTCGCCATTTTTTCGCGCAGCATTACATAACTTCCCCTATACTACGCATATCACTCCGTGTATACGTACGTACACGGGAAAGGAAAAAATATTATTTATTATTTGAATATTTTCTTTCAATAGTCAAATGTATCATTTGAAAGTTTGTTCCTGTCAAACGTTTTGTATTCATACGTAAATAAAAATGTCTGCCCATAAAAAGTTCTTATGCACTATGTTTCTCCATGTGTTTTCATTTTAAACCTCTTTGCAACCTGCGAAATCCAACAGTTATTTACAACCATCCATTAAGATGTTAAAAATATTCTGTGGTAAATGTTCTATCCTACAATGTCCTGGTTTGTTTTTAAAAGTCTTGATTTTTTTGAATATGCATCAATTATTTACTGTTTAATGTCATTTTAATATTTACAGAAAATAAATTTGTATTACAGAAAAAGGGGATGTTTGGAACGCAGTTTTTCTAACACTTGAACAATAAGTACGTCTTATTCTATTTGAAAACAAAATATTGAAACACAGGAAGAATCCTTAATAATAAAGCTGCCGCAATAATAATTTACTGTCACGTGCAGTATTAACATATAAAGTGATCTCTTCTGAAGTAGTATAAGAAGTTTGTACCTGTAAGTCATAATAAAATACAAGTCCTCATTTTTGCAGGTCTCCGGTAATACTATGTCAATGCTGTTTGTACTTTTATGTAAATTATAAAATGTATTTCAACAACTTACTGTTGCCTACAGCTTTACTTTTTTATGATGGAATTGAAATATGTTAACAAATACAATGTATACGACCTACACTCATAAAAATCTACCGAATTGTCATGGGCTGCATTTGACATTCGAAGCTTTTGCCGTGCAACATGGCTCCTTATACGGCCTCACCTCCGTCTATTAGGAAAGCGCGGTGTCAGCCATCTAGTAGTATGCGTATACATCACTGGCCAGGACGCAGTTTCGCTCCCGTTACTTCATCATTACTGTCTAGGTGGGTTTCGTCACTGATTATTTCCCGAAACTCCTCTATAATAAACTCATTATTATGAGAGTTGCACAGATCCTGAATGGCTTTTCTGTTCATTTGGCCAAAACCCTTACCTTTTTGATGCAACTGAATTGAACCATTTTACAATTGTGTAATTCTATAAATGTGAATTGACGTTTCATCTTTGAAATGTTTGCAGAAAGTGATACTTTGAGCTCCGACGCCTGCCGAGTTCGTTTCCCAGATGATGCTGATAAAGGAAATTAAATATGCACGCTTTCAATATATATATATATATATAAATATATATATATATATATATATATATATATATATATATATATATATATATATAGCAGAACCAAAAGACGCACTCGCGAAAGTTGAAGTAGCGAATGTTAAAACCGGTAGCATTTTTCTAATCGCAAATGTTCGGAACTCGCGAATAGCGAATTCGTGGATGCCGAGGGATTACTGTATTTAATAATTTTTATCTTCATAATGAGCATTTCATCAGCTTCACTTGAAAAAAGCCATGAACGATATACTATACAAAATGTGGTTGATGTCTAGTATTTCAATAAACCACACAATTGATCCTGCCACGAAATAAATGCAGCATTCACGACAACAAAAGTGAATAAAAAGCTTATTGAATCGTACAACGCAAGGGGAACGAACTGGAAGAATCATTTTTGCATTAAATTACACACCACGAGGGGAAAGTTGCTACATGTCCAGTGCTAATAGCGAGTGAGCAATAACTTTCCGTGTCCCTTTTATTCGCACATGCGAACGTGCAACATGCGAAGTATTCATTTCTTCCATACTAAATATATAGTTTATTTAAGAAAATTGCTATTGGCATTTTTAGAAAACAATTTTTATCTAAGGAATAGTTAAAAATCGTCAATAAATTTCTCGTCTACATCGCACAATTGCCGCTGGCCACTCCTTTTCTCGCGCGTCTTCCTGTAGCCGTGTACCCTTGCGCGTAATCGTCACAAGGAAAGTCCCTTCAGGCGTTCAGCCGCCTGCGTCGCTGGTGGCGGTGGCGGCGGCAAGGGCGTCTCCGGTTCCGCCGGCGCTGCCGGCACGTCGCGGTGCGTGAAGGTCGCAGGGGCGCCGCCCCCGACGCCGGGCGCCGCGCCGCGCCGCGCCGCCCGCGTCGGGTTCCGAACCGGCCCGACCTGTCCGCACGGGGTCGCGAGAACCGGGTCGCCGTTTCCCGTTGCGGGCGCCTCCTCCAACCCACAGGAGAGGACGGATGGAACAGCAGGTTGGAAACGCGTGAAAGGAAGCAAAGCGGTGACAGAAGGACGAGAACTTTACGAGAGTTGTTTATGTTGAATTTATACAATGAATGTTTGTTAGCCAAATGACTAAGTTTATAGCAAAACGTTTCAGCAATCGTTCGTTTGGCACCTGAATAATTGTCATATAAATGCTGTAAGTCAGGAAAGAAACGTAGACATTATTTAGCTAGTTCGTTCAAGCCAAAAAAGTAACATTTAATCTCAAGACGTGAGTTCAGCGCCTCCACTTGAAGGATAAACAACTGGTTGCGCCGCGCGTGAGGCTTGAGTTCCAATAGCGTCTTATGTGGAGCAACTATGGTATCATCTCCAAACAGGACACATGCATAATCGAGCTTCTTACATCAACAATGCCTCCAATACAAGGCAGGCAGGAAGTACGATTGTAAAGATATAAGCGATTTTAAGGTAACATGTTTTCGTGAAATACTGTTTTACCAAACGACTTCGGCCTGGGCTGATTTTAAACATGTTTCACGTTAAAAGACCAAAGAAGAGAAATATCGGAAATGCACGTTTGCATCGTCCTGCGGACCGGAAACGCGTCAGTTTGCGTCAACACTGAAAAACTTCTTAATGCGATAAGAAGAAAGGAAGAGAACAGGGCGCGATAGGCCGTGTCATCCAAGATTGGATACGCAAACAAGTGAACACCACGATGATTTTCGCAATATTTGTTTATGACATAAGTAGGCGAAGTCTTGGCTAGGAACCTCTGCTCGCCTGTCGATACCTTGTCACGTGTGGTATTAAAGAAACATGCACACTCAATAGTACACATCACATTCTGAAATAATAAAACATCAAACAACGAACGTTTTTTCATCAAGCATGCTGTAATAATTTTAAAAAATATTTATCACCAATAGTATTGCGTTTACATTATTAATATCGTGATTGAATATGTGAAAAGTGACAAGATAAAAAACAAGACTACGTACTATGTAATATCCTCAAATTCTGAGGTTATTATTATACGTATTACGAAGGAGACGCGTCGTTTTTTAAATATTTTCTGATACTTATGTAATATAATACTATTAAATATTTATAAATTCTCATAATAAGTGTAGATGTCATAATACAAAAAATAGTAGATGTCAGGTTTATATCCACAACTAGGTATTTCATTTAAACATTTCGCAGCAGGTAACACCTAGTATTCATCAATTACCTTAAAGTTTTCTACGAAATGAAAATACTGCAAATAACTAGTAAACCCTGTAACTGTGAATTTAGCTCGCCTTCTTCCACAGTTCACAAGCGTGGCTAACGACTCCCAGACGTCGTTCATGGACACAAGGACACACTGTGAGAAGTAACTAGTACCAGAAACGGAACAGAATTAAAAGAACCCAAATCAAGAGCTAGATGCTTGCCCCGCAACAGCCGGCATTGAACCGAAGTAGGACGGAAAAAATTGAAATTTCCAAATATTAGTCACCTTGTGGAATTTGCATAATATTCATGAATTTTGTGTTAGCAAACCCAAGTTATTAAGTTTCTTAGTTGAAATGCTAAAAATAAAATGAAATGTATTTTCTGATAATTTACGGGCGTAATTTAAAGGTTACTTGGAAAAAGAAAAAAACAACTTTGTAGCTTAGTTCACAACTTAAAAGGTTCACACATTAAATTATCATACCAGTTAGCGGATGGCTTTGGAATAAAGAACATGGTTTTCACAAAACACCATTCACGATGGTTTACGTTTATTGGCCTTTTTTAAGAACAAGTTGTCCCAACATGTTCATTAGTCTCACCATGGTATAACTGCCACATTTCAAGGAACCTCCGACACCCACTACCACTTGGACACTTTGCAAAGGTACTCTCATTACAGGGGTTAAATCATTTACGCGCATAAGTATGCGCATAGTAGGTAAAGTTATTTGACGTCACATTTATTTATGGACATTGCTTCTAGTTTCGAATATATGTGACGAAAATACCATTCGTATCCTACATCAAAATTATATCCACTCACAAATTTCTTAGCGCCAGAATTTTCGTTCATGGTTAAACTTAATGGTAAACCAGGCACGTCAAACCACGTCCGCACGAGCTACTTGCCCGCCAGGGGAGCCCGCCGCTCCTACGGGCATGGGCAACTTCCCCTGACTCCGCATCACTTCCCCTTAAAATTCAGAAAGGGGTGTACATTCGCAAGCTGAAGCGCGCATTTACAGCTGCGAGGCGGGGAATAGTGGCTTCATACGAAAATATGTTTGGTAGAGACTTTCTATCAAATAACCGAAAATTGTATTACGTTTATATTCTTTATTTTTGCTTTAAAATTTACGCAATGAATGCGTATTTCGAATTTATTTTCTTACTAAATTCTCCTATATATAGACTAAGTGACTGAAATATGTTGGAATGGCCAATTCTTTCCTTGTTTTCGTTTGTCTTGTGTTATTAAATCATTCAGATATTTATTGTATTGAGCAATAAATTAACAAGCCTCTTTAAGTTAACAATTTTAGCGAACAGAGGTTTTAACAGACACGAATATTTGTTACATCTTTTAATCTGAACGTAGAAAATTAATGCCTTTATATTACTCTCATGTAAACAGAATTTCAAAATCAAGATGTTTTTATTCAATTTTTAAAAAAATTACTCTCAATTGAGAATTTGAAATTTGCCTGATGTAATATTTCACTTGAATAGATCATTTCTTTCCTTTAAAGAAAAAATGGGACTTAATATAACTAAATTTGAGACAATAACTATTAAGTAACTCCCAAAGATTGTCATGAGCCAGGTTACCAGTGACATATTGCCACTCCGTAGCAATTTGTAAAACCCTTATTTTTAATTCTCGTGCCAATTTCTCTGGAATCAGTGCCTGTAAGCTTGTTACCTTTCCAATGACCTTGACATGCCTGGTCTAAATGTTTCCGATTTTAAACATGTATTCACGTCAAAAATTGCCTTTGCAAGGATTCCACTCTCCAAAAACGTTGAGACGCGCTGTTCTACACCAGCATGGAATAAACGAGTACGACTCGCAAGCGAGCAAAGGAGTCGCCGCGGGCCTTCCAAGACGGACGTCGCTGTCCCTTCGGGCGTCTGAGCTGGCACCTCATCGCGGGTCAGAAATGAAAGCTGGCCAAAAGTCCAAAAACTCAAATTACACCCCTGGCGCTCAGATTTCGCCTATCGTGAAACTAATGTCTAACCCTTCCATGAACATAAGCAGAAATTCAATGCCTCGTTCTAAATCTTCGGAACTAAGCTGCAAATTAGGAGTCAGTTTGCTTCTGATTTCTGTCGTGACGATTGTGATACAGAAAGCCCATAATTGTTCAATCAGGACTTAGCCACTTTGCAAGATATCGATCTGCTCAATATCTCAGTTTGTAGAGGAGAGTTTTTTTATTTTCTAGTAAAGGCCATTTCCATTTTTGTGAATACATTTACAGAGATAAAATATTACAGCACATTACAGCGTTTTGTGAGATACACGCGTTTGAATATTTTTTTTCTGCGTAGTACTGCTTACACTGAGTACTGCGAATTGCGTCTTCCTGGGCCACTTCCGTAATGTCACTTCCTGGCGCATTATAAGAGTAAATAACATTTTTAACGATTTGCAGTACAGAACACATATGTCTTCTTTTAAGACGAATTTCTACAAAATGCTGAAGAATGATTTATGTGAAATGTCGTTGGAGGCTTCTGGTCGTCGCGATGCCAAAATATTGCAATTAGCCGCCTTTCTCAATTAACTGATACTGAAAAAATATCAAATGATCTATTTACAAGGCAACGGAAAACTATACAGGCACTTGCAGCAAATGCAACAGAAAGAGTGATAAGTTTTTAAAAGAAAATTCAACGTCGTCCAATGAAAGATTATTTTCTCATCTGAACTTTCTACACCACAAGATCCCGAAAATTCTTCAAACCTAGGACGCTTATTGACTTCGTAAGAAGCAAATAGTGAAAGAAAAAAAGAAAGAAGATAAAAAAAACGACGCATCTTAGCTGATGAAGGAAGCCTTGCAAACTCCAACTCGGGACACAAAAATAAGGTGCGCGCGGTAGTCAAAGAACAGAGGTTCAACTTAGTCTGCTACTGTTGAAGAATCGTTATCTTTAATGGTCAACGCGCAGCTCACCAGCTAAACACTAAAAAATCACAAAGCTCAGATTGTAATGACCTATCTATGTTATGAAAATGAAGAGAAATAACAACGGTAATATAATTGAAAGTAATAATGCTCTTTGAAAAATCTTAAAACAGATCTGTCAAAAAATATGTTTGTCACACTGGGATATGTTTATGGATCAGTTCAATCAGTGGCGTGCATTCCATGAAATGAAGGGAATGAGTCATTCCCCTAAGCAAAGCACAGAAAAATCCTTTCTATATTTAAAATATTCGTTGCCTATGGCCAGAGCAAAACTCTTTACTCCACTCAGATTCTGAGTTAAGTACGAGTGGTTGAACCGTAACAATCGATGTTTTCAAAACGGTGTGTAAATTCGTCTCGTGACGTCAGCGAAACTTCGTTCTTCGAAGATGCAAAAGTCGGGTCGGCCGTGAGTGCGAGAGGAGAATGAATATTAGAATTCATTCCGTTGTGATCGACTGGTAGCAATTTCAAGTTCGAAAGAATTTATCATTTTGGCTTTTTGAGAGTGTTTTATGTACGTGCTAACTACATTATAATACAATGAAAGTATAAAGCACCTAATAATACCGAGAATATTAAGTTAAAGAAAGTATTCTAAACAAATTATTTGCGTACCGTTCTGTAGTTCTTCCTTGCGAGAAGGGAATGAATCTGAGAAATCATTCCGCGCAGTAGTCATGGCATCTAGCCAGGAAAGTAGGAACCATGAAGTCTACAAGACTTCACACGGATCCTTGCCACGGGCGGCGCAACGCCCACGGATCCTTGCGATAATCTCCGTTTCCGGTGATCCAGTGTTCCGAAGTAGGCACGATCAACTTTCAGAAGAATAAAACATTTAAGATATTTCGAGGAATCACCACACATAAGAATTGCAGACGGAAGTTTGGATCGTATTCGCCCTTGGTCTATTATGAAATAAATTCTACCAGGATTGTCGCGAGAGTTGATACCAAAATAACACAATATTTGCATTCAGAACAAAAAACAAGGAACATAAGATGCAAAAAAGAGACCTAACAGGACGTGAAATTTGTCCGAGGAATTTAAACTGCAGAGCATCCAGAGAATGTGAAAAATGTAAGAAAACAGTAGAACGGACATCACATTCATTGATCGTGAAAAATATTATTACTGAAATCTATAGATACATTTTCAAATTAACATTCACCATATATTAAAGTTAACGCACTTATATTTCATTTGATGAAAGAAAAAAAATATGCTTTAATGCATTGGTGGATTTTGTAAATTTGTTAATAATTTTAAATAACTAAGTACTCGATAAATAAGGTTAAGTTGTAAGTCACATAAATACCGAATTATATCGTCTCCTGTATTATTTCAGTAGTATACCTTTGGGTTCCAGCTCTCACACGCAACCATTCTTTATAAATGAGGGCTCTAAAGAAAGCGAATTTCACGGAGACTTGACGAATTCCACTTTGACTTTAAAAATATGGATGATTTCTTTAAAAAAACGCATCGAAATATTCATGTAAAATGCAACCCGCATCACATCTCAATCTATATCGGCAAATAACTCATAAACAAAGCGTTTTAGAGCCTTAAAAAGTAAAATTTTGAGGCCAAAAGCCCCAAAGAAACGTTTTCCACACCATAATCTACAAGGATCTACTTTCTCGATCCATTCAACTAACTTTTCAGTTCCACGCTTCAATACTATCAAGGCCACCTCAATATTTCAGCCCTTCCTGCTGGTAGCAATGTTTGTGGCGACACGCTTAGAAGGCTTAGATTCGACAATCTTTGTTTACGCTTTCTGTTATCACCGTAGTTGGTGCAGTCTGACGAGGTTTATTTACATAATCATTAATTCAAGATTTGCTCTCCAGCAACAACTAGAAGTACTATTATAGTTGCTTGATACCTATGAAGATTGTTTCTTTACGTGTAGTGAAACCAATCAACTAACGTTTTACCGGTGTCTGTAAGTGCTGTGAACCTAATTGAGGAGGGATGTTTGTGCACAGAGAAGAGTGAAGACTGTGTTTTACCTGTACCAGTATTTTCGTTATCATTCGGTGGAATTTTAAAGTCAGCGGGTTCAGACACATAGCTTTCTCAAAAGTAAAAAGCTTTTCTAATATTTGTGTGACTCACGAGAAGCTAAAAGCTAGCTGTCAAAGAATATTGAATAATTACTACAAATGTTGTCTTTAAGGAAGTACTATGAATTGTTCCAAGAAAACTCTCCATGATACTGAATAAATATTTATTGAAAATTTATTTTAAACATCAATTGCATTGTTTTTATTTTATTTGATATTGTGTTAGTACATTGCAAGTTACTTTTATATATTTTTAAACAAATAAACACGTTTCGTTAACTACTTCCCCTCTTAAAATGGAAATATAAGGATATGGATCTAACATAGGGTCTAACATGTGAGAGTTCTCGCACGGATACGCGGAGGTAGTAAGGGAAAACTTGTGTATGGCGCAACACAAAGAACAAACGTTTTTAATTAGCTAAAGTAAACTAGCTAGAAATAAATGAAAAACAAAAATCAAATCGCGCTGGCCTACAATACTACGTGAATTAATTAAAAAAGCAAGAAAATTGAAAATGATAGAAAGAATAGAAGTCACTCGACAACTGCCAACATTCGCAGTCCAAAGGCACGATTTAAATGTTGGTGGTGTCTGGAAGTATGTACATCAACGCCCAGCTGCAAACTCATATTGTAAATAATACACCGTTTGATATTAAACTCATGGTGTCGGTTCGTTAAGATATTCAATATGTAAACATCGTTTGAGTAACATTCCCATGTACCGAAGTGAAGTCTAAGCCTACGAAATTGTTTCCAATGGTAACAAATTGTATTTAGTACTCAAAGGTGAAAATATTAGTTTATTTTTTGGTTCGGAATTGCTTTTCTTGAGGTACGTAAGAACGCTGAAAATAATCCAATACTTTTTAATATACAAATAAGTTTTCAATTTTCGCACTCCAGCAAGCTGGCACCCTGAACTCTCCAAAAACCCCTCTGCTCCTCATAACAAATCAAGGAAATTCAAATAATATTGCAAAGAGTAGGGTTGTACTTTCTCGATCGGTATTTACGCACTACTTTACTTTGCTTTGCTTTGCTTTCTGAAGAGTAAAAACCTTTTCTATTATGTTTGTGACTATCAAGGAAAGCGAAAATTCAGCTCCCAAGGAGGAGTGAATAATTTGTTCAAAGTTGTTTTTAATGAATTGTTCTGAGAACATCTCTCTATAATGCTGAATAAACTTTTATGGAAAATTTTTTTCCAATATCGATTGTATTGTTATTTTTGTTTGATATTCTGCAAGTACATTAGAAGTTACATTTATACATTAAAAAATAAAAATTTTTTATTAACAACTTTGCTTTTTAATTGAAAGGATAGACAAATGGATTGGGAAAGGGTGGGTTTTAACATGCGAGAGTTCTCGCACGGGTACGCTAGTTTGGTTATAATGTTAGAAGGCATTTAGCCAACGAAATTTTCCCTGGGGTCTATTTACTCCCGGGCGATCAGTTACGTTGGTATGCAAGACGCCCGGGTTAATATTCACATTTCATCATCTTTAACTGTTTTAACATTAACACCTTTAACTGTGAAAATTCATATCATCTTTAACTGTTTTACGTCTTTTATACCTTGCACTTTAAAAGTGCTTCCCCTACTAAACTTTTCACCGCACGCCACTGAGTTCAATTATACAAATTTACGCATTTCGATAAATTGCAAAATTTTATATTTTGATAAATACCTTCCTTGCGACAAAACACTTGGGAAGGAACTAAAACAAGTACATACTGTGGCAAAATGAGGGTCTTAATAAATCCTCTTTATATTCCTCAACCGGACCATATCAAATGAAATTTCATTTTTAAACCTTGAAAAATTAAAACTTCAATACGGTTTCTAATCCGCAAACATCGCTACACTAAAGCAACCCTGATAACGATCACTCCACTAATGAAATGCATTCAGTTAATTGTATCATTTACCGGGTACTTCAATCCTCTGTTTAGACACTAAGCTGAATCACGACACAGAACTCTCCTCTTTCCAACATGACCACGTGGCTGACTTCCACTAATAAAGCAACACGACATGGGAATCCTCGCGAAAGGCGACACCCCACAGAAGCCACGTTTAGGTCACTTTTTCTCGTTTTTTCTGTCAGGCTGCTGCTGCAGCGACCGCACCAGATCATACGCCACCGTGGTCGCCCCGGGGCCCGTGGCAATGGCAGGGCGAGGTGGAAGCAGCGGGATGGAAAACTCTGGCGACGGTGGTCGCAGAAGCGGAATGATGACGAAAAGAGCTGGAAGGAGAGCGGGAGGAGGCCGGAGCGAAGAAGAAAGTAATTTTTAGCAGATTCGACATAAAAGCCAATAATGGTTATTTGACATATTTGATAGATTTGATAGACTTATTGTTGCTAATAAGAGTTTTAGTGATGTCTGACATCGTGAGGCGCTGGTGGGAGTGATGAACGGGATCGGCAACATGACATCAATGGCGGCGACTATGCCAGCTTCTAAGGCAGAGGTTGCGTCGGTGTAGTCGGGAGTGGGAGTGGCCGGGGCGGGGCGGTAGGAGTGAAAGGGAGAGGCAGCTGGATTTGCAGCCGGTCGTCGTACGTCACGGCGTCGTTGGTGGCTCAGAGCGAAACAGCGCAGGGTGGAGGGTAGCGGGACGGAGCAGACGGAGCGGGGCACGGAGAGACAGGCAGACGCGGAATGGGCAGAGAGAGGAAAGGCTTTGGGGAGCCGGATCAGGCGCGCAACTGACTCGGAAAGAGGAGCGCAGCTAGAGGCGCAAGCGGTCACAGCGGCCGCCGCTGGTCAGGAGGCTGCTGTACTGCGGTGGGCGCCGAGATGAAAAATGGAAGGGCTGGCACGGTAGCCACAGGCTGACGTAAATGTGCAGGAGAAGGCGACGAAGAAGAAAAAGTTGAGAGAGCATAATAAAAATGTTAATGACAGTGATGTGCAGGAAGGAAGATTTAAGAAGGCAGTAACACGGTATTCTTAAAAGCCCTGGCCACGTCTATGGAAGAGTACAAAATAGATGAAACTGAATGCAGTGAAATGAGTGTTGACTAAAAACGGATGTAGTAAAGAAAGGGTAACAGGATCTGGACAAAGTAGCAATGGTGGGAATTTTAAACATTAAAAGCTGCGGAATGGAAAACATTCGTGTGAGAATTATGTGAAGGGGGAAAATACCGACATGAAATGCCGAAGTCGGAAGGGGCAATAAGTTTACACAAATCCACAATACGAAGTTGACTAGGAAGGAATCGTAGATTTACGTCGAAACGCATAAAATAATACGAAGATGATAAAGTTGGCGCACCCAAAATGAGAAGGGAAGAAATGCAGAAGAGGAGTCCACACAGCAGGGTCGATACAAAATAATGAAGATGCATGATGCATCCGCGAGTTATGGTGCGATGGTGGTACCATCTTCACGTAAATTGACAAGATGGGTGGTAAAACGCGATGAAGGATGAAAGAGGATATATGAAGGTTTCATGGGTAGCAGGTTCAGCGTGATTCATCCTAGGCAATAATAAACGTAGATAATAATTGATATGTACAGTTCTCTAAGAAGTGTGCTGAACAACAGTAAGATTTTTCATTTCGCGTTAGAAACTCAATTTTCCAATTTAATAATACCTTACAAATACAATATTCCAACACTACTCTCGCAAGTATCTTCTTTAAAAGTTATACATTATATTACCTACATTATATTACCGAACTCCTTGTCACTTGAAATTTACCAAAATACGTTTATAAAGGAACTAGTGGTGCTACAACAGCACATACTTTCCCGTTTTATTGGAAACAGCTACGTCGGTTTGAAATATTGCACTTTCTGCGCTACTTACAACTTACCTATTATTTGAAAACGTCCAATTCTAGCAAGAAGGGAACAACTCACTGTTTCCATCGCATTGAAGTCAAAACTATGTGAATTCTACAACTGCAGAAAAATATAATACAAAAGTTTTGTAAACTGGTATTGGAGAAAGAAGCCTTTTTAAAATATATTTATTGATACTTGTTCGATAAAAAATGTCTTTCAAGTGTGTGAACATTATATTAACATCGAAGAGAATATGAGGAGAAACTTAAAAAGTAACCTCTAACATACTACTGACATACATAGATATTTTTGATTTTGAAGAGATTATCTTAAAAATAAACAATGGTTATAAATACCATCCCAAAAGGGGCCTGCAGATAGGCGAATTATATATTTAAATATAGACAACGCTGAATCTAAAGAAAGGTGAGAATTTTTGTTCATAAATGGTATAATTTTAGAAGCTTGACATTAGTTTCATTTATTATTGATATAATGTGTGGTCCCAAGTTAATTTACTATCAAGTTATAATCCAAGATAGGTTATTGGAGACTTGTTAGGAGTCCAAGGGATTGCTTTATAGTTGATAATAAGTGGCTAAGTAGGAGATTCGTTTTAAAGAAAATATTTTTGCTTGAGATTTTCTACTATTGATCTTAATTTGCCAATTATTGTACCAAGTAACAAGAGTATTTAAATCATCTTGTAAATTATCACGACCAGTTATAATGTCTGCATGAGAAGTGAATAGGGATGTGTCGTCGGCAAAGAAGGCTACTAGTGAATTAATTAAATGTGTAATGTCTGAAACGTAAATATTAAAAAGGATAGGTGAGATTGGAAGGATTGGTGAGAACCCTGAAGTACTCCACCGTGAATTGGGTTAACCCTACTTTCGCCGATCGCGAAAATACTGGTGAATTTCATACCTTATATTACCAATTACTAAAATAACCAGTGAAATTTTTCGAATGCACAAGAATATTGCCTACTTTGTTTTATATACTTGGAGCAATTAGAGATGACAGTGAAAAAAGGTTGAATTTTAGAAAATGCATTACCACAGAATAACGACTCTTCATAACCATAAGGTATGGGAGGTTATGTCCATGTTTACAACGTTTTGCACTAGTTTCGTCCATTTCTTCTGCAATTTCATTTCATAATTTCCTGCTTTTGTCCCTGTTGGAATATTTGGAATCCGGTATCTTCCACAGAGCATCTCGTTCGTGTATAGATGAAACCAGCTTTTCAACATCGTTCTCCGACAGACGGCCGAATAAATCAAATTCATTTGATATTGGTCTGCCTATTTCGAAGTTCGTCCGTGTTCGTCAGAACTTGTCGGATGCAATGTGACCGTGCCTGCGATCTAGTGAGGGTTTGAAACATTCGGCCGTAAACGGTCGTGTTCGGCCGAAGGCGAATTCGATCGAATAGGTATCCACTGTGACCGTAGCCGTAGTCGCTAGCATTGTTCACAGACAGACGATTGGTTTATCGGTATCGAGGACCCACAAAACAGGGATTCTGGAAGCACCACGTGTTAGGAGATTTTATTTTCTTAATTTAGCAACTGGATTTATCCACTTTTTCGTTACCAGAGCCCTGTAATAGTTTTTCTGTCGAAAATCTGCCGTTTTTTCGCGCAGCATTACATAACTTTCCCTATACTATACGTACGTATAGTATGCGGGAAAGTAAAAATTGTAAAATAGCGTATAAGCTGTGAGGAAAGCCATATCCTCACAGAGTATCCAACATTAGCCATATCCTCACAGAGTCTCTCTAGACGCAAGAGAGGAGTAGCATGGGGCGCGCGGCGGAAGGGATGGGAGCTATGGAGAACACTCGCTCGACGCGGGTAAATGTGTATTTGGGCGGAGTGGATGATTGGGGTTCCGTTGAGGATTTATGGGGAACGCCGGGCGCACCAGAGCGGCTGCTAACGTCGCCCATTACATATGTCGCTCAGAATGTGCGACCACATTTCAGCCGTTGTAGGATTTAGAACGGAATGAAATGGTGGGCAATCGGTGAAAAATGGATGTAGTTTTTGGATGGAAAAGAAGAAACAGCCATTTTTGTTCAGGAATAACAAATCCTCACAAATCGGATTACTAAGAACGTATTTGTAAAGCTGTATCAGGTCTATACGACAGTAAAACACATCGAAATAAAGAGGATGATCGATATCATTCTCTTCAGAAACACGCAGTTTTATAAAATAGGTTTTATTTGTAGTTGATATCACAAGGAGATCGTTTTTCGCGCGGCTGCTACGCTACGGAAGACAGCATTGTGCAACACATCTAGCGTACAAAATCTAAACAATTCTTAATGAGGTGAATTATTAATTTATTAAACCCTATAGCCAAATATTATACACAAGAATGTTTAAGCCAAATATTCTGGCCAAGAGAACACCAATTATTATGAATTCTCAGAGGGAAAAAAGTCATCAAAAAAGGTACAAAATCTGTGCATGCTGAGCTAATTAAAGCTAACCATTAAATTAAATGATCGATGATACGCAGGCAGTAAATTTTGTTATTGTTCCCGTGCTATTCAAAATAGTTTATGCAAAAGAGAAATAAATCGATATGATATTCATCATAATATTTCTTTACCGTCCACTGCATGCGCTGTTTGTGACGCGAGAACATGCGTGCGGACTGACAATCCGCAAATTAAAAAGAAATCATTAAAATGAAGATTTTTGTATAACCCGTTGCTTTCCACTTCATAGCTTCTCCAAATATTAGTGTGTTGAAACGTTTTCCGCAAGACATTGACTCCGTTTCTTAAATGTGCTTTTGTGTATGTGTGCGCCGCGCATACGTGTTGGTCATTAGTGTTGCCATAAAAATGCGATGGTATATACTCAAAATAAAGAGGGAAAGCGAAACAAGTCTCTCACAAGAAGTCAAAGAACCTTTCCATAATTTCGTCACTCCGCCACTTCGCAATCGCAAACACAGACATCTTCATCATCTCCAACTGTGATTCCAACACCTCTGAAATTACGCTCAGACTGTGAGTATCCCCATCGACTACGAACGTCCTCTCATGTTATAAGGCATCACTCGGCCACAACAGTGGTCAGCGACGGAGTGCGGGAGATCGATATTGCCAACCCCGTAGCTTCCCCACATGTGTGTTCGCCAACAACTCGTCAACTGCCGTGCACGTCTTCCGCCGGCGTCTTCAATGCCGGTGCCGCCGCTGCTGCTCCTCCATCCACCCCTGTTTGACGAGCGCGTAAAAAGAGCTACAGGGCCCCCACCGCCACTCTGCGCGCCCCGCAGTTTGTTGTTTGCATCCGCCCCCGCGACCGCCGCCTCTGGCTCTCCAAGCCTCTCCAGCCGCGTCCGCCGTCCATTAGAGCAGCTGGGCGCCCGCTGTGGAGAGGGCGCGGCGTCGGAGGCGGTGACGAGGAGGCGCCGGAGCACGCGGCGCCCCAGAGCGTCTGCGGCGGACGAGGAGGGGGGAGATGACGGAAGTGGCGGGCTGGGGGGCGGACGGAGGTCGAACGCGGTGCTTCTAGGCTTGGGCGGCGGGGCAGCGGCGGCGGTGGAGGCAGGGTCGCGTCTTGGCACAACGCCGCCCTCGTGCCCGCCGCCCAGCCCCCACTTCGCCTGCCATTGTCTGCCCCCGCCCCCGCTTACCCGCGCGCATCAATCAATACGTAGCACGCGGCGGCGGAGCAGCGAGGGCGAAAGAGGCTGCGAGCCGAGTAGGGCAGCAGAAGGCCCGCGCGAAGGCGGGGGCGGGGGCAGCGGTGCGGAGAAGCAGAGCAGGTGCGGCCAGGGGGTGGAGACGAGTAGAAGGAAGCAGCGTTGTTCGAAGCGCCGAGAAATCACAGGGCTCTGGGATGCACAAGTGTTAAATTCCAAAACCAAGATTAAATGATGAGCAGGACGCATGTAAGAATTTGCAAACATCATTATTAAAGCATTAATATGCTTTAATGCGTTAATCCTAACATGATGTGAAAATCGTTAGAAAAATTTAAATTAAGAAAGTTCCTGAAAAGATACCTTATATTGTTTCGTGACGTGGCACCTGTAAGGGCTGTAAATGCTTATTAAGTTTTGCCAAATAATGATGGACGTATTTTGTAACGACGAAATTACATAAGTAGGAATATAAATAATTATTCTCTATATGTAAATAGACAAGAAACAGAGAAAGTATTCGGAATTTTTATCCAAAAAGAGAAAGTTCCAAAAAGAGTAGATGTACAGAAATATCAAAACAGACTGTAATGGCTTACGCCTTGGACTGACCGTGTAATGAGGATGCACTAAATATAAAATAATATTCGTTTAGTTTACCCAAGTAATTCATCTAATGTTTCCTACTGTAGCAAAAGAAATTAATTTCCAAAGGCGACTTCTTTAGACCTCAGGTAAAAAAATTCGCTCTTCTAAATTAATGTTTTCAGCAGCATTATACAACCAATGCGTTCAATTGCAACCAAGCCCCAAAACAGTTGGGAATTCCACATGCCTAAGTTCAACCCTAGATTCAGCTAGTCGAAACACACTCTGGGGCATTTACACAACGACTTTTTACAGATTACCGCTTTAGTGTCTTAGATTAATGCACGTCCACGAAATGGCCTTGCTACCTTGTAATTAGGACGAAATGTTCGCGAGCATTTCGAGCAAAATTGCACACAATCATAACAGAAGTAATTTGTCTTCCTCCGCTTCATTTGTTTGTCAGTTGGTTTACCCGTTGTTTCATTCTCGTTCGGACAGTTTGTTTAATTTATTCGGTCCATGTCTTTCCTTTTTTTTTGTTTGCATGTTTTTTCACAATCGTTGTGTCGCCCGTTTGCTTTCTAGTTCATATCAAGAGATTCTCTTCTCTCTCCCTTCGTGTTACCCCTGATGCAATAAAACAAACACTTGTGGAGTATTTATACTATATCGAAAATGTAATCGACATCAGCGTTATGCAAGAGAATTATGCCGGAAGTTTACAAGTTAAAAACTGATTGTATCTGCTTCAGTAATTTACGAGCGTGTCCAAAACTTCTCAGACGAATGTAAAATTGTCAATATATGCATTTTCTATATTTTATTAATTTTACTTGAAGACAAATTTAACGTAATCTCTTGAAAACGCTAGTCGTGTTCTAATTATAACAGAAGATTGTAGTCCACGAATATACATTTTAATGGTGATCCGTAACAGTATTTCACACTTCACGATTTTACAATACCTAGAAATATTAATGAAATGCTTATGAAATGTACAATCATAACGCTCGCTTGGTCATCAAAGCTTCCAATGGGTGAGAAAAAAGAGTTCATTATAGTATACCCTTATGGAAACATAAAATTTCGCGTTGTAAATGGCTTGGCCCGAGAGGTTGATGGCGACGGACATTACTGCTTGCTGACAACTCTATCTAACGATTATTTTTGGAACTACTTTCTTTAGATCGAACTATAAATATTGAATTTATTTTATTGGAGAGCATAAAAAATTATGTAACGTCTATTGAGATTTAAATAGTAGTAATAGTACAGAGGTAAAATAATTCCATGATTTATTCCTATTAAACTGAATTGACATATTTTTTTTGTAAACGTAGTGTTGCTTTCAAGTTGTGTTATTATGAAACGAGTTGTTACAAGAAGAGTGCTAAAGGAGGGAATGAACGATTCAGTGTCAAAGTGTTGTTCCAGAACTCGGGAAGCAGCGGGTTCGATTCCCAATGTACCTAGATATTTTTATCTATTCTACACGGCCATAAAATCCACTAAATTCCTACATTTGTCTTGACAATGTTGTACATAAAGCACTCAAAATTCGCTTTCGCGAAGAAGGCGAACATTTCAATTCTGAAGAGATTAAAAAATTGATCGCTTGTATTTGAAATTAAAAATATTCATACTGTAGTGTTGAGATAACAATAATAGATTTTAACTCTGTACCGCGTGCATATTTTCACTTTCCGGTATACTATATGTACGTATAGCATACGGAAGGTTTTGTAATGCAGCGCGAAAAAATGCGGCGGCACATTTTCGCCAGAAAAACTCGTATTAACTAATTAAGGCCCGAAAAAGTGGATAAATCCAGTTGCTAAATTAAGAAAAAATCTTCTAAAACGTGGTATAGCCAAAATCCCTATTTTGTGGGTCCTTAATACCCAAAAACAAATTGAAAGCAAAACGTCTGTCTGTCTGTGAACAACGCTAGTGACTAAGCCGCTCAGACGATTTTCTCCAAAATTGATACTTTCCGATCGATCTGGCTGATTTTATGACACCTTGAATTTGAAACCAATATTTTAATTTTGGCGGCTACTTTACATGAAGCTCCCGGACATTCCGAAATTTCCTCGAAAACGGCTTCAATTTTTTCTTTAAACGTCTTGTAAGAATATTGTAAAGTGCACTTATTACGGTGGCATAAGTCCGATTTTCACCGATAACTTTGAATTTTGAAAATTGCGAAAGTTTGAATTTTATTCGGCGTCTTCCTCCAACTACAAAATTACAGATAGAAATTTTTCCTTCAAATAAAATTTGTCCTTCATAGTGAGTTCTTTGTTTACATCGTGTACATTTTTTTTGTTTTCACGCAATATTGCGTGCAAAATGTGCAATTTTAAAAAAAATTACAAAAACAAGATTTTCTCAAATAGCTCCACATTTTTCTATAAACTTTTCGTACGGATGGTGTTAAATGTACTCTATTAGATGACATAAACACCATTTTTCTCTTTCCTTTGTTTTTTTCGAAAATTGCAAAAATGTAGTTATTTTACTTGTCTCTCACGTCGTTAATATTTGCATTAGCTGCGATTTGTTTACATTATTATATTTACTAGTTCAAGTGCTTTAAATAACGTTAAGTAAAGGTTCTCGAAAACTCAACCGTTTTCTGTGAAAAGTAGATCAAAATTCCGCATTTTCAGAAACGCTCAAACACCATGTTCTCTGAAATGGCTCCAAATTTTTTCTTCGGATTTGGAACAGATAGTGCTAATTGCACTCTTTAATATGATTTTATATAACAAATGTAATTTTTTTGAATGATCTCTCACATCTTTAATATGCACATTACCAGCAATTTGTAAACACTATTGTATTTGTGAATTAATGTGATTCAAATGACTTTATATGTAGTTTTTTGAAAACTCAAAAATTTTCTGTGAAAACGAGCTTCAAATTTCGCATTTTTAGTACCGCTTAAACGCCATTTTCTTTAAAACGGCTACACATTTTTAAAGGAAAATTGCCATATGGGCCAAGGTTTTTGTGTTCTTTAATATTTTAAAAGTAATGTTTCCTTTCTACCATTAGGATACTGAAAAATTAAGAAAATGTCAAAAACATGTAGTTTGGGCGGGAAATAGATGGCAGCTGGCACGAGTATGTGACAATTCCGAATATCTAGTCGAGAACGAAGGAAATAGAAAACCAATACGGGGAAGTCTGTGCCATTCTGTAGCACCAATAATTACTTTTAATATTGAGTAAACTATACGTCACTAACTATAGCTTCATTTAAAATAGTAGGTATTACTTGGAAAATTCCTTCTTCTTGAAATAACTTACAGGATCAAGTTTAGGAAATACGAGAGGTACTTAGGAAATAAAAATTCCAAATAAAGTAAAGCTACGTCTTGACGAAATTGGGAGATTCTGTAGAGTGGAAACAATAGAATCTTCTATGAATGATGATATCAGTAAGATAATTAGTTTATAACACGTGTACTCTTCCCAGTAGGTCGCTTGCTGAAAATGCGATGGAGTCATTAATTCATTAGGGAAAAGTTAAGAATGCACTCGTCCTGTTAATTGGTCTCCCTTCAGAGGTTTTCCCTCGCCCTTCTCTGCCTTTGATGCGACGAAGATTCTCTGGGATGAATTTCAGGGAATGTCAAGATAGTTTACACTGAACTTAGGTAAAATGATTTTGCAATTTCTCTCATCGCATGCTGAAAATTTAATTTGATACACCGGTTCATGGAAATTAACACATAAATTGCATGCAGATAATAGGGAAAAGAAAAAAATACCATACTTTAATAATAGTTATTATGAATTTAAGAAACTTATTAGGTTTTTTTGTATTATTTATTCGCAACTCGTGTTTTACTGTTTTATTACCGTCATATTTCTGTTACCCCTCGTTCTCATTTCCTTCCGCATGCAATAGTAGCATACGCTTTGTGCCGCGTAAAGCTGAACGACTAAGGAACAAAATCACATTAACAACATTGAAAACATCAACATCTGCAGTAACTGTCACATAGAGATCAAATTAAATTGTATCTATTCAGTAGATACACTTCATCCATCATTGAATGCCCCCCAAACGTTCTGCAAGGAAACCTAGTTAGACTGGAACTGTAGATTCGAGTCCTCGCGTTGATGGTGGCAAATATGTAGCCATTTCAGATGACGCCATTTTTGGGTGCCAATTTTTGTAGCAGGTTGCTCTGATGAGTCATTTCTATGGATTCCTGCGATAAATAATGTCACGCGAACACCGCAGCAGTTACAAAAACAACGGGCCACGGACCGCCCACGATCCTTTCTTACCCTGTACTCCAATTTAAACACCGTGCCACGAGTTGGAACATGAGGGGGACACTGTCATCGAATCGGGAGCTGCAATATCAAAAATTGAAATTGTAACGAAGCGCCCAATTGGATGAAGGTGTCTCCCTTCTCCTTCCAGATCGTGACCTTCAAGTGCCACCTGTTTAAATTGAACTGTAAGAGCCGGACGATGAGCACTCACCCTATATAAATGATTCATCCTCCATGATCACGGAAGATTACAGCAGCCCTGCTAGAACACGAATTTAAAGCCAGAATCGGACCTGTCATGTAGAGCCATCAAAAGGAAAGACACGATACATGGAGAGATAGATGGGATGGCTGCGTAGAAAATACCATTTTTAGCGGAGCGATAAACAAAACAAAAAAGTACTAAGCATCTTGCAGCCAATTAATCGGAGCAACAATCAACACGTCAATCTCTCTACCTCCACCACCGCAGTTTTTGTGTTTCCTTTATCTTCTATCTTCATTTTTACGACAGTCTCCAAGAGCCCCCAGGCGAGTCCGGCTCAGGCCTGGGTGCCGCCGCGCCGCCCGGCCGCTCAGGTGGCTGGCGCTGTCTCGGAAGGAATTTAAATGGCGGCGGCATTTGCTGACCTTCCGCATGTAAATAAGTAATCAGACCGCCAGGCTGACTGAGGCGTAGGGCGTGGAGGGGGGCGGGGGCGGGGCGGGGCGGGGCGGAAGACGCGCGCTCCCGAGCGCAGCGGGATGGCGCGGCGCGGCTGCCAGGTGCATGCGGACCCGCTCTCCACACACGGTGCGACGCTCTTGGCTGTAGAGGTTTATTACTCGGCCGGTTTCTTTCTTTCGTGCGATGGATACGGAAGGTGTGCAAGATGCGGAACGTTTGTCGTGGAGGAGAGCTGGAAGTGAGAGTTTTAAGATTTTAATCTGGCTTATATGTTTTCGTAGCTCAGGAAGATGAGGCGGTATCGGGAAGTAGATTTGTGAAAATGTTGAAAACATATTTGTGAAAAACTATTAGAAGCATATTTATTTCAAACTATTAGTTCTGCAATGAACATAATATTTCCCTTATCTCCAAACACATCTTTTAACCCGAGAGAGGTGGCGCGGGGTCCCTTGTGACCCCACGTATCTTTGCTTAGCTGCAGTTGCCTAATTTTGCGAGTCAGAAGCTTTACATTTCGCATACCTTTCACCACATTCTTTAGCTTCTGTCTGAAAGATTTTCAAAATTTTTTATGTAATAATTCATTTATAAATATTTGTGAAACCAATACAAACATCTTAAATTTCTTACTTTTTCTAAGTTGTGTTGATTGGCTATGAAGCATTTTCAGTAAATTGTTTGTTTTTATGTGAGACAGTGTTGGAAAATACAACTTACAGAATTTTCTGATACCTTTGTGGTAGAAATATTCAGGGAAAATGTAAATAGAGTTCAGAGAAAATGATAATTTGGCCCTTATATTTGTTGCAATTCCACATTTGCATGTTTCTTTATAATATTGCATTTACTTAATACGACCTTATAAATGATTGATTATTATTAAAATAACTAATTTCGCACTTACTTTTTGCTATATATAATTTTATAAAGAAATAAATTGAAGGGGTCAGATATGACTCCGCGCCACCTCTAACGTAACTCCGGCAACCGCCACCTCTCCAGGGTTAAATAAATTCTACAAATTGTATTCAAACATCAACTCTATATATTAAGTAAATCACTAAAACCTAGCCCTCATTAACAATTTCCCAAGAATAAAAATCAAATTTCCAGTAGAACCTACGAACATTTTTTTTAATACTTACTAAAGTAGCACTTGTAATTATTGCAATTGGCTACGTCAAGGTGTTGTAGTAGTAGCAGTTCAGATTTACGCATTGAGAAGTGTATAGGTAAGTCATCCAAACACATGCGAAAGAGTAACGTACTGATATACGGATAGAATCGGACAATCCTTTTTCTCAAAAAGAAACATATGTTGAGAGCGTATATTACTTGAGAATTTTTAATGGTGCAAGTACAAGTATGTACTTTTCACGATGAAAGTAAGTCAAGATCTTTACTTGTAAAGATAAGCGAAAGAATAGGAAGAAAAATAGAGGGAAATGATAGGTTAATGATATTCCTGAACGTATTTTCAAGTCAAATCTAGTAAATATCATATCCAGCAAAATCTATCAATCTATTTACATAGCTGTTTCTTCCATATAACTCATACTTTAGTATGAAGGCAAGTCTTCCCAATAATTTATGGTCTTAACATCGCATCAGCATCCGAAGTTCAATCGTTTCAAATGTTTCATTTCTAGAAGAATGTAACATAAAACGTACACGCCCTCATGTTATATTTCAGGGACATCGTATACCCATGAGAATGATGTAATTTTATCTCCACCGTTCCCACGGCCATCAAGAATATTACGCAGGGCGCTTCGATGTCTTGAAACTCATATTTCAAGTAAAAACTTGCGGTTAAAATTAACAGAATTTCATGAAGATATTAATAGAAAATTACATATTGAAACAATTAACAAAAGTAAATGTTGCACTTACACGCATTACACTGAATATATGAATAAAATATTTTCTTGTATTTTTTGATCTGAAATCTACGTTGTAATTCGTAAGATAAGTTTATTAAAGTTTTGAAGATCAGATTGCATTCAGAACGTTCAAAAAACAATACTCGTTCCGACGATACTGAAAACTTGATTAAAACACGTTAAAGTATTATTCATTTACTATGACTTTTGAAAATAAAACGCATTTCCGGAATTTCACATGTCAGACATTCATGCATGACTTGGTCGCAAATTCCCACTAATTATGCCGCTTTGACGTGTGGCCGCGTACACGAACTTTGTTAGCCTCTTCAAATACGATATTCAAAGGACGAACAGCGTTCATGAGATTATCCAAAGAACGCCCGTACATCCCGGCCGGCAGATTACACTTATCGCAACGTGCTGAGCTACATTGGCTCAAAATACGGAAATCCACGAACGAGGTCTTCTGAGCAGTAACTAATATGACGCGAACATACAAAAACAATTTTGAAAAGTTTTTCAACATTTCGACAGATAATTGTAAATTAAAATACAACTGGAGACTGATGTGCAGGTTAACAGGGATATTAACTAGCACTTTTCGGGTACTTAACTAGTACCCATTTCGGGTCATTTCCTGAAGTAGAGGCAAAGTTAACGTTGTTTTTGCCAAGCGACATTACACGGAAATATTTCAAATGTTATCAATAACGTTTTATGCATTTCAGCATTTTCTTCATAAACAGTCTTGCAATGAAACTGTCTTGAAAATAAGCATAGTTATCATTGTTATAGAAAGGATTTTTTTCATTTTGCTCTTTGGAAACGAGAAAAATAATTGGAACTAATACATGGAGTTATTAATACATGGAGTTTCATTCTGATGCAACACACTCCACACGTGTTCCATTTCCCCGAAGGCTTTAGATGTTTGTCACAAAATCTCGTCCCCGCAGTTACAGCGGCGCATTTGCTAAGAAGTTCATAACATAGCATTTGTTTAACATCTCCTCCACTAGAAAGCTTTAAAATGATATTTCATTGCAGTTTCTGTTGTCCAATTCAATGAAGTAGGTTCATAAACTTCCTGTTTAGTATACAGTTGTACCTAAATATGGTATCAGTTCACGAACATCGAGGTCATTTTCAAAGCTATATTTATGGGTATAATTATTGGCTTTCAAAGCTATATTTATGGGTATAATTATTGGCAACAAATGCAGGAAGAATTGAAGTAACTTAACTTTATTTCTCTGTACATTTCAGAGATTATAAACTTTTAGCTCGTCAAAATTTTTAGAGTACTGATATTTAATAATATTAATAACAATATTAACAATATCAATATTAGTAATAACATTAATTTACTTATGTCAAATATTTTATGATACAATAGTCAGCTAGCGTCAAACCCTCCTGCTTATGGCCATAATTATCAATGTTGAAGAAGATGTTGTGTGTCAAAGAAAACATAGACATTTCGAATTACAAAAATTTAATTGATTTTGTAAAATCAAAAAATAAAGGAATTGTGCCGAAAAAATCAAATGTATTCAGCAAAGACGAAATTAATAGATTTCTCACGGAGGCACCAGATAAGAAATACCTTCTTATGAAGGCAAGTGTAGTAAATGAAAGTATGATGTCTTTAAAATGTTACTAATAGCATACAATAGACTAAAAATAAAATGTTGTTAATGTATTTAGGTTGTTGCGATATTTGGTGTCTGTGATGCCTGCAGACGTGATGAATTATACAACTTGTGTGTGGACGACGTTAAAGAAGAAGGAAGTGTACTGCTTGTAAATTTAGAAAAAACCAAAACAAATATTGTGAGAAAATTCACAATCATTAATGAGACAGGTTCTGTTAATTATGTTGAAAAATGTCAACAGTATTTTTCACTTCGCCCCAAACAAGTAAAACATAGAAAATTATTTGTATTTTATAATAATGGACGGTGCAACGTTCAACCAGTAGGTATAAATAGGTAACTTTTGGAAGAATCCCAAAGGAGATAGCTTTATTCTTAATCATTCCCGAAGCAAATTTATTTACTGGGCATTGTTTTAGAAGAACATCTGCTACTTTTCTGGCTGAGATGACATTTTAACAGTGAAACGACACGGTGGGTGGCGTTCTTCTTCTGTAGCAGAAAGTTACATTGAAGATTCCATACAAAATAAAATAAAAATTGCAAAGCGTATAGGTGAAAGATCAGATTTGTCATTAACTACGATGCCCACTGCCTCAACATCACACACAGCTTTACCTGGGACAAGTCACGTTGGTGAAGTACATATTTCTGAAAATTATGAAGCGTTGTCTGGATCAGGATCATCGGTGCCAAATGTGGGTGGGGTAATTTTTAAGAATTTAACGAATTGTACCATAAATATCAATACGACTAAGGAGTATTTTTTTATCATTTTGTTTTATTCGCTCACGTATAGGTTGTTGACATTTTTGTTTATTTCACGGCCGGTTGCAAATAGCTTGGTTGCAAATAGTGTGTTTATAGTATCATAATTAAACGATTTTGATCTTCTTGTGAGTTCTGATTGGTGGTTGTAGAATCTTAATTGCACGGTAGACTTTTAGGTTGAACCAGGGTTTAGGGTAGCACGGTTCATTTGGTTCCTTTTGTGAATCACTTTCTCTCGTGAATCGCCCGCCACGGTTCACTTCAGAGGTGGCGATAAATAATAAGTGAATTATCTTCGGGTTGATTAGCTTTGATGGGTCAAAGCATAAATATACAAGAAAATTCCACGCGTGCCATTAACATGGAGATAATTAACGATTTTTCATGCAATAAATGAGCATAATTAGTTAACTAAACGAAAAAATGTATTTCATGACAAAAAATTATCTTAGTATATTACAAATAAAAAACATAAACGTCAATTGTATTTACCCGTTCTAAAAAGTAAGCCATCAACAGTTTTTCTGAGTCGGAAGTGACTTTTTTTCTGCTTTCCACAACTTGTATAAGTTGTATTCCCTTTCATATACTTCTTACTTTTATTCGGAAGTAAATTATTCATCGCTTCGTCCGCTTCTTGCAATATTTCTTCAGGAATACTTTCAAGGTCTTTCATTTTCAATATAAGTCACTATACTGATCATACGTAAACAAAGCATGGCCCACTAGAATTGGCATTGTTTAGAAGCAATACGTCATCAAACATATTCATCGATGTATGTGTATGAAGTGTCATACACATGCACGTAACGTATGTTTTGAGTTTTAAAAAAATAAAGGTTGCATAATCGATGCATTAATCCGCCGACTAATATATCAGATGGCACATCAAAGTTCTCAGCACTTCACTCGGATAGACGGTCGGTCACGGCACTGCGGAGCACGTCCGAACGCGACTGCGGCTAAGCGAAGAACGCAGGTTATGTCGTGAGCTCGTGGGTTTGATTCCTAGTGGTTCTTTCCCTTTTTTACTCAATTATAAATGGCAACGTGCAGTTCATGTAACACTATTTTGTTTACATCCTCGTTGCTGTGGGTTTTCGATTATTTACGTATGTAGCCCTTAAAAGGGCCGTATTCTTTCTACAATAAGAGTATTAAAGCCATCGTTCTCTATCATGGCTTACAATCTACGAGGAAGTGAAGCAAATAATATAGCTGGATATTTTTTTGTTTTAAAATGTAGCACTCAGATTTAAGTGTTGCATCGGCACGTACTTCCTCGCGTAGGTAATAACAATACTAAATACAACACAAAGCCCGCAGAAGTGTTTACAATTCCTAAAGGTTTTGTCCAATCTGGGATACGAACTCATGTATTTAGGTTCAGCAAGATATTACTATTTCTACTAGACTATCATCACCCTAGGAATCACAGCCTCTCTGACACTTGAAAAAAAGTTTGACAGATCAACTCATATTTTTAAAATCTACGTGCGCACTCACAGTTCGACGCTTAGGGCGCGACTGCCGTAAGTCTGAGAGGCCCCTTATTGGCATTTATGAGTTTCGGGAATTTCTGTAAGAATGCAAGATTTCAAAGTTTTATTCAACAGAAGGCGAGCTGAACCAAGCGAATCTCAGAAGAGGGTCATTTCCAAATATTGAAGGCTGAGGGACGAATAGACATTGAATGTTAAAGAATGCAACAAAGTATTTAAATTTGGAACAAATGCAATTTAAACAAGTGGTGCTACAGAATGGCACAGATTTTCCCGTGTTAGTTTTCTATTTTCTTGGATCTTCGCTAGCTATTCGGAATTGCCACATAGTCTTTCTTGCCAGCTACCATCTATCAGTTAGTTAGTTAATGCCTTATTTTACGTGTCGAGACTCGGGCCATCAGGCCCGATCTTCCGTCTGACCTCGCAAATTTCACTACGCTTCTTTCACCAACTAGTGGAGAAAGAAGGTATTGTCTCGGGCGACGAAACAGGCTATTTGAATATAGCTCAGAGGCGTCATTCAGGCTTGAGGATCTTTTACATGCAAGTAAATCTACTAACATGGGACAGCCGGCTTTATTTCCCCTCCGAAGGAAGGCGCACGAAGGATTTTTACGCCCATAAAAAATACATGGTTTCTATCGGGTTTGAACCCGCGACCTTGGGTCCGGTACGCTAACCATCACATCATTGAATCCGCTATACACCATCGAATCCGCCAAAAGTACCGCCAAAAGTACAAATCACCGCCAAAAGAACATTTTTTTTGTCATTTTCTTAATTTTTCGGTTTCCTATTGGTAGAACGAAAATATTAATTTTAGAATATTAAAGAACACAAAAACCTAGCCGTAAATGGCAATTTTCTTTTAAAAATTATATGCCGTTTAAGAGAAAATGGCGTTTTAGCACTACTAAAAATGCGAAATTTGAAGCTCATTTTCACAGAAAATTTTTGAGTTTTTAAAATACTTTATTTGAAGTTATTTGAAGCACTTACACTCACAAATATAATCATCTTTACAAATTGTGGATAATGTGCATATTAAAGATGTGAGAGATCTTTCAAAAAATTTACATTTATATAATTTTTGAAAAAAACAAAAAAAACTCAAAATAAACTTCACGCTATACTAATGAGTGTAATTAGCACTATCCGTTACAAAAGTTTCAAGAAAAAAATTGCAGCCATATACGAGAAAATGACGTTTGAGCATTTCTGAAAATGCCGAAATTTGAGCTAATTTTCACAGAAAACGGTAGTGTTTTCGAGAAACTTTACTTGACATTATTTAAAGCATATATACTCGTAAATATAATAATGTAAAAAAATCGCCGATAATGTAAATATTAACGACGTGAGAGACAAGTAAAAAAATTTACATTTTGGTAATTTTTGAAAAAACCAACGGATAGACCAAAATGGCTTTTTTGCCATTGATAGAGTACATTTACCACTATCCCTACCAAAAGTTTAAAGAAAAAATTTGGAGCCGTTTTTGAGAAAATTTTGTTTTTGTAATTTTTTAAAATTGCACATATTGCACGCAATATTGCACGAAAAGTACCAAAATTGTGAAAAACATTTACATGACCTTTATTAAAGAACTCAATATGCAGAACAAATTTTAGTTGAAGAAAAAATCTCTATCTTCAATTTTGTAGTTGGAGAAAGACGCCGAAAAATATTCAAACTTTCACAATTTTCGAAAATTCTGAGCTGTACTTGAAATTCGGACCTATGCCATGCTAAAAAGTATATGTTCCTCTATTCATATAAGAAATTTAAAGAAAAAATTTGGAGCCGTTTTTGAGAAAATGTTGAAAATCCCCGGGGGGCTACATATAAAGTACCCCCAAATTTCAAAGAATCTTTTTCAAAATCACAAAGCTTCGACTAGAATCAGATCGACTGGGGAATATCAATTTTGAAGAAAATCGACCGAACGGTTTAGGCGCTAGCGTTGACCACAGCCGGACAGCCGGACGGAATGCCGTCAATCGATTTTTAAGTATAAAGAAGCAACAAATCATGGATTTTGACCACACCACGAGATAGAGGATTTCTTTTTCTTAATTTAGCAACTGTTTTTATCCACTTATTCGTTTTCACGGCCCGGCAATTAATTTTTTTCCGCCGAAAATTGGCCATTTTTTCGCGCAGCATTACATAAGTTTCCCTATACTACGTATATCACTCCGTGTATACGTACGTATACGGGAAAGTAAAAATTGGAGCGGTTTTTGAGAAAATTGTTTTTGTAAATTTGAATCGCAATTTACGCAAAAACTACTCGTTTTTCCAAAAAATGGTACATGACCTTATTTGAAGTGCTAATTTTGTACAACCGACTTTGTCTGACGCAAAAATCGCTATCTTCAATTTTGCAGTTTTTAAACGGTTTTTTGCAATTTTCCAAAATTTGGGCCTATTAACGAAAATCCCTTAAACGTCACTCCCTTAAACGTTCTTCGCACTATTCAACAACAATATATAATCAAAAAACTTGGAGCCATTTTCTTTTAACCTTGAAAATCTCAAAATGGGCTTCATGTAAAGTACCCTCAAATACTAACATATCGATTTCAAATTCCAGAGGCGTTGAGACGAGTAAAAGCGATCGAGGAATATCAATTTTGAAGAGAATCTACTGAACGGTTTAGGCGCTAGCGTTGACAACAGACGGACAGACGGACGTTTTGCCGTCACTCGATTTTGCAGTATCAAGAAGCAAGAAATCATGGATTTTGACTACACCACGAGATAGGGGATTTTTTCTAAATTTAGTAACAGGTTTTATCCACTTTTTCGTTACCAGACCCCTGCTATAAGAGGTTTTCTGGCAAAAATTCCCCGTTTTCCGGCGCACGATTACATAACTTTTTCTTCTTACGAAGTATTCGTAAGGCGAGAAAGAAAAAATAAACTCTGATACAATTCCTCAAAAATAAAAATATTACGAAGAATATCTCTGCTGCACAACATTTGCCTCGTGGAAGAGATATTAAAATGATCTGCCGTGCCACCGTTCCGTCGAAATGCATTTTTGAAATTAATTTGTTCATATATCTCTTAATAATAAAATATCTTTTATAATCAATTTCCTCGTTAGACGATAAACTATGGGCATGCACTTTACCCCAGTAAATAAAATATACCCAAGCACATAATAAACTCACACATTTGTAGAACAACAGCTTCTGTGTTTTGAAGTTTGCAACAAAATTTATTTATAATGCAGACGAATGAAAACAATCAAATTCAAATTTCAACGATGCGGATTAAGAATACAAATGAAATTTTTAAAGATAAAAATCAGCAATAGTTCATTAGCTATTTTAACTGATTTGCCGTAAGTCAGAAATCGTTAATACAATATAATCGGCGGAAAGCGAGCTGCAAAACGATTTGAATAATATACTTGACGGCAAAGAGCGACTGGAATGTCTGTAAAACAAATGAGGGTTGGCATCCCCGGGCGTGCCGTGACTAATTTGGGTGGGTAAGCTCTGTATATAGCAAGAGTGCGATTTGGAGACTGGGGGACAAAACGAAAAAATATTCAGCCTACACATTTTCAATTAAATCATTATATCAAAAAATGGCTATTAATATTATTATTACATATTCTGGAATAACGCTAGTCCTCCCCATACGCACACAGTTTTCAGTGAGCCAGAAGCCAATTTATGAACCTCTGGCTTTGACTGAGAGACATGAGAGATACTATCATTCGTGCTGAATTGGCAACGCCCACGAATCGAAATCGACTCCAAGATCCTTCCATCGCAGCGGCACTGCTCTCCCTCCCACGACATAGCGTCTGATCAATAACTAATCTGAAACAATTGCAACATGCTGGTCAACATGTTTCCTTTAATATATTTATTCAAGAAATTACTAATTGCAAAAATTAAATAATTTTCAATTCTGTTTCTTTAAATGTTGTTGCAAGGTCGTAACGTACTTACTCAACAAATTAAGAAATTCGATCAACGTAGCCTTTGCTAACGAACTCTTGGTTTCACGATGCCTTCCGATAGGTAATTTCTGCATTGAAAAAATGTCGAGTCAATTAGGCGTTTTCATATGTCTTATTCTTTCTGTGTCATTATTTTATTTACATCTGATATTCGCATTACATCTGATAGATCAATTTCACTTTCAATGCTGACACTTCCAAAACTGGCCAGATGAGCAAGTGAACGCAAATGACTCTGTGATCGTATTTGAGAGACTGTGCAAATTGTAATAGCCTTCTTCATTCTTCACATTGCGAACATGGGAAAAGAATAAGAATACAAATGTTGGGCCATGATCAGTGTGATCATGGCGCAACAAAATAATTTATTAAGGTTCCAATTTCCTAATAACAGACTGTTTATTTTGAGGTATTAAAGTAGCGGAAATGCTCCAACCCCTTTTCTTTGTGCAAACATTTGAGCCCATCAAATTCCGGAACAGACCTCCCTACATGAATAATTAATTTTTTTCCACAAAAGTACAACTGAATATATTGTTTTTAAATATCCTCAATTATACCTGTATTTTCTGCCATAGCACAGTAAGCTACCGCTATGAAGCACAAAAAGACAGCACACAAGCAGAAGAGGTACTAAGAAATAATATGCACATTATCAATAACACGCACAGATCAACTAAATCCACAAGTAAAAGACCGTGGCATTACGTAGCAAGCGGCGCTTATACCAGTGTGTCGGCCCGTGTGCATGCGATTCCAAACACATCTGCAAACCCAATACAAGGCCGCTCTAGGCGGCGGTGGGCCAGGGTTGCGGCTCTTGCCTGTGTCCTGCATACAATCAAATGGAGCTTCCAAAAAGTCAAGAGCGCATGCGCGAACTGCCTAATGTATTTAGATAGAGAACATCGACATGCTCACTTCGGGCCGGGTTGCGGCGCCTACTACCTCCGTCTCTTTCAGCCGCTTTCTGTGTTCGTCAGCAATAACGATGAATGCTCAATGCAGGGCTGCGCGCCTACGTAAGACTATGGGCGACCCTTATTGGCAGAATTTTGAAAAAACAAGCTTAGTTCTCTACGGTGAGAGTGGTGTTTCAAAATATAATAATTGCAATTAACTGTCTTTTCTCCAGGGTAAACGCAGCATCAGTACCTAGCTTACCTGGAATGCACGCTATTGTGGCATCAGATGCTAATTTCCTGTAAACAATTGCGTATCTCGAAAACGAAAAGCGATAGCGTCGATCGGATTGCGGAATTTTGCAACTTGTTGAAAGGAAATTGACATGAGAGAATAAAAAAGAATAGCAAAATTCGTAAATTTATAAACAAATTCCAATTTTTGCAATGCTAAAGTAGGAAGAGTTCCCTGATGTCCCAGAATAGAAAACTGCGAATTAACGATTTTGCAACAATTAACAATTTTATAAGCAAATCCGAAATGTACGCTATTCCTGCCGGAGAATGTCTCCACATTGTCGCAGAGTTGAATATCGTAAAATAACAATTTTTATAAGAGATGCAAATTGATTGCTTAATATCTAGTATAATTGTCGCTTTAGTAATAAGCATACCCTTTATCTTTGAATTTTATTGTCTTTTATTGAAATAATTCCTTGGAAGTCCTCTGTAGATTCGAGAAAGACAGTATTTTGCAATTTTTGCAAATTTTAGAAATATATGAACAATTGCAATATGCAATTATGAAAGGTTTTCTTATAAAAAAATCTGTAGTAAACTGTTCATTTGATAAAGTTCTTGGATAGTGTATGAACAATAATATGGGAATTAAAATGTGTGTAAGAAAGTAATTGGTCTAAAATTAGCGTTATTTTATCTCGTATCAACGTAATTTCTTCAAAAAGAATTGTGTGAACAATGGTGGTTAAGTGTATGTGTTCATATATATTTCAATGAATTTACTTTCATGTTCATAAAAAGAGTTTCATTCCATGTATTTTTATTTCAAAATATTTCCACATCTGTACTAGAGACACCCACCATTTTCCACGACGTAAATTTGTTGGGGCATTGCCCCCTGCGTTGAGATTGGCTGCGGAGACTTGTAAGGTTCCGCCTGCGATGTTTCGTCAGGGCAAGGGCTGCCCAAGCCGTGCAAAAGCTGAACTGAAAAGCAGACGGCCGCGGTCAATTTTTGTTTTCAGAACGGTACAAAAACGTTTTGATTCAGGAAGACCTGTTTTTAAATCAAGCTGGAAAACAGACACTCCAGTATGTACTACATTAAAGTAAAATAATTTATGAGACTTAAAAGAAAGAAAAAGTATAATGAAAAGTAAGCATGAAAGTAGAATACGGAACAATAAAAGGAGAATACAGTAAAAGCTGAATACAATAACAGCTGAATGCAATAAAAGTAGAACATAAACATGCACTTTACATTTAAATTATAATAAAGGAACGCAAATTCGGATCATATGTGAATAATGAAAGTTAAATGTGCAATGGATATTGCATTAAAAAATCAGTAGGAAGACAATAATAACGAACAAGTAATAGTAGAGAACTTTTAGTTACCGAAGGTAATTCTCTTCTAAAATTCTATTTAAATTCCATAATGAGGTTTTACGTAGTTTTCAACAAAATATTGGAGTAAAGTATATCGTACAAAAATATTTATCAGTAGCATCAAATCAACACTGTAGCAACAGTAGTTCATAATTATTTTCCAGATAAGGAAATTAAAATCAGAAATTGGTATTAACAAAATCATGAAGGATAGAAAATAATTGGCTGTCGGTCATTTCCAAACATCCATCCGGTATCTGATTAAACAAGCGCGGAGCCAAATAAGAAAAAGAAGACGTGAATAATGATTTAGAATAGCGCGGAAATGATAACTTGGAAGATGTTCTGGTGTAGAGTGACCTCCTGGCGTACCAGTCTCCCAAGAAATAAAAAAGCACCCAATTTACACAACTCGACTCCTTTTTAATTTCTCGCTGAATTTTTCTTTCTGAACAAATACATTCATTTCTTTTGTAAATAATAAACAATTTACATGTTTTTGGAGTGTTTCTATGCACCCATGACGCAAATTTCTGCTTAGAAATCATTTTTTCAAACCAACTTTTGAGTGCTCATTGCGGCCCAACAACTCGGAATATCCACGTAGTTTATTAGACAAAATATGCTTAGAATTTTCTTAAGAGCTTATTTTCGAAGTTTCGACGTTTTCTCCCCGGACACCTGTACATGTAGCGAACAACGCAGATACTGAACTTCTCATACTACTAAACACGATATGTGAGACACAAAAAATGTTAAAGAAATCGTGGAGAGACAAACCACTCAACGGACAATATCTGAAAAGAATGGACAAGGTGCAGATCAATAAAGATCAATAATTTATGTGGCATCAAAGGGGAAGAACGAAGCCAGAATCGGAAGCAGTTCTAATAGCTGCTCAAAATCAGGCGTTGAGAACACATTATGATAAAGTGGTTCTCAAAATTTCCAAATCAAAATGATCAATGCCACATTTGCTAGGAACAAGTAAAAACATTTATCATATCGTCTCAGCTTGTCCAATTCTAGCAAAAAACGAATACTTGAAAAGACACGACAGGGTCTATAGTTACCTCCACTTGCACATCTGTAAGAATGGTGGTATGAATACTCACCAAAACCGGTGATATCAGTTGGACTCTATACAAACTTGTACGACCAACAAATTCAAACGGATCGCACGATAGCAGCAAACAAACCGGATATTGTTATTCAGGATTTGGAGAAAAAATTATGTGTACTTGTAAATGTTGCTGTGTCTTGTGATCAAAATGTCGTAACCAAGGAGGCAGAGAAACGTCTTAAATACAAGAGTTTGGAAATCGAGGTTGGTCGAATGTGGGGCGTAAACGCATAGGTCAACCCGATAGTTATCGGAACTCTGGGATTTGTTTAGGAAAATTTGTGTAAGAACTTGGCTAAACGTTCAGGTCATTCAAAGGACTGGGAAGTGCAAGAAATTGTTTTATTTTGAACAGCTCACATTTTGCGCAAAGTATTGTAGAGGCACCGACAGTCCCTAGATCTGCTCCTTAGGTAGCTGGTTGCAACCTGGAGTAGATTTTATATTCGGCCGACTGATAACATCTTTAGTCGTGATATAGGGGAATAATAATAATAGTAATAATAATAATAATAATAATAATAATAATTACTCATGCCTAATCCATGTAATCCTGCTTCGACATCGAAAAGGGCCGTTACTTGGCAAGAGCCCGTTCGGTTACCTCAATCCTGAGATTTTATCCAGAGACAGAACTGTATGATAGTAATAATAATAATAATAATAATAATAATAATAATAATAATAATAATAATTGGATTTTGAAGACCCTGGAGATCTATCGATTTCATCCTAGACTTATTGAATTTTGCAAGGCTAGCATGAAGTCGTGGAGTACCAGGTTACTAATACAGAGCAGAAAAAAAGCAGTAGAAACCAGAAGTATTCAGATCAACAGGGGTATTTTTCAAGGAGATTCACTATCCCCTCTGCTGTTTTGCATCAGATTGATCACACTATCTAGACAGTTGTCGCAAGCTGACTTCGGTTACAAGCTCCATGGTGATGCCAGTATCACATTTGTTTTACATGGATGATCTGAAAGTGTTTGCTAAGAATGAAGCGATTCTCTCCCAAATGTTGTCTGTCGTGAATGACTTTATCAATGACATCTGCATGAAGTTTGGTCTTGACAAATGTGCAAAAATCAATTTAAGAAGAGGCAAACTGACAACGTCAGAGAGCACTGAAGTTGATATGCACGCTGTGATACAAGATCTTGAGCCAGGTAAAACTTACAAATATCTGGGCATTGAAGAATGTGAGACCATCTCGAACAACACAATGAAAGAGAGAATTCGCAAGGAGTATTACAGATGAGTGAGACTTGTCCTGCAGTCTGTTCTGAACTCCAGGAATAAAATATCTGCAATTGGTAGTCTGGCGGTGCCTGTAGTTGAGAACAGTCCCGGACTAGTGGACTGGACTGAGCAAGAAATCCGCATCGTGGATCGAAAAACCAGAAAACTGCTAACAATGCATCATGTCGCCCACCCTCGAACTGATGTACATAGACTTTATGTGTCACGTAAGGAAGGAGGAAGAGGCCTCAGACAAATTGAAGCCTCCTGGCACAATGCAATTGTTGGAATGGAAACATATGTAGTCAGTCATCAAGATGACCCTCTAATGAGGCAGGTCATGAAATCTGACCGAAAAATGGGAAACAGAGGCATTGTTAGTGTAGCAAAAAATCATTGCAAAGAAAACTATGCAAGACACGTCAAATAACACAGAGACTGAACTTCTGGTACTACTAAACATGAAATGTGAGACACAAAAAATGTTTAAGAAGTCGTGGAGGGACAAACCCCTCCATGGACAATATCTAAAAAGAATGGACAAGATGCAGATCAATAAAGATCAATCATTTATGTGGCTTAAAAGGGGAAGAATGAAGCCAGAATCGGAAGCACTTGTAATAGCTGCCCAAGATCAGGCGTTGAGAACACGACATTATGATAAAGCGGTTCTCAAAATTTCCCAAGATGACAAATGCCGAATTTGCCAGGAGCAAGTAGAAACCATTGATCATATTGTCTCAGCTTGTCCAATCCTAGCAAAGACCGAATACTTAAAAAGAGACGACAGGGTGTGTCGTTACCTCCACTGGCAGATCTGTACCGCCCTCGAAGTTCCAAACACATGCCCCAAGTGGTACGATCACTCACCAAAACCGGTGACATCGGTTGGATTGTGTACAATATTGTACGACCACCAAATTCAAACGGATCGCACGATAACAGCAAACAAACCGGATATTGTTATCCGGGATTTAGAGAAAAAATCGTGTCTACTTGTGGATGTTGCTGTGCCTTGCGATCAAAATGTCGTAACCAAGGAGGCAGAGAAACGTCTTAAATACAAGAGTTTGGAAATTGAGATCAGCCGAATGTGGAGCGTAAAAGCACAAGTCGTACCGATAGTTATCGGAGCTCTGGGATTTGTTTCGCAAAATTTGTGTAAGAACTTGGCTAAACTTCCAGGTAATTCAAAAGACTGGGAAGTGCAAGAAATTGCTTTATATGGCACAGCTCACATTTTGCGCAAAGTATTGTAGAGGCTCCGACAGTCCCTAGATCTGCTCCTTAGGTAGCTGGTGGCAACCCGGAGTAGATTTTATACTCAGCCGACTCATAACATCTGTTGTCGTGATATGGAGGAACAACAACAACAACAACAACAATAATAATAATAATAATAATAATATTAATAATAATAATAATAATTTGCAAATTAATTTCCGGGTATACTTCTAAAATTTATACAACTATTAACTTGCAGATTTGCAGATTTGCACAATCAATTTTTCATCATGGAGCGGAAAAAAATTAGTGCAACGGGCGCCAAGGTGAGTCCACGATGAGCGTCCGAAAGCAACGCTGGGAGCGGCGAGGGCAGAAAGGGCGGAGTCCGCGACACGCGTGACTGCCAGAGCGCGGCCACGCGGGGGAGGGAGGACAAGCCACGCAGCGCCTGGTCGACGCCCCTCGTGGACTTCCGATCGTCAGTCCCTCACGTGCGCACGCACTCCGGAGCGCGTCCGTCCACCCACCGCGCTGCGCCGCTCGCTGTCACGCCCTTGCGCACGCGTGAGGCAAGCTAATTACTGCATGTTTATGAATTCATTCTCAAATGATGTTAATTTTGTTCATCACTTCGCCAAGCACTTCGTTCGAAGGCCACCGACGTAATAATTTGCCGTGGTAATGTGAATGAAACTCTAGTCATTGATGCTGTCTTCAAAATACGGATTTTAACAAATTTCAAATATGAATATTAAACAATATCGAATATACCTGAAATCTTATTAACTTATTTCTGTACACAAAGTACTGTTCCTTAGCCTAACAGGCCTCATTTCCTTAGCCTCACAGACGGCATCTATGATGAAGATGATGATAACGGTAGCTAAGCTAGCGAAGGATGTTCTTCGTTCTTATAAAAATGTTAGTCAAAAAGACGAAAGTAGCAGTGAAGTCAAGTTCAATTACTTTTCTATCTAAGTCGGCTTACATTTTATATTCAAATCTCTATATTACCGTATGTATCACTTCAAATTCAAAATCATATTCTCGCAAACGAGAAATATTCACTTTGGTTCGATATCTCAGATCAGTTGGAATTACATTGTTTCATAAAATTTGAATGTTAGTTACCAAGTTATTTATTGACAATTATTACTAGATTTTATGTAACAATAAATTATTAATCAATGTTTACATGACAAATGGTTCATAATATTAAAGAAATGTACTGGTACGCACTCCGGTTATCCTCTGCTTAAAGAATAATGTATATTCATTAACAAATTGGAATGCAGAAAACAAAGCCGCCGCAATGACAATATTTACTTAATATGATCTGAAATTAAAGGAGGAATTTCGCAATCCAATACGGTGATTAGGGAAACTTTAACAGCTTTTTGACTGAAGAATGATGCGTAAGTGAAAGTCAATAGTGTCTATTGTGACCGGTAGCTGAGTGCATCTTGAGCATAAAATGCCTGAAAAGGCAAATTGGGAATCGTAAAAAGTTAGAGAGATTAAAAACAGCATTGAGGAAGGCGAATATAAGAGGTGTCATGAGTAAATTACATTAATAAACTTTTTCTTCTTGGACAATTTTGTGTATTAATCTTTATACAAATAAATATATAATTCTTTCCTTAGTTGGCTTATTTTAAAAACATTATAAGAAATCTTCACATTATTTTTGTAATCATTTCGTATGCGTGGTACCCTCTACCTGCCTGCCCAGAATCATCGCAATCCGCCTCGTCCTTCTGGGTGCAGCTTTTATATGACGATGAGTATAATAATAATCATTTAAATGTGACAATTTTAGAAACAAATTTTAAGGTTGCGCGCCATTTACAGGTAGCGAGTCAACTTCACACATTCTGATCATGCTTCACACATTTTCCCATGTGCGGTATTTACAGACATTGCATCATCAAAAGATCATACATTTGTGAGGTGAAAATTTGCAATTCATTTTCTCAATATTTCTAACCTACGTGCTGTTAAATCTTCTGAGTACTTTTCCACTACCTACATGTTTTCTTTTATTTTGAAATATTTCAGTACTTTTCCAATAAGAAACTAATTTTACTATAATAGGAGGACACTTGCCATCAGCCCTAGGACCTACTTTATGACTCCTATCAATGTCTTCCGAAGAAGACTAACAACAATATCCCTTGCTACTTCAATCACTTTAGTAGAAATCACGAAAGTGTAAAAACAAATAAAGACATTTTTCATGATGAAAGTACACCAAAACAATTGGTATTGTTTGGTTTGATTCTGCTGTGGTAGGCGGTCCAGCTGAAGCTAGCTCCTTGTTTGGGGATGAAGATGAGCGGTAAAAAAAGGGTTTTGCGGTAATAAAATAGTAATAAAATGGTTGCAAATTCTGGCACTAGTCTGGTTTGAATCTGCTATAGTGGACGGGCCAGCTTGATGAACTTTTTAAAAGGGGAAGACTGAAGCCAGAATCGGAAGCAGTTCTAATAGCTGCTCAAGATCAGGCCTTGAGAATACGACATTATGATAAAGCGGTTCTCAAATTTTCCCAAGATGATAAATGCCGCATTTGCCAGGAAAAGTAGAAACCATTGATCATATCGTCTCAGCTTGTCCAAAGACCGAATACTTAAAAGGTGTGTAGTTACCTTTACTCGCACATCTATACCGCCCTCGAAGTTTCAAACACCTTCAGTGATACGAACACTCACCAAAACCGGTGACATCTGTTGGACTCTATACAATCTTGAACGACCAAAAAATTCAAACGGATCGCACGATAGCAGCAAACAAATCGGATATAGTTATCCGGGAATTGAAAAAATATTGTGTCTACTGGTAGATGTTGCTGTGCCCTGTGATCAAAACGTTGTATGCAAGGAGGAAGAGAAATGTCTTAAAAACAAAGCGTCTTAAACTCCAGATCAGCCGAATGTAGGGCGTAAAAGCACAGGTCGCCCCGATAGTTATCGGTGCTCTGGGATTTGTTTAGGAAAATCTGTGTAAGAACTTGGCTAAACTCCCAGGTAATTCAAAGACTGGAAAGTGCAAGAAATCGCTTTATTTGGAACAGCCCACATTTTGCGCAAAGTATTGTAGAGGCACCGACAGTCCCTAGATCCAGGGACCAAATACCGAAATAATAGCGGTAAAAGTATTTATACCGGTACAGAAATACATTTACCTCTATTATAGCTTTATTCAAAATACCTTTAAAAATACCGGTATAAGACGTCAAATAGCGGTATTTTAGAGGTATTTGACCTTTCTCCGACGTCTATGCCTGTAAAATACCTCTATTTAAAGGTATTATACCGGTATTTTCATGAGAAAATACCGGTATTTCAGTAGAATGACACACGTATTTTGGGGTACGCCATTATAATTTTTACCGCTGAGATTGCCCAGAGGAACAACTGTGGACACTGCAGAGTTTCTGATCGGGTGGTCTTAGGGTTTGAGTCTGGACAGTGGCGTATTTTCGGCACTAGACATATTCTGGTCGAGTCCTGCCATTGTCTGAGAAATAATTCGAATGGTCGGGTTTTCTTAACGGTAGTTTTGTATAATTTTTCCGATCAGCACCAGGCGAATGGCGGAGTAATACTCAAACCAACGGGCCACCATTGTTTTTTGTTCCTCATCCTTGCGCCATTAAGTACACATTCATTCGCGCACTACACTTTTACTGGGAGACCAATTTAGAGCCTGGAGTTAGTTCTTATTCATGATTAATTATTAGTGAATCCGGGCGCGTCAACTGGTCATTAACCCCATAAGTGTAGAGAATGCGTTCTCCTTGAGAGGTGACGGTGATCTTCCTCCTTGGAGGGTAAGATCTGGCGCCGACCTAGCGTCCGCTAACGGAGTTTCTCCTAGCCAGGTATCTCCCACCAGCGGGGCCCCGCCCTAGCCGGGACAAGCTTTAACACTATGCTCCCGAACGGTCTCTCAGCATGTGTGACATTGTAGTGCATGTATGTGTGTGTAAGTAAGGGATAGGAAAGGACAAGAAAGAGGAAGGAAAGATCGCGCGCGGTCCGTGTCCCGTTTTTGGGGTACTGCTCCGGCATTCGCCTGACATTGAACGGAGAAACCACGGAAAACCGAATCGGAGAAACCACGGAAAATCAAGGCAGTAGGAGATACCTGGTTGAGGAAAACCTCGTTAGCCTAAGGTAGCTCGGCGTCCAATCTCGTAGGAAAGTTCGGTCCATGGCCTATTAACTTCCTCTAAAGTAGATGAAAAAGAAATGCTAATGTACATTTGTTCATCTGATGCAATGATTTTTTTTATTTCACAATGTTTTTTTCTCTGCCTGTCAGATCAGTCACAACACACTCCGTCACAGTCACACGCAACACACATCGATATGAAATTTTATCAGTTTGTTCAGCACCTTTTAAAACTGATATAGGTATAAAATATTGCCAGTGGTTTTTGCCACAATTATTATTGGGACCCAACACGACCTGCCGCCAATCGAAGTGCCGAAATCGCCGCGCGCCGCCGTCCTGAGGCCGTGACGCCGCACCGCGGTGCGCCGCCGTGATCAGCCTGTCGGCAGAGTGTTTTCTCGGAGGGCATGCACGGTGACAAGGACCTGTGTTTACACGACTGGTTCAGAAAGACGAGAAGGCCAAACACATGCGTGAATAATCCAAATACATTTATTGCAAGAGAGGTCTCTGAAAATATTATGTTGATATAGAATAAATAAATACATAAATAAACAAATAAATACATGAATATATTTCGCTTTTGCATTTTAGAAAAAAATATTCACAATAATGGTCTAATAAAAAAGTGTCGAAAAATAGTATAACTCAGAATGTCATCAAACCGTATGTAACCGTATGCAAGATTCTTTCTCATTTTTCGTAAAAATATCATTAGTTTACTACATCCTTTCAACTGACTTCCGTAGAATTGTTAAAAACGCTTGTCACTGAACACTTCAAACTAAAAAGAGTCCGACGGATATGGCCTTTGCCATCTGTTGTGAAAGGGTGAATGCGCTAGAGATCTGCCACCGGTTGATAGACTTTGCGAAACGTTCCTGGCGCAGGGGATGCATTCTCGGAATCAGTTGCCACTTCGCAAGAGCTGCGAGGCCTGCGTCGTTGCGTAGGCAGTTTCCGGAGGTCAGCGTTTCGACCCACGGGCGTCTCCAGTTCGGCCCACTGCATGCTATCAATTTCTTTTCGCGGTGGTGGATTGAAATATGAGCAACGGAGTTTTGACCGTTGGCCCAAGCAAACTTTCTGCAGAGAGAGAGAGAGAGAGAGAGAGAGAGAAAGAAAGAGAAAGAGAGAGAAAGAAAGAAAAATAGAGAGAAAGAGAAAGAAGAGAGAGAGAAATATACGGAAAGCAAGAAAGAGAAGGAAAGAGAGAGAAGGAAAGAAAGAGAAGGAAAAAGAGAAAGAGAGAGAGAGAAAAGAAAAGAGATAAAGGGAACGAGTGAAAGAGAGAGGCACAGAGAAGAGAAAGAGAAAGAAAAAGGGAAAAGAAAGAGAATATGTGTGAGTGGCGTGTGTGGGGAGCGCGTGTGTACGTATATGTAAGTGGTGCGTGTGTGTGGCGCGTGTGCAAAAGTGTGTGCATGATCTTTTATTTAATGTGTGTGTAATTATTTAATGCGGAAGTGTGTGCATTTCGCAAAATTATAAACGAAAGGAAGTTATGTTCTGTGTGCGGATGGTGTGAGCGACATTATATTAATTGAAAATAACAGTATAATCTTCATGGACGTTCATACCGGTATAGACGTCCTATTAAGGTATTTTACCTGTATAAAAGAATAAAGGTATTTTATACCGATATGACAAAATACCGGTGTTTTACCATTATTTATACCGGTATTCAATACCTTTTCGGTCCCTGCCTAGATCTGCTCCTTAGGTAGCTGGTTGCAACCTGGAGTAGATTTTATATTCAGCCGACTCATTTCATCTTTAGTCGTTATATGGAGGAATAATAATAATAATAATAATAATAATAATAATAATAATAATAATAATAATGGCGATCCGGTGACCGAGATCACTAAGGCAATAGGCTCTTGGACCACCACAGACTGACCAACACAACCATGTTCGAGTCCCGCCTCGAGCATGGTCGTGTCGTGTGTGTCTCTGTATGTTTGTGTACAGAGGCGTGATTCAGGGGGGGGCAAGGGGGGCAACTGCCCCCCAATCTTGGGACAAATTAAAAAAATATATATTTAATTTCATTTCACATATCTTCAAATTTATATATAAAATATTTATTGTTTCTGTATTTTGAGAAGAAATGTAAAAATAATTAAGCGAAAAATAATTTTATTAAGCTGACACACTCTGATTTAACAGTGCCTTCAAAATACTTAGGAAAATTACAAAACAAAAACACAAAATGTGGATCAGAAACAAAAATGCGAATGAACGAAGAAAAGAGGATTTTAAATCTAGTTTTCTTAAGTCGAGAAAGGAGTACACAGATTTGATCCGAGAAAAGAAGAAACAACACATGATAAAAATACAATTAGCACTATCAAATAGCAGAGACCCACAAGCATTTTGGAAAGAAGTAAAACGCCTCAAACCGAACAAATGTCCGATCACAATGTCCGATCAGTCTTGACGAATGGTGGAAATTTTATGACAAAATATTTCCAAAACACAACATTTTTTGATGCCACACATCCGTACTTAGACAAGGAAATAGAATATAATGAAGTGTTTAAAAAGTCTGAGGAAAACGAAAAACAAGTCTCCTGGCCCGGATGGAATTACAAATGAATTCTTAAAGTATCTACCTGCTAATTCGATAAGACAAATGACGAAACTATTCAACACAAAAATGAAGACAGAAGAACTTCCATGGGACTGGTGTAAATTGGAGGTTATACTTATCTACAAGAAAGGAGACGTGTACAACCCAATAAACTACAGAGGCATTCCCTTGGCCAACACGCTATCGAAGATATTCACAAAACTGATTGCAAAGAGTAATCACTGTGAAAATTACGGTATACTTCCTGAAACACAATGTGGATTCAGAACACGATGCTCATGTGAATACAATATTTTCTGCCTAAATGCAAAGATCGCGATAAATCTATCAAAATCGGGAGGGAAACTGTACGCCGCATTCATCGATTTCCGAAGAGCGTTCGACTCTGTAGTCCATACCATTCTATGGAAAAATCTATATGAGGCAGGAATTAGTACTAAAATAATTAGAATCCTACAAGATTACTACACCAAAGATAGGATGAGAGTATTAGTGAATGATCAAAAGACACAAGAAATATATGTGACGCAAGGTGTCCTGCAAGGCGACTTCCTAAGTCCGATCCTATTGTCTATATTTCTACATGACATCACTATTTTTTTATGCAAAACGGACATGAAAAAATCGAAGAAAAATTAGAAATGCTAGTTTTTGCTGATGATATTGAAATATACCATTCTCACGTCTCATCAAAAGCGTGGCTGTAATCATGTCCTGTTCCAAATTTATTAAGATTTGGGCGCCAGAAACAGGTTACATGAATTACTATCAAAGTTTTTCTATCTGATTTAACAAAAATTATCTAAACATCCAGCTAGCTTGGGTCGATGGGTCCGGATACAAATACTCGCTATCGCCTCGATAGCCGATTACCTGATCTGCCAACTATACAGTATGGCGTGGAATCTGAAATGTAATAATTATGCTTTCAACTAATTAAAAATTATGATTGACAAATGAAAAAACTCTTTTCTTTTCCAAAGAACAAAATTCAACAATTTATTTAACTTTTAAATTAAAACAATTAATTAGATGGTCATGACCCCTTTTGAATAAATTGTCTCTTTTATACTGCAGTATTTTTTTTACCGTTTTTGCATGCCAACGCTCCGTAGTCGCTTCTCACTTGGCCGTTGTTAATTCCACGTTCCGCTTCTCTTTTCCGGTCTTGCGCCGCCGCTGACACGTCCAGTCCACACTGCCTAAACTATCTGTTAGTCTTGTCCGACGCTCCCGGTTCCTAATCTCTCCCACCGGTTATGTAGACTATTGAAGTCCAACTGCAATGTCCGAAAATCTGAACAAGTCCTCCGAAAATCACTTCTGGTAAATTATTTCAAAGTCCGAAAACAAACTATCACTTCTCTCACAAGACAAAGTCCGAAAACAAGCTATACAAGTCTCACTTTCCCTCTATATTGCCTACAAACGATCTTTACGCTACGGCACCCAGAGTCAGAATGTTCGATCTATACTCCACGACACCCAGAGACGGAATGTACGATCTTCACTCTACGACACCCCGAGTCAGAATGTTCGATCTATACTCCACGACACCCAGAGACGGAATGTACGATCTTCACTCTACGACACCCCGAGTCAGAATGTTCGATCTACACTCCACGACACCCAGAGACGGAATGTACGATCTTCACTCTACGACACCCCGAGTCAGAATGTTCGATCTACACTCCACGACACCCAGAGACGGAATGTACGATCTTCACTCTACGACACCCCGAGTCAGAATGTTCGATCTATACTCCACGACACCCAGAGACGGAATGTACGATCTTCACTCTACGACACCCCGAGTCAGAATGTTCGATCTACACTCCACGACACCCAGAGACGGAATGTACGATCTTCACTCTACGACACCCCGAGTCAGAATGTTCGATCTACACTCCACGACACCCAGAGACGGAATGTACGATCTTCACTCTACGACACCCCGAGTCAGAATGTCCTCTTTAATGCATTTTTAAACCCTTCATGGCTCGGTCGGCGTCCATCCTTCTATTATTTCAAAACACGGCGGCAACATTAGACTATCTGATCTTTTATAGCCAACCCGTGCGTCTCTTACAAATCCAAGTAGCCGCGACCTCAGACAGTCATTCGTTTTTGCACCAATTCCCTCTTAGGTTCTTCAGCCATCTAGCCGGCGTCCTGACGTCATCAGGGCCCGTGTATAGTTTGTTGACCTTGCCAACCTCTGCGCCGCCGTTGCTAAGGCCCATACCGCCATATTGAATCCCCATTTATCTACCCCATGTATAACTAACATCATTAAATAAAACTATCATATTCTGGTATATCACAACTTCCCCTCTCCAAGCGTCATTTGGTTTGCTACAACATAACTAAATGACAAGACTACAATAAACACTTTCTTCTTACTTCACTACGCTATATTCACTGACACTTTGCACTTTACACAACACATATCTTGTATCTTGCAGCCTTAAACTATTTACATTTGTTTTGTTAATATGCCAACATAGTTTTGAACCATCTCATTGAGTATAAATTATTGCCTGCTATTTACTTCCGTCTTATATCCATCACATGTTAATTGAAAAATTTTTTCACATTCTAAAAATAGACGTAACAACACAACAAACACTATTACACACTATTATATACAGATACTATTTACAATGATTTATTCCTGGACAAAATATTCAATCATGGGTATCGTCCCTTTTATACGGCTTAATGTTCCTGTAATTATATGTCCCCATTTCGTCCAATTTTGGCGGTTTTTCATGACGAGCGATGGTTTTGCTATTGAGTTTTCTAGCATCAATACAAAATCTGGTTTTCTTATCTTTCTTTCGGACTATTACTATCGGGCTCACATACGGTGTTATAGATTTTTTTATGATACCATCCTCCAGCATCGTGTTTATTTGTTTACGTACTTCGGCTTTAAATACATGTGGGATCGGGTATTGCTTTACATTGAAGGGTTCCTCATCCATCAATTCAATTTTAAATTGATATCCTTTTACGGGCTCCTTTGAACCTTCAAAAACGTCTTGATATTCGCTAACTAACGTTTCAACGGAATGGCTAACATCTACTCCATTTTCGTCGACCGCATACTTGGCTGCTGCGTGAATCTGGTCCCTGGTCTCTTCAATTAGTTCTGCAATATCACAAATACACAAATCTTCGCCCTCCTGATCTTTGATCCCCAAACAATGTTGTTGCCCTTTGTCAGTTCGTAACAATATATTCCTGTTACCTACATCGACCTTGGCGTCACACATCTTTAGGCCATCAATCCCCAAAATGATTGGACGAATCAAATTTTTTATGATTATTGCAGGGAACTGTATCGTCACCCCTTGGACTTCCACCTCCACCCAAATTTGCTGACTTCTTGTTTCGATGCGCCTCCCGTTAGCCGTACGAATATTTAATTTTCTAGCAGGTAATTCTTCAATCTTATTCCCTTCTTTTTTCAGTTGCTTATATAATTCTTCCGATACCGCACAAACATTTGCACCAGTGTCAATTAAAATATCTACCGGTATATGCCGAAATGTCCCCTTCAACACCAAACACGTGCTATTTTCCGCCCGTTCGTCTGTCTCTTCCCTTAACAAATCTTCTGCTGCTACCTCAATGCTATTCAACTCTGTAATAACCATCATCTCATCAGTCTTATCGTTCGAAATAACCCGCCTATTTACTTCGAACAGTGGGAGTTTTCCTGCTCTATTGCATTAATTTCTATCTGTTCGTGTCTCTTATCATCTTTGAATCTTCGTGGGTAACTATTTCCTGTCTTTTTAGATTCTCTCTTGGCATCATTTCCCCACTCGCCCTTCCCTTCTAAACTATCATTTCCTTGGCGATTACCATTATCAACTATTTTTCCCGTTCCATTATTCTTTCCATTCATGCTATCATGGTATCCGTTACTATTATTCCGTTCATATTCGCCATTCAAAGTCCGATCGAAGAGGCTTAGCCGTTCCACTAAGTCTTCATAATCTACAGGTATCGAATTCCATAGCAAATTTTGAATACTGACTGGCAATTGACGAATAATAATTCTAGTTAATTCATTATTATCTATCCCTTCTTCGCAAGCCTTGAATGCGGCAATTTTGCGTGTTGCAAAATCACACATGGTTTCCGCCCCACCTTTCCTATATTTTTCACTCATCAATTTATATTTTAAATCAAATTTGTGATTCTCATTCCAGTAACGTTTTAAAAATTTCTCCTTCCATTCTTTATAACTCGTTGGTTCCGGAATTAATGATGTCAACCAATGATGGGCTTTAGATGACATTGCCTGCTCGACCATATGCAATTTTAACCTGTCAGGAATATTATTAATCATAAAGTAGCTTTCTAATTTTGAGATGAAAGACCATGGTTGCTCCTTGATATCCCCATGGAATTTTAAATAACTTGGCAAAACTACCGCTGATGCTGTAGTTATTACATTTCCCTGCGTGCGTGTTAGGACTTCATTTTCCAACTGATCTATCTTGCCTTTAAGGTTTGCTATCTGTTTTTCCGATTCCAATTCCTGCAAAGTTTTAATATTCCTCAGCCCCTCTTGTATCTGTTGTTCTACCTTACTATCTGTAACAACTATTTTTAATTCAATATTTTCTATTTTGTCGCCATGTTGTTGCGATATCTCATTTAAATATTCTATACGCGATTCAGCGTTCGTCATTTTTTTACATTGTTGGTTTTGTGTAAGTGCTAATGCCGTAACATTTTCCTGTAAAGCCCCAACTTCAGAATTAATTTTATTAAAACATTCCTTTTGCTCTTTCTGAATTTGATTTACTTGACAATTAAACGCATCCATTTTGAATAAATATTACTAAATTCATTAGCTGTATCGGTCCGTAACTGCGATATCTCCTCACATATTGCTTTACGAAAATTCTTAAATTCCTGTGTCGTTTCTATCTTTATACCTTCCAATTTGGCATTATTATTTTCAAATTTAGCGTTCATATCTAAAGTCAATTCTTCTAATCTAGCATTATTATTTTCCAATTTAGCATTATTAATTTCCAATTTAGCATTCATTTCTGCCTTCATTTCAGCTAACATTTTAATTATTATCAAGTTACTAGAATCCGTATTGTCTACTGAAGCTGCCGCTACTTCCTTTTCTTTCTGTTCTACCTCAACTAATTCTCGCAACATGTCACCTTCGGGATTCATACCGTTAGCCGCCACATTATCTATTTCGACATTTTCGGAACGTGCTGTCTTACTTCTAGTCTCCATCTTGAAATTATAATACAAATTAAAATTCTCACTATCAAATTCTCCTCAATGAAATGGTTTTGGCTTTTTTTTATAATTACAGTTAATTTCATATGTCAATCAATAAATTTCAGATTCCTTTTCGATCAATTTGTTATAATTTATAATAATTTCTTTAAACGTACTTCACTTTGTTATAAATTATAACAAAATATGCCCCAGTTGGCGCGCCATTTTGAAATATACCATTCTCACGTCTCATCAAAAGCGTGGCTGTAATCATGTCCTGTTCCAAATTTATTAAGATTTGGGCGCCAGAAACAGGTTACATGAATTACTATCAAAGTTTTTCTATCTGATTTAACAAAAATTATCTAAACATCCAGCTAGCTTGGGTCGATGGGTCCGGATACAAATACTCGCTATCGCCTCGATAGCCGATTACCTGATCTGCCAACTATACAGTATGGCGTGGAATCTGAAATGTAATAATTATGCTTTCAACTAATTAAAAATTATGATTGACAAATGAAAAAACTCTTTTCTTTTCCAAAGAACAAAATTCAACAATTTATTTAACTTTTAAATTAAAACAATTAATTAGATGGTCATGACCCCTTTTGAATAAATTGTCTCTTTTATACTGCAGTATTTTTTTTACCGTTTTTGCATGCCAACGCTCCGTAGTCGCTTCTCACTTGGCCGTTGTTAATTCCACGTTCCGCTTCTCTTTTCCGGTCTTGCGCCGCCGCTGACACGTCCAGTCCACACTGCCTAAACTATCTGTTAGTCTTGTCCGACGCTCCCGGTTCCTAATCTCTCCCACCGGTTATGTAGACTATTGAAGTCCAACTGCAATGTCCGAAAATCTGAACAAGTCCTCCGAAAATCACTTCTGGTAAATTATTTCAAAGTCCGAAAACAAACTATCACTTCTCTCACAAGACAAAGTCCGAAAACAAGCTATACAAGTCTCACTTTCCCTCTATATTGCCTACAAACGATCTTTACGCTACGGCACCCAGAGTCAGAATGTTCGATCTATACTCCACGACACCCAGAGACGGAATGTACGATCTTCACTCTACGACACCCCGAGTCAGAATGTTCGATCTATACTCCACGACACCCAGAGACGGAATGTACGATCTTCACTCTACGACACCCCGAGTCAGAATGTTCGATCTACACTCCACGACACCCAGAGACGGAATGTACGATCTTCACTCTACGACACCCCGAGTCAGAATGTTCGATCTACACTCCACGACACCCAGAGACGGAATGTACGATCTTCACTCTACGACACCCCGAGTCAGAATGTTCGATCTATACTCCACGACACCCAGAGACGGAATGTACGATCTTCACTCTACGACACCCCGAGTCAGAATGTTCGATCTACACTCCACGACACCCAGAGACGGAATGTACGATCTTCACTCTACGACACCCCGAGTCAGAATGTTCGATCTACACTCCACGACACCCAGAGACGGAATGTACGATCTTCACTCTACGACACCCCGAGTCAGAATGTCCTCTTTAATGCATTTTTAAACCCTTCATGGCTCGGTCGGCGTCCATCCTTCTATTATTTCAAAACACGGCGGCAACATTAGACTATCTGATCTTTTATAGCCAACCCGTGCGTCTCTTACAAATCCAAGTAGCCGCGACCTCAGACAGTCATTCGTTTTTGCACCAATTCCCTCTTAGGTTCTTCAGCCATCTAGCCGGCGTCCTGACGTCATCAGGGCCCGTGTATAGTTTGTTGACCTTGCCAACCTCTGCGCCGCCGTTGCTAAGGCCCATACCGCCATATTGAATCCCCATTTATCTACCCCATGTATAACTAACATCATTAAATAAAACTATCATATTCTGGTATATCACAATATAGTAATACTTTCACACAACATCATCGATTTGCAATATTAAATGAACACTCTCTCTAAGTATTGCGATATTGACGTCAATGAAAAGAAATCCAACTGCTTATCTATAACAAGGGAGGTAAACAGAAAAAAACAAGACTACTTAAATACAGAGAACACGTTATAAAGCAAGTTAATTCATATATGTACTTAGTGGTAACATTTACTAGCTCAGGATTATTTAAAACAGCCAGACGAGTTCCTGTCCAGAGCTAGGATTGCTATGGGATCCCTTTGGAAGATATTAATTGAAGGTAAATATGCAGATTGGCAATCTAGATTAGATATATTCAATTCAACAGTGAACTCTGTCTTCCTGTACGCTTCATCCACCTAGGGACTGCGGCACTTAGTTATAGCGGACATACTTCAAGCAGGATTTTTAAACTTCTGTTAGGGTTACCGAAATGCACTCCTGGATACATGATAAGAATGGAGACAGGTTCGGCCTCATTGATTCCACAAATTCTGAAGAGAGCAATGCTGTATTTTACGAAATTGATACAAGTACCTGAAAAAAATACCCAAAACAATGCTATATACTATTAAACAAATTAAGTTATATATCCGAATCGAATACTCATAATCGAAAATATAACTGGGTTAATATTCTGAAAACCAATCTCGAGTTTCTCGGTAGCGATCAGATGTTTACTGATCGACTAGATTCGAGTGAGATTGAGACGACTATTTCACATATTTGCAACCTGTGTGCAAATATTATCTTTCAAATGATCGAAATTGACATTCTCATCCAACAGTCCAATTTACAAATTAATAAAAGATACAGAACCCCCTAAATGTGAACCATACTTATACTCGAAAATACCATTAGCACAAGTCAAAGTAATGGCACAAATTAGGCTTGCTGGTTTAAACCCCGTAAAACTAACATTCAAAAACATAACTTATAAACTATCGGAACTAGAAAGATGTATGATATGCAATCTCAATCAACAGGAAACATTAGAACATATTATAAAACTCTGCCCTATTTATGAACCATTAAGAAATAATATGGTAAAAAATCAAAACATCCTGAAACTATTGAGATTAATGATCAAAATAATATTCAATCTTTCTTTCATTCTCTTAAATCTTGCTTAAGTTACGGTCATTTGCTCTATCTGAATGAATTTGCTTTATCTGAAACTAAATTGAATAACTAAACTGAATAACAGATAATTGATATTAATGTGAATGTGCATAAGGTGAACATCTGAGCATTGAAATGTTTATCAAAGAAAATAAATTAATATTTAACTTAGAAGCACTAGTGGAAGATGCGGAACATCTTACGTACGTATGTGAATATTTTTTGGTAGTCTTTCATGATAGAATGCTATTAAAAGTCATGCTTTTTGAAAACTCCCTGTAACACATGAACTGTGAACGTGTAATGTAAATTTATTAAAGGTTTTGTCAGTTTTAGATTTTTGTGTAATTAATGTTATTGTGTTTTTGTAATTTTTCTATTTTTGAGTAACTGTATTGATTTGACTATTTCATTGATTAATGATTTCCCAAACTGTAAAGTGGCGTACAATTAAGGTTTCATGATAGAATGCTATTAAAAGTCATGGTTTTTGAAAACTCCCTGTGACACATGACCTTTGAACGTGTAATGTAAATATATTAAAAATTTTATTAGTCTTAGGTTTTTTGTAATTAATGTGTTATTGTGTTTTTGTAATTTTTTGTTTTTGTAATCTTTCTGTTTTCGAGTAACTGTATTGATTTGACTATTTCATTGATTAATGGTTTCCATAATTGGATACTGGCGTATAATTAAGGTTAAAGCCGATAAAATAAATTCAATTCAATTAATTCAATTCAATAAAAAATTCACAACTGTATTCTGGAGCATGTTAAATCCTTCAAGTCCTTGGGTTGTGCTATTTCTGAGAATGTGGCATGGAAGAAAATTTTGTAAAATTCTCAAATGTTTAAAGAACGATACGAGTAAGTATTGAATGCCTGGGTTAATGTTAAGTCGCAATTCCCATTTCACCACCGTTTCACGGTAACTCGAATCATATCGTCACCATTATCATTATCTACACATTAAATCTCTTAATCATCTAGGGCTAGCATCTAGTACAAGTACTGGAATCATAATTAACCCGGCAGTGGTAACGTGACTTTTTGAAACAAAAGTGGTAACGTGGGGTGTCTACCCCTACACTCTTTTCATGAAATATGCTAAATTATTAAAAAATAAATTAATTTAATATTCTTGTTCTATTATTTTACGTGCAATTAAACAATTTACTAAGAATTTAGTTGCTAAAGAACATTGAGAATTCATCAGGAGAGCATCTAATATTTGGAGTTAATTTTTCTACTGGTCTGCGCGTGTTGTCACATCCAAGCCCATGTTTCGTAGCAGAAATTGAAATATTTTCAAATTCAAAATACAATGGAAAATTTCAATACTAATATTATCCACATTCCACAATTCATCGTGATTTTAGTGCCATGATTTCACAGACTCAGCCAAAATACGTAGCACAATTACTGCCAACATTTCCTCTTTGTAAGCCTGCTGCGATCATTTTTATTCCTCTCTAAATCCATTTCATTTTTGATGTTGGTGGATTCTGTAATTCTCTCAATCATATCCAAATCAATCAAACAAGGAAAACATTATCCTGGTATTTTGGAATTGCGTGTAGACTGCTTTTTCCAGGGCGGTGAGTTACGATATTCTGTTCCCGCTTTCAGCAAAAGTTGGCGTATTTTCCCACTCCTTTCTTAACATATAAAGTGACCTAAAATGTTCGTAGTACTTCAGTATTAATTTTTTAGGGGAATCCTCACGTAAAAATACAGCATGCAATACGTTCTCAAACTAATAGAATGTACGAGACTGAAGACACCTTTGATAACGTAGAAGGTAACGCGATGGTCTCTGGGCACCCCAAACAAAACAATAGCTTGCTACACGGATAAACACTCATTCACGTGGCAAACTGAGAGCACACTAAATATCATGATACAAAAAGAGAAAGGTACTAAAGCAATGGTCAGGGTAGCCAACATGGAAAATACAATAAGCGGGAAGAAAGAATCGTGGGGGTCCCACAGATCCCCGCGTTACCACTCCCGGGTTAAGAATCACCCAAGAATCGGTTTCACTTCCTGCTCCTCCCCGTTTTATGCGAAAAGTAGCTCAAAATTCCACATTTTAGAAACGCTCAAACGCAATTTTCTCATAAATGGCTCCAAATTTTTCTTCAAACTTTTGGAACATATAGTGCAAATTGCACTCTTAAATATGGCATAAAGTTAAATTTGGGGTATATTTTTTGTTTTTTTCACAAATTACGTAAATGCAATTTTTTTGAAAGATCTCTCACATATTTAAAATGCAAATTACCAGCAATTTGTAACCACAGTGGTATTTGTGAGTGTGTTTCAAATGACTTCGAATGACGTTTTTCGAAAATTCAAAAACTTGCTGTGAAAAAGAGCTTTATATTTCGCATTTACAGTAGCATTTAAGCGCCATTTTCTTAAAAACAGCTACAATTTTTTAAAAGAAAATTGCCTTTTAGGACGAGATTTTTGTGTTTTCAATATTATGAAATTAATATTTCCGTTCTACCATTTAGAAACCGAAAAATTCAAAAAAATGAACTTTGGGCGGTGATAGATGGCACTGGTACGAGTTTGTGGCAATTCCGAATAGCTAACCCAGATCCAAAGAAATAGAAAACGAATACGTGAAAGTCTGTGCCATTGTGTACCTCCATTAGTTTGGGAATCTGCTACATTTTGTATTCTCTTTCATTTGATGAGTTTCGCGATTATCGATTTGTTTTGGGGGCACTTTTCACCCCCTTATTCGGCTAAACCCTTTGTTCTTCATAATTAGTTTTTTCATTAAAGTTATATACATTTTTTTAGAATTGCAGTAGTTTTCGCGCAGATTTGTGTAAAATATGAGCAGTATTAACAAATATCAATAACAAGAATGTCTCAAAAACGGCGCCAGTTTTTTTTCTTTAAACTTTTGGTAGGGATAATGCTCACTCTTCTATAAAAGATGACAATCTCCATTTTGCTTTATTCATTTATTTTTTTCAAAAATTACAAGAATGTAATTTGTTGATATTTCGCTCATGTGGTTAATATTTGCATGATATACGATTATATGCATTAGTGAATTTGTCAAAACAAGTGCTTGAAATTATATCTTATAAAGTGTCTCGAAAACTCGAAAGTTTTGTGTGGAAATGAGCTCAAATTTCCGCATTTTCAGAAACGCTCAAACGCCATTTTCGAGGATAGGGCAAGAACGAAAAGCTAACCTAAACCAAAGAAACCAGAAAACTAACTAGTACGAGTAAATCTGTACCATTCTGTACCACTAGTTCACTTCTACGTCTGATCCCCACTACCGCGAGTTCCTGAAAGTCATGCAATGTGGAGCGTCTGAACCATGGAAAGCAAGTTTGGCCGACTTTCGATTCGAATGTTTGGAGGTCGGGAGATGGGTTCGGGTGGAAGAGCAATATATATTTTTAAAGACTTCAGTGAATTTCTCTGTCTTACATAGTATTTCAAGGTATAATCAATTGTACGCTTTCTGACAAAATATATTCGGCACATAAATTACAATTTTCAATTAACTAAACAAATTATTTTACCTAAAATTTATGTAAATTCTTTTCGCAATTGACGAAAATATTTGTTGTGACTCTAAGGAAAATATAATTCATGGATTATAATGCACAGAAGTTTTATTGATTAGGTTAAATGTTAACGAAAATGAAGAATAGGATAAAAATTTAAGAAGGCGTGTTTTCCAGTTGTTGATGCCAATAGCGCCCGAATGTTTCCATTGATAGAATCGTGGATTTGAGTTTCATCTTGAATACGACTGTTTTTCAGTTTGTGTGTGAACTCAATATCATAACTGTAATTTAACGAAAGCATTTTTAATATTCATGCCCTCGAATCTCGACAGAAAAATGTGTAATATAAATGTGAGCAGACAATGCATTTACCGTTCATGTGGTTCAAAGTTGGTCTAACACAAACATTATAATTTTCTAAATTGACTCTCAAAACTACAAATCATTTTAAAGAAAATGAATATTTTAGACGGTAGATCACTCGATTTGCTTAATTAGGAACGGCAAACTAGATGAGTTAAAAAGCTCGTCATCAACTATTAGAGGCAGAACGACTGGCTTATCTACCATTTAACAGAGGTATACTTTGTAAGGTCTGCAAAGCTTTTAAGTCGCCGACCTAATCACATTAGTTCATTCCAAGTAACAAAGCAACACGTACATTTCTGTATTTATTTGTAAAATGGCCCAAAGCTCATTAGATAAGCAACAACATGCGTGTGTACGCAACGTAATAAACTTGAGATGGCGACTACCGGTCTCTAACGATATCCAGCGTCCCACGAATTGCATTAATAACATAGTGGCTCTAGAGAAGTGGCATCAATTAGCAAATGCTTTATGAAAATGCTGTGTTCGCATGCAGATGCAAAAGTACGTACAAGTAAAGATTTTTCCTTGCCAAAGTCGTGAAAAATCAAATCGAAATTAAATGTTGCTATTTAGGTGATAAATAAAGTTATGATACGGTATTATCAAATAATGTATGCATTTAATATTAATAATGTACAATGATTAAATCAACTGAAGGGGCTAACCAAAGGATTTTTTTAATCATGGACTGTTGGATATCAACATTCCAAAATTAAATGAAATTTCCAGACTTGGACAATATATTGACATTTTCCTTTGAAAAAAAAAGACAAACTTTTAAACTACATAAACGACAAACTAAATAAACTTAAAAGAGTACTTTATTTCAGAAATCCATTTTCACACGATACTCGAGACAAAAATAATATAGAATGTTTCGTCATGTAAGTTAATATTTTTCTAATGAGTGGCAAATACTACTGTAAATCAATGTCGGGATAGTTTTGAAAGAGAACTCCTTCGACTATCATTCATCAATCAATAATACACATCTACACATCAAAACAGATATTTTAGGCATTACACGTGGTTGTAGTTGCAGTTGTTGCTTGTGTAATTACTTATTGTAACTATCATATCAATTTATTATTGCAAATGATACAGAGCACAGGTCTACTAAAATATATTACTGATATACCACATTTAAAAGAACGTTGCATCATATTCTCACCTTCAAACACAATTGACTACAGTAATGCGAGTAATGTGAGATTCTGAGTCCAAGGTTTCTACATTACCGATTCAATGAATCCCATTTTTTTGCGAAAAACAATATAACTAATTTTCGGTCTAGGAAAAGCAACAATTGTTAACATACAACAATCGCGACGTATGTAAAAAAAACAAAATGAACAATAGACTGCCTCTTGTAAATTGTTGAGTTTATGAAAGTTCCAAGATAATAAATGTATGTAATCATTGCGACTGTCTAAAAATCATTTGGAACTTTCATAAACTCAATAAAAAAACAAGAACTAAACAAGTAACAAATTAACTACTTCCTGTCGAATTCAACTCGAGCTAAAGAAAAAATAGAATTAAGGGTGGCGACGTAGGAGTGTGTCTGTCTTCCTTACCGCATCCCTCAGCGCCTCTAGTGCCGGCAGGCAGCAGCGCTCCTGGGCCACGCGGCGCAGACAGTGGGCCGCGGTTCCGCGCGGCGCTCTCCGAAGCTCTCCGACGGCGGGCGCGCGGCGGCGCAGCGGCGCGGCGGCGCGGCGGCGCGGCGCTGCGAGCGGGCGGCCGGCGGGGGCGGCGGCGGCGGCGGCGGCGGGCGCTGCGCTGGCGCCGCCAGTCTCCCTCGTGCTCGCCGCTTCGACTACTGCCGCCACTGCCTCCGCCGCCGCCGGTCCAGCGGCTGCGCCAGCGCGCGCGCGCTTCTCGCGCGGGCGGGAACGCGCCGGCGCCGCCCGCCCCGCCCCTCCCCACCCCCACCCGCGGCGCGCCCGCCCGCCCGCGCCCCGGCATGCACCGCTCCACGCAGCTCCGCGAGCATCCGGCCCGCGGTAGCGCGTCTTCGCGCCCTATCGATCGCCCGCGGGCGAGGGCGGCGGCGGCGTGGCCGGGCAGCGGCGGGGCACCGGCGGCAGCTGCGGGCGGCGGGAGTGGGGACGGTGAGAGTGGTATATCGACCTTAGGTGGTGATGGGTATGGTCCTGTCACGTTGTTCGGTGGTAGATGGTTGTGAAGATGAAATTATTTGAGTACGTAGTTACAAATGAAAATAAAGTGTAGAAAGGAGGTAAGTCATGCAAATGGAAAGAGGAAAGCGGAATGAGAAAAGGGGCTACGGCTACACTGGAAAAATCTCGCGTTTGTACATTATGTACAAGACAAACAATAACTTTGTAGAACAAACCAGGCAAGGAAAGCCGACGGAACCTGAAAGCGGAGCACGAGTCGCGGGAATGGCGAGGTTAGCGAAGGTCTCCTCCTTCGCCGCCCCAGGAGCGGTTTCTGCCCCGCCGCATACTCGCTCGCGGCCGAGCGCGATCACGCTTGAACGCCGCGGCGTGCGAACGGCGCTCCTGAAATGTATGAAAAAAATAGGAAGACTAGAGTACCTACAATAACTTCTAATTGAGCTTTCTTCTTTATAAAAATGCCATAATTCAAGTTGTACCCGTGCAGGGGGGATCGTGACCACGTACGATCTCTGGTGAAGAGTTGTAGACGATCACCCGGACCCTCAGTTTCACGGTGGCACTCACGCCGATAGTCTCAAGGTGCAGGCAGTGAGTGGAAGAAAACGCTAGGCTTCTGGTTGTCGGCTCAACCCGGCAAACCCACCAGTTGGACCCCTGGCGCGTCGACTTCAGGGCAGGATTGGGTGAAGGAGACCCCTCGGGGTGCCCTGGATTTCACAAATACACGTCCGGCGGACAAATGACCAACCACCAGGTGGCCTTGGTTACGGTCCAACCCAGGTCGGTAGCCTAAGGGGTAGGTAATGGGGAGACAGGTTGGGGGCCCCGAGCCGCCCGGACTTCGGTTCGAGTGGCTCCCAGTTGGGCACTTGGACTCGTGGCAGTGACCCGATATTCTGGGCAAAGAGTATTTGAGAAAAGAGTTGATGTACCGGCGCACGGGAGTGGTGACTTGTCATACAGGCAACGTTGACTCCGGTACTAGCCCGTATAGCTAGTAGCTCTGAGCTAGCAGGGCCGCCCCACACAGGCATTGAATGCGGAGGTGACCGTGAGGGTTAACTGAATATCGGCCGGACCCGGTTACCTGCCTGTTGGTGTCCTTGTATGCCGACGGGGGGTAAGGATTAAGACGTGCAGTCATAAATGCCCACCCCGGGGACTTGTCCCCCAGGCAGAACAAAAACGAGTGGCGTAGTGATCCACGAGACTACACAATCCAAGTCGTACAGTAATCAATGCCGGGCTAAGCCACTCGCCAGCAGAGAAAATACCAAGTCTGCAGCCGTTCACCGTTTTACCAGCAGATGTACAAGTTCTGAGTCTAGTCACAAACAATTCTAACAGAATAAACAGAGCACTTGCGTAGTCGGTGTAATGGAATCAACAACAATAACTTTAACGCATTCAAACACAGTCCAAATCTAATTTGCCTTTCCGGGCGCCAGGCCACCCGTTCTATACGCGTCGCCGCTGCCAGCCCAGACTCGCTCCGAATTGTAAGCCTCAATACAGAGCGTCCGTCTTGCGCGCGCTTGCCAACTTGAAAGCTAGCTGCGCACACGGCACCCTCCCCTCTTGAATATGTAGAACAGGGTGCGAAACGCACTGTTCTACGTGTCCTCATATTGGGAGTGCTCCTCTCTTCTGATTGGTTGTTGCTGGGTTGCTCCTGCTGCCCCGTGTTCTGAAAACGGCCTATTTGTATTGACTTTTCTAAAGTTAATACAAATTCTTTCTTTCTCTAAGCTCTTGTTTATGTACAATTTTCTGGCTGTCTACTCTAGCCATGTTGAACCTTGGGCGCAACTGCCCCTCATAGCGATCAACAGTTCTTGCTTCTGTCGTAACTCCGTACAGCGAGTCCCCTTATGAGCTGTGATAATTGCCGGAATCCATGAATTTTTTTACAAAAATGTACAGTACAATTTTTCGCCAATACTGTACTTGGTTGTGTACCTTCTGATGTGTACTCTCTTCCAGACGCTAGTAGCAACAGCATCGTGGGACGCGGTCAGGACACTAATTTTTGCTGTGCTGCACTTCGATTTACTTGACAAGTGTCAAAGAATACAAAAAAAAACTTTAACAATTTCACAAAAACTCTTGCAATGCTGTGAAAACACAAAATGAAAGACACACACTGACCAAGCGATGCTACCTGACTAACTCAGTAAGAAAAACCAAATTAATGTAACATTGCAGAATGTATTGAAAGGTTACGAGGCACACATGGCTGGATTTTCCAAACCAGACCACTCTCACAGCACCATAGCTCCTCCAAATTACACAGCTGTCTAGTAGAGGGTCTCAATGCAGATAGCAAGAAAATGCCTTTCACCGCCGTGAATGCTTCACGCTCAAAGTCCACCATAGCCACTTCCGCTTTGGCCCACAACTCCACCAGCGTTCTCTCCCGCTAACCACCGGGCACTGGCCCGCTCCGGGTTCAGACCCCGGGCGGGGAGCAGGGGGCGGCCAGCCGGCTAGCCGGAGGAGGGGCGGACGGAGGCGGGGGGAGATACGGGCGGCGACGGCGTGGTGGTGGTGGCAGCGGCGTGACGGTGTGATGTCGACGTGACGTCATCGGTGTCGGCGGCGAGGGTAGCTGGTTGCAACCTGGCCGGGCGGCGGTAGAACCGCCACATGCATCGAGGCGCGGGGAAATAATGATCAATTAATGCCTTAATTCATTAATTAATTGATTGCTTGATTAATTAATTAATTGATTTTTTTTAGTGGGACGCGCGAACTTTGGAGTTGGCGCCCCCATAACACACTGGTGTAGCATGGAACTCCCATAATTTGGCGGGAGTACAACAAAGAGTGCCCAGGTGGGCGGAACTTGTCCGCGCCGACCAAAATGTGCTAACACAAGCTTCACACTTGCAAATCGTTTCCTGAATATCTTTGTTCATGCTTTCCCAATAACAATGTCTTCTTTCTAGTTGTTTTGTGTTGACAATCCTCCAACGGCCCTCTTGAATACATTTCTAGAACCTGGCTCCTCAAGCTCTAGGGGATCACCACTATCTGAGCTGCTCATTGCTGTATAACGATACATCAGCCTTCACTAATCGCATATCTTTCTTACTCAACCATTTCGTATTGCTTCTAAGTAAACAAGGTAGCCATCCTTTCCTGAGAGTCTCTCACCACGCTCAATGCCGGGCCTCTGTCGATGTCTGCTGCTGTCAAAACTGACGTCAGGGAGACTTCTTGTAAACTCTGCCAAACTTCAACCAGGTGTTCTACTTTCTCATCCACATTCTACTTCCGACTCGTCAGATTCGGTCGTCGGTCCTGCGCGGCATCTAGACAATGCATCTGCGTTGGCATGCTGAGATGCGAACATTAAATGAATCTGGTAATTGAAGTCTCACAAGAAGTATGCCCATCTCTGCTATTTCTTTACAGTTCCAACAGGCAGATTTCTTACGATTCGGAAAAGTTGTACTAATGCCTTGTGATCTGTAAATGTGTGAAACATAGCTCCATACAGATACTTCTTTTTCATTCTGGGTAAAGTTTCTTTGTTGCTTACTCAATGTTTTCAATTTACTCTCTCGAAGCCGTTGTCATCTTTTTGCGACAGAACAGCTCCTACACCACAGAAGTATTAGTGGCATTCATCTGCCGGGTACAAAGTGATTTAGCTCCGTACCATTTATTATTGCCGTCTTCAGTCTCTGGAGGTCTTCTTCTTAATCTTGTTTACAATCGAAATTTGCACCTTTCTTTTAACTTGCCTGCATACGTACGTATCTACGAAGCAATATACGTAGAACAGGGAACGTTATGTAACGCCGTACGAAAAAATTCTGCAGAACAATTTCGTTGCCGGGCCGTGATAACGAAAAAGTGGATAAATGCAGTTGCTAATTTAAAATAAACTATTGCTGCTAGAAAAATGGACATATGTTCCATATTAGTTTTCTATATCCTTTGGTCGCGGCTAGCTATACACACCTGAAACACTCTCGTGCCAGCTGCCAATCTATCGTCGCCCAAAGTACATTTTTTGAGATTTTCTTACTTTTTCGGTTTCCTAATAGTAGAAAGAATATATTAATTTTAGAATATTAAAGAACAGTAAAACTCGTCGTAAATGGGAATTGTCTTTTAAAAATTTGGAGCCATTTTTAAGAAAATCGCGTTAAAGCTCTACTATAAATGCAAAATTTGAAGCTCTTTTTCACAGAAAATTGTTGAGGATTCAAAAAACTTCATTGAAAGTCATTTGAAGCACTTACATTCAGACATTGATGGTAATGTGCATATTAAAGATTTTGAGAAACCGTTCAAAAAAATTACATTTGTGTAATTTTTGTGAAAAAAATACACCCCCAATGAACTTTACGCCATTTTCAAGAGTGCAATCAACACTATCCTTTCGAAAACTTTGACGGAAAAATTTGGAGCCATTTATGAGAAAATGGCGTTTGAGAGTTTCTAAAAATTCGGAATTTTGAGCTAGTTTTCACAGAAAAAGATAATGCCAACAAATCACCGGTAATGTAAATAATAACCACGTGAGAGGCAAGTCAAAAAATTATATTTTTGTAATTTTTGAAAAAAAGAATACAGCAATATAGCGTTTTTTGTCATCTAATAGAGTACATTTGTCACTATCCCTATTAAAAGTTTGAAGAAAAACTTTGAAGCCATTTTTTAAAAAAATAGTTTTGTTATTTTTATAAATTGCACATATTGCACGCAATACTGAGCGAAAAAAACTAAAATTTTCAAAAAAATGTACATGACCTTAAAGAAAGAACTCACTATGAAGAAAAAATTTTATTTAAAGAAAAATCTTTATCTGTAATTTTGTAATTGGACGAACACGGCGAAAATTTCGCAATTTTCGAAAAATAAGAGTTATCCGTGAAAATCGAACCTACGCCACCTTAATAAGCTCTATTCTAACAACAGGTTTAAGGAAAAAATTGGAGCCGTTTTTCAGTAAATTTCGAAAATGTCCGAGGGGCTTCTTGTAAAGTACACACCAAAATTATAACACCGGTCTCAAATTCAAGGAGCTACGAGATCAGCCAGATCGATTGGGGAGTATCAATTTTGAAGAATATCTTGAGCTGTTTGGGCTGAGCGGTTTAGTCGCTAGCATTGTTTACAGACAGACGGACAGACATTTCGCTTTCAATTAGTTTTTTGGTATCAAGGATCCACAAATTAATAATCTTGATTACTATTTTTCAGTTGCCTACAAACCTCCAAAATACACGTATCCTCTCGCAGCATTTAAAAACAATTTTAACAATACAAACAAAAACATTCTTCTTGGCGATTCAAATTGTAAACATCAAATTCGGGGTTGTAATACTACCAACCCTAACGGAATTAAATTAAATAATTTTCTCGTTTCTGAAGATGTACAAATACACTCCCCCTCTCAACCTACTTACTATTCATATAATAATAAAATTATTTCTAATATTCTTGATATTATTCTTACACAAAATTTTCCTTTCCCTAAATTACAAAATGTACTTCCTGAATTAGATTCTGATCATTTCCCAATTCTTGTTACTTTCTCTTTTTACTTTATTTCATCTTCTACATTCACACCTTACTTTCAAAAAATTAAGTCGCCTGACTTTCAACACGACATTGAAAATAATATTAATTTTCCTCACAATATACAACGTACAAATGATATTGACAATTACGTATCTTATTTTACCACTACAATACATAACTACATACATAACTCTACAATACATACACACATTACTCTTATTCGAGCTTTATACCTAAATTTCCCCTAGCCCCTATAAACCACTACCTTTTCGTATTCTAAATCTAATCAAAACTAAATACACTTTACGTAGTTATTTGCAAATAACTCGATGTCCCGATATTAAATCTAAACTTAACAAAATTTCGCGAATAATAAAGTCTAGAATACATTTATTTAAATTTCATGAATATCAAAACTTTCTTCAACAAATACACACTCAATCTAAACAATTATGGTCTACAATTAAACGACTTCATAATGACAAAACTCTCATTCCTGTCCTACAAGACTCTTCCACCGCTGCTCTAAATGATCCTGAGAAACTTAAATTACTACGCTCTCACTTCCAATCTTCTTTTATTACTAATCCAATACATAATACTCAACTTCACAGTTATATAATCCACTTCCTTTCCCTTCCTAATTATGTTTCACAACTTATTCCTCTTATATCCCTACTCCTTCCTCTTATCTCCCTACTGAAGTTCATAATATTATAAAAAACTCAAAATTCACAAATCAACTGGATTTGATCTAATTACTAACAAATCACTCAAATTTTAAGGTTTAAATCCATTGCTGCATTTACTAATATTTTGAATTCGTCTCTTCGTTTTCACTATTTTCCTAATATTTGGAAATTAGCTATAATTATCCCTATTTGTAAACCAAAGAAAGACCCAAGATTTCGTTCTAATTATCGGCCCATTAGCTTACTTTCTTCTTTATCAAAAATGTACAAAACTATATTACTTCACAGACTTTATACATTCACTTCTGAAAATAACATTATTCTACCTTCACAATTTGGATTTATGCACAAACATTCTACACTTCATCAGTTATTGCGTATTACTGAACACAGAAAATTCTTTTCATTTAAAACAACACTCACTTGCAATCTTTTTAGATATAGAAAAGGCATTTGACAAAGTTTGGCACGATGGTTTAACTGGTAAACTTCATCTTGGAGGTATTTCTATATATCTTATAACTATTATTCAAAATTTCCTATCTAACAGAACTTTCATAGTTAAATATAATAATTCCTTCTCTCAAAAACTTAATATTTCTGCCGGGTCCCTCAACGTTCTTGCCTTTCTCCTCTGCTATTCAATATTTATCTACCCAACATTCCAAAATTCGCTTCTTCTAAATTAGCCCTTCTTGCAGATGCTACAGCACTTATTAATTTACACACTCATATTGTTCTTGCTAGAAATAAACTTCAGATAGATCTTAATTGTTATTCGGTGTGGGCCAACAATTGGAGAATCAAAATCAATATGGATAAATGCCAAGCCAAAATATTTACGGTATGTAAGCCAATAACACCTCCTCCCCTTCTAATTCATAACAATCCTATTCCTTGGCTTTCTTCCTCTTTATCTATTAACTATTTAGGTCTGTATCTGGACACAAATCTGAACTGGAAAATTCACATTAAAAATGTTATACAAAATCTACCATTAAAATACATAAACTTAATTCTCTCATAAATAATAACTCGACTCTCCGTATGCTAAATTAATATACACTTCAATTATTCGACCTACTTTAACTTATGCTTGTCCAATATGGTCAAATGCAGCAAAATCAAATATACCAAAACTTCAAATCATTCGAAACAAATTCTCTAGAAAAATTCAACATGCACCTTGGTTTATTCCCAATACACAAATTCACAATTAACCAAATCTCCCTACAATCCATGATTTGATTAAAAATTATAGTCTAAAATTTTTTAATACTCTTCCTTCATTATACCATGCACAATTTTTTAATCTTGGTAAAACGTATTCCTTTCCTCGTGGAATTTATTCCAAATTTTCGAAAGCTAAATTTCATCGTCCATAATTTTATTTATTTCCTCTTTTTTTTCATTTTTCTTAGTCTTATATATTTGTCTAATTCTTAAAAACGTACCTTCATAAATCATCTTAAAGAGGTAACTGTTAGTGTTTAAATTGACTGTCCATATATTGTAAATTTCAATGCCCTGAAAGACAATTTGTCGAACAGGAAGCAATAAATTAAAAAAAAGGTTCCACAAAACAGGGATTCTGGCTGCACCACGTACCTGGCTGCACCAGGGAGATTTTTTTCTTAATTTTGCAACTGGATTTATCCACTTTTCCGTTACCATGGCCCAGCAATAAGTTTTTCTACCGAAAATCCGCTGTTTTTTCGCGCAGCATTACATAATTTTCCCTATACTATGTATATTACTCCGTATATAGGAATGTCTACGGGAAAGTAAAAATCTTTATCTTATATCAACCGCAACCAGGAAGGCGGAGTCCATTGGAACCAGGTCGCTTAATTTGCGTGTAATATGGCAGTTGCTGGATTTGTTTCCCGATTACTTGATGCTACGTGTACAAGGGATGGACGGAAGCCGTATTGCACAACGTCTTATCAACGGGAAGTTATCTTACACTACCTTTGTATCATTCTAAGAACGGCGCATTCGTTGACGGTTACTGCTGGTTAGTATGTAGCCAAGAGATGGGAGAATGAATTTTTGAAGTCGTTAACACCAGGTTTTGCGAGAAAACTGCTCAACGACAAGTGTGTTGTTGACCCTGACTGAAAGTTAGAAAACATGAGATCATACGATTACTTAATGCTGATATTGCATTGTTTGGTTCGTACAGAAAACAGTAAAATACAGAGATAGTAAAATATGATTGAATAACATATGTAGCCTGTCAATCACACATGTTATCGAGAAAAAAGCAGATTCTACAACTCAGAAAAATGATAACAAGGGAAAAAACGATGCCATTTGTACCATTGGGAAAGAAGAAGAAACAAAGATGTAGCATCTGCTCAAAACCAGTCTCAAATAAACAATCACAGGTTAACAGTGTGTGCGATTTATAATAAAATAAAAATGTTTAAATAACCAATGTAAAGTATTTTGAAAGGTCTTTTTAAAATAAAAACAAGTATATTTGAACGTTCTGTTTCATTAGCCACGTCTAAAAAGTATATCTGTAAGCATAATTCCGCCGCAGACCCTTCTGGATCCGCTGGACCACGCCTGCCCGATTGCGTCATTAAAAGTGGGTGCCCAGAAAAGGATTAATGGGTCTTTCGATGCATTTGAATAACGACTACCAAAGCTTTGACTTCAAGTACTTCCATTTCATATTTAAGTTGTTTGTAATGAATGTCTTTCATTTTGTAATAAATAATTTTTGTGATGCAACACATGAGTTTCAATCACTGTGATACCACTCTCAGCGTATTCACAGAAAGAACACCTGTCCCCTTGAAAAAGTATTAACTATTGTTTTGTTAACCGAAAACTAGGAACGGTGCAATATAAATAGTAAGTTTATAATTATATTATTATAATTTATTTATTGGCTTTAACCTCAGTTATTCGCCAGGATACAATTATAAAAATAATAAACAATAGTCAAATCAATAAAATTCTCGTGTCACAGTTTTAGTTACCATACTCCTCCGAAACGGCAGGACCGATTTTGATGAAATTTATATGTATATTCAGTAGGTCTGAGAATAGGTTGTTATCTATTTTTATACCCCTAAGTGATAAGGGTGGTCCGCGCCAATTTTTTTAATTTTTCGGACAAAACTTTTTACGCAACCCGCTACACGCGTATTTCACACAGAGGTGTATTACACACACGCCATGTATTTCACCCACGGCGTTTCTCTATATTACGCACCTGGTCAGCGGCGTGCAGAATCTGCTACTAAATGTGAATAATACGGAGGTAGAGAGAGAGAAAGAGAGAGAGAGAGAGAAAGAGAGAGAGACGGCGAAAGAGAGAGGCGGAGAAAGAGAGACGGAGAAAGAGAGAGACGGGGAAAAGAGAGAGAGGGAAGGAGAAAGAGAGATAAAGGGGCAGAACAGCGTCTGCCGGGCTCAGCTAGAAAAATGATTGTCTCCGCGATACATTGTTGCGTTAGGTTTGAGGACTCTTAAGCATATTAGAGACTAATATATCATCGTCTCCTGTATTATTTCAGTAGTATACCTTTGGGTTCCGGCTCTCACACGCAACCAATCTTTATAAATGAGGGCTCCAAAGAAAGAGAATTTCACGGAGACTTGACGAATTCCATTTTGACTTTAAAAATATGGATGATTTCTTTAAAAAATGCATCGAAATATTCATGTAAAATGCAACCCGCATCACATGTGAACCTATATCGGCAAATAACTCATAAACGAAACGTTTTAGAGCCTTAAAAAGTACAATTTTGAGTCCAAAGGCCTCAAAGAAACGATTTCACACCATAATCTATAAGATGAGACATTCTTTGATCCATTCAATTAACTTTTCGGTTCCACGCTTCAATACTATGAAGGCCACCTCAATACTTTAGTCCTTCCTGCTGGTAGCAATTTTTGTGGCGACACGCTTAGAAGGCTTAGATTCGACAATCTTTATTTACGCTTTCTGTTAATACTGTAGTTTGTGCAGTCTAACAAGGTTTATTTGCATAATCATTAATTCAAGATTTGCTCTCCAGCAACAACTAGAAATACTATTATAGTTGCTTGATACCTATACTTATGAAGATTGTTTCTTATGCGTGTAGTGAAACTAATCAATTAACATTTTTTCATGGTCTACAAGTGCTGTGTACTTAATTGTGGAAGGATGTGGGTGTTCAGTGAAGAGTGAAGACTGTGTTTGTATTTTACCCGTACCAATATTTTCGTTATCATTCGATGAAATTTTCAAGTCAACGGGTTCAGACACGTAGCTTTCTCAAAAGCAAAAAGCTAATATTTTTGTGACTATCACGAAAAACTAAAACCAAATTGACAAAGAATATTGAATAATTACTTCAAATGTCTTTAAGTAAGTGTTGGGAGTTGTTCCAAGCAAATTGTCCATGATATTGAATAAATATTTATTGAAAATTTCTTTTACACATTAATTGCATTGTTTCTTTATTTTTATTTGTAATTGTGTTAGTACATTGCAAGTTACCTCTATAGATACAAATAAAAGTTTAGTAGTATAGATAGTAGTAAGTAGTATAGATACAAATATACACGTTTCGTTAACTACTTTCCCTCTTAGAATGAAAATAGAAGGATAGGGATGAGAGTGGGGTCTAACATGCGAGAGGTCTCGCACGGGTATATATACGCCGAGGTAGTGGGGGAAAACTTGTACTATGGCACAACACAAAGAACAAACTTTTCTAAAGTAGCTAAAGTAAAATAGCTTGAAATAACTGGAAAACAAAAATCAAAACGCGCTAGCCTACAATACTACGTGAATCAATTAAAAAATAACTAAATTTAAAATTATAGAAAGAATAGTGCAAGTCACCCGACAACTGCTAACGATCGCAGTCCAAACGCACGATTTAAATGTTGGCGATATCTGGAAGTATGTACAGTAACGCCCAACTGCAAACTCATATTGTAAATAATACACCGTTTGATATTAAACTCAAGGTGTCGGTTCGTTAAGATATTAAAAATGCAAACATAGTTTGAGCAACATTCCAATGTACCGAAGTGGGCTTACTAATGCCTACTAAATTGTTTCTAATGCTAACAAATGGTATTTAGTACTCAAAGGAGAAAACATTAGTTTGATTATTTTTTGGCTCGGAATTGTTTTTCTTGAGGTACGTAAGGACCCAGAAAATAATTCAATACTTTTTAGTAAACAAATAATTTTCCAATTTTCTCACCCCAGCAAGATGGCACCCTGACACTCCAAAACCCACTCGGTTCTTCATAATAAATCAAGGAAAGTTAAATAATATTGCAATGAGTAGGTTCTTGCCCGATCCGGTATTTCCGCACTACTTTACTTGGCTTTCTCGAGAGTAAAAACCTTTTCTATTATTTGATTATCAAGGAAAGCTAAAAGCTAACTCTCAAGGAAGATTGAAAAATTTCTTCAAATGTTGTTTTTAAAGAAGAATGAATTGTCCAAGAACATCTCTCTATAATGTGGAATAAACTTTAATTGAAAATTTGTTTCAAACATCAATTGCATTGTTATTTTGTTTGATATTCTGTAAGTACAGTTGCCGACACATAAAATGGGTAACGGCCAAATTCAGAAGTGCCCGTCTTTCCACGCATTCTGGCACACTGTACGGACGATAACGCCATCTGGTTCTTTCATAGTTAACTATTACAAAAGAACATTCGGAACCATTTGCCAACGACTGAGAAGCTAATAGGCTAGATTTCCCGCAATCATGATCTCTAGTTTGAACGTTCTCTATGATACGCATGTTTATCCGAATGATTGAGAGTATTGGCGTAGAAGGCATAGGGGGGCGGGGATAGTCTGCATCGCGTCGTCATGCAAGCCATTCGATCGTCTACAAGAAATATATCAATAAAGATAATACTATACGTTACGATATAAAAATTTAGTACATGCAATAGAATTAGTAGATTTGAAAAGGAAATTTGGAAATTTTTAATTCTGATTTACTTGCAAAAAAATCAATTGAATATCCCCTCCTTTAACGCAAAACAACTTAAGTACGTGAACGAAAATTACGGATCCGAGGCGAAGAAATGAAGTGTGCGAAGGCGGCTCCAGGATCAGAAAAATAATTGGGAGTGGGAAGTTTTGGCGAAGTAAATAGTGTTCAAATATCAGTGTTTACAAAATTTAAGGTTTTTGCAACAATTAAACTAGGTATTCAGTAATAATTTTGCATCGCTTGTCAAAATTGTTATTTTGCAATATTCACCTCAAAGACAATTTGAGGACCCTTCGTCCGTATAGCGCACGTTTCGGAATTGTTTATAAAATTGTTAATTGTTGAAAAATTGTTAATTCGCAGTTTTCGATTCTGGAATATAAGGGACCCCTTTTCTCTTCAGAACTACAAACTTTGGAAATTGTTTATAAATTTACAAATTTTGCGAAATTATTTTATTGTCTTTTCTAAACTGCCTTTGAATGAGATGCAAAATTCCGCAATCCAATCGGCGCTACCGCCTTTCGTTTTCGAGATATGTAATTGTTTCTAAGAAATTAGCATGTCATGACAACTCCCATTTCTTTGGAAGTCAATGGCAGTTCTCTCACAAATCTACCCTTCAAGCCGTTTTCCAAATGCAACGTGCATTGAGCGACATTCTTTTCTCATGCGACCCTGAATGGTATTTGAAACTACCTTCAGAACGCAAGTCGATTGCTTTGCGAGTCAAAATCATGGAAATATGAGTTGTTACAAATGTTCCCCAAATACGTAAATGCCAAGAAGGTCATCTTATGAGAACACACAAATTCTCTGAGCATATGAATGAATCAGTCATTTCAACAGCGGAACCACCACCTTATAATAGTAATAACATCCACAATTTCTTTAATTCATTGTGTTATTTAAATGCAGCCCGTGTTCAACCCATGCAGAAAAGCAAACATTAATACTATCATTTAAACCTAATATAACCATTGTTAGGATGATTATGTTCAGAATCTTTCAAAATCATTACGTTCAGAACGACCAGAATACTATGTTCTCTACCACTTGACTGAACCCCCCGATAGAGGACGGCTGAGAATGTGATAAAAAGGAAATAAATATTCCATATATTGATGTTGACATTTTGGCGAAAATACATAACCTAAATCGTTGGGAGCCGAATTTGATTCTCATAACAAAATTGTGGCTGTCACTTCACGCAAGGCCCGTGCATCTTTAAAACCTATTCAAAATCTGCTCCAATTTTTTTAATTGTTACCTAAATTTTAGTAAAATGCTTTTGCAATTATGATTTATGTTCGATAATTAGAAAATCCTCTCGAAATCGAGAATCTGATTTGATTTTTTGTGATCCTGACCTACACCACCAAAATTCAAACCACATTTTTTAATGAAATCTATTCTTCAACTTTAGAACTTTCCATTCTATTGTTTATAGTGTTTCAGAATATTTATATTTTTCCGTAATTTGTATATTTCGAGCAAAGCTATGTTTTATTCGAGTGTTACTATGTATTTGTAGTTCTTGTGTAATATTGTCTCCCCTCTAAATTGAAAAACTAGTGGTGGACATACTTTCTCGATTTCTTTATAACAATTACGTGATATAAAAATTCAAGTTAACCCCGAACAAAAATTTCAGAATTCCAACTGGATTGCATATATTGCCGCGGCCAATAACATCTCATCTCTTAATTAAAAATCGCGGCATTGATCCAAAAACGTCGGTTTGGGAGTGTTTAGCACCCGCGAAATCACTCTCCGAACTGAGATTTGAATTTGAGAGCAAGTGAAATGGTGTAGAGATATTGTTTGAAATACTTTTAGTTTTGGAGAAATAAAATCAACTTTGATTTTTTTAAATCGAACCATATATTTTTCTTACTTGCAATAGATAAATCATAAAAAGGGGAATGCAATGATGTAACTTATATTTTGATAGTATTTTGTGTAATAAATTATACTTTCTGGCAAGAGATTGTAAATGAAACCTGCACTTTTTGCTGTAGCAGCCGTCGCTATTGTCACTTTTGGTGAAGGCCTTCGCGGCCTCTCCTCGAAAAGAGCTGGCGCCGGGAATACAACCTTCCTGAATGGCAACAGTTGCAAGAATTGACACAGGAAATCTCGTGCATTTAATTTAAAATCACTTGTCAGAAAGTATAAGTTTGTGCTCAAAATACTATTAAAACAATAACATGTTACGTCATTGCACTCGTCTACTTATGACCTACCTCTCGCTAGTGAGAAAAAAATCATGGTTCTATTTTAAAAAAATGATTAATTTTCTCGAAAACTAAAAATTTTTCGGACAATATACTTACGGCACATTACTTGCCCCATGATTCCGCATTCTTGGGCGAAAACTACATCTCTATATCGGGAACCGTTTAGAAGTTACTGGGGAGGCCCATAGTTGGTGGGACTGCCTGTATGCCAAACCTCGCAAGTGTTGGAGCGTTTTCGTTGTCATATAAAAAGAAACTAGTGTTGCAACAGAATGTCACAGAGTTTCTCGTACTAGATCTCTTCTGATTTCTTTAATCAAGACTAGTTTTTTGGTTTTACATCACCTACTTTCCAGCTTTCATCCATGGCTGACATTTTTTTATTTAACATTTTCTCAATTTTCCAGGCCATTTAAAATAGAAAATTGTGATATTAAGAATATTAAATAAGTTAAACCTAATCCTATATCATAATTTTTTATTAAAAATTTTGATCCGTTTTTAAGAAAATTTTGAAAATGTTCGGAGGCTTCATGTAAAGTACCCCCAAAAATTAATGAATGCTTTTCAAAATCGCAGGGCAACGCAGGCCAAATGGGCAGGGGTTTCTTCAATTTGGAAATAATCCTACGCATGGCTTAGGCGCTAGCGTTGTTCACATACACTGGACAGACAGATGTTTTGCCGTCAATTGGTTTTTCGGTATCAAGGACCCACAACACAAGTATTCTGGATAAACCACGTGTTAGAGGATTTTTTCTTAATTTAGCTCAGGATTTATCCACTTTTTCGTGATCGTGGCCCAAAAATGACTTTTTTCCGCAGAAAATCCGCCGTTTTCTCGTGCAGCATTACATAACTTTCCATTCACTATATATATATATATATATATATATATATATATATATATATATATATACTCCGTATATACGTACATATACGGGAAAGTAAAAATAATAAAAAAAGGAGAAAAGAAATTACATAATGATGAAAATGAAAAGGCTTCACGACAAGGAAACCCAGCCACATACAAAGAGAAAAAACAAAAAACATCCTGGGAAACGTAGTTGGGAATATAAACTTTGTTGATGCATTCTTTATTGGAGAATATAAAACAGGAAGAATAATGAGATAAAATGTCAATCACGAAGAACAAGAATAAATTAAAAGGTAAAGACACATATATAGAAAATATTCTTACAAGACAGGAAAGAGTGATCTATACTGCAGACTGGCAAGTAGCAATACAAGAAAGAGAAGAGGGGAAAATAATGAAGATCGGCTATAAAAAATAGAAATAAATGTAAAATGGGAGTTTTGGGACAACACCACGAACAAAAACTCAAAAAACTAAGAAAAAGTTCATGGACAAAAAGCATCAACGCTGAACAACACAGGACTGCATCTAAGACACCATATAATAAAGAACAATACGTGAAAAAACAAACAAGAAACAATCAAAGATATGTATTACAATAGCAATGTCAGGACATTGCTAAGTGGGGAGAGAAAAATGGAACTCGTTCACGGTTCGTATATATGTATGTATACAGGAAAGTAAAAATCCACTAATTTACAAAATTATACTTTTGTCTTGACAATGTTATGCATGAAACGGGCAAGCGAACAAGGAATTCTAAAAAAAAAAAATTGTAATAGATGTGCGGCATTGAGATAATAACACGATTTTATTGTAGTAAAATAAATAACAGGATTTTAAATCGGGAATATAACGAATTTTAAAATATTGTACTGTTATTTTCTTTTTTGCACAAACAAAACTGTTTGTATGTCTTAGAACACAAAAAGGACAATGGAATTGCGGTCTTAATACTTCGGATACCTCGAAGTTACGTACTTCGGAAAGAGAGTCGTTTAGTAATCTTGTAATCGTAAGTCGTAAGAAATCTTGCAGAATTTTAGCGATATATCGACAAGAAATAGGACGTTTTTTGTGTCTGTGAGTAATTCACTAAAACCCGTCTTCACTTTTCCTGTTTGCCTTGATATGAGTTATACTCCTACTATGTATATTGTTTGTCACCTCTACTTAGAAAGAAACAAAATAGTAAATGCATGCACTGTCTCACAAACGCTTTGTGAATGTGAATAAAGAGGATGGAATTGCTGGTGATCAGCAATTACAATTATTCTTAGTGTGTCAATACTTTGAATTTGCAATCTCTACTTTGAAATTAACAAGTTTTCCAGAAGGTAGTTCTGATAAATATTTATGGGACGTCTTTTAGTTGTGTGTTGAAATAAAAGTAAAGTAAAATAAATAAGCTTTAAAGAAAAATAAAATAAATTTCAAAATTAAATTTGTAGAACAATTTTTGAAGGTGGAAATGTTTTTGGACATTGATTTCAGATGTATGCAGAAATATATTTTGTGTCTTCTATTTTTTAAAAGACAACAAAGATAATACAGATTACGAGTAAATAAATGAATAGAATTTTTTTTGATATCCAGAAAATATTTTTACCAAAAATTAACTAAAAAATGACTACTTCCCCTTATACACCGGGCGACAATATTAGTGATATCTCTCTGCTTGATTCGATATTATAGTTCAGAAAAGAGTTGAATGAAATCATCTTTCTTTAAAGGGATTATCGATTTTCTCTCATAAGCGTCAAGCTACCACTGACTTGCCAATTTTCCTGGGGAAGCACTTTCGTCTCCGGGTGAAATCAGATAAGGGGCTACAAAGCGTTGCCAAAGAAAATCAATATTTTCACTCACGCCAAAGTAAACGGAACTATTCGTATTTCCTATTCATTCTTCTATTCATTCATTCTCAGAGTAGCAAAGCCACATAAGAGCTAATTATCTCATTAGTGAAAGACCTGTCTATTTCAGAGACGCTAAAATTTTCCTTGTTAGAAATAAAAAGTTTAATACTCGCAGTATCGCAATTTGAAATTACAGCAACTCGTTATTTTTCCAGCTTTACCTGTTATATAAATTCCCATTTCTGAGATAAAAAGGCTAACTTTTCTAGTCCTACTCCAAAATAGCAGAATTTTCTCGTATTTGTTAGTCTCTTATACGTTTAGTCTGAGTTAGCTTTTCGTTTTTTTCACCCTCTTCACAGCAACTATCTATTGGTGCCTGTAACATATTTTTACTTTTTCATACTTACTTCGTTATAACAGAAAGTTTTGTAATGGTATGCCGGTGAATTTTCGATAGAAAAACTCTTATTGCCAGGTCCTGTTAACGAAAAACTGAGTAAATCGTGTTTGTTTACGAGAATATAGCAAATTATTTCTTCTAACATATTGTGTAAGGGAACGTCCATAAATTACGAAACGGTAAAAAGGGGGAGGGGGTCTGAGCCTGTGTTACGCTGCGTTACATGGGGGTAAGGGGATATTAATTGTTACGTAACATCATTTTTTTACATTTTTCCATATTTGCTGAAATGATTCCTTTTTTGAGTCCTGTATTAAAACATTAAAATATTAACACATAAAACAATAAAAATTAATTTCGACGGCAAAACGTCAGTCTGTCTGTGTGTCTGTTCGTTCGTCCATCTTGGTTAATGCTAGCGCCTAAACTGTAGTGCCGATTTTCTTCAAAATTGATATTCCTCGATCGATTTAAATGATTTCGAGGCCCTCTGAGTTTGCCAGAAACATTTTGATTTTGGAAGTCCTTTGTAAATATTTTAAAATTTTCTCAAAATGACTCCGAAAATTTTGATTAAACTTTGGCCTCGAATAGCGTAAAGAACGCGTAAGTGAAGAATATTAAATTAAAATGAAGTTCATTTCATTTTACTCAGTGAATATAGCATTATCCATGCAAAACGATTAAAGAACACAATATTGATGCAGTTTTGAGAAAATCTTAAGTTTAATATTGTTTGCTCATATTTCAATCAAGATTGTGCAAAAACAAGTAATATATTCAGAAAAGTTTACATGATATTTTATAAAGAACTGATTGTCAAGAACGAATTTCACTTGAAGAAAAAATCGCGTCAACTAAATCACTGCAATATTTAAAAAATTATTTTCAAATTGCAGGATCTCGAGTTGGGCCACATCAATAATGCAATGTTTTTAGCAACCATTCTACGAATAGTTTAGGCACTAGTGTGTTCACAGAACGACAAGTGGACCGATGGACGGACGTTTCGAGAAAAAAACAGTTTTCGTATCAGATGACCCCAAAACGTGCACTTCCATTGAAATCTCGAAATTGATTGTAATATTCTGAGCGAATGAATAGGAACGATGAAAGACGTCTCATAGAGGAAATCTCAAATTTATTTTCATATTTTAAAATTATTTCTTGTCTGTAAATTTATAATCAGTTCATTTTTGAACATTAATCAAATGGTATACAGTACAACAAAATATTAGAAATAAATCTCTACTATTACATTTTTTGTAGGTTTCATAAGTATTTTTTTTCGTGTGCGCCTGCGTATGCGTTGACTTACTAGTAGATTAATTAGAAGGTGATTCGTGTGCTGGCACAATCTCTTCTAATATATTTGGCTTCTTGTGGTGATAAGGTCATCCAGTGGAATTATGCCAACGTCTCTCTATAAAGTCCTGTTAGTCAGGAACTATGTTTTAGTTTTGAATCTACGAAAAATATTCAATATACGAGTAGTTATGACTTCTCTGTGGTGTCGTATTAATCCATTCGCGTTCCATTGTATAATTTTATGACTAACCAGCGTTTCTATTTATTATAATTTCTGTTTTAGAATGTTTTGATATCTTCGGAAGGAATTTTCAATTTCTTGGCACATGTCTATTTGGGCGGATATGAGACTTTATGGAAGTGGGGTGTATCGGATTATTGAATATGTGAAGAGGTGGGCAATAAATGATATTTTTCTGTGAATGGGTGTGCTTCTTTAAGTTGGGGAATTTTCTGAGTTTAAAAATAGTATTCTTTGAGTGGAAGGAGAAGTCGTTACTATGCATTTTATATGTAAATTATTTTAAATGCATGTGTAGAACTTCATTTAATTTCGATATTCGTAAGATTTTTCACAAATGTTGATGATATACTGATATTTATCTCATTTTTCGTTTACTTTTCATAGCGTTAAATTCAGGTCGCTATATTTCGTTCATTAAACTCCAAAATATCCAAGCAGTCATTTCAAATTCAATAAAACTCAATTCAATAATATAATAATACCAACTTCACATGATTCTCTACAAACGATTAAAAAGAGATGTGAAAATGCCGTGGCCGAAAAGATACATGAAAATGACTGACGATGAATGACTACATTAAAAACAGGATTTTAAGGAGGATCATACCAAGCGCTCAATGCCCCAGAAGGGCTTGTAGACGCGTTACGAACGCAAAACAAATTTAAAAGAAACTTATTCATCCTAAATATGGATATTATTAGTTTAAATAACAGTATTAATGTTTGCTTTTCAGAGACACGGGTTGCATCTAAATAACAATAAATTAAAGAAATTGTAGATGTTATTACTATTATAAGGTAGTAGCTTCGCTGTTGAAATGACTGATTCTTTCATATGCTCTGAGAATTTGTGCGTTCCCATAAGACAGGCCTGTCCAAAACCGTGCTCCGGTGCAATTTTGCTCCGCCCGTGTCCCACGCAGCGCGCCGGCGCACATTGGGCTGAAATGGCCCGAAATGCGCGCATTGGGAGAAAAAAGAAAATTTGCAGAAATGGCATATAATATGACTGTGTATGCTATTTATGAGTTCCTGAATCCAATTTCAAGTTTTATATCACATTTTGATTGCGATATATACAAGAAAAAAGCATTCAAAACTAAGCACTTTTGTCAATGAAATTAATCTCCATGTTATTTAAATGGGAAAATAGGTCTCACTTTAAAAGGCTGTACCTTTTTTTCTCCTCCGTCCTCCTCAATAGGATTTTTAGGAAAAGAAGTCTATTTATATAACTACATACAATTAAATGCAGCTGCGTCCACCTGCGTCCGTGAAAATGACAGCGTTTTTCAAAAGTTTAACTTACCAGAAAAGCCACGCGCCATGCTCGGAACCTGCGCATGCGCGTGAGTGCGCGCGCGTCTTGTTACCAGTGGCTATCATGCCAAATTGGAGCTCAAACATTTGAATTTTGTCACCTACATTATTTCATTCAGAAGATATTGATTGTAACAAGCTAATGAGGGAAGTAACAATATCTAAAAATTGCGACGAAAAAATACATAAGAGCGTGAAAAGAGATGCACATATTAATTGTAATATCGTCAATATTAGGTTTATTTCTCCGCTAGAGTTGGTGACAAGTTACATCCTTTACTTCGCTCTACAAGTTGCTTTTTAGAGTGTGACTGTCATACATGCTACTATTTTGTACATAATTCTTGTGATACGTTTTTCAAGAATAATTATTTGTTTCATTGTTTGTTTCAACTGCAATAATTGAAAGAATAAGTGTATCGTTTATTTTCGAGTTAGTAGGACAAAATTATATCAAGCTATTTAGTGTTTAATTGCGTTTTCACTACTGTAAGATAATATATCACAACTACTTTCAGCAGAGTGTGTATTTTCGATCTTATTGTATTATGTTATACATTGCAGTTGCAGTTATATGATTTTGTAACTTAATTGTGTGTGTCTTACACAACATAACCTATGAAAAGCAATCTAATGTTTTGTCTGGAAATAACATTTGCCAAGTTGCTGTAAGCAAATGCAAATGAAAATAATCCATGGTGTCCGGAAAAAGAAAAATATCTTATTAAATCAGCCTCTCACATTTGACCAAGTGGAATATTACCCGTAAGTTGACATTTGTTTCTCATTGTTTTAAGAACCGTACAAAAGTAATGATAGCATTTCTTCAGAATTTTCCATGTTTATGACTATCAAAGACAGTAACATTCTAGTTAAATTGAGGAAATTATTTTTGTAGGTTCCTCTCTAAATGAACAGAAACATTACGGAAAGAAGCAAGATCAGATGATCATCCCAAAGAAGTTTTGAAGAAATCTTATGTTCACACTGTGTGAATAGATGTAAAGCTTGTATGATGAATAGATGTAAAGTATTGCTTTAGTAATTTATGTCAAGCTATTTAATTTATTTTCTGACCAATGTTGGGGCAAGAAAAGAAGTTTCAAAATCTTTGTTAGAAATGTAGCAACATACTCTTCTTTGAGGCATGATTTTGAAACCATAATTTTTGTTTATTCAAAACATTTTAAAAATTATATGCTGAAAAACAAAAACAGACATGGTCTCAAAATTTAAGGTAATTCAATCAATAAATCTACAAAATTTATGGGAACATTCTGATTCCCATTCTCTTTCTAAATCTTTCTCTTTCTAAAAAAAAATAACATTATTTATCTCTGTAGAATTCAATGAAAACCTTTAAATATAATCATTTGGAGGGTAGTACTAGGTAATACTCTAAAATGTTTACAGGAAAATTAAAAAATATTGTGCACGTCCAAAAGTTGTAAAATTTGTGCATTGTGGTTCAGACGTTTTGAAATATGTAGTCATTGTTGCACATTGTTGTCAATAATGTGTATTGTTATAATTGGTTTTCTCATACATGTGATGTATTGCTTTTTTTACATGTTCCCAATGAAATTATTCAGTATGCTGAAATATAAATATAGTAATAAATATTGTGTATTGTTTGTTTTGTAGTAAATAAAATTACTTGAAAATAAAATTTTGTTACTGCATAATCATTGAAACTGTCCCCAAAACTTCTGCAATGATATTTTTGTGCCAAAAAATACAACAAATCTCCCAAGAAAACTTTATTTGTGATTATAGAGTTGATTTTTTTGTTACATGACTGTGGAAATTATTTTTGATAAGAACTTAAATATTTAATAGTAATTCTTTAATATTTAAATTACATTGTAGTTAATATTTAAATTACATTGTAGTTAATATTTAAATTACATTGTAGAATCAGGCTGTGTTGCTGGAGTTAGTTATCAAGATAGTGGTAAAACGTCTTATAAACTTGGATTTTTGAAAAAATAATGAGTTGCACCACTAAACACAATCTCTAAAATTATCTTCCATTATATAGTGTACTAAAGGGCATCACAAGACGTCTTCAACATTTTCCAAGTTTCTCTATCCTTTTATTAAATATTCAAGGCAAATTTTTGTTCAATTTTCTAAATATCTCCTCTAAAACTATTGGTGCTAAAAAGCACATATTTTGTCGCAATATTTGCAATTTGAAATTTCCAAAACTTCAGAGAGCAAAATGAAAATGAGATACATGACGTTCTTTTAAAGTCTCACTTCTCACCGTGGGAAAAATTTATAAAAACATTTTGAGTCGTTTTTTAATTTTTTTTAATTTCACAAATTTCAAGAGCAAATTACGCGAAAACGACTCGTTTTTCACAAAACTGTACATGAACTTTTTGAAACAGCTTTTATTTTCGTTCAGATCGATTGGTAAAATCAATTATGGAGAAAATCAGCTGAACGTTTAGGCGCTAGCCGTTGACCACAGAGACAAGCGGACTCACGTTTTGTCGTCAATCGATTTTTAGGTACCAATGACCCACAAAACAAGTATTCTGGCTACATCACGTTTTGGAGGAAGTCATTTACTATCCATGATTTTCGTTATCAGGGACTGGCAATAATTGTTATTCTGCCGAAAATTCGCCATTTCTTACGCGCGATTACATAACTTTCTCTTCTTACGAAGTACTATAAAGTACCACCAAATTTTGAGGAATGTCTTTCAAAAGCGCGACGCCTGGAGTGCAACCAAATTGGCTGCGGAATATTCATTTTGGAAGAAATCGTACTTATGGTTTCGGCGCTACGATTCTTCACAAACAAACATTCGGACGGACGTTTTGAAAAGAAACACATTTTCGGTATAAGAAAACCCCAAAACGTGTATTTCCGTTGATATCTCGAAATTGATTTTTCTCAGCATTACATAACTTTCCCTATACTACGTATATACTCCGTATATACGTACGTATAAGGGAAATTAAAAATTTATATTTTCAATATTGAAATTGTACGAAGATGATAAAAACCTTTTTAATTACGATTACGATGTTTATTAATAATTCAAATTCCACTGATCATGTATTTAAACATAATAAATGTCATTAAAAGTACTTGATTGTGTTGTAATTACCATTTAAATCTTAACTTTCTTTCTTTTGACATATAATACATAACTCCTCCAAAATTCCCAAAATATTTAATTTTGGGAAATTCGATAACTTTTCAAATTTTGATATTCACTATTTTACAATTTTTACAGCAAATTCGCAATCAACGACCTCACAAACCCTATCATATGCAGTTTAGATAATATTGAATTATTCATATTATACCTATATTATAAATAATATGAATACAATATTAGAATTGAATTCCTAAAATTAGGATCGCCATTTTGAATTTTACAATCTGAGATTACCCCACAATTTTCATGGTGTACTTTATGGTATACTTTTGGCAAAACTGAATTCCAATTTCAAAAATACTCACCATTTTGAATTCGCCATTTTGAATTTGACTATTTTGATAGCAAATTCGAAATTAGCATCCTCTACAACCAAATGGTACACATTCCTTTACTATATTTTCTAAATCTGTCTATTCCTGTCATGCTTGTGTGTTTTTCTAATCTCCGCCAAAACAGCATGAAAATAGTTATTGAAAATGAGGGTGGCGCCATCTGTAATTTGCAATTGTTTACAAAATTTAGTTATTTTAGATCTTATATTAAAGATATGTAGCGCACAACAACATTTTGGAGGGCTTATTTTAAAATAATTGCTCGTGAAACCCAATGCGCGCGTTTCAGCCCGTTTCAGCGCACTGTGCGGCGCAAATTAGTCACCGGGGGAGTGGGGTATTCCTTCAGTCCGTGCGATAAGAAAACGGACAACCTTCTGCTGGCTAGCTGCTGCGCTTTATCTCAATGGCGACATCGAAGAGTATTGAAATTTTGTTTCATAGTGGTTCTACAGGACTTATATTCTGACCATTCATCTAAAAGACAGAAAGATTTCGAACGGCGAACTCTTTGGAGTATTATGAATATTTTCCACAACATGAGTTCTCAAAACTACATATGAAAGCAGCCCAAGTAATTTCTATTTTTGGGTCCACGCATGTAAATGAGAGCTTCTTTTCATAAGCAGTTAACAAAATCGAAGTTTCGAGGGTGTTTGAGCGACGAGAGACTTCGCAATTCCTTGCGTTTGATGGCGACAAGGAATTTTGTGACCCACAGCGAACGAATTGTAAACAAAAAATTCACAATTAAAATTGTTACAATGAAATTGCTTTTATTTGTTTTAACTGAACATACTTATCCAGGATATTTCGTTTTGCTTCTTAATTATGTTTCAAACTAGAAAATAGAAAGGAAACCTACTCGCTGGAATAAAATTAAATTAAAATACCATTTGATTTTACATGAACTGGGCTCGAATTAAAACATTGTCGTGTTTTATCTGCTTGAAACGAGCTAGTATGACCGCCGCTCCGCGAGAAAAGTTTTACGGTACGGCTGAGTAACTGACAGCCCGGGACTCCCGTTGGGCGGTGGCGGAAATCAACCGAAGCGAAGCGCGCTTCGTCATCTGTCGAAGCGAACTTGGTGCTCTGGAGCATGAGCGGAGCAGAAATCTTGGGCATGACCTTCTTGGCATTTACGTATTTAAAGAACATTTGTAACAACTCATGTTTCCATGATTTTGACTCACAAAGCAATCGACTTGCGTTCTGACTAGTTGCATTTGGAAAACGGCTTGAAGGGTAGATTTGTGAGAGAACTGCCATTGACTTCCAAAGAAATGGGAGTTGTCATGACATGCTAATTTCTTAGAAACAATTACATATCTCGAAAACGAAAGGCGGTAGCGCCGATTGGATTGCGGAATTTTGCATCTCATTCAAAGGCAGTTTAGAAAAGACAATAAAATAATTTCGTAAAATTTGTAAATTTATAAACAATTTCCAAAGTAGTAGTTCCAAGTTTGTAGTTCTGAAGAGGAAAGAGGTCCCTTATATTCCAGAATCGAAAACTGCGAATTAACAATTTTTCAACAATTAACAATTTTATAAACAATTCCGAAACGTGCGCTATACGACCCAGAAGGATCCTCAAATTGTCTTTGAGGTGAAAATAGCAAAATAACAATTTTGACAAGCGATGCAAAATTATTACTGAATACCTAGTTTAATTGTTGCAAAAACCTTAAATTTCGTTAACACTGATATTTGAATACTGTTACTTCGCCAAAACTTCCCATTCCCAATTATTTTTCCGATCCTGGAGCCGCCTTCGCACACTTCATTTCTTCGTCTCGGATCCGTAATATTCGTTCACGTACTTAAGTTGTTTTGCGTTAAAGGAGGGGATATTCAATTGATTTTTTTGCAAGTAAATCAGAATTAAAAATTTCCAAATTTCCTTTTCAAATCCACTAATTCTATTGCATGAGCTGAACTTTTTATGTCGTAATGTATGATATTATCTTTATTGATATATTTCTTGTAGACGATCGAATGGCTTGCATCACGACGCGATGGAGACTATCCCCGCCCCCCTGTGCCTTCTACGCCAATACTCTCAATCATTCGGATAAACACGCGTATCATAGAAAACGTTCATACTAGAGATCATGATTGCGGGAAATCTAGCCTATCAGCTTCTTAGTCGTTGGCAGTTGGTTCAGAATGTTCTTTTGTAATAGTTAACTATGAAAGGAGCAGATGGCGTTATCGTCCGTACAGTGTGGCAGAATGCGCGGAAAGACTGTGACTTCTGAATTTGGCCGTTACCCATTTTATGTGTTGGCAACTGTACATTAGTAGTTGGATAGGGAAGAGTAGTTGGAAGAGAAGGAAGAGGTAGTTGGAAAGGTAATGGATAGGGAAAGGGTGGGATTTAACATGCGAGAGTTCTCGCACGGGTACGCTAGTTAATGCTATAATTAGCAGAAAAAACAGCAATTACTATTTGACTACAGATAGAAATGACATTGGGACTAGAAACTTTGTTTTAATAATTTGTGATGTTTGTTGCTGCGAAATGTTTAATTAACCTTAATTAATTAATGTTTAGTTAGGCTTCGGAAGTTGATATTAAATTCTCGAATGTATAAAACGGGGAACAGGTTTACTGTTGAACAGTTAAAAATGCGTACATGTATTTTATAATAATTGTTTAAATGATTGTCCTTTAGAAAATATTTATTTATTATCGTTAATTATTTTCTCCTGCCGTCTTTTAATAAGTTTGAGTCATAGATTTTCGTTGTTACTGCCATTTAGTGCATCAGTAGGTGAAGAAAACCCTGATTGATTTACATGACATAATGATGTAAGTATCCCCGCCTGACGTCTACCGGCGTCACTTCTCACCAGTGCTGCCAGATGGATCGCATTTCCGAAGTGTTGCCTAATACGCAACTACGTGTACCTAATACGCAATCCGCATTAAGTGAAGCTTCTGACCCAGTAAGCAGCACGGAGTAGGGATGAGATCGTAATAGTGACGTTTACAATTATCATGTTTCTATTTCGGTGTAATTTTTAAATTTTTTATGATTAATTTGCAGGGCTGTAATGAAAAACATTGTCGAAGCCATAATTTTAAATGGCAAATTTCGAGGTGATAATATATTACTGCCACGGATCCCTATTATACCCACAGATGTGCCAATTCAATTTAAATGTATTCAATTTCCGTTAAGATTAGCATCTGTGATGACTATCAATAAAAATCTCAAGACCAAACGATGTCTGTTTGTGGTTTAGACCTGAGCACATCAGTTTTTTCTCAAGGTCATACGTGGTATGCCATTGCCCTCTGGAATTCTAGAGGGCGTTGGGCATGCTCTCGAATAGGCAAACCATCCAGTTCATTTCTCTAAGCTAAAGATGGGATAAACTAGTGGTGCTACAGAATGGAACAGACTTTCCCATATTAGTTTTCTATTTCCTTGGGTCTTCGCTAGCTATTCGGAATTGCCACAAACTCTTTTTTGCCAGCTGTCATCTACCACCGCCAAAAGTACATTTTTTTGTAATTTTCTTAATTTTTCGGTTTCCTATGGGTAGAATGGAAACATTAATTTTAGAATATTAAAGAACAATGAACCCTAGTCATGAATGGCAATTTTCTTTTTAAAATTATGTGCCGTTTAAGAGAAAATGGTGTTTTAGAACTACTAAAAGTGCGAAATTTGAAGCTCATTTTCACAGAAAAGTTTTGAGCTTTCAAAGTATTTTATTTGAAGTTATTTCAAGCACATACACTCATAAATATAATCATCTTTACAAATTGCGGCCCCCGGATTCAGCGTGACTCGAACTAGTCACCTTGGGTTCACGAGCCCTGTGCTTTGACCGCTTGCGCCACGGCGGCAGTTGCTAACTACACGTCATATAGTGGTTTACATGTGCACGATTGAGGGGTGGCCATGTAATGGGGTATACGGGAAAGTAAAATTGGCCAATTTTCAGCGGAAAAAAATTAATTGCTGGGCCGTGAAAACGAATAAGTGGATAAAACCAGTGGCTAAATTAAGAAAAAATTCCCCTAATGCTGGGTGTAGCCAGAAACCTTGTTTTCTAGGTCCTTGATACCGAAAAAACAATTAAAAGGAAAACGTCTGTCTGTCCGTCCGTCTGTCTGTCTGTGCACACTGCTAGCGCCTACGTACGATTTCTTCCAAAATGGATATTCCCTGGTCGATCTGATTCTAGTCAAAGCTTTGAGATTTTGAAAAAAATTCTTCAAACTTTGGGGGTACTTTATATGAAGCCCCCCGGGGATTTTCAAACTTTTCTCAAAAACGGCTCCAAATTTTTTCTTTAATTTTCTTTCATGAATAGAGTAAAATACACTTATTAACATGGCAAAGGTCCGATTTTCACGTACAGCTCTGAATTTTCGAAAATTGTGAAAGTTTGACTTTTTTTCGGCGTCTTTCTCCAGCTACATAATTGAAGATGGAGATTTTTTCTTCAAATAAAATTTGTTCTGCATATTGAGTTCTTTCATAAAGGTCATGTAAATGTTTCTCAAAATTTTGGTAGTTTTCGTGCAATATGTGCAACATTAAAAAATTACAAAAACAAGATTTTCTCAAAAACGGCTCCAAATTTTTTCTTTAAACTTTTGGTAGGGATACTGGTAAATTTACTCTATCAGATGACATAAAAGCCATATTGGTCTATCGGTTGGTTTTTTTCAAAAATTAAAAATATTTAAATATTTTCACATATTTCTCACGTCGACAATATTTACATTAGCAGCGATTTTTTCATATTATTATGTTTACGAGTACTTTAAATAATGTCAAGTAAAGTTTCTCGAAAATATAACCGTATTCTGTGAAAAGTAGCTCAAACTCTCGCATTTTCAGAAACGCTCAAACGCCATTTTCTCATATACGGCTGCAAATTTGTTCTTCACACTTTTGTAGCGGTTAGTACTAATTACACTCATATGTATAGCGTAAAGTTTATTTTGAGCTATTTTTTGTTTTTTCACAAATTGTAATTTTTTTGAAAGATCTCTCACATCTTTAATATGCACCTTACCAGCAATTAGTAAATATTATTATATTTGTGTGTGTAAGTGCTTCAAATAACTTCAAATATAGTATTTTGAAAACTCAAAACTTTTCTGTGAAAATGAGCTTCAAATTTCGCATTTTTAGTAGCGCTAAAACGCCATTTTCTCTTAAACGGCACATAATTTTTAAAAGAAAATTGCCATTTATGACTAGGTTTTTGTATTCTAAAATTAATGTTTCCGTTCTACCAATAGGAAACCGAAAAATATAGAAAATGACAAAAAAATGTACTTTTGGCGGTGATAGATGGCAGCTGGCAAGAAAGAGTTTGAGGCAAGTCCGAATAGCAAGCGAAGACCCAATGAAATAGAAAACTAATACGGGAAAGTCTGTGCCATTCTGTAGCACCACTTGTTATATTCCATCATATTTCACAGCGCTCCATGCCTCTTCAATTCATATATACCGCATCCTCAAACAATGACAATAAGTTAGTCATTTTTTCTACTAAAATAATTTTAGGAATAATTTATATAGTAGGAGAACGTTTGCCGGGTCAGCTAGTATATATATATATATAATACTGAATATAAAATATTAAGGGAAAACGCTTGGGAAATGTTACGAAATACAATAAAAATTGACGACAGCTCGAGATTGCTATGGGACCGTATAAACAATTCTGGGGAAAGGTTCCCGTATTTGCAACCCGAGCGCACAAATCGGCCGAGTTATGCAAAATAGTACATTATGAAACGATGATGGGTATTAACAAACGAGTGTCGTAAACTTCACCCGAGTGTATTAATACCCATTACATCGAGTTTCATACGGTACTTTTTATACGACTTATGGTAACTTTTATAAGTTAAAATTCTCGACTGACTCGTTTCCTGGCAGTCGACACTCAAGATTCGGCCAAGGCCACCTAGCGGGCACCTCTCCACCCTACATGCACAGATGGCTTTGTTTTGCCAGAGCGCTTGCGAGGGACTACAAAAGTTCCGGGATTAATATTCCGACGTCACCATTTTCGCATTTTCTTTCATTTCTTCAAATGTCAACACCACCAGAAAGAACCACCATTCACTAAATATTTTAAACTAAAGAATTGACCGGTTTTTAAGAACAACCACACGGCAGCTGCAAATAACACAAAATGACTCGCGTGATCTCGCGTGGAGATCTTAACGTTACTCAAATGTTCTCTGCAATAACTACAACTGCGCTAGTCAAATACGATCAAAGTGAAATTACAATTCAATTTATTTTAACTAATATTTCACGTAAAAATCTCTATTATAAATGAAATTAAGAATGAGAAGCATAAAATAATATTAAATGCAATTTTAATATACACACTCGAACGAAACATTTACTGCAAAGATTCTCAATGATTAATGAAGCGACAATATTGGTTTGTAAGCGACTCTGTGATTGGTCAAGAACCTGTATCATGAAGAAAACTGCATCGAAATGACCATCATTATGCAACTGGTTGCAGCCATCCAATGAGAGCATTATACAATGGGAGTAGAAAAACATATTAAAAATTTGTGTAGGCGAACTAACCGGAAGTAATAGTTTGTGGGTAAAACAATTGGTAGGTTGTCACCTGTTTAACGGCGTAGTCGGGGTCGGTCATTATGCAACGAAACTTCGGACCGAGCCCATCGACTGAATTAGCTGCGAGGAGTGAAGGAGGACTTTGTAATTTTCTTCGACACGAAAGTAGGAGAGAATTATTTCGGTGATACAGAATTAGGACTCTGAAATATTTTCACAGTGGGGAAGTGAAACATAAATAGCTCACTAGCAGTACTGAAGAGAATTCGGACTCTGAAATATTCTTCGAACACGAAAATAAAACTTAGAATTTAGCAAGATTCCGAGGGGAAAAACAGTTCGCGATTTGGCTCCGCCCGAGACGAAAGTGATAGTGTAGACGTATGTATGTGTAGACGAACACAGGTTATTAGCATTATTGGTGATGTTCCGCAACTGACAAGACGTGCCAGTAAGCAAAAAAGAATATTCCGGTCGACCTGAGGTTGTAGTCGAGGCGACGGATAGAGCCATTAAAAGATTTTGGAAGAATCCTGCGAGGCGCCATCCCCCTCATCGAGGAAGTGAGCTCATAGTACAGTTCGTACGAACTATTATTTTTTTAAATAATAATATGCGGTCATGACCCAAAGGTTTCAAAAATAATTACAGCAATGTTAGAAAAAATTCAATTTATAAATTTAATGATGATTAAATTTCAATGAATAAATTTAATGATAATTTCGATGCTGTTTAAAAGAAAAAAACTGATTATTATTGTGCAATCTAGCACGAAAATTAGATTCTGCATAAAATAAGAACTTTCAGATATTTCGCCTTCCGTACGGAGAGCAGAATGTATTGAGCACAGGTAAAGCAATAGTCATCATTCGAACACAGCTAAAACGGTAGTGTATGTGAGGAGAACTGAAGTTCATTAGTATCAAGTTTATCAGTTGGAAGTAGAGTGTCATAATAGTATTTTCCTTGGTGGCGCCATGTTACGATATATATATATATATATATATATATATATATATATATATATATATATTTATAATTGTGACGTAATGCGGATGCCCAAATTCGTCCCACACGCCCATGCGACAGATAATCATCGGCTGCAGACGTGGCGAGCAAGAGGCTCGGTTTCAAAGGAGCGCGCTTTCTAAATTTATACTCGCAAGGCCCGCGGCACAGCGCGGAGCACGATGGCGTATGGCAGTCGAAGGAGAGGGAAATGACGCGTTGTTACCCTTCGAGAGAGGGATGACTCGACTTATCAAAACGCCGGACGAAGGAAGATTATCCCTTCTGTTCCCGATCACTGTCCGAACGACATGATCAACTTGAGATCTTCAGTGAGCGTCAGAGAGGCGCGTAGTTAGGCACGGCGAGCATAGAATTTTGAGAAAAGTGCACAGTAATCGAGGACGTGCGCAAGTGCCGTGAAGTAGATGAAGGTAGAGAAGTAGAGAAGTAGTCTGTGGTTCACGAGAGGGGACGGTGATTTGCATAACGCGCAGTTACCAATTGAGAGGCGCTAAATAGACAGAAATAATTGGTGCGACGTATACGCCCAAATGTTGAGCAACACGCAACTTCATTCAGTTGCGTCATGCATGAGACTTTCGCACGCGGGTTGATCGTGACGACGGGAAAGACGCAAGAAGATGACGTGGTCGCGAGGGTCCATGAGAATCAGGCGATAGAAGAACGAAGATGACGGGGTCGCGAGGATCCATGGGAATCAGGCGATAGAAGAAAGAAAAAGACATGGTTGCGAGGATCCATGGGAATCAGGTGACAGAAGAAAGAAGACGTGGTCGCGAGGGTCTATGGGAATCCGGCGATAGAAGAAAGAAGAAGACGAGGAAACGCCCCAGAAGGCGACGAGCAGCGCACAACCGACGCGGATCGGCTCGCGGCGCCGCCGCACCTGGCCTCAGCGTGACGTAGTCGGCACGACCGCACGCCAGCCGCTTGAGGCCGTCGCTCCAAGGCTGAGGCACGCAGCTGGCGAGACACGGCGAAGGTAAAGGTGAGATGCGAACTGCGAGAATATAGGTCAACGCCCCGTGGCCGGGGAGAACTGTCAAAGAGGAACGTTGGGGAGAGCTCCATAATGCACGGAGCTAACAAAGGTCGTAGAATTGACTGCCATTTTTTAGTAACTGCCTGGGAAATTTGTATAAAATTGTCTTAATTTTGTGATAATCATAGCAAAGATTTCTTATTGAAGAGTACAATCTATTTAATAAAAGTTATTGTCAAATTGATTTGAATACTGAATGTCGCTAGTCTGAACCCTGCGTCATCGGGCGACTTCGGCCAAAAATTGTTGTAAATTCTAGATTAAATAGTCGACGGGAATTCCCTACGTAGGATACAAGAGTGTTGAATGAAAGTCACCTCGACAAAGAGAAAGGTAACAGTGATTTATTTTTTTGTTTTCTGTATTTTTTAATGATCAATGTAATCATTTAAAAGAGTTAAGAAAAATAAACCCAAGTTTAATTGATTTTATGTGTGTCTATTTGTTTGGATTCCTCTGGACACCCAAAAGTTCCCACTGCCCTGAGGTAATAAAAATCTCGCAAGAGCATGAGATCTACGAATATCACGGTAGGCATCTAGGGATTGGTAGAAGGGGTTTTCGTCAGAAGATATATTTGTTTTAACGTGAAGCTTACAATTATGACCAGATGTTTATGAAATGTAAACTAATTGGGTCTGTTTGTTGTCGCTTCTCTATGCTAAAATAGCACATAATTATTAAGACGTGATGTTTTGCTTCCAAAATTCGTTCTTCGACAGTAAATTTTTAACCTTGGCAAAATTAAAGCGACATGTGAAAGATAAATAAAAAATAATGATATTTGAAGCCAGAATATAGCAAAATAACATTACTTTATTACCATTATAATATAATATAATATTAATATATTATAATATTACCAATATAATACTGAGTATGTTCCCATTCATAATTGAAAACTATTGATTCTACAGAATGCCAGAGACTTTCCCCGATTCGCTTTCTATTTCCTTTTGTCTGGGCTAGCTATTCGGACTTGCCACATACTCTTGCCATCTGCCATTTATGGCCGCCCAAAGGACATTTTCAAAATTTTTCGCTTTCCTAATTGTACAAGAGAAATATTATTTTAAGAATCTTAAAGAACATTAAAACCTCGTAAAAAATTTAGTTTTCGAAAAACATCATTAGAAATTATTTGAAGCACATGAAGCCACTGATACAATAGTGTTTACAAATTGATGGAAATATGCATATTAACGGTGTAGGTGGTCTTTAAAAAATATATGTTTAATTTTTGAAAAAACAATATAATACACAAAAATGAATTTTTTACCGAAAATTCGCCGTTTTCGCGCATCATTACATAACATTTCCTATACTATGTATACCCCGTCAAAATTTTTTGCAGCGATCATAAGTGAAATTTGGGGACACTGGGGTTGGCAGCGTCTGAGAGTGCGCTCTTTTCTGACCTTGAACCCACAGAGTTGGAGAGATTGGGTGGGGATGCTCAAGCGAATGGAGGGGTGAAAGAGCCTTTGTTGTAGATTTGCCGTACTCCGAGATGGATATCTTACGCCGTGATTTTCGTGCCATGATTTTGTACAATTTTAAAAAAGGCCGAGGAATGCCACAGTTCTTTAGCACGTGTTTTTGGTGAATCTGCACCGTCTACAGCGACAGTCGGAAATTGGTTTAGAGAATTTTTGAGACGAAGACTGGAAGACCACCCACTCTAGTGACGGAAGAAAACATTAACGCTATGAGAAAAATTGTGAAAGAAGACCCGCACTCGACATTTGCTGACATTGAACAGACTCTAAATATTGGGTCGACTGCAGCACTTACCATTGCGCATCAACATTTGACACTCACAAAGCGGTGTGCTTGCTGGTTGCCACATTCAATAACGGAGGAGCAAAAATCAACAAGGGTGGACTGGTGCAAATTCATGATACAAACATTTGATGGAAGGTTGTCTGAGGACGTTTTCAACATTGCGACAGGTGATGAATCATGGATTTACCACTCGAGCCCGATACTAAAAGACAGTCAAGTGTTTGGTGCTTTCTAGATGAGGAACTGCCCTCCAAGGCGGAGAGGTGTCGTAGCTTCGAAAAGAAAATTGTTGCATCTTTTTTCACAAAGAAAGGTCATCTGACTACTGTGATCCTAGACAACCAACGTACTGGGACTAGAGTGGTATGTAAATGTAAAAAAATGTACTTTGGGCGACGATAGATGGCAGCTAGCATGAGAATGTGGCAAATCCGAATAGATAGGCCAGGCCCAAGGAAATAGAAAATTAATACGGGAAAGTCTGTGTCATTCTGTAGCACCACTAGTTTTGACTTGTCTCTCACGTCATTAATATTCACATTAGCGGTGATTTGTTCACATTATTATATTTATGAGTATATATGAGTATATTATTATATTTATGAGAATATTTATGTGCTTTAAGTAATGTCCGATTCTCAAAAACTCAATCGTTTTCTGTGAAAACAAGCTTAAAATTCCACATTTTCCGAAACGCGCAAATTCCATTTTCTTGCAATACATTCTTTCATTTTGTATGAACAAATCATTCCAATAACGATTATGCAATAGTAATTTGATATACACTCTGGTTAATCTGAGATATTGACAAATTACCATTGGAGGGGAGCTACAGGGGTGGGGGGTTGGAGAGGGAAACAGGAGGGATTTAAGGACCTACCTGCCCGGGTAACGCGCGCGGAAGGGAGGGACAGACAGGCGAAGGGAGGAGTATTGTGTTAGCGGCCAGTGTGAGAGGTCAGGAACGAGCAACAAGGCAGCAACCTCTGGTGGTTACGATTGCTGGAGGTGGGACGGCGCGTCCGTGCCGATGTTTTTTGGGATGGAGGAACTTGCTGTTGGTACGAGAATCTGGGATACGCTGACGCGTATGGAAATTGGAGGCGGCCGCCGCCACTCCTGTTTTCTGCAAGCTTTGCCATTTGCGCGAGGTTATTTTGCCAACGAGCTGAGGTCGGAATAGTACGTTCTCTATCGTGTCTTTTCTACACGAACTGCCTGACTGCTTAAAACTGCGAATTCACTGTTCGCAGGAGGTGTGTATGAAGGGTTTTATGGGGGGCATGAGGGAAATATTCTCGTAGCAACGGTAGTGCCCGCGTATTCAATACTGGAACTGAGAATTTTCAAGCAATTGGTTATACCAGGCCCGCACAGCATTTTGCACTTTCACTAACGTCAGGAACTGCGCGCGAGCAGCTCGGGGGCAAACGCGAAAATCAATGAAGAGTGGGGATGAGACTCACTCACGGAGTGGGGACTACCAATTAGAATGCACAATTTGAACCAGCGTGTGAATTTAATGAGCAAACGGCGGGACCATGACGGTCACATACACTTCAAGTAATATTGCCTTTTAGATTATATTGTAAATGTTTGTTTTCAATATATGGCAGTGCGAAATATGAAACTACAACGAATTTTACATATTAGATTTGAATACCAAGTATTATAATTGCTTGTAGGGCTGATAATGTAATTTTTTTCATGCTACCAAGTAATTAAAAATTAAGTGTTTTTCTGAACAAAAAATTATGATACTGAATTGTTTTTGTTAGATTTTGACAGTAATAAACTATATTTTCATTAACTATGTTTAATTGAATAAGATGGTTCTATTAAAGCACAAACATATTATACTTGAAAAAATTATGATTATTTTTTTCTCTAATTTCTGACAAGAGTGCAGAGTCATTTCCAACATCGTATAAAATTATTAAGCCCTTTGCATTCTATTTAACAATACCCATAATAATCTCAAGATTTTCCGTAACATATCGTCACGGAGGATTGCTCGACCTCTTTTATTCAATTTCATAATGAAAAAAGAAAATGTCACTGTATATGTGCTGTTAAACCTTCGAATTGCCGCGAGGTTATTTTGCCAAAGAGTGCCCTTCTTCGAATTGCCATACATCTATTTTTATGTCAATATTCATGTGAGAGATAACTCTCATAATTTCCTTCATTTAGCTATGATTTGGAGATTATATCATTGCTGGAGAACTGTCAAGTATTTAATTGTATTTTTTGTTAGAATTAAATAATATTATTTTTGAAAAGCTATTGCTTTAAAATATTGCTCAAGAGTCACAATGAGCATGTCAATTTTTTTAAAAATTGAAAAAGAAAAATACATACAGTGGTGGATACAAAGGTGGATATACAGCAGTGCACAGAACGTTAACATTGAATTATAGCCCTTATAACTTGAAATACTATACATCATCCATTTAAACAAGTGGACATATAATTTTGCAGCATGGATCATTGTATTAGACGCCCAAGCATTCAATCTACGCGCCGTGTTGTGCTACGTCAGGCGTCTCCCCTCCCCGCGAAGCTTCCTACTCCCCACTACTTGCACTTCCGGCGCTGTCTCGGGCAACGATCGGCTCGCACGTGCACAATGACCACGGGAGCAGCCGTTGTCCGCAGCACTGTGTTATAGAATGCAGACTGGTGTAAGGCACGTGTTCACGCAGTTCACCGCCAAAAATAATTTTTGAGCCATTAGCATTATTGTTGAATGACTGATATATTCTTCCACTGGTATTTTCATCGTAGCTTAGAACTAGTTGCGGAAGGTACTAGAAGTTACGCATCTTCCTGAGGGGAGAACATCACCGATTTTATAAAGAACCTTGTCACGTTAATAGAATGCACGTGCAGTTTCTGTTCTTTAAAGAGAACATTTTGGGATCTTAATGTGGCATCCAAGTCAAGTAAGAAAGCAGAGTTATTCATAAATAATTAAATGTGTCATCAATTTATATGTGTTATAAAATGACGCGACGATCTGTGAAGAACATTTTAGGATGATAGTATTACATCCTAATTAGGTCAGAAATCAGTCAGAGCCATTCATAAATAATTTAAGTGTTGCAAAATGATATTTGGTGAGAACTGTTGAAGAATTTAAGTGAACTTACATATCCCAAACAGATGTAATAATTGATAATTTTGTATAAAGTTTTTCAAGAAACTTCTTTGAATATTCAGTATTTTCAAAAGCTATATTTATTCATTTTTATTAAATACAAGATATGCTTTTTAATTTCAGGGAATTACGTGCCAGAAATTATATATGAATTTTGGTACAGTGTATGTTGAGGGACAGTTAACTGCAATATTCGTAAACAGAAAGTACTACGACACTCTGTCATGCGAAATGCATCCGCCCTTATCTTGGAAGTGACGTTATGGGCACTCCTCATTCCCATCAGGGATTCCATTCATCCAATTTGTTTAATTTCAATTTATTTAGTCACAGAAGATATTGCTATGATTCTAAGGTGGGCCAATTATGAAATTAATTCATGTTGATTTTGCAGTTTGTTTTCTCTTGTGATGTTTTTTTAAAAATATTGTTAAGGTTGTTTTTTTTTGTTTGTTTGTTTTCTTTTAGATGTCATTTCTTTCAACGCTTATCCAATTGTATGTTATTCTGTGGTCACGGCTTTGCTTTTTTCACAAAATCTTCCAAAAGAGCCATGATTCCACGAAAATACCCCCACAACCGACGAGAGAGCGGTACATTATGGTTACCTTGCATTATGTACATTATGTAGTATCATTAAATCACTATTTTCGGTCTTACATGCTCAACGAAAATACGTGGGATATGAAGTTGGATCCTTCTCCAAGTGTAGCTTTTTATATAGGGCCATGAAAAAATGAAGAGTTCTTGTATTATTCATGTTTCTTTATAACATCTTTCCAAATCTTCTAAAAAGTGTAGCTGATAAAAATCATTTTACTCACATATCTACCAGATTCAAGTAACAAAACAATCATTATTTTAGATTTCATCCACACAAAACAATGACATTACAGAAACGTGAACGCCATTCGACTCATATCTTTACCAGAAGATTCCTTCCTGTCGTAAGAGAACAAAGGTTTGATTTCTGTATACGTTTATCAACATGGAGACAGTTGATTATTAAATGGCAGACATCGTTTCCCAAACATGTACCCGTTTGTTGCATTTTCTTATTTTTATATTTGATTAATTCCCGTTTTCATACTTACATCATGGGACACCTTTCTCAATTACTCAAATTGTTCCATAAAACCATCACATTTGGCAATATGATATGACATGATGGAATGGCTAACAAAGATCATGAAAAGTTTCGTTTCCGTCTCAGTTTGTATTTTCGATTACGTAAACGAACAATGATGCCTGACTTTACAATCATTCGATTGGTAAACAAAGCAATTGAAATATGCCCACGCATTTCCAGTACGTTTAAAATCTTTCTGAATGTTTTTCACTTGAAACGATTCTATATTGAATTTCCTTTAGCATTCAAATGGGCGTGCAGTACGTTGCAACTTTTAGGCGTTTTTTTTCCAATTAATAAAAAATATCTCCAATATGCTTTCGATATTTAACACCGATCTCTCCAACAGGTGACCGTCGCCGCGACTCGGCCGTCTCCGTCGGCGTCTCTGCGGCCTCCGTCAGCGACTGGCGGACCCCAGGAGCGACTTAATAGTGACCGGCGGGTTATTAAATAAATAAGTCAGGTGGCCGCACTAGGGGAGCGGCCTTGCTGTGGGGCGCTGCACGCTCTGCGGAGGTGTGGTCCCCCTCGCCCTCGGAGGCGGTGGCCGCCGAGCCAGCGGGGGCGGACGGGAGTGGAACATTGCGGTGATGGGAGGTCTGATGACGATAGTTACTGAGGAGGTAGGTAGTGACAGTGGGGTATACTTAGGAAGGCGCAGAAGGAATGACGAAAATGGAAGTGGTGGAGGCCTTTGTGACTTAACGGACCTATATATCTTACACCGTGGTTGATCGCTTCTTGGTTGAATTGGACGTTTTGAAATACTAGCTAAGATGTTAGTTGGGCAGAAAGTGCAATATTTCAATTCTACGTAGCTGCTTCCGATAATACGGGAATGTATGTGCTGTTATAGTTATCTAGTTTTTAAATTATTAAGTTTAAAAATATGTATAAATTCAATGACACAGGCCAGATATTATTTGCACAGAATCTTTTGATTTACAATTATTAAATTTGTATGAATTGAATGACTAAGCTTAATATTCAGTAAACAGGAAATTAAATAACAAAAATGGTTGTTGCATTTATGTAAAATAAAATATTAAATATGAGAATTTTATCGTTCATTTTGGCAGGATAAATGCTACAGATTCTAAACTAGATGCAGATTGTGGATCTATTATAATTTATACACAGATCTATACACAGATTTTATGGAGTTAATATTAATGAATTTGTAGCAGATTTGTTGATTTATTTACAGGAACATAGTCTAGAGAAGAATCATATTATTATTTGTGATATGAACATAGATATAGTTAAAGATTCAAATGTAAATGATTAATTAAATAATTATTTAGAAATTGGATATAAATTATTTATTAATATTCTTACTACAGTCACAACAGAATAGTCCTCGTGTATAGACCATAACTTTGCCTAAACCTCCAAAGAATTGACTTTATCTTTCTTGGTTTGTTATTTGGACTTACCAGATCATTATGCCGTAATGATTATTTTGGAAACAAAGGTAGAAAGGATAAATACAAATAAAGATATTATAAGAAAAACTATAACAAACTACTCTAAACTAGTTAAAAGTTTGCTAGTCAATTCATGAGAGGAAACGTATATAAAAGTAGACGTAAAAACAATCACAAATAAGTTCATACAGTTTATAGAGGACGCTTTGAGCACTCAAAATATTAAATGAAAATAAAAAATAACTCGAAAAATAGGCCTGGAAAAGAATGGATTTCAAAATATTTGATAAAATCATGTAATTATAAATAACTATCTATACAAATGTATGAAATCAAATCCTGGAAACATAATTATTAAAAATAAATACCTTAAATATAAAAGTAATTTAAACATGTTAATTAAGAAAGTCAAAGAGGCTTACTACAATATTTTAGTAACTCAGACCTAAGATTTGCAGTGTGAGTGATAATGTAGTCCTAGAAGATGATCTAGCGATTGCAAATCATTTTAATAAATTTTTACAGAAGTAAGAAATAAAATGGCAGAGAAATTTGAAGAATTAAATGTGATTGAGAGCAAACGCTTGATTAGGGACCCCATTTTTCTGTCACCAACTAGTAAAGAGGAAATTTTAAAGATAATAAACAACATGAAAGTAAATAAATCGGTCGGGACAGATAATATTATAAAAAGGATATATCCTTGTATATTTGAACCATTTGTTAATATTATAAATAAAAGAATTGCTGAAGGCAATTTTCCAGATTGTTTGAAAAAAGCTGAAATAATATCAGTATTTAAGTCAGGAGATTCTCAAAAGATGACAAATTATAGGTTCCAATCACTGACATCAAACTTTGCTAAGATCGACGAAAAGTGCTGAAAAATAGAATATATTTTATCACTAAACACAATATTATACATAAATTTCAATTTCGTTTTCTGGAAAACTAAAGGACAGAAGATGCATTAATGTATATGGTACAAATTTCTAGTGCAATAGATAGCAATTTTCCGGGTTTTTTTTTTGACTTAGCACAGTCATTTGACACGGTGAACGATAAGATTTATTAGTTAAATTATACAACTATGGATACAGAGGGATCGTGCTTAAATTGTTGGAAAGCTATTTTTCGGGTAGGAAACAAGTAGTTAGAATCAGTAAAACTGTTATTAGCGACCTGGAGTTAACTTTTGGGTTGGCCCAGGGAACCATCCAATGCCCCATATTATTCATATTGTATATAAATGATCTATTTGAAAGTCTGCCTTAAGCCGAAATCATAGCTTTTGCAGATGATACTAGTCTCTTCATAAAAGGTAACTCGTGGCTAGAAGTGAAAAACCTAGCTCAAGCTTAACTGAGTGTAATTGCGAAATGGTTGAGTGTAAATTATATAACTTTAAATACATCTAAAGCTGTTTTTGTGACATTTGGTAGTTATGCAGATAGTTCCATTAAATATTGAATTGCAACTTCACTCAAACTTAAGTAGGAATACTGGTACATGTGATTGTCCTGATATAGTTAAGAGTATCACTGAAAAAAAGAGGCCATAAATCACAACAAGGTTTCAATAGTTGAACTAAACCTTGATGCACCAAATGGAAACATTGCTTCGTTAGGCATATACCGATATTAGACCATAAGATCAACAAATATCAATAAGTAAAATATAAATCCCGCTTGTTGAACTATTGTGCTCGTGATTGTTGAGCGGTTTATGTTGCAGTGTACGGATACCTGTATGTTTCCGCACAGATCTCCTTGTTATAAGGGCATGTGGACTTCTCCTGGACCATGCGGCATTCAGCTTTATGACGCTGTGACAAGTGCGTGGGAGGGGGGTAAAAAATCTGCCCAGTTCTCGCCTGGTTCCCGCGCTTATATGTTGCTCGTGTCTGTCCAGCAGAGAGTATTATAAGGGAATGATAAGGGAAGGCCCTATTTATTAGTGTGGATTACATATCTGGTGGTAATTTTTTAGTAGAATCCAGAGTCAGAATTACGTATTGATGTGAAAGACTTTATTCATTGGGCGTGAACGGAATTAGGTGACCATTAACTTCGTATTGCTTCGTATTTCATTTTTCGAACAAGAGTTCTCTTTCTAGAATGCAGCAAATATGCTGCATTTAATGCAATTATATGCACAACAGTTTGTCAGAGAGTGGTGCCCTTCGAAGGTGGTGCCACAATGGAATGGATCAACATTTTGAAGGTATGTATATATGCCTACCCAGAAATGCATGTTTTTAGGTTACTATGCCCTATTAATCAAAGTTACCAGTAACTTAACTGTAAACTTCCCCATAAAGCTTGTGTTGAACATGATAAACAATGATTTCGTTTTACATCACCAGTTAAAATAATTGTATACATATGTTGGTGAATTTCTTAAAGTTTCCTACTTGGTTATAATTTACAAAAACAAATTTGTTATGATAAATTATTAGTGATGATCAACAATTCTTACTAATAATATTATATTGTTGACATAGTCAATGTCATGTTGCTTTAAAATAAAGGATAATTTAATGAATTTAATGCATTATAATTGGAAATATTTTTTTAATATTTTATGTTTTTTTCACTTTTTCTGTATTTGTTACTTTATTATTATTAAAATGACTATATGAAATACATTAAACATTAATTAATATTTGTCCTTTAAACTATATAACAAATTCAAATGCCATTGTGTTCAAGTATTTATAGAGAACTCAGTTTCCAAACTCTTATTTTGCATTCAAGAAAACGTGCAGGTAATCTCCTCCCTCATGCATCACATACATTTTCTACTGTTCTTTTACCAAATAAATAAATAAACATTGAATTCCCTGCAAAGGACTTGGTTAATTGTTTTAAAAAAAGTACTATTAAAGAATAAGTTATATGATTAGTTTTTAATACACAATTGGGCATTGCAATTGTACTGTTTACAATAAAGTTTAATGTTTTACCAATCTTATGACATATTTTTAACATAGTCTCAAAGTGTCATTAATGTCAATTAGAAATTGTATAATTGAATGTTGTGTAGTTTAACTAGGCATAACTTAAAATCACACAAATTAGGGGTTCCCAGTGTTACGCATAATCCCAAAGATATGTGGTAGGCTTGTAGATGATTCAGGATGTACTTCAAATTTTCTCTGGGTAGTGTGAATTTCTTCTTAATGCTCACTATTCCATCAAGTTTATGAAACATTATTCCATAATATATTTATAGAAGAGTGGTTTTCCATTGATGCTGTACCAAAAAAATATATACTTCAGTGAACTCAATCAGAAGTCATTTAAAAGTGTTTTCTTATGTACTATAAATATTCAGAATTTTCATTGTTGAAATTGGGGCTAAAATGTCACGTGTTTTGTAAATATTCAAACAAACTGTCATGTAGATCTACAAAAAGTTTCTGCTATAAACCCTTTCTATTTACTTTTTAATTATATTTTCAAATACTGTTGTGGGGAGGTACTATTGTGTTAATTTTATTCTTTACTGTTGATTGTTGCAGATACTATGAATGTCTATTGCCTACAAGATCAAGATTGTGATAATGTATTAGAAGGTGACTGCTAATTTACAACATGGACTTCTGTGATACTACTGTACCTATTATTTACATTCACAAAATATATAGTCATTAATGGTTCAATTTTTTTAGTGACAACTGCTGTTAACTGTCAGGTTCTGCTACAAGGATCTGTGCTTGGACCTTTGCTAGGAGTAATATATATGTTAACATTATTCCAAACTCCTCTGATTTTTCTGTAATTTCGTATGCAGATGATACAACATTAATAAGCAATGAGCAAATTCTTTTTTCATGTAGAAACTAATGACTGAATCTTTTAAATGATTTTAAAGTTGCTTGTCAATAAATGAATTAAAATTAAATGTTAAGAAAACTGTATTAATCAAATCTGTGCTTAGATGACAAAATGATATGTGATTTTGTCATGACATTAGTCATTCTTGTTTGTTAATGTTTAGGAGGAGGAGGCAACGGAGCTTGTAGTTTACAAAGAAAAAAAAACTGTTGGCAAATTGCAATAACACAAAGTCCACAGACTAATTTTTCATTACATCTTGATACATATATTATACTTATCGATGATACTGCATATAAATTTTAACAAAATTATTATCTTGTAAAAGTGTTAAAAAATTGTTTAAAGTTGTGAAATATCTAATATAATCATGTAAATATTTGTCATTAGCCAGTATTCGTGGCTATCTGTTAAAATTAAAAATTGGCAAGCAGTGATTTGTATTAATTATTAGCCATACACATGTTTCGGGAATCTTGTCTTGGCTTTGGAGATTCTACAATGAGAATAGTGGGCAATTGTGTTTAATTGGCATATGATGAAAAACTAGCTTAGGCGAACAATTAGAGTGTATGTGATGCGGGGATGAACAGTATATAATTTTTAGAAATACGATGGACTCCCAAGTATCATGGATTAATCATGTGAAACTTAACCCCAAGTTCAAATTCAACAATTCTTTTGTTCTTATTAAAAAAATAAGATAAAAAGATACCTAATTATACCAAACTAGTTTCCTTTGATGCGAACAATTTATTCAACAACATACCACCCTCTGAAGAAGATGTCTGTATAAAACATACTATTATGAATTCTTAATCTTCTTTCAAAATCAAAATAGATCTAATTAAAATATTGAACTTGCGCATTGAAGATAATTTTTTCAAACTCTATGACAAAATTTAAAAAAAAAAACGAGGGTCTTGCTGTGGGTTCAAACAAGTCTCCATTATTTGCTGAAGTGTTCATGAACTATTTTGAAAGGAATTTATTTAACTCTTTTGTTAGGCATACCATTTGTCTCAATGGATTGAGTTGTCCTGGGTCTCATAGAACCACAGTTTAATATAACAGTTGCGAAGCTCCCTATAATTTTTTTCGTCCGGTGCGACCTCAGCGCTCCCAGTGGCGAGCAAGAGGGAGCACCAGTTTGTTGAGGTGCGGCATATATATTGCCGGCATATATATTGCATTTAACTCGTGGTTTACTTGATGGTATGTGATAGCAATGCAATTATGATGCAGTGAGTTGAATCGATTGAAAATTATTTATTTTCCGCTCTTAGCTCACTTGCCACTGTTAAATTGTGATTGATAATATCTGCGTCCTGCATGCATTTATGAACGATTAAAAATGCCAACAACATACGGATATGCCAGTAGTGCCATAGCACCCCAATGCCATAGCACCCCAATGCCATAGCACCCCAATGCCATAGCACCCCAATTGTAGCAACAATCAAAAGAATTCGCCAAATGTTTCCTTCTTTACATTTTCTAAAGATACAGAAAGCAAAGCGTTAACAAAATTGTTTATGAATGTTATTTCAAAGCGAATTTGCAATAAACTGATTCAAAGGTTTTCTTGTTTATGTTATATATTGATTAGTGTATATTTTTTGTACTTTAGGCGGTGCAATAATTTTGGATGTTTAGAAAAATTCTATGTCAGCTAATAAATACCATGTAAATTTTGATTTACGCTATTTTATTTATATTATGATTACTTCATTTTTAATTTATTATCATATTAAAAAATCTCTTAAGGACTGGTTCACCTAAAGAGATAAGCAAAACCACCCCTTGTTCTGACAGAAGGCCCAGCCCTTTTAGATATTCAATGGCTTTTATCATCATATTAAAATTATAATTATTTTAAAATATTATTGTAATATCTAGGTGTAGGACCCCCATCTCAATAAGGTTTTTCGTGCAGTGTTCTTTGATTAATAAAGAAAATGTTGAGATGGTCACTCGTTTATTTTCTGCACAGTAAGTGTGGATTTTATCCTTCCTCTTTGAGAGTAATGCATTTGTATTTTATGATAAACATGGAATGAGTGTTTTGTTATGTATACATCAAATATTTTCAGAAGTTATGCACATGTCTACGTGATGTTTTAAAAGTGTTCTAAAATGTTAAGCATTAAAAATTATGAATTACTAGGGATGATATACGAGATAACCCCTGTTATCTCGTATAGCTTTAAAGACAGACGCCTCTTGCTGGCCACCAGGAGCGCTTGTGTCAAGCGGATGAATTCTCCTCCCATTAGAGCTTCGCAACTGTTATACTAAACTGTGATAGAACCATGCAATATTATTTTAAATTTTGAGATCAATCTTTGGATCTATTGCAGGAAAGTTGTTTTTTTATTATTGTCTTGGAAGTGTTAGCGGAGTATTTGAAATGAAATTTCAGTATTTACTGTGTATTTTCATGATTACTTATTTTACATACTGATGTAGAACAAGAAAACAGAACATTATGTAAAATCAGTATTAAACAAGGAGTCATAATTATTTCCTGTCTTTATTTTTTATCAAGAGCAATGTTGCTTACATTAAAGATTTTTTTTTCAAAAATTTGTGTATGATTGCGTAAACATAGGAATGTATCAAACGTTTTACAGATATTTATTTTTTTTGTTTCCTTTATTGCATGTAAGCATACAACTATTTCTCTTTTTACTTTGGGGCTCAGGATAAACTTTACTTCAATTTTCAGGTTTTCTGTATTTAGTCAGCATTTGTTGAATTTCCTCTTGTAATAGTGAACCTTCTTTGCTGCTGCTGCTGCTGCTGGAGTAACAAACTTTGAGCCAAATTATTTCTTTATGTACTCTCATAGATGAGGGTATTGTTAGCCATTTCCTAATTACTCATCCTAAGCATAAACCAAGCTATAAATAGTATTGAATCTTGGTAACCAAAATTAATATAAACAAATAACAAGAATATTACATTTGTAAATTGAAATATTAAAAGAAACAAACAAAAATACTTTCGAAAATAATTTTCATCTATATTTTTAGCTATAATTTAAACAAATCTTAGTGCTTTTATAAAAAATATATTAATTAAATTTAAATTTGTTTGGACCGATAATATATTTTGCTAATTCATTTCATTGCAAAAATTACTAGCAGGGGTCCCTAAAACATGCTTAATGATTTATGTATTTATTAATCCAGACTAGCATTACTGATTACATGCATACATCAATTTATGTTGTCATTTGTTTGCAGTTTAGTTTGTGTCAATATATTCCACTTTATTGTTAATTATGTTATAGTTTACACATTTTACTCAACTAAATAAATATTTTAATGTTGTATTTGAATAATATTTTTTTCTAGGTACATGCTGTTTTGGTATATTCATTGTATATGTAGCTACAATATATAACTTAATTTATTCAACAATGCAGATGTTAGTGATGCTTATATAAAGTCCCATAACAATCAGATTGCAAAATGTAAGCTTTTGAGGCCTTTGGAGTATTTTATTAGTGAAATTATATTATCTTGCGATGTCTGGTTTTGTAGTTAAATGTATATATCTGTTGTTGGATCAAAAGGATATAATGAATATTGTATTAATAGCAGGTACTATGCATAACCCATTCCCATGGACATCCATTCCTTCATACGCCAACGATCAGTAACTTGCTACACCGATAAGGAATGTTTAAATAAGGCAACACGGACGGCTGGATCCTTCAACCAGTATTGCTCTATGCGCCGACTCGGAAGGCCGGCTCCTTATCAGTATCGCCCGGATACGCCATGACTGTAGTCTGGCTCCTCCAACCAGCGTGCACGCTTATGCCAAATAGGAAACTTGCTCCTTCGATACGGATGCAACTCGTAGCCGGGTTATTCTGACAAGGTTCATTCAGAGGTGTGCAACACGGTTTTCTTCACGATGCAACATTTCGTTCCAACAATCTCCGTCACGAAACAGTAACACTGCTCCTGGTTGGGCATATACTAACATGCGTTCCCTTGTTACAGTATAAAGGATCAGGTATACTGCAACTGTTCTTTTTTTTTCGTGTAGAATATACCAAATACTTAGGCGTAATTATTAATTGTAATTTGAAATGGACCCAACATATTTCTTATACTACCAACAAATTATGATATCTGATCTATGTCTTTTTTAACCTAAGACTTATTTTTGTTCAAAATTAACTCAAAATGATGTATTACGCGTCTGGTCAACTGCTACGTACGGCATAAATGTGTGGGGTGGTGCCTATAAAAACACCCGAAAACTGTTACAAGGTATTCAAAAGAAAATTTTAAAAATAATTTATGGAAAATTAAAATTAATCCTTCGGATAATTCCTTTTTAAAGGACATAGGTTGATTTCAGTTAGAAAACATTTTTTTGAAAAATCTCTTTTGAAAAACTTTCTAGTACTTAAACAAAAATTCGACGACATGCGCCACAAGAGTTACGTTAGCCACAAGAGCACGTTATTAGTAACACTTAGAGTTAAAGAAGAAATCGGTAGGCGTAATCACAATTATATTAGCCACAAAGTATTTAACTTGTTAAGTGAGGATATCAAACATATTAGTCATACCTCTACTAACGAGACGAAGAGGATGAGAGAAATTTTGATAGATCTCCATGCGGACACTGTCTCATACCTATACATGCCATCTAAATGAGAAAAAATGTTATGTAATACTAAATAGATATGTATGGTATATGTTACAATTATGTATGTGTATGTATTTTTTAATTTTATTATGTTATTTTACCTTTCAATCATGAAATAGCTTAATTGTTTTTTTTTAGTATTAGGTTTTATGTTCCTAGTGCGTTTATGTATTTCTGGATTTTCTTGTGCTTCTCTACCTTCCTCTCATGTAATAGCTTAGTTTTTTTAAATTCTTTCTTTTTGTTTCTTTAAACCGCATTACTACACCTTTGTAACAGTTCAAAAGAAATTATTGTTCTGTGATTAAACAGGCACGCACACTGGAAGTTTCTTGCTCAGCGGATAGTTTTACAATTATTTTGTATGTAACAAGTCTGTTAATAAAATTGAAATTAAAATACGTGAGAGGAAAAAGGGATCTTTTTTCTGTTATTCATAAAGGAAAATAAAAACAGAGGAACCTTACGTCCCCCACTAAGGTGAAGACTTTAAGAGAAGAATATAAGAACGGTAGTGCAGAAGCAAGTTACAAACAGCCGAAACAATGGTGCTGAAATGCACAGAAATGGAAAAGAAGAAAAACAAACAGTCCGTGCGTATGGTGCAGACCAAGCGATGCACAATGAGTTACAGAAAGCAGAATAAATGCACTACAAGGACAATGAGTGACGAAAGATGAAGTGGGGGAATTACTGAAAAAGTCTGTAGACCAAAAAGGGAAAACAGAAACGCAGCAGCGGATGTCCAGAGGAGCGCGTATGCAGTTCGGAAGAATGAGAAACTCCTAAGCAGCATGCAGTGGGAAGGCAGTAAGAGGCTGCTAACTGTTAGGACGGCGAATCGCTGACGGAGAGCAAGGGCGGTGGAGCGGCGGAGTGCCCGAGCGAAGGGGCAGGCTGTCTACTTCGGACTTATGCATTCGTTCCAGGAATCCCACATTGATCTACTCCTCCGCTGTCCATTGACAGATGTGTGCGACCGCCCATCACGCACGCTGTAAACCCGCCCCTGACCGCTTGTGACCTCATTTAGACCATTCACCTACTTCATTTGTCCTTTCTACTTCTTTAAGTAAATACAGAATGTCCAAAAATAGATAGTTCATTACTCTTTATTTCAATGTTTCAGTTCAAGATTTTGCAATTCTTTCCCTTCGTCTTCTATTTTATTTCAGTAATATACCTCCTTTGCGGCTCTCACTCGCAACGGATCTTTATAAATGAGATCTCTAAAGAAAGAGAATTTCACGGAGACGTGACGAATTGCATTTGGACTATAAAAATATGAAGGATTTGTTTAAAAACGAATCTAAATATGTATTACAAATGTAACCCACAATACAAGACAAAGTTGTCAAAACTTATACAGTTAAATAACGCTTAAACGATACGATTTAGGGCTTTAAAACAAACTTTTAAGGCCAAAGACCTATTGTATTGCAATCTACAGGATAAGATACTTTTGGACATTCTATAACATTTATTTTCGTCCCGGGTTTATATTGACTAGCGTACTCGTGCGAGAATCTTGCAGGGTAAACCCCACACTTTCCCTATCCATTGGTCTATCCTTTCCATAAAGAAGGAGAGGAATTACTAATGTATACAGAATATCAAACAAAATAACAATTCAATTCATGTTGGAAACAAATTTTCAATAAAGGTTTATTCAGAACTATAGAGAGATGTTCTTGGAACAATTCATGCTTCTTTAAAAACATTTGAAGAAATTATTCAATCTTCCTTGAGAGTTGGCTTTTAGCTTTCCTTTATAGTCACAAAAATAATAGAAAATGTTTTTATTCTTGAGAAAGCCATGTAAAGTAGTGCGAAAATACCAGATCGGGCAAGTACAGAGCTACTCTCTGCAATATTATTTAACTTTCCTTGATTTGTTGTGAGGAACCGAGGGGATTTTGGAGAGACAGGGTGGAGAGTCTTGCTGGAGTGCAAAAATTGAAAAATTATTTGTATACTAAAAAGTATTGGATTCTTTTCTGTGTTACATACTTCAAGAAACGTAATTCTGAATAGTGAAACTAATTCTGAGCCAAAAATAATCAAACTAATATTTTCATTTTTGAGTACTCAATACCATTTGTTGCCATTAGAAACAATTTAGTAGGCTTAGACTTCACTTCGGTACATGGGGATGTTGCTCAAACGATGTTTGCATATTGAATATTTTAACGAACCGACACTTTGAGTTTAATATCGTTGTATTATTTACAATATGAGTTTGTAGCTGGGCGTTGGTGTACATACTTTCAGATACCGCCAACATTTAAATCGTGCGTTTGGACTGCGATCGTTGACAGTTGTCGAGTGACTTGTGCTATTCTTTCTACAATTTTAAATTTAGTTGTTTTTCTTTAATTAATTCACGTACTATTGTAGGCCAGTGCGTTTTGATTTTTGTTTTCCATTTATTTCAAGCTATTTTACTGTAGCTACTTTAAAAAGTTTGTTCCTTGTGTTGTGCCATAGCACAAGTTTTCCCCCACTACCTCTGCGTACCCGTGCGAGAACTCTCGCATGTTAGACCCTACACCCATCCCTATCCTTCTATTTTCATTCTAATTGAATGAAAATAGAAGGAAAATAGTTAACGAAACGTGTTTATTTGTTTAAAAATCTACAAAGGTAACTTGCAATGTACTAGCACAATAACAAATAAAAATAAAAACAATGCAATTAATGTGTAAAAGAAATTTTCAATAAATATTTATTCAATTTCATGGAGAATTTTCTTGGAACAATTCCCAACACTTCCTTAAAGACATATGAAGTAATTATTCAATGTTCTTTGTCAATTAGGTTTTAGCTTTTCGTGATAGTCACAAAAATATTAGATTTTTTTCTTTTGAGAAAGCTACGTGTCTGAACTCACTGACTTTAAAATTTCATCTAATGATAACGAAAATATTGGTATAAGTAAAACACAAACACAGTCTTCACTCTTCACTGAACACCCACATCCCTCCACAATTAAGAACACAGGACTTACAGACCATGGCAAAACGTTAATTGAATAGTTTCACAACACGCATAAGAAACAATCTTCATAGGTATAAAGCAACTATAATAGTACTTCTAGTTATTGCTGCAGAGCAAATCTTGCATTAATGATAATGAAAATAAACCTAATCAGACTACGCAAACCACAGTGTATACAGAAAACGTAAATATATGATTTGAGGAATCTAAGCCTTCTAAGCGTGTTGTCACAAAAATGGATACCAGCATCAAGGGCTGAAATAGTGGCCTTGATAGTAAAGAAGCGCGGAACCGAAAATTTAATAGAATGTCGGAGAATATCTCATCCCATCGATTAAGGTGTGAAAAAACGTTTCTTTGAGGCTTCTGGCCTCAAAGTTTTAATTTGTAAGGCCCTAAAACGCTTGGTTTAGGAGTTATTTGACGAAAACGTTGGTAAGTGTTGCGGGTTGCATTTGACTAGAATATTTAGATGCGTTTTTTTAAACAAATCCTTCATATTTTTAAAGTCAAAGTGCAATTCGTCACGTCGCCGTGAAATTCTCTTTCTATTGACACCTCAATTATAAAGATTGATAAATTCAATTTTTTTTCAGCGTCTTCCTACAACTACAAATAGAAATTTTTCCCCCGTATAAAATTTGCTCTCCAAAATGAGTTCTTTCAGGCAAGTACATACCTACATCATGTACATTTTTTAAAAGAATTAGTAGTTTCGCGCAATATTACCTACAATATGTGCAATTTAAAAAAAATTACAAATTACTCAAAAACGGCTGCAGATTTTTCTGTAAACTTTTGGTAAGGATAATACTAAATGTTCTCTATGAAATGACATAAACGCCAAATTGCTCTATTCATTTGTGTTTTTAAAATTAAAAAATTAAATTTTGTGACTTGTCTCTCACATCGGTAATATTTAAAATAGCGTCTTTTTTCACATTATTATATTTATGAGTGCATGTGCTTTAAATAATGTCATACAAAGTTTGTCGTGAAGTCAAGCGTTTTCTGTGAAAACTACCTCAAAGTTCCATCTTTTTGGAAACGCTTAAACGATATTTTCGCATAAATGGCTCCAAAGTTTTCTTAAAAATTTTCGAACAAGTGGTACTAAATTACACTCTTTAATATGGCATAAAGTTTAATTTGGGGTGATTTTTGTTTTTTTTTTAAATTACACAAATGCATTTTTACTTTCCCGTATACGTACGTATACACAGAGTGATATACGTAGTATAGGGAAAGTTATGTAATGCTGCGCGAAAAAATGGCCAATTTTCGGCGGAAAAAAAATTAATTGCCGGGCCGTGAAAACGAATAAGTGGATAAAAACAATTGCTAAATTAAGAAAAAAAATCCTCTATCTCGTGGTGTGGTCAAAATCCATGATTTCTTGCTTCTTTATACTTAAAAATCGAATGACGGCATTCCGTCCGGCTGTCCGTCTGTGGTCAACGCTAGCGCCTAAACCGTTCGGTCGATTTTCTTCAAAATTGATATTCCCCAGTCGATCTGATTCTAGTCGAAGCTTTGTGATTTTGAAAAAGATTCTTTAAAATTTGGGGGTACTTTATATGAAACCCCCGGCGATTTTCAACATTTTCTCAAAAACCGCTCCAAATTTTTCCTTTAAATTTCTTGTATGAATAGAGGAAAATACACTTTTTAACATGGCATAGGTCAGATTTTCACGTACAGCTCTGAATTTTCGAAAATTGAGAAAGTTTGAATTTTTTTCGGCGTCTTTCTCCAACTACAAAATTGAAGATAGAGATTTTTTTCTTCAAATAAAATTTGTTTTGCATATTGAGTTCTTTAATAAAGGTCATGTAAATGTTTTTCACAATTTTGGTAGTTTTCGTGCAATATTGCGTGCAATATGTGCAATTTTAAAAAATTACAAAAACAAAATTTTCTCAAAAACGGCTCCAAATTTTTTCTTTAAACTTTTGGTAGGGATAGTGGTAAATGTACTCTATCAATGACATAAAAGCCATTTTGGTCTATCGGTTGGTTTTTTCAAAAATTACCAAAATGTAAATTTTTTTACTTGTCTCTCACGTCGTTAATATTTACATTATCGGCGATTTTTTTACATTATTATATTTACGAGTATATATGTTTTAAATAATGTCAAGTAAAGTTTGTCGAAAACACTACCGTTTTCTGTGAAAAGTAGCTCAAATTTCGGCATTTTCAGAAATGCTCAAACGTCATTTTCTCGTATATGGCTGCAATTTTTTTCTTGAAACTTTTGTAACGGATAGTGCTAATTACACTCATTAGTATAGCGTGAAGTTTATTTTGAGGGTTTTTTTGTTTTTTTCAAAAATTATATAAATGTAAATTTTTTGAAAGATCTCTCACATCTTAAATATGCACATTATCCGCCATTTGTAAAGATGATTATATTTGTGAGTGTAAGTGCTTCAAATAACTTCAAATAAAGTATTTTGAAAACTCAAAAATTTTCTGTGAAAATGAGCTTCAAATTTCGCAGTTTTAGTAGTGCTAAAACGCCATTTTCTCTTAAACGGCACATAATTTTTAAAAGAAAATTGCCATTTGCGGCTAGGTTTTTGTGTTCTTTAATATTCTAAAATTAATGTTTCTGTTCTACCAATAGGAAACCGAAAAATTAAGAAAATGACAAAAAAATATACTTTTGGCGATGGTAGATGGTAGCTGGCAAGAAAGAGTATGTGGCAATTCTGAATAGCTAGCGAAGACCCAGGAAAATAGTAAACTAATACGGGAAAGTCTGTGCCATTCTGTAGCACCACTAGTTTATTTATGCCTCGTATTTTGTAGACAGACTAACACTTCTGGAAGGTTGTAAATGTTGTGTAAGATGTAAGTGAATGTTGTATGTTGATCTGTCAATAAAATACGAGGCGTAAATAAAAAAAAGAGTTCAAATGAAGTTTTTGGGAAACTCAAAAATTTTCAGAGAAAAAGAGTTTGAAATTTCGCATTTTTAGTAGCGCTTAAACGCCGTTTTCTGGAAACGGCTCCAAATTTTTCAAAGAAAATTGCTATTTAGGACGAGGTTTTAGTGGTCTTTGATATTCTAAAATTAATATTTCCGTTCTACCATTAGCAAAACGAAGAATTAAGAAACTGTCAAAGAAATTTATTTTGGACGGCGATAGATGGCAGCGGGTAAGAGAATGTGACAAGTCGAAGCCGTGACCTAAGGAAATAGAAAACTAGTATGGGAAAGTCTGTGCCATTCTGTAGCACCATTAGTTCTTCTCTGAAACTTTCTCTCAACTTCACGAAATAAGCACTTTCTTCGTGGCATGAATTTTCAGATATTGTTACATTGAAGAAATGTGAAAACATGAGGCCACCTTACCCATCCTTCCCTAAGCTTCCTCACTCTCTTTCAGTCATCGTTGATCGGTTTTCACCATTTCGTAGCTGCGTCTGCGGGCCCCCAGCTCATGTCTTCAATCTGCCCTGGGCGCATCCGCTGCCATCTCCCCGGTTGTCGACGCCACCACTTTATTGCTCCCCACTCCGTGCCCGCTTCCGTGCGTCGCGTCGTCTTCGCCGCCAGATGCTGCGTCCGCGCCTTCGGACTGCACATGCGTCACCGCCTCTCAAGTATGCGCCTCCCGCCATTTCCAGCTCTCCACACTAGTCTCCTCTTCGCCACAACAATGTTTGCTTGCACTCTACTAACTCATCGCACCTTACCCGAACTCCATCTTTCCCCATTGCGCCCCTCGATGGGCGAATGGTTAGGTTCCAGTATGGGGGTTCGGTCCCGGCCGGGTCGCGTGCATTATCGAAGGGCGGAAATCCCACTGTACTTGTGGGACGCAAAAAGAACCCGAAATTGACCGGCAACATTTAATCCCTCCGCCAATTTCCTGCCCTAACGTTCTCCCAATCAGAATGTTCGGACATAGTTAACTGATACCAATATCTGACTGAGAAAGTAAATCACACCCAGGCGTTTCAGGGGGCGACCACGGCGCGCGCCTGCTGGAAGAAGGTCCCACCGACCCACGCCGGGGTCTGGTACGGAATCCACGGGTGCTGAACTACGGCAGAACGGCCCTGTCCCTGCAAAATAATCCATACGATCAATAAATAAATCGTCCCCTGCGAGTCACAACCCCGTCATTCCGCACGGTTCCTTTGTCTCTACACTCAAATTCACAACACCTCCTCTACATCCTAGTATCTTCTATTCTCGCTGCTCCCTTTTGTCCTCCTCCCTTTCGCAAGTAGCATGGCTGCCTCATACGTCGGGCGTCGCGTGGCGTGGCGTGGCGTGGCTTGGCGGGGCGTGGCGTGGCTTGGCGGGGCGACGTATCGCCCTTCCGATCGCGAGCGCGTCCACGGTTCCTAGGGGCCTCCGCCGCTACGCACGCCCTTCCGATGCAAATCCCTTCCGTCGCATCGACGCGTGACATCGTGTTTCGCAGCCCTCGCGGCGGGGGACGTAGAATTTCGTGTATATGGGGTGGCGTGCTCTGGTGGAGGAACGTTGACAGATTTCCATACGCAATATTTTATTCGCGTTTACCTGGAGGTGCAACCTGCTGCCCCACGCCGCCGTCTCAAAGAAATACGCTTTGCAAGTAAGTTTCAGAGGAAAACTTTGAGTCCTCCGCAACAGAACGTCGGTTTCTAGCCGTACCAAATGAGCTTATGTTTGAAATCTCAGAACATGCATCAACTATTTACTGAATTTGTTTTTTGCTACATTCAACATTATTTATTGAATTGCAGAAAAATCTCACATGTGTCTTACAAAGCAGCTCATTAAATGAATTAAATCTAGTCTATGATGTATCTCCGACCACAATTTTCCACATTTTTCATGCACTAAAAAAATAGTATGTAATTTCATAACCGCACAAGCGACAAACAAATTGCTTGTTGAAACTACAAAGTGGTCCTGGAGTCCAATAATGTCTTACGACTGCAACGGTATAAAACAATTCGTAAGAGCAAAATTTCTCGTTGTTCCCTTACACTTTATTGCGAGCAAAATGTGTGTGGAATTATCTTCCTAGACAAAAGGAGAGCGATTCAATCTAAACGCTTAAACAAAGGCTGACATTAAATTAGAAACGGGTGTAGTAGGCGAGTGAAGCAAAAGACAAAGTACTCAAGCGGACGATATCAGGCGAAAACAGGATCGACACGCAAGTACGGGTGGGTTACGCAAACCCACCCGTCGAACCGTCCATTTGCACCATATGCTCCAGCATTATTCTGCGGGTGACGTCTAGCAAGTTTGTGGGAGTACGCCATTCGCATAATGAAGATGAGAGACGCGCGATAACACGCATTTCCATCATACGTGAAGCCTCGCGAAACAATCAATTCAAGCATTGGTAATAGCACTGATGAGAGTGAGCATAAATTAATTAATAATAAACATGAGATTGATTATAGATAGCGTGATTACTACTAATGGACGGTTCGACGGGTGGCCCTGCACGAACGGAAGAAGCTCTTTTTGATCCGCTCGGCGGGTGGGGGGGGCCGCCGTCGCGTGGGCGCAGTGGCACGCGAGGGGCGCCACGCCCGAGTGCTATCGCGCTCACCCTTCGAGGGACGCGGGGGACGAGGCTGATCGTGCGGGATGAAGAGCTAGTGAGAGGGAGCGATGGTGGCAGTGAGGGAAGGCGGTCACGAGGGGGGTGAGTAGAGGGACGCGCAGTGGAACCGGCAGAGAAACGGGAGTGGGACGTGTAGTGAGACGCACAATGCGACGGGCTGTGAAACGATAAAAGGGAGCCGGGCAGGCGGGCGGGCGGAGGGACGGACGAACAGTGTTGGTGGTGGGAGCGGTGGCGAGTAGGCGGAGAACGAAGGACTGGCGGGGATGACACCAGCAGGGGAGACATGCAGGACAGGGGAGACAAGCCGTTCTGGCGGGAACTAAGGCGGAGACATGCAGGAGCGAGGCACATCACTTCATGTACTGTGTAGCCCAACGCACGAAGTCCCTCAGCTCATGAGCAATTAAGTCACGATTCCAGCGCTTCGAACTGGAAAGAGTCACTTATTTTTCATATCTAGTGTTGAATAACTTGTTACTTTTTACCTTGGACCGCTTAAAGAGAATAGCAATGTATTCCTACGGCTATGAAATTCATATCTTTAAAAATAATTCGAATCTTATAATTAGATTTTTCATCTGAATGTAAAGGGTTTTCTACTCAACACCCACCACCCACGGGGGATTAAGTTTGTCACATTTAAGCGCAAATAAAAATGCGAAATTTTTAGCTCTTTCTCACAGAAATTTTTGACTACTCAAAAAACTACATTTGAAGTAATTTCAAGCACTTACACTCACAAATATAATAATGTTTACAAATTGCTGGTAATGCGCATATTAAAGATGTGAGAGACCTTTCAAAAAAATTACATTTGTGTAATTTTTGAAAAAACAAAAATACCTCATAATAAACTTTACGTCATAATACCCTCTTCAGACCCTGTTTCAAATGCTCCATGAAATTCTGGTAGATTTTGCAGAATTGTGTTGTTTTGGATGTAAAGGAAGCAAATATATCAAAAAACTTTTTTTTTACATTTCATATTTTGGAAATCGTTGGTGCACATATGTGCACATGAGGTCAATATCGTAAATTTTCTACTTAAATCTTAGTTAGAAAAAAACAAACTGTTAATGGAAATCAGGATATAATCAGAGGTCGAAATCTGGAAAAATTATTTATTCCATACTCTTATTATTGATAATCCAAAATTCCACATTTTCCTTATTTTACGATTTTTTATATGGTACTTCAAAGAACAGTTATGCTTGAGTACAAATAGACATTGCATTCCATGCTTTTTACACTTGTTCTTGATTTTTAACCAACATTTCTTCATTTTGTATCAAATTTATTATCACAGAAAACTGAAAAATGGCCAATTTAATCATATCTTACTTCATCCACAGGTTGACTGACTACTGGCCCGGATTTCCTTCTTGGCGTGCAATTTTCAACACTGTCACTATCATTGCTATCAACGGTAAAATGTGACTGTCTGCTATTAGTCCTAATGTCTTGGAATTTTACCAATGATGTGGCTAAACGCAATTTGAATGAAATCAATGGAAACGGATATTTTTATTCAGGCCTGACCTTTTTCTTACGATATATGAGTCATTAGCTTACAATTAAATCAAGTAGACGACTGAATATTCCATTTGATTGGCCATTTATTTGTTCTTACAGAGCTTCTGTAGTAATAAAGTAACTTTTTACATAGATCTATGCCCCCATCATTTTGTTGTATGTTGGTATGGTTTGTTGTACAACACCAGAACGTGGTACATAATTTTTTTCTCTTCTTGTTTCGGCCATCTTTCACATGTATCTATGGAGTGCTACCAACGCACGAGGACAGTAGTGTTACACATTCGTTGTCTATTTTGTAAGGATTTTCATCAGGATCATGAGATGAAAGATTATCAACAAAATTTAAATTATTCCTAGTTTTGAAGTATCTATCAAGGCATTGTATCGCTGATAAGCGGAAAATGGAGAAGTCTATTCCAATACATCTCAGCCTGTGGAATTTTGAGTTTTCATTATTATGTCCTATGTAATGTAATTCCTATGTATTCATTGCTACGTAATGTAAAATTTCTGATATATCATTTGTGATACAATCAGAAAAAAGCATGCACTTATTTCAGATTTGTCTGGTATGGTACTAACTTCCAAAATTCCAATGGAAAATATTCTAGGAAGGCTTCTAGAATACCTTTCGACTCGTTATAGTGTTCGTAGAGTTCCCCATCATCAAGAATGGTTCCCTTTTCAATCATATTGTAACAGTACATCGATTCCCATCACATAAAACGTGTATACGAGATTTGGGCCCGTGGAAGAGCCGCACTTTGCCGCTACCGCCACCGGTGCCCGCGCCCGCACCCGCGCCGTCCCGGCGCCCGCGCCCACTAGAGATTTCTTTGTCACCGTCTTAAGACCTTTCACTACGTTCAAAAGGGTAGCGCCCATCGAGGATTAGGCCTCTTAGAGCAGCCGGGGCCGGACGTAGCAGATTTGCGCTTCCCAGAAATACTTCAAGGGAAACTTATTCTTGGAATTATCACACCCCAAATGTTATTTCCAACAGGGCATGCGCCGATAATTCTATTGGCCAAAGCGAGGTCTCACTCCCACACCTTTCGTTTAAAATAACAAATCAGAGAATAACCTCACAGGGGGATGGTGGGAGACAGAAGTTTGGTGGTGAGCGTAGCTGTAGGCAAATCAACAGATTCCGAGATTTTACTGACGAGTTAACTTCAAAACGGCCTCTCCGGCTCTTGAAGGAGAGCGCGGCATCTGCCGCATATCGCGAAGTGCTAGACTTGCGCTCGATTTTAACATCTTATGTATTGGAGCAAGCAGTAATGGTACGCTCTCCACACTTCACGTCTGGCGGAGTTATATAGTAACGGATGGTTGCGTGGATGCCACTCGCCAGTAGTGCCCGAGCTTAGCAGATTCACAAAACAAACTATCGGCGGTCACATCCGCCCGCGTCAACGTGGCTGAGGTATCACTGCCGCCGGCGTACCCCGCGCTGCCGTAGCCGCCGCCGCCAAAGCCGCCGCCGCCGCGCCGCCCTCTTTGTGTGGCCACCAACCTTGCAGCCAGGATCGTCCGCTTACCTGAGGACGAGCTCACGGAGGGTGTGATGAACTCTTGCGTTAGCAACACACACTTTTTGTAATTTTTTTTTATTGCGAGGCGGGCCACGCGTTGGCCGTGTAACGTAAATTGTCATTATAATGTTACCAGAATGAATAATGTGTTTCTTGGCAATCCATGATTGCAAGACCTGCTCCTTCCCGCATCCCGCGAAGTTAGAACAGGACTAAATTAGTAAATAATCTTCCTCCATAAATGCGTGGGTGGGGGATTATTACATTTGGCGCCCTTAGCGTGGGGCTGAAGTGATACTATCATTTCACCATGTTGCCCAAAACATCGAACCCCTGATTTTTAAAGAAAAATGCCTGTTCTTTCTGACGACGTTGGATGCGGATGGAGAGGAGAGGAAATATGTATTTTAATTTAATCTCAAATTTGTTATTGTTCTTTGTGGTTTTGCGGTTGGTTGTATTGTTCTATCATGTTTTTCATTTCAGAGAGTGTTTTATTGCATGTGTAATTGTGTGTGTCCGTGTGATGTTAGTGTTTAGAAAAGTGCTACAAAAAGAATCTGTGCTAAATTCAAACTCGAAAGGGCAAACAAGAACGTGATTCGTGGCGAGCTGAGCGAGGGTATCCAGCAGTCATCCGAACCACCTCTAGCCGATTTTATGTCATTTTTTTTCGACGTCAATTAATCACATAAATTTAAAACTAGATGAGGCACGTGAGGAGCGTCAGGATCTCGCGAATAAAATAGATGTGACGACTCAGAAACACGTTACAGGGCAAAATAGTCGGTAAAATGGAGCCCAATAATAATGAAAGTGTGGCGTCGGCGAGCGAGGTCCCTAAGGAGTCGAATCCGTTGCTTCGCGAAATATTACGTTTATTACAAACCCGGACTGCTCTAATTCAAGCCCAGAATGCTGAATTTCAAGCCCAGAATGCTCAATTTCATAGTCAATTAAAAAGTCAGATTCAAAACCAATTTCAAAATTTCAATGCTCAATTACAAAGTCAGATTCAAAACCAATTTCAAAATTTCAATGCTCAATTACAAAGCCGAAACGATCAATTTCAAAATTTCAGCACTCAAATTCAAGCTCAATTTCAAACCCGAAATGCTCAATTTCAAACCTTTAGCGCTCAAATGAATGCTAACTTCATGAATCTTGAAGACTCTCTAAATAGCAAATTAGCAGAAAATTCTGAAAAATATACAGAAACTTTAAATAACAAATTCGCTGAACAACAAAATTTGTTAGATATTAAACTCACCGAGCAGAACGAAAGTTTAGGCAACCAAATGATTGCAACATTAACTCCATGGCGTTTAGAAACAAATGCAAAATTAGATGCGCCGCAGAATTCGGAACCAGTTGCTCAGAATCTAGATGTAAATGCAGACTTAAATGTTAAATCGGATGAAAGTAGAATGGATTTAGGAATGAGCAGTACATTACCGGAAACCAGCCAGAAAATCGTTGAGGAGCTAGAAATTCAGGGTAGTATATTTTGCCGTCGCCTTTCCAGATTAGAAATGAAAGTGATTAAGGATTTGCGAGAAATTAAAGAGGAGTTCTAATTCTGCGTAAATAATCCTGAAGTATGGCATCGAGAAATGAATTCTGTAGTCACTATACAATTTGTCTTTGTTGTTCAAAACTTTCTTACTGACGTAGAATCATTAGAGTTTGGTCAACGACAGGCGCTATTAATGAAATATGGTCACAGCGCGAGAATTCAAATGAAAGTACTAAGAGAAGTAGGAATAGTGCCAGGCATAAGTGCTACACTTATGGTATTAATTGTTTAAATAATGAACGAAGTAACTGGCGAAAGGAGAACTCAAAAATGACGCGGAATGGACGCACGAAACATTTCTGGTCTCAGGATTCTCGCCTGGACCAGCCGCCACTGAAAAAAAAAGGAGGCTAATTCAAGCTTAGAATAGCATGGCAAATGAGTAGGTTGCAAATCTGATATGTTAGAATTGTAGGCCTTAAGGATGTGAAGCAGTGGACGCTTGAAATGAGCTGGAAAAGTACATTAGTAAATTTATTGCAGTAGATTTAAGATAAATGAATAAGACGTACCACGGTGAGACATTTAGGGAAATATAGGTATAGTGTGAATTTTATATTTTCAAGAATGATATTTAATTAAAATCTTAAAAAGCGCCGCAAGCAAGGCATATATTGTATTTGAAGTGGGCGACATATCGAAATATCTAATTGGAATAAAATTTAACTGTGAAATCGGGCGTGACTGATATTAGAGAGAAAGAAACTCTGAAATAAATTATTTATGTTCACTGAATTTAGATGTCTCGTGGTCGATGTTCCTTAATTTAAAGTAAATAATTAAGTTCGTCGTGTGATTTGGGTGTAGATTTCTGCTAACGTTCAATGTCGTTAGAGACTCCGCTAACTATGGTTTATTAATTTGTCAGAATACTTCGAGGGTGGGAGTTATAAATTTTCGCAGCCGACAGAGGCTACGTATTGATGATAATGGAGGATGATTTAGTTGTGATAAGTGTGAAGGAAAGAGTTATTATTTTATTCAACCCACTGACTCGATTTTGGATTTCGATTTCGAAGCCAAGTTGCAACCCCAACGCTATTAAATGTTGCAGAACCGTCTTGTCCGATTCACCCAAAAAAGGAAATTGTATTGTTATCAATTGTTAAGATGTTACCTGTGAACATTTTGTATAGGAAATCATCGATCATAATACATCAAGTAATTATTATCAGAGCAGTAATGAGAAGAAACTGGCGTGTAAATATTTCTCACGTTCACTTGCCCTTATTTATTGCAGCGAATCAATATTGTCAAAGTTGGTATGATATTCTAGTTTCAATCAATTAATTAAAATTTTTTATTTAAGTTATCTCTTTCACACCTTTTTGATAATCTTGTGTCTCCTGTGGTCGCTTGTCATCGGCAATTTGCCGTATCCTTTGTCGAAATTGTATAGTATCAGGGTTATGAGCAGCTCGCCCTAAAGTCATGTGAATATTGTGGTTGTATGTCATCACTGACACGTCGTATTTATAATTATCCTATTAATGTCATCAATACGGTCACGTGTAGATTAATTTAAGGCAATTATAATTTCTTCAATCTAGTGCCTTTCAAAGAGTAAAGTGTTATTCAAGTGACCTACTATTACTTGATAGAGAGCGTATGATACTTGCCACGGATATTAGATGGAGGAATTCGTGTAAGATCGTGAATGTGTATGTTATTCTAATGTATGGTTTAGTGTTTTGTCTAGTATTATCTATTTGTGCTGTTACTTTTCTTTTGCTTTATCGGAAGTGAAGTACTCACCTACTTCATTCCTCAAATTGGGAGGGAGGCTAATAATGTAACAGCACAGGTCTCTCCACATGGCTAAATAAGTCAGAGAAACTATTTGAACACTTCAACGCTCGTAGCAAATTATCAAAACTTAGATGTAATGTTTGAATTTTATGCAGTCAGAAATGAAAAATGTTTAATTAAATATCGTAAAAAAAGGCACTGAGAGAAATACGTATGCTGAACTAGAAGCAGACGAACTAGTGAAGAATCGTCTAATAGAATCAAAAGAATTTTATATTGTTAAATCTTGCATGGTGGACGTTAGCAAGAAATAAGCTCAGAAATAACTTATTATATGATCGTTAAATTGAGGTATCTTTATATTCGATGCTCCCGGCTTAGAAGTAGAAGATTTAGTTTCTTGCGTGATTAGGGGTTGATTCCTGCTGGAGTTCAATGTCAAAGACGACTTCGCGAATGGTGTTGTGATAGTGGATAAATATTTCTTTTAAAATATTTCTAGGATGGCTTGGTTGATTATTTGCAGACGAAGGAGGCTAGTTGTAGATTGTAGTGGAGGCCAAAAGAAGCCAATTTATTGATGATAGAGGAGAGATTTATAATTATTTGATTCAACCTGCCGTCTCAAAAAAAAAAAATTGATTTTGAATCCAAGTTACAAACCAAACGCCAGTAAATGTTGCAGAGTTGTCTTATTCCATTCATCTTGAAAAATTGAGTTATCACAAATTAAATGTCGATAGGAAGTCATCGATCGTAATGTCTTTATTAATTATTGTCAGAGTATTCACGAAAAGAATGTGGTATGTCATAATATCCCGCATTCGTTTGTTATTATTACCCGCAGAGAAGTGATTTTGTCAAAGTTGATATAAGATTCTTAGGTTCAGTCAATATTAATGATTTCTTCTACGTAGTTTTATTTGTGTAGGTTTTAAAGTCTTGTCTTCTGTGTTTATTTGTCTTCGGCGATACGCCATGTTTTGGTGGTTTGGTGATTCGTGTCATTACGATTAAGCGTAGATTAATTTAGGTGTAATATAGTTGTGCAGCGGAGTAACCGTCGTACCATTATTGTTGTGTTTAGTATGAAATTTTGTCAGTTCTTATTAGTATTTCGTGTTAAGTCGGCGGATTTGCCGATTCGCTAGTGTTATTTGGCACCTATATTGTGATTAAGAGATAAATACATTACCTCTGTTTATTTGCTTGTTTTGTGGAGAATTATTGTCATTTGTAAATGATTTATGAGGATATAATTATTTTAGTGTAGATTTCTTGGTGTCGATGTATTTAGTTTGTTGCATGACGTGAAGTTCATCATAGCGTGGAATCTTGTACTGTTAGTTTCTTTGAAGAAAATCCCTCATGTTATCTCAGGATTTTCTTGGAGGGAGGGGATTGCTAATGTAACAGTACATCGATTCCCATCACATAAAACGTGTACACGAGATTTGGGCCCGTGGAAGAGCCGCACTTTGCCGCTACCGCCACCGGTGCCCGCGCCCGCACCCGCGCCGTCCCGGCGCCCGCGCCCACTAGAGATTTCTTTGTCATCGTCTTAAGACCTTTCACTACGTTCAAAAGGGTAGCGCCCATCGACGGATTAGGCCTCTTAGAGCAGCCGGGGCCGGACGTAGCAGATTTGCGCTTCCCAGAAATACTTCAAGGGAAACTTATTCTTGGAATTATCACACCCCAAATGTTATTTCCAACAGGGCATGTGCCGATAATTCTATTGGCCAAAGCGAGGTCTCACTCCCACACCTTTCGTTTAAAATAACAAATCAGAGAATAACCTCACAGGGGGATGGTGGGAGACAGAAGTTTGGTGGTGAGCGTAGCTGTAGGCAAATCAACAGATTCCGAAATTTTACTGACGAGTTAACTTCAAAACGGCCTCTCCGGCTCTTGAAGGAGAGCGCGGCATCTGCCGCATATCGCGAAGTGCTAGACTTGCGCTCGATTTTAACATCTTATGTATTGGAGCAAGCAATAATGTTACGCTCTCCACACTTCAAGTCTGGCGGAGTTATATGGAAACGGATGGTTGCGTGGATGCCACTCGCCAGCAGTGCCCGAGCTTAGCAGATTCACAAAACAAACTATCGGCGGTCACATCCGCCCGCGTCAACGTGGCTGAGGTATCACTGCCGCCGGCGTACCCCGCGCTGCCGTAGCCGCCGCCGCCGCCGCCACAGCCGCCGCCGCCGCGCCGCCCTCTTTGTGTGGCCACCAACCTTGCAGCCAGGGCAAAGGACCGTCCGCTTACCTGAGGACGAGCTCACAGAGGGTGTGATGAACTCTTGCGTTTGCAACACGCACTTTTTGTAATTGTTGTTTGTTTTTTTTATTGCGAGGCGGGCCGCGCGTTGGCCGTGTAACGTTAATTGTCATTATAATGTTACCAGAATGAATAATGTGTTTCTTGGCAATCCATGATTGCAAGATCTGCTCCTTCCCGCATCCCTCGAAGTTAAAAGAACAGGATTAAATTCGTAAATAATCTTCCTCCCTACCATGCGTGGGTGGGCGATTATTACAATATTTATCGTTTTCCACAGCTTATCATTCGTGCACATAGTAGAAATCTTCTTACTTGTTGTACAGTCTTGAATGTGATTTTCTGATTCAGAATCAGAACTAGATTTTGCAGGCATGGGTTCCTCATTAGATAATAATTCATCGTCACTACCTGAATCCAATGAATCAACATCACTTTGATTCAGAAATTCAAATAACTGTTCAGTTGTCATCGCGTTTCCAATGGAAAAAAAGTTTCGTAAAGATGTAGTCCCATAACCTCAAATTAATAAGGACCTTAAGGCTAAATGTATCGACACTAGTTCAATTTGCCGCCACCACGTGGCAGCAACAGAGTTACTCAATTTTACTTTACCGATAACATCTGAACAAATGCTCCGATTTTCGACCTGTAAACGGCATTTGATTCCTTTTTAAAATAGAATTTACGCTAAGAAGCCCTTTTTCCAAAAAAAACTAGCAGAAAATCATCTTTAAATCTTTTTCTCGTACTTCCGGGAACAATTTCAAAAATGTAGGCTTATAGCGCGATGGCGACAAGTTTCCAGAATCCAACGCCGTGTCAAACATGCAAATAGGATGAATAGGAGCGTCGGAAAGTCAAATTTCGAAAAACACCTCGCCCCACTGCCCCTTCCACGCCGCCGCGACATCCGCCCCTCGTGGGCGGCGCGGCCACCGCCGACGAGCCGGCTCGGCGGAGCGCCGGCCGAGGGGGCCGAACTTTGGGGCGCAGCAAGCCAGGCACTCGGCTTATCCTTCCGTCACTTCGCATCTCAATATATTTTTCCCCACATAAGAAACTAGTGATGCTGTAATAGGGGCAAACGGTCTCGTATTATCCTTAATAGTAGTATAAAACTATAATCTTATTCACATATTCCGTCTTCCTTCGAATACCATCATAAGAATGAGGTTTCACTCAAAATACCGATTCCGATTTGGAACTGTTTTCAAAAAGAAAACTGAACTAATTGTGTCAATATCACTCATATTCCATCTCCTCACATCGTATTTGAGATATATTTTACTTCTAAGATCTTCCGTTATCATTCCTCTACCGGAAAGAACAAGCAGAGATAACGCAAGAGCTCTTTTATCCTACGACTTGTGAGTCCTTAATACCGAAAAATTGATTGACGTAAAACTGTCCGTCCGTGTATTTGGTGTATGTGAACAACACTAGCGTTTACACTGCGTACGAATTTTTCCAAACTGAAAAAAAGGCGTCGATCGAAGCTCTGCGATTTTCAAAAACGTGCATTACTTTTTGGAAATACATCACGCGAATCCCCTCGGATATTTTCAAAATTTTCTCAATAATGACTCCAAATTTTTTCTTTATATTTCTTGTAAAAAAATTAATAAAATACACTTACAAAGATGGCTTATAAAGAGGTCCGATTTTCACTGATAACTGTCAATTTTCAAAAATTGCAAAAGATTGAATTTTTCGGCGTTTTTCTACAACTACAATATTGACGATAGAGATTTTTCCTTCCTAAGATATGTATTGAACATAATTAGTTCTTTCATTAAGATCATGAAATATTGCAAAACAATTTTCGTAGTTTTGACGCAATCTTGTGTGCAATATATGCAACTTTAAAGCAAGATTTTTTCAAAACCGGCTCCAATTTTTTTCTTTAAACTTTTGGCAGGGATAGTGTGAAATGTACTTTAAGAGATGACATTAACGCTATTTTGCTCTATTCTTTTGTTTTTGCGAAAATTACGCAAATGAAACGTTTTTAAATAGCCTGTCACGTCGTTTATATTTACATTATCGCCGATTTGTTCACAGTATTACATTTATGAGCACATGTGCTTTAAATTATATTGTGATATACCAATATATCATACATTTAGACAGTAATATTTGCTGTAAATGGGTTGGATTCAAAGGGTCTGCAAATGAGAATATACAGCCTTAGCAACGCCGGCGTAGCGGTTGGCAAGGTCAATAAACTGCATTCAGGCCTTGAATAGGTGGGGGCGCTGGCTAGACAGAAATATAAGATAATTTGGGATTGGTTTAGAAAGGAATGACTATCGAGAGCGTGGCTACTTGATTTGGTAAGAAATGGATGGATTGGCTAAGGGAGAATAGACTGTCGACTCCTGACGGAAGTTTGTCGTTTTGTTTAAAAAAATGAGAATGAAGGATGGATACCGAGGCTTGGAGGGCTAAAAACGGAGGAGTAAATTCATTCTGATAGAGGTCATCGAGTGGTACGGATCGCTCGCGAGTTTAATATTAGGGGAGTGGGACTTGTACGTTTGTCGTAAGAATCAATGGATTTCGGACTCTGAAAGTTGATGTGCAGCATTTAAATTCGCTTGGGACTTTAAAAGTTTTTTTATATTGCGGTGTGTTTATTTTGAACTTTGAATTTAAATGTTTTACCACGTAGTTGGGGAGAACTAGGAACTGTGAATATTAAGTAAGAACCGGTAGATATTCGAGGCACTGAGGGCTGGATTCGTCGGCAGCGTCGCAAGATTACAAGAGAGAAGCTGGATTTGGGATTATCATCACTCAAGTGAGAAGATACTGCGGGGCGCTGTCGGTCAAGATTACATTTAGATAAGTACTGCAGTACAAAGGTTTTCTTTTAAATATAATGGAATGATTCTTGAGATTAGGTCATTAATATAAAAACTTTTCAATCTGCCAACGTTTCGGCCTTTATTCAGCCTTCATCAGGGCTACAAACAGACGGATTATTTGCCATATAGATTACATTACGTACCACATGATTATTTACCATATACATTAACGTACCAAGATTATTTCACCAATTGACTGATACATACAATATAAAAAGATTGTGTTATTACATACCACATATTTTCCGCATTTTTTCCCGTTCCACCACAATCCATCCCCCATCCTCTTTATTCACTTACAGCCTCTACCACACACATTCCTTCCGCCGCGCCATATTACACACACCACCCTCACACCTCATCCTTGCAAGTCTCCTCCCTCTTACATCATGTATGTACATCATGTATAACAGTCAAATTTGTGTTCATATCCGGTCTATTTTGAACAACAACCAACCTATATACCCAATCATCCCAGTTCATACTTATATTAATTAACTCACTACATTTCCCCCCCCCCTTTTTTGCTCATACATAATAATAATAATATATTATATATAATTATTTATACATATGTAAAGTATACATTATTCTTATTATACCAATTATACATTGCAAAAAAAAGAAGAAACAAAGCCCAATTATAACAATTACAGTACAATTAATTATTACATTACTAAATATATTACATTTTTTTCCCCTGAACTTGTTGTGTCTGCACCTACATTCATATTACCGATTACACACAATTACATACAACACTTGTTTAGTACACTCATATTAACACTGATATATACTTATACACATAAACATTTTCCATAAATACTTGTTCCCATACCATACAACATCTGGCCAAGAATGGTTATTGTAGTCAATTGTTTATCAGGTTGGCATATATTGCACTTAACCCATCCACATCTGTTCTATAATTGCATGTGTTCTCTGCTTTTTTTATATGTATCGTTTCTTTCAGAAGCCTTTTTTATAGTTATTTTCTGTGTCTATTATTTTGGCATTGGTGAAATTGAACCCATGTTTGTAGTCTATTGCATGTTTGGCTAAAGCACACTGCGAAGTACTGTTTTTTATGTCATTTCTATGTTGTCCTATTCTTTTCTTCAGTTTTTGAGAGGTTTGCCCTATATATACTGAGTTGCACTCATCACATGGAATCTTATATACAATGTTATTTTTTTCTAGTGGTTCTATTTTTTGTTTCATGTTAGAGAATACTAATGTGCCCAGATTGTTTTTGTTTTTAAATGCTAATTTTAGATTGTCTGTTTTTACTGTTCTCCCTATTGCTTCAGATAAACCTTTGACATAAATCATGGATTTAAAGTTTGTAGTCTCTGTGTTTTGTTTCTTACTTACATTGCTACCATTTTTTTGTTTAGTTGAGTATAAATTATTATTTATAAGTTTTGGTGGGAAAGCATTTTTTTTTCAGAATCATCTTTACAATTTGTAGATTTTTTTGGTGGAATCTGGAGTTACTTAGTGCTATAGCTCTGAATTTTAGTGCTAAAGCAGTGTTTATTTTCTGTGCTAGTGGGTGGTGGGAGTGGAAATTTAGATATATATCAGATCTGATTGGTTTACGGTACCAGTCTGTTATTACTCCATTGCCATTTCTAATGAGCATAGTATCTAAAAAAGGAATTTTATTATTCTGTTCCACTTCTACACTAAATTTCAGCTTGGGGTGATAAGAATTGAATACTTTTTTAGTGAATTCAATTTTGTCCTTAGGGATAGCTAGAAGTAAGTCATCCACATATTTGAATATGTGTGGTGGTTTGAATATTTGTGGTGTTTCTTTTAAAACGAGGTCATGACTTAAAGGCAGAATAATTGTCCATACGAGTCAATAAATTGTTAAATTTTCTTTTGGAAACGAAAAGATGATTTTCATTTAGTCAATCACAACTGATAAGTGTGTGTATATATATATATATATATATATATATATATATATATATATATATATATATATATACATAGGGTGAGTTACGTAACTTTAGCACCTCCTGTAACTTTTGAACGGTTGAAGTTATTGCAATGAAGTTTTCAGAGAAGAGCATGAGGGAATGGGGCTAATTGATACGTGAATTCACTTCTGTTTTATCACTTGTATTTTACGAGATATTTGAGGTAACGTTGTTTTTTCAAATGGAACTATACATATTTTTTCAGTCTGTCATGACGAGCGTAAAAGGACAAATCCAATGATGTACATATTGTCATATGTTAGATAGGCATTTTTTAAATTAATTTTGATTTTTGCGACTGGAGTTTAACGGACATTTTGAATAGTCCACCACACAAGGTCACGCAGCGCTCGACCAGCACACGCGCTTCCGGGGATGAGAAGGGAAGGGGAGGGATCTTATTTGAAGATACGAAACATAATATTCCAAATATTCACAAAACCATTGCAGTTTTTTTCTGAACTGTGCATCCTTCCGCATTTTCAGATTTTCGTCTTTCTTTGATTGAAGGAATTAAAGGATGAAAAATAAGTATTTGTCATAAGTTTGTATTGTAATAAAATTGTTTATAAGTTCAACTCCATTTAATGGGGTTTCATAAGATACGTATTAATGGGATGTTGAAACAAAGGACAATAAGAATAAATAATTGGGACTGTACAAAAAATATTGCATATTTTGAGCAAACAATTTCAATGTTAATAAGAATAATAATAACTTAGGGATAGAAAAAATCTTATTTCATTACATACTTCTTAAGACAGATCCGTATTTTCAATCCCTAAGAAACACAATATATCTGAAAATGGGTCAGGATAGAAAGAAGAGTTCAGGGAAAAATGCAACAGTTTCGTGAATATTTTTCGTATCCTCGAGTACTAAAATCCCTTCCCTTCCCCGACCCCGAAGAATTATATATATATAATTATTTCCTTTCAGATTCCTCGCCATACTGTATAGTTGGCAGATCAAATAATCGGCTATCTAGGTGATAGCGATTATCGATTACGTGACCCTCTGAACCAGCTAGCCGGACATTTATTCATTTGTTAAGATTAGCTTTGGTTTTATCCATTTATCCATTCGTTAAGATTAGCTGTGGTGGCAGTGGTTGTAATTATGAACTATCGTAACCTGTTCCTGGCGCCCATAGTTTTCTATAAATTCGCAACGGGTCACGAATATAACAGTCCTAAGGTAAATGATAAGGTCATTTAAAACGGCACGATCTCGTAATAATTTATGACGATACATTGTTGGTACATTTCAATATCATTTAAAGTTTTTCGAAAACTCAAAAGTTTTCTTTGGAAACGAACTCGAAATTTCGCATTTTCAAAAATGCTCAAACGCCCTTTTTCAAAAACAGTTCCAAATGTTTTGTTCAAACTTTTTGTAAGGAAAGTGCGAAATGCACTGTCTAATGAAACAAAAAATGTTGTGTTGTATTATTTTGTTTTTTCCAAAATTTACACAAATGAATTTTTTCAATATCTCGCATGCCTTGTGTGCCCATTTGCGGCGATTTCTAAACATTATCGTATTTGTGAGTGGAAGAGCTTAAAATATCTTCCAATAAAAAGTGTTTAAAAAACTCTCAAGATTCCTACGAAAAAGGGCTTTATATTTCACACTGACAAAGACACTTAAACAGCGTTTTCTTAAAAATGGTTTCAAGTTTATGAATGAAAATTGTCTTAAAGGACAAGGTCTTCTTTAATATTCTAAAAGCGATATTTTGAATCTACCATCAGGAAACCGAAAAATTGAGAAAACCTCAAAAAATGTAGGGCTGCGTTAGACGGCAGGTGGCAAGGTGGGGCAAGACCATAAAGATAGCCCATGCCAACAAAATAGAAAAAATTACAACGATAAAGTGCTGGGAGACCAGTGGGAGGCTTGTAACTTGTCCCGGCTGTGGGCGGTGCACTGCTGGAAGAAGATACCTGGTTGAGAAAGAACCCCGCAAGCCGACAGGTAGATCGGTCGGTGATTTAGAGCTTGTACTGGCTGGGGTGGTGCCCCGCTGGTGGCAGATACCTGGTTGGGAAACCTCACTTGTGCATGGAAGGTCGGCGCCGGATCTCGCCTTCCATTGGAGAACAACACCTACACCTCCCAACGAAATAAACAAGCCCTACACTTGCGGAACTATAGACCTCAGTAATTGACGCGCCTGAAGTCACTAACAATCAATCAAAAATGACTCCAAATGTCTCCCTTACATTAATTGTAAAAATAAAGTAAAATACACATATAAAGGTGGCATAGATCTTATTTTCATTGTTGACTCTGATTTTTCTAAAATTGCAAAAGCACAAAATTTTTTCGGCATCTTCTTACAACTACAAAATTGAAGATAGAGATTTTTCCTTAAAATATTTGTTCTCCATACAGAGTTCCTTCAATAAGGTCATGTACAGTTTTTTGAAACTTTAGTAGTTTTTGCGCAATATTGCTGCAATACGTGCACGTTTAAAAAATTACAAAAACAAGATTTTCTCAAAAGCGGCTCCAATTGTTTTCTTTAAACTTTTGGAAAGGATGTACTCTATGTGATGAAATAAATAATGAGATGAAATAAACGCCATATTGCTCTATTCTTTTGTCTTTTCAAAAATTACAAACATGTAATTCTTTAACTAGCATTTCGTTTCGTAAACATTTTCATTACGGAGTGCCTGCCTTGCCTGCCCGTCCGCTGCAGATCAACGGGACTATATCAGTGCCACTGCCTGGGCGATGAGGGAGCGGTCCCTCCCCCACCGGGCGGATGAGGTGGCGCGCCGCGGCGGCGTGGAAGGGGGAGTGGGGTGAGGTGTTTTCCGAAATTTGATTTTACGACGCTCCTGTTCATCCTATTTGCATGATTGAAACGGCGATGGATTCTGGAAGCTTGTCGCCATCGCGTTATAAGCCCACATTTTTTAAATTGTTACCGGAAGTACGAAAAAATTAAAAAAACTAGTTTCTGCTAAGTTTTTTGGAAAAAGGGCTTCGTAGCGTAAATTCTATTTTAAAAAGGAGTCAAATGCCATTTACAGATCGAAAATCGGACCATTTATTCAGACGTTATCGGTAAAGTAAATTCCCTACGATAGTGCTGCGATCTAGTGAATTTTCCTACAAGTTTTTTTCGGTACATTTAGCCTTAAGATGCACATACGTGTACCAGCCTAAACAATTGTATACAAAGCATACAAAAATGCATTTATTTATTTTCCGAGGAAAATAAGCTATACTTTCAACTTTATAAAATAGATTTGGAACAGAAAATACATCATCTGATGATACTATAAGCTATCAAAAATTCTTCCTCTCACGCCGGTGAGAACGGGCCGCCATCTTCTACAATGCCGCCATCTTCTACAAGCCGCCATCTTCTACAATGAATAACTTTCTTCCTTTATTCAATACACAAATGCACAGAATCTCCATTCTTGGTGAAATTAAAAAGCTTTAAGGTTAAAAAACGGTAAAAGAAAAGAGAAAAAATCGCAAGTCACACTGAAATAGTGCTTAGAAATGAAGGTGCACATATGCGCACCTACGGACCGAAGAGGATAAAAGTTGCAATTAGCACTATCCGTTCGAAATGTTTGAAGAAACAATTTGGAGCCATTTACAAGAAAATGGCGTTTGAGCATTTCTGAAAATTGCGAAATTTGAACTGGTTTTCACAGAAAATGGTTGACACGGAAACTTTACTTCAAACATATGAAAACAGTTACTTATTTAAAGCACATGTACTCATTAATATAATAATGTGAAAAAACGCCGATAATGTAAATATTAACAACGTGAGACACAAGTCAAAAAAAATTTTTTTGCAATTTTAGAAAATTCTGCATAACCTTTTTTAAAGAGCTAATTTTGTTCAACAAACTTTGTCTGTGGTAAACAACTTTATCTACAATTTTGTAGTTTTAAAAATATTTTTTGAAATTTCAAATACCAAGTAATTCCCGGAAGTAGGACTAAGACCATATTTTTATCGTCCTTCATTACATAAATGAAGAAAAATTATGAAAAAATTTGGAGCGGTTTTTTCATTTTTTTTGTAAATTTGAAGCGTAATGTACGCAAAATCTAGTTTTCTCAAAAACTTGTATATGACCTTACTTAAAGTTCCAAGTGTTTACAACCGACTCTGAGACAAAAATCTTCAATTTTGCAGCTTTTAAATTGTTTTTGGAATTTTCGAAAAATTGGGGATATCCACGAAAATTATACCTACATCATTCCTTCAAACGTCCTTTGCAGTATTCAACAACATAATGTAATCAAAAAAATTGGAGCCATTTCTTTTTTGGAGCCAACTTTGAAACAAATATTTTGGAGCCAACTTTGAAAATGTTCGAATTCTTTCTGTAAAGTACCCTCCAAAATTAAAATATCAGTTTCAAATTCCACAAGCCTCGACAATAGTAAAGAAGAACGATGAATATCAATTTTGAAGAAAATCGGCTGAACGGTTTGGGCGCCATCGTTGACCACGGACGGACTGAGAGGCAGACCGACGGACAGACGAACATTTTGCCATTAATCGATTTTGCAGTATCAATAAGCAACAAAACATGGATATTGACTACACCACGAGATAGAGGATTTTTTTTTAATTTAGCAGCAGGTTTTATCCAAATTTTCAATACCAGATCCCAGTTATAATAGTTTTTCCGTCGAAAAATCGCTATTTTCCGGTGCACGATTACATAACTTTCTCTTCTTACGAAGTGTTGGTAAGGCGAGAAAGTAATAATAATTTCGGAACCATTAGGGATAAGTACGTTGATCGCATGGGTTCTGGTTAATTTTTACTTCAATATAATGTAGAAACACACATAATTTTACTTAAATCGGTTTATGTAGATGCACACAAGACAACGATTTGACATGGCACAGTCTAAGAAATCGAATAACATAGTTTGAAAAACAATTTAAAAGATGTAATTTGGGAAAACAAAGACAAGTCCTGTTTATTTACCTTCATTGATTCTATTAATTAGTAGAAGTACTTCAAATGCTTTTTAATAAAGTTCCTACACTCTTCAATAGTTTTTTTCGCAACATCACATTCATCAAATTAAAATCCGTGTCTGGAATTTGATCCCCGCATCTTCCGAAGGGAAGCGCTCCGTCCCAGCGCAGCCTTAACTACCTTGGCCATTGGAGCTAGCTGTAAACTGAAAACTTATGTATTAGTCAAAACGTTATTGTATCAGCTTTATCTTTGGGAAGCCTGTAATTGTCAACATGCGAAAAATAAAGTCTTTTGGGCGACGAAGAATGACAGCGGTGAAGGGCTTACTCCAAATCCTATATCCGAAGAACGATATTAGAAAAATAACTACCACGCGAAAGTCTGTTCCATTCTATAGAACCACAGGAAATGAAACACAATCATCACTTTGTTTAACAATTGTCCAAACTGGAGACATTGTAACTTTCCTCAAATTTTCCAACGTTATACAAGAAAATTGTTAATTATAAACTTGGGAAATAACTAGCCGCATTGACAGCTACCGTTTGAGAGTTCTTCAATCTTCTTTTCTCTCCTGCTGAAGTTTCACGCCTTGTTTCTTTGATAGAAAAATAGGTAGGGCAGTCAATGATTTGTCACCCATCGTATCGTACACAAGTTTCTCACGGTATATCACTCTCATGATAGTGGCGATAGCAAACCTGTAAAATATTGCATAAAATTATAATCTGTTTAATATAAGTAAATAATTAAAAGCAAAAGAATTTAAAAATCAAGAAAATAATATACAAAGTACAACAATAAGACACCCATCGGATTTACCAAGAACGGATTAAAAATTAATTTGAACGGAATTAGGTTTATAATTATATAAGATAATCTTACATAATAAATTAAGATAATCTTAATAATATATAACCTAAAAATATTTTAAATTATTTAAATGTTCGTTGTTGCCTTAATAATTGAAATGTTTAATGTTTTAAGAGAAACACACACTGTAATAAGTTGATTTCAAATGTGGATAGAAAATAAGTATTACTCGTGTATAGTGCATGTTGCAAAACGTTCTAAAAGGTTTTCTGCACGGAAATGACCACGAAACAAGTGGTGCTACAGAATGGAACAGACTTTCCCGTATTAGTTTTCTATTTCCTTGGAATTGCTATTCGGAATTGCCACAAACTCTTTCTTGTCAGCTGTCATCTATCACCTCCAAAAGTACATTTTTTTCGTCATTTTCTTAATTTTTGGGTTTCCTATTGGTAGAACGGAAACATTAATTTTAGAATATAAAAGAACACAAAAACGTAGTCATAAATGGTAATTTTCTTTTAAAAATTATGAGCCGTTTAAAAGAAAATGGGGTTTTAGCGCTACTAAAAATGAGAAATTTGAAGCTCATTTTCACAGAAAGTGTTTGAGTTTTCAAAATACATTATTTGAAGTTATTTGAAGCACTTACACTCACAAATATAATAATGTTTACAAATTGCTGGTAATGTGCATATTAAAGATGTGAGAGATCTTTCAAAAAAAATACTATTATGTAATTTTTTGAAAAAACAAAAAATAACTCAAAATAAACTTTACGTCATCTTAAAGAGTGCCATTAGCACTATCCGATCGAAAAGTTTGAAGAACAAATTTGCAGCCATGTATGAGAAAATGGCGTTTGGGCGTTTCTGAAAATGCGAAATTTTGAGCTATTTTTAACAGAAAACGCTTGTGTTTTCGAGAAACTTTACTTAACATTATTTAAAGCACATGTACTCGTAAATATAATAATGTGAAAAAATCGCCGCTAATGTAAATTTTATCGACATAAGAAACATGTGAAAAAATTTACATTTTTGTAATTATTGAAAAAACCAACCGATAGACCAATTAGAACAATTTTATGTCATCTGATAGAGTAAATTTACCTCTATCCCTAATAAAAGTTTAAAGAAAAAATATGGAGCCGTTTTTGAGAAAATCTTGTTTTTGTAATTTTTTAAAATTGCACATAATGCATGCAATATTGCACGAAAACTACTAAAATTTTGAAAAAAATTTACATGACCTTTATGAAAGAACTCAATGTGCACAACAAATTTTATTTGAAGAAAAAAATCTCTATCTTCAATTTTGTAGTTGGAGAAAGACGCCGAAAAAATTCACTTTCACAATTTTCGAAAATTCCGAGTTATCCGTGAAAATAGGACCTATGCCATGTTAAGTGTATTTTACTCTATTCAAACAAGAAATTTAAAGAAAAAATTTGGAGCCGTTTTTGTGAAAATTTTGAAAATCCCCGGGGGGCTTCATATAAAGTACCCCCAAATTTTAAAGAATCTTTTTTTGAAAATCTCAAATCTTCGACTACAACCAGATCGACCGGGGAATATTCATTTTGGAAGAAATCGTACGTATGGTTTAGGGGCTAGCAGTGTTCACAGACGGACAGACGGACGGACAGACGGACGGACAGACGGACGGACAGACGGACGTTTTCCTTTTAATTGGGTTTTCGGTATCAAGGACCTAGAAAACAAGGTTTCTGGCTACACCACGTGTGAGGGGATTTTTTTGTCTTAATTTAGCAACTGGTTTTATCCACTTTTTCGTATCAGTGCCCGGCAACGATTTTTTTTCCGCCGAAAATTGGCCATTTTTTCGCGCAGCATTACATAATTTTCCTTATATATATATATATATATATATATATATATATATATATATATATATAAGGAAAATATTATATATATATATATATATATGTTGTCAAGCCGCGCGGGCCCTCGCGTGTGACGTCGGGGCTCGATCGGGCGATCGAGATCCCCCCCTTTCATTCACTCACCTGGGTAGTTGCCGGGCTAACTCAGGAGCAGTGATTCTCTACGAGAAATGGGAACCTATGGATGGACGCTACTTGGTTGCCAAAATGAAATACATTGAGTTTTTAAAAAAATAAAAATTTAATGAGCTAAAATAAAAGAAATATAAAATAAATCCTATTACTAATAACCCTTCCCTCTTAAACCCAAAGACATCCCTCCCCTCTTTCTTATTTATCCCGCAACTCCCAAAAAACAGCTTGAATTTACCCCCCCTTTCCCAGATTCCCCATTTACTTAAATAACTTTCTTACTTACTAGAAGACAATACAATTAAGATACAATTTACAGAGGAAGAAGAAAAATACAATTTAGGAAGTTTTTTTTCCAAAAAAAAAGCCACAGCGCGGCTCGCTTATGATGGGGCACAGGTCTGTAATCCGGGCCATTCACAAGAGTCTAGGGGACAACAGACCGTGTTTTGGGAGACTTCGTAGGGTCGATGCCCGACCTTCGGGGGACGTCACCAGAGCTCCTTCTTCTTCGGCGGTGAAAACCGTGCCAGCAGTGGGTCACAGCTGACGAGGCAGGGTCCTCGCCGGGGGGCGGGAGGCAGGCACTCGTAATCGAAGCCGGCGAGGTGAGGTGGATTGAGACTCCAGTACGAAATATAGCTCTGCGGCGGTCGCGGGCGTAGAGGCGCAAGCCGAATTGAATATTTTTGATTCGCGCGCGGCACAAGATTGCTCCGCACAAGTAGCGACTGTCTCTTTCAGGCGACCGAACGAGATTGCTTTGCGCCAAACGAAAGTAACGGCGCACTAGCCACAATAATAGTCCTTTAATAATTCAAAGCCCCACACGCGTGATAGCGAACATCCGTCAGGAGCAATTCCGCGTTCCGCATCACACACAGCGCACCAAAAAATATAACAGTTCTGTCTCTCACACTGCGGAGGTGTCTACGCCAGCGGCGTTTGCTCCCCGAACGACGCACCGCCGAGGTGCGCGTTCCTCGCTCCTCCCCGAACCCTCTCTCAAGACCGTCTCCTCCCTTCTTTTTTGATTTTCACTTGGTCACTTCTCGCGAAGCCTCTGTAACCCCCTCTCCTTTCTCCTTCGTCGAAAATTCTGGAATGATTTCGGTTTAAATTTTGAAAGGTTCCTCTCTATTGGCAAAAGGCTACTGCGTCTTAGGTTAATTTCGACCAATGTCCGGAAGCGTTTTCTGACCATAGTCGATGGAAAAATTTCGCTCAACCCTCTCACTCTAACGTCGGGTGGGGCCGCGGGTCGCCTGGGGGGTGGCGGCGCCAGAGGGACGCCGGTCGGGTCATAATTCTTGTACACGCTGGCCCTGCCGGACAAGGGGCGCGAGGGACCTCTGCCTGCCCGTGTGCATTGCGAATCGGCCCGACCGAGCGCGCACAAAGAAAGAGGTTCTGGGTAGGCCCGCGACAGGCTACTACGACGTATGTTTTAAATCAATTTTCCTATCAAATATTCGGTATCGTCACAATATATATATATATATATATATATATATATATATATCACTCTGTGTATACGTACGTACACGGGAAAGTAAAAATGAATACTTAACTGACAATGGATATTTTTGGAGGGTTGAAATTCCGTCGATGTACAGCAGGTTATTTTCGTCGCATTTCATTATCTTTTGGGAAACCAAATAATTGGACTTTATACCATTCTTGTAATATCCACGACAGCGCACGCCAGTTTAGTAAAGCGCATCTATATGGCTTTTTGGAAGAAAGATCACTGATATGCTACACCAATATTTAAAATTAATACTTAATATCTTCACCATTTGGAAAATTCGTCCTCAAATCTTCACAGCTTTCAAATTACAATACACCATTGCTACCAAGACAACTGACCATGTGCAAATCACGTTCTTGCCTAGAATACCATATGGCACGTCATGGCGCTCCGGCTCCTACCATATGACGCCATGACACTACCTCACAAGCTCGGTGTGGAAGCTTTCTAAATTCATGGCGTGTTGCACAAATACCATATTGCTCCATCCTTTTGTTGTTGTTTTTCAAAAATTACAAATATTAATATTTTTACTTGTCGCTCACGTCGTTAATATTTACTTTAGGGGCTAATTGTTCACAATAATGTATTTATGAGTATATGTGCTTGAAATGATGTCATATTAAATTTCTCTAGAACTCAAAAGTTTTCTGTGAAACATAGCTCAAAATTCCGCATTTTCAGAAACGTTCAATTTTCAAAGGTGCAATTTTCTTATAAATAGTTCCAAATATTTCTTCAATTTTTTTAAACGGATAGAGCTCATTGCACCCTTATTATGACAAGTTCGTTTTGGGATATTATTTTGTTGTTGCTTCAAAATTTACATAAATGTAATTTTTTTGAAGATATTCCACAACGTTAATACGCGCATTTCCCGCAAGTTGTAAGCACTATTGTATTTGTGAGTGTAAGTGCCTCAAATGACTTTAAATGAAGTTTTTCGAAAACTCAAAAAGTTTCTTTGAAAAAGAGTTTCAAATTTCGCATTTACAGTAGTGCTTAAAAGCCATATTCTTAAAACGGCTCTAATTTAGTCAATGAAAATTGCAATTTAGGCCGTTTTTTACTGTTCTTTAATGTTATTAAAATTATGTTTCCGTTCTGCTATTAGGAAACTTTAAAATTAAGAAAAAGTCAAAAAAGTGTACTTTGGGCGGCGATAAATGGCAGCTGGCAAGATTATGTGGCAAGTCCGAATAACTAGCCAAGACTAAAGGAAATAGTAAACTAACACGGGAAATTCTGCGCCCTTCTGTAGCACCACTAGCTTTCATATATAATATATTTGGCAATGGGTACATTTATGAGGCAATGTTTACACCGGCGATGAGATAACTGTGTATAGTAACTACATATTATAAACCAACATTCAGTAACTTATATTTGTTATAGATTGATTATAATCTTACAACCATGTGATGGTTTGTACAGATATTGAGAATTGAAAAATTTGTGATTTTTCTCAAAATCTGTATCTTGCTTGGAAATTGGGTACTTGGTTTCGAAAAAAATGTTTAATACAAAAGTTGTAGAAAACTTTAGTTTCTTTAAAATTGATTTGCAACATTTTCCTATACGACATAAGGCTAAAGAGCTGTAGAGAAAAAAAACGAAACAACTCAGAAACTAGTGGTGCTACAAAATGGCACAGACTTTTCCATATTAGTTTTCTATTTCCTTGGGTCTGGGCTAACCATTCGGAATTGCCACATACTTTTGCTCACTGCCATCTATCGACAGGAAAATTTGTTTTTTGACATTTTCTTAATTTTTCGGTTTCCTAAAGCTAGAATGGAAATATTAATTTTGGAATATTAAAGAACAGTATCCTCCTCAATGGCAAGTTTCTTTGAAAAATTTGGAGCCGTTTTTAAGGAAATGGCATTTAATGCCATAAATGCGAAATTTGAAGTTCAATTTTAAAGAAAATTTTTGAGTTTCGAAACACTTCATTTGAAGTCATTTAAAGCACTCACACTAACAAATACAATAGTGATTACAAATTGTTAGTAATGTGCATATTAGAGATGTGAGAGATCTTTAAAAAAATACATTTATGTAAGTTTTGCAAAAACAAAATAATACCACATATTGATCTTTACTAAAGAGTACAATTACCACTATCCGTTCCAAAAGTTTGAAGAGAAGATTTGTAACCATTTTTGAGAAAATTGCGTTTGAGAATTTCTGAAAATGTGGAATTTTGAGATATTTTCACAGAAAACTGTTCAGTTCTTCAGTAATATTACTTGACATTATTTAAAACACGTGTTCTCATTAATATAATAGTGCCAACAAATCGCTGCTAATGTAAATATTAACGATGTGAGAGGCAAGTCAAAAGAATTAAATTTTTTTGTTTTTGTAATTTTTTAAAATTGCACATATTGCATGTTGCGCGAAAACTACTAAAATACTAAAAAAAATGTATATGACCTTAAAGAAAGAGAAAACAAATGTTATTTGAAGGAAAAAATCTTTCTTTAATTTTGGAGTTGTTGGAAGAAGCCGAAAAAAAATTCAAACTTTCACAATTGTCGAAAATTGAGATATCCATGAAAATCGGACCTATGCCACCTTAATAAGTGTATTCTAACAAGAAATTTAAAGGAAAAAATTGGAGCGGTTCTTGCGAAAATTTTTAAAACATCCGGAGGGCTTCATGTAAAGTACTCCCAAATTTTGAAGAATCTTTTTCAAAATCCAAAACTTCGACTCAAAGCAGATTGACCGTGGAATATCCATTTTGGAAGAAATCGTCCGTTTGGTTAAGGCGCAAGTAGTTTTTTTTTTAAATTTTATTTTATTTCTTGAATGAATAATACATGGTTCAGTAATAATACTTTTTCACATGTAATTCTTCTGGCTTACATTTAACCTAACCTAAAAACTATTTCTAATCTACCTACAAAATTGGCTAAGGATACTCATTGAGCACCTACGCTTAGTTTACATCTGAGAATATATTGAGGAAGGTGTGTAGAGGATGTCTATTGCGGATTCGGGTCGGAAATTCGTTGAGTGTGGCTAGGTTGTAGTGGGCTATTTGATTTATTGAAGATATGTTTGAGAAGAAATTGTTGGAGAGATGAGCGATGTGATGATTGATGGTTGGTAAATGTAATTCTCTATGTAGTTGATCATTTGAGATGAACCATGGGGCGTGAGTGGCTAATCTTAAGAATTTGTTTTGCATTATTTGGATTTTATTGATGTTTGTCTGTGAAGCATTCGTCCAGATGGGGCAAGCAAACAGCATTAGAGGTCTGATTATTGTCTTATACATGGCGATGGCATTGTTTAAAGAGAGACTGCTTTTGTGATTTAGTAGTGGTTTTAGTTGAATTAATTTGATTTTGGTTTGTTGAATTTTCGTTGCAATGTGAGATTTCCAGGTTAATCTTGTGTCGAAGTTTAGTCTTTATTTAGTATTTAACAGTTTGGTTGTACGGGGTCCAGGGAATTGTGTTGTTGTTAATTTGGAGTGGGGTGGGTGTGGCGAATGTTCTGAGAGAGAATATTTTGGCTGTTGATTTTGACGGATTAAGTTTAATTTTCCATTTTAGAGACCAATCTTCTATGTTTTTCAGATGCATTTGGATTTTATTGCAAATGTGACTTACTGAATGATGAGACATGAAGATGGCAGTATCGTCAGCGAATTGTGCAATATGTGTGTACGGAGAGGTGAGTATATCAGATGTGTATAGGTTGAAAAGGGTGGGTGAAAGGGGGGAACCTTGGGGAAGTCCTACTTTTATTCTGCGGGGGTTGGAAACATGCTTTTCGACAGTTACTGTAAATGTTCTGTCTGTTATGAAACTTTTGATGATTTGTAGTAGATAATTTGGAGTTCCTATAGATTTTAATTTATATATTAAGCCTGGGTGCCAAACTCTGTCGAAAGCCTGTGAGATATCCAGGAAGGTGGCTACTGTGTGTTGTTTGTTCTGGAAGGCTGTGTGGATGTGTTCGGATATTCTAAGTAGCTGGTGTGATGTGGATAATTTATTGATGAAGCCAAATTGATGTTTTGGTATGGACTGGATTATGTTTAGATGGTTGTTAATTCTTTTTAGTATTATTTTTTCTAAAATTTTGGATAGGGATGGGAGGAGACTGATTGGCCTGTAGCTTTCGATATTGTTATGTTTTTATGAGGTTTGGGTACGGGGATTATTTCGGAATTTTTCCATATAATTGGAAAGTATCCGATTCTCAGAATTGAATTGTAATTACACATTACACGACCAATCACGACATTACCCAAATGAGACCCAAAGATCGCAGTACTTATATGCGAGAACTGTGAGAACTAGCCTGACATAAGCTTCAGTTTTAGACAGGGAGTGAACACATCTATATACCTTACACAGTGCGAACAACTCATTGTTTCCATCGCAGTGTGGAATTCACATAGTTTTGACGACAACTGCATGAAAATATAAAACAAAAGTATGGTAAACTTGTATTGGAGAAGTCTGATACTTTATAGATCTATCAAGTCACAACAGTGATACGTAATTCACAGTAGTACGCGAGAGCGGAACGAAATTTAATTGTTGCGTTCCCGGCATTGTCGATACTCCCTTAAAGAGCTAGAAAATTTGTATTTCCAATACTTGAAAAGAAATAATTTCTTTAAAGATTAATGTGTAAATGTATAACAAAAGGTCGAATGTAAAAACGAACAAAGAAATAATATACAAAATTGCATATTCTAATTTATGAAGCATCCGGCTGTCTGAAGCACCGTAAATTTGCAGCGGGCTATTATGCCTGTCACGAAATTGTAAAAAATCTACTAATATTTTCAAGGTCGAAAGTTAGAAACGAACAAAGAAATAATATACAAAATTGCAAATTCCAATTTACGACACATTCAGCTGTCTGAAGTGCAGTAAATATGCAGCGGGCTATTACGTTTGTCAGGAAATTATAGAAAAACTACTCATATATTCAAAAAATTCAACATGACCTTATTTGAAAATATGTTTTTGATCAGCATATTTCGTTAAGAAAAACAATTGTTATTGCACATTTGTAGTTGTAGAAAGAATCCGAAATTTTTTAATTTGTTAAAATTTCTTGCAAAATCTGGCATTTTAACGAACATGAAACCCGCACCATTCTCTTAAGCTTTCTTTATGCTCTCTCAGGTCCCAATTTATTCAAAAAACGTTGTGCGGTTTTAAAAAAAATGGTATAAGGAGGGTGTCTCGTTACTTTCCAGTCAGATGAAAGAAAAGTTGTAATTTTGTAATTAGCTTAAAAAATGAAGAACAAGTGCCAAGTAAATTATTTTTGTATTTTGCGTCGATTAGTAAACGAGTATTTCTTAAATAATGTTTTAAAAAGTGTTAATTATTTTACAGCTGCAAGGTAAGTTGCTAATTTAACTCGAAATGACAACATGAAATACTGAATATATTGATGTATTTTACGTTTAGGTATGACTGCATTTCTCTACAAATTTCAGTTGTCTTATAAATAGGACATTTCTTACATATTATGTAAATGCTTTCTTTAAGAATAATACCCTTTGATCGCAATTAACTCCTACAGAGAACTTAACTTTTAGGAAATAAACTTGACAAAGATTTATACGTATCATATTGGTACCAATAGTTTACGTTGTCGGGAAGGTTTAGAACGTACAGAACAGTGCGTGAGTAGTTTGAATTGAGCTGTTTTCTGTAGGTCTTATAACCTGAAAAATTATATCCGAACAGTTAAGATACAAAGGGCAATTTGTTTCAGAACTTAAGTTATCGAGGAAAGCAAATTGATCTATAGCTGCAAAACGGAAAAACGGAGAAGAAATATTTCCTGTTGTTCGCCATATCGTGCACGTTGGAGAACTCGCTGAACAATTGTGGTGCCTTGTATGGGATGCACCTCTTTCTTTAAAATCCATTGAAACGGAAACCACTTGTGGATTGGCATCTGTATTCACCATAAGATGCCATAATAGTTTAGGCTTAAAACAGTTCATAGAAGTAAAGAATTGCCGAATGCGTCGGGTGTTGGTAAACCGTCGTATGATATTAATTACCCCGTATACGCATGTCGGTTCACAAAGCAATGCCTGTTCGGTTTCCCAATATTTAAAATCCCCGCCAAGTGGTACGTCATGCAACGTTGCCGCGCTCGTTCTCACGAAAAACTGATTACAGCTGTTCTTTCCTTTTGTGTTCTTGTCCGAACTACACGGTAAAATCTTTTCATTCCATTTTTTCTCTTTAGAAAGGTTTAATCCATATTTATAACATTTTTCCCTCATGTAATCTTATGTAGAAGTGTTTCAAATTTACTTATTTATGGTCGGACGAGATCCTTTTCTTATGATTTGCGTCTTAAAACGCAAGTTTTCAAACGTGATTATCTTTTAACTATACGGTAGAATCGTTTCATATTTCGGAAAAGCGTGTAAAAATATCAAATATTTTGATAAATTTCAGTTGCAACGCTTAATCCTATTTTTAATAAGAGATAATGTGACAACTTCCTTAAAGAAACCATTGCGATGGAAGCGAAGAACTCAGTTTCCATCGCCGTGTTGTCAGAACTGTGTAAAGTCTACAACATTACAAAAATAGAATACAAAAGTTTTGTAAACCTGTATTGGAAAAAGAAGCCTGATACCCTGGACAATAGAGAAATGCATTCCATAGGGCCATGATTAGAGAAGAGTATTCTAAAATCATGCAAAAAATACTCTACCCACTACAAATGGTACAGCACTTGGTGCGAAAACTAAATATTTTCATTCAAATATGAACATAAATTAGACAATTATAACTCCTTTTCATAGAACTCCATCACACGTAATTCACAGATATTCTCGAGCGCAAATGGAATTCCATTGTTGCAGACCCTACATTGTCGTTATTCCGAGAGCTATTAATATTTTTACTTTTTATTTCAAAATTAACAGTTTCTAAAATATTAATGTGTAAATGTTTAACAAAAGGTCGAATGTGAGAAACGAACAAAATTTCTTTTTTATATTATTTCAATATACATATAATAATAATTATATTATTTCAATATACAAAATTGCAAATTCTCATTTACGACGCGTCCAACTGTCCGAAGCGCAGTAAATTTACAGCGGGCTGTTTGTCACAAAATTATAGAAAAACTCCACGTATTTTGAAAAAATTATGTATACCATACTTTTGTATTATATTTTTATGCAGTTGTAGAATTCACATAGTTTTGACAACACTGCGATGGAAATAGAGAGTTGTTTGCACTGTGCAAAATATATAGATGTGTTCACTCCCAGTCTAAAAGTGAGGCTTATGTGAGGCCAGTTTTCACAGTTCTCGCATGTAAGTGCTGTGATCTTTGGGTCTCATTTGGACAAGGTTGTGATTGGTCGTGTAATGTGTAACAGCCACAGTTTACGATGTCATCTTAAGATGTATATCTTACACCGCGACCCAAACTGATCGTGCAACCGTACGGACCAGCGAGGAACTAGCCTCAAACTGGCTTCAGAAAATTTGCCCCAAAGGTGGCTAGTTAACACACCTATATATCTTAAACCGTGATTGATTGCTTCTTGGTTGAATTGGACGTTTTTAAATAATAGCTAAGATATTAGTAGGGCTGACAGTGCAATTTTCTCAATTCTTCGTAGCTGCTTCCAATAATACGGGAAAGTATGTGCTGTTGTAGCTCCACTAGTTTCCTTTAACTGTCGTGTATAAAATACACTTCTAAAAGTGGCTCACCTCCTATTTTCACGGTTAATTCTGAATTTTCGAAAATTGCAAAAGTTTGAATTTTGTTCGGCGTCTTCCTACAACTACAAAATAGGGGATAGAGATTTTTACTTCAAATAAAATTTGCTTTCTCATGAAGGTCGTGTACGTTGTTTTCAAAATTTTAGTAGTTTTCGCGCAATATTGTGCAAAATATTTGCAATTTTAAAAATCTACCAAAACAAGATTTTCTCAAAAACGGCTTCAAATTTTTTCTTTTTTCTTTTCGTGGGGATAGTGTAAAATTTATTCTATGAGATGACATAATTGCCGTATTGCTCTATTCTTTTGTTTTTAAAAAAAATACAAAACTGTAATTTATTTGACATGACTCTCACGTCGGTAATACTAACTTCAGCGGCGATTTGTTCACATTATTATATTTTTGAGTACATGAGCTTTAAGTAATGTCAAGTAAAGTTTCTCGACAACTCAACCGTTCCCTGTGAAAACTAACTCAAAATTCGGCATTTTCAGAAACGCTCAAACGCTATTTTCTCATAAATGGCTCCAATTTTTTTCTTCACACATATCGAACTGATAGTGCCAATTGCACTCTTTAGTATGACGTGAAGTTTATTTTGAGATATTGTTTTCTTTTTGCATAAATTATACAAATGTAATGTTTTGAAAGATGCTTCACATCTTTTTTTATTTTTCATTTTTATTTACTTTATTTGGCCAAAAAACAGTAAAAACTGTGTTGGCGTATGGGGGAAGAGATTATCTGCCCACATTTTCTTGAGGCCCAGAATGAAAAAAAGAGATTAGCAACATTTGAGAAACTAGACCTTTTCTTTCCCGAGTTGTAGAAAAACAATTTCAACGGTAAATGAACTGCTGATTTATTTTTTATGCATTGCTAACAAAATAGTAACGAACATCAGTTCGACAATACGTGCGCAGAGTGAAGCTACATTTACGTCCAGAAGCAAAACAAGGGGCCATCTCAGCATTTGCTCAATGGACAAGGGAAACTGGAAAAAAACCTGACCGAGATGGGGGTCGTTGACCCGGAAGCTGAAGTACATCACTTTTTACAGGCGTTTTAAATCTTTTTTTTAAATGTATACAATACAAATGTAAACTAATTCATTATATATCATTGTTTCGTTCAAATAAACTTAATTTTTATTTTTGATGATCAGTATAGTCTCTAATTGCATAGAAACAGTTTTGCAGCAGAAAAGATTTTACTTGTAACTTAAATTTGTATATCGACTTTAATTGCTTAATGTCATCTGGGAATGCGTTGTAAAGTAACGTTCATGTATTGTATGTGGATTTCTTGTACTGAGCTGTTGAAACTGACACTTGATGCACGTGATTTCTACGACGTATTTGTAATTATAAATATCAATATTGCATGAAAATATGTTCCCTGCGTTAAGTAGGTCATTTTTGACAAATATTACAGATTCGAAAATAAATAAGCAAGGCATTGGTAAGAGTCCAAGCTCAATGAAAAGAGGCTTGCAGAGATCACGTGAAAGGCATTTTTTCATTTTTCGAATAATTTTCTTTTGCAATCTGAAGGTCTGAGTACTACAGGATGAGCTTCCCCAGAATATTATGCCATATCTCAGGCGGGAATGTACATTTGCAAAATAAACGCAACGAGCTGCATGAAGACTGACAGAATTTGAAAAAATTCTGAATGCGTAACATAATGAACTTAATTTAGTGTTTAATTCTGTTATATGTACATTCCATTTGAGGTTTGACTGAATTGAGAGACCTAGAAATTTTGTTTCTTTAACATCAGCCCATTGCATATAGTTCATTTTCAATGGAACATGCAATTGCCGATTTGAAATGCAAAAATGCATTGAAACAGTTTTTTCGTTAACAATTAATTTGTTATGACGAAACCAATTTGAAACTTCTGAAATCGTACTATTTATTGCTTCTTTTTTGCAAAGAACATACGTGTCATCAACAAACAGAACCGTTCTTTCAATTTTAATTGACGGAGGCATATCGTTTACATATAGCAGAAAGAGGACAAGACCTACGGTCGAACCTTGTGGAATCCCATGCTCAATTGGCAAAGAATTGGAAACATAAGTATGTTATGTCCTTTCGTGCCTGTACGTCATTTCTACTCTTTGAGTCCGATGTTTAAGGTACGAAGTTATCCAATGTAGGTCAATACCACGAATTCCATACGAAGGTAATTTTGAGAGCAAGATGTTATGGTCAATAACGTCAAAATCTTTTTTTGAAAAATCTAACAATATTCCAATGGGTGCTTCGTTTTAGTCTATTGATAAAGCAACGTCTTTGAGAAAAAAATGACAGTTTCCGTAGATTTTGATTTTCTAAAATCGTGTTGTGAATCTGAAAACGCTTTGTTTTTCCTGAGAAAAGTTTCCATTCGTGAGTAGAAAAGCCTCTCTAATATTTTTGAGAAAACTGACAAAAGAGAAATTGCCTGTAATTTTGAATTTCATTTTTCCCCTTTTTTAAAAAGTTTCTTATTTTTTACTGTTTTGAAGATATCTGGAAATATTCTTGAGATGAAGAAGCATTGAATATGTGAGTTAAAGGTAATGGCAGGTGCACAAGTTTTTAATAATATAATAATTTAATAATATTAATTTTTTAGTTTACTGACTATTCTGAGGATTTCGTTGGGAGATGTTTTGGAAATAAACATCGTATCAGAAATTTTTTTTCGGGAAGCGTAAGATGTTGAATTTTGTGGTTTTAGTCTCTTTTTAAATAATGTCTTTGTTGAAGAGATTGGCAATATTTTGCGGATTACTCGTTTCTCTTTCATTATCTTTTAAAACAACATTCTCTACAAGATATCGAGATGATGTTGTATTTTTCACGATATCCCACAATGATTTAGTTTTGTTACTAGCGTTCAAAATATCCTGACTGTTTTTCATTATTTTTGCCTGAAATATTACTTTTCTTATGCACATTACCAGGAACCTTTCCATTAATACGCACATTACCTGGAACTTTTTTAAACACTATCGTATTTGTGAAAGTAAGTGCATCAAATGACTTCAAATAAAGTTTTTCGTAAACTCAAAAATTTTCTGTGAAAAAGAGCTTCAATAATAGAATTTTTAGTGGCGCTTAAACACCATTTTCTTGAAAACGTCTCCAATTTTTTCAAAGAGTATAGCCATTTAGGACGCTGTTTTAGTGTTCCTTAATATTCTAAGTTAATATTTCCGTTCTACCTTTGGGAAACTGAAAAATTAAGAAAATGTCAAAAAATGTACCTTGGGCGGTGATAAATGGCAGCTGGCATGATTATTTGGCAATTCCGAATAGCTAGCAAAGACCCAAGGAAACAGAAAACTAATATGGGAAAGTCCGTGCCATTCTGTAGCACCACAAGTTTCATTTGTCAGGGTCGGCAATGAATTTTTTTCTGGCGAAAATTTGCTATTTTTGGTACAGCTATACTACGTATATTACTCCGCCTTAAATTAAATAATTTAACACTTTAATGCTAATTTAAATTAGAATTACGCACCGTAGTAACAGGTTGATAGGGAGGACACCGATGTTTAACATGTCACGATATTTGGTAAATGGGCACCTTAGTAACAGAGGTAAACAATTTCATGAACCCGTGGATGTAAGGTAGAATCAGTCAAAAGATGCGTGTGTAAGAGTGGAAATTTCGCCCAAGAGTGCACCTTGGTTAGAGGAGTGAATACATAATAAGAATCCGTTGGTAGGGAGTGTAAAACAGATTTCTGGACAACAATGAACACGAGTTTTCCTGGATTGAAGAACGAAAATATTAGTTAGTTGCAGCTCATATATCATAGCGAGAGGGTCATTTGTGAATTAGGGGGTGCGTGTCCGAGTTCAGACTTGGTTTATTTTTTTGATCGAAAGTAGAGACTTATAAAAAAAATTCCAAAGATACTGTAACAGTACATCGATTCCCATCGTATAAAACGTGTATACGTGATTGAGCCCGTGGAAGAGCCGCACTTTGCCTCTACCGCCACCAGTGCCCGCGCCCGCACCCGCGCCGTCCCAGCGCCCGCGCCCACTAGAGGTTTCTTTGTCACCGTCTAAGTCCTTTCACTACGTTCAAAAGGGTAGCGCCCATCAACGGGTTAGGCATCTTAGAGCAGCCGGGGCCGGACGTTGCAGATTTGCGCTTCCCAGAAATACATCAAGGGAAACTTATTCTTGGAATTATCACACCCCCAAATGTTAGTTCCAACAGGGCATGCGCCGATAATTCTATTGGCCAAAGCGAGGTCTCACTCCCACACCTTTCGTTTAAAATAACGAATCAGAGAATAACCTCACAGGGGGATGGTGGGAGACAGAAGTTTGGTGGTGAGCGTAGCTGTAGGCAAATCAACAGATTCCGAGATTTTACTGACGAGTTAACTTCAAAACGGCCTCTCCGGCTCGTGAAGGAGAGTGCGACATCTGCCGCATATCGCGAAGTGCTAGACTTGCGCTCGATTTTAACATCTTATGAATTGGAGCAAGCAATAATGTTACGCTCTCCACATTTCAAGTCTGGCGGAGTTATATGGTAACGGATGGTTGCGTGGATGCCGCTCGCCAGCAGTGCCCGAGCTTAGCAGATTCACAAAACAAACTATCGGCGGTCACATCCGCCCGCGTCAACGTGGCTGAGGTATCCCTGCCGCCGGCGTACCCCGTGCTGCCGTAGCCGCTACCGCCGCCACCGTCGCCACAGCCTTTGTGCGGCCACCAACCTTGCAGCCAGGGCGAATGGTCTCCCGCTTACCTGAGGACGATCTCACAGAGGATGTGATGAACTCTTGCGTCAGCAACACGCACTTTTTGTAATTGTTGTTTGTTTTTTATTGCGAGGCGGGCCGCGCGTTGGCCGTGTAACGTAAATTGTCATTATAACGTTACCAGAATGAATAATGTGTTTCTTGGCAATTCATGTTTGCAAGACCTGCTCCTTCCCGCATCCCGCGAAGTTAGAAGAACAGGACTAAATTCGTAAATAATCTTCCTCCATAAATGCGTGGGTGGGGGATTATTACATTTGGCGCCCTTAGCGTGGGGCTGAAGTGATACTATCATTTCACCATGTTGCCCACAACATCGAACCCCTGAGTTTTAAAGAAAATGCCTTTTCTTTCTGACGACGTTGGATGCGGATGGAGAGGAGAGGAAACATGTAATTTAATTTAATCTTCAAATTTATGTTATTGTTCTTTGTGGTTTTGCATTTGGTTGTATTGTTCTATCATGTTTTTCATTTCAGAGAGTGTTTTATTGTATGTGTAATTGTGTGTGTCCGTGTGATGTTAGTGTTTAAAAAAGTGCTACAAGCAAAAAATCTGTGCTAAATTTAAACTCGAAAGGGCAAACAAGAACGTGATTCGTGGCGAGCTGAGCGAGGGTATCCAACAGTCATCCGAACCACCTCTAGCCGATTTTATGTCATTTTTTTCGACATCAATTAATCTCATAAATTTAAAACTTGTTGATTTCCAGATGAATCACATAAATTTAAAACTAGATGAAGCACGTTAGGAGCGTCAGGATCTCGCGAATAAAATAGATGTGACAACTCGGTAAAACGTTACAGGTCAAAAAGTCGGTAAAATGGAGGCAAAAAATAATGAAAGTGTGACGCCGGCGACCGAGATACTAGGGAAGTCGAATCCGTTGCTTCAGGAGATTTTACGTTCAATTCAAACCCAGAATGCTCAATTTCAAGCTCAATTTCTAAGTCAATTAAAAAGTCAGATTCAAAACCAATTTCAAAATTCCAATGCTCAATTACAAAGTCAGGTTCAAAACCAATTTCAAAATTTCAATGCTCAATTACAAAGTCAGAACGATAAATTTCAAAATTTCAGCACTCAAATGAATGCTAACTTCATGAATCTTGAAGACTCTCTAAATAGCAAATTAGCAGAAAGTTCTGAAAAATACACAGAAACTTTAAATAGCAAATTCGCTGAACAACAAAATTTGTTAGATGTTAAACTCACCGAGCAGAACGAAAGTCTAGGCAACCAAATGATTGCAACATTAACTCCATGGCGTTTAGAAACAAATGCAAAATTAGATGCGCCGCAGAATTCGGAACCAGTTGCTCAGAATGTAGATGTAAATGCCGTAGCCGCCGCCGCCGCCACCGCCGCCACACCCTTTGTGCCGCCACCAACCTTGCAGCCAGGGCGAATGGTCTCCCGCTTACCTGAGGACGATCTCACAGAGGATGTGATGAACTCTTGCGTCAGCAACACGCACTTTTTGTAATTGTCGCTTGTTTTTTATTGCGAGGCGGGCCGCGCGTTGGCCGTGTAACGTAAATTGTTATTATAATGTTACCAGAATGAATAATGTGTTTCTTGGCAATTCATGTTTGCAAGACCTGCTCCTTCCCGCATCCCGCGAAGTTAGAAGAACAGGACTAAATTCGTAAATAATCTTCCTCCATAAATGCGTGGGTGGGGGATTATTACAATACAGTTCGGGACATTAACTTTTTTCTTCCGCGAGTGATAGTGAAACATTGAAACATTTTGGTGAAGCCGTGCATTGACTTCAAATATTTTCTTACTGACAAGGAGGATTTTTTTTAAATTGCCGACTTTAATTAGTTTTTACCAGTGACGAAGGTGAAGCACCAAGCTAAATGAACTTTTATTTTGCCGAACAAGTGCAGATGGTGATATGGGAGGCTGGAACATTGTGTGAATGGGAATGACTTCGTGGCGTGCCCGAAGATACAAGATAGAAGGCATGAAGACTGGTCGAAGGTGATGGTGAGGAGATACGCGCCGTCCGAGCGAAGCATCCAACGATACAACGGAAGAGAGCTCAGGTTAACGTTCGTACGGAAAATTATTTTATTTCTCAGAGTCATGACCAAAGCAAATAATTTTCAAAGGATGTTATTTTGATTTAAATTAAATCTTTAATTACAATAAATTCATACTGTCTAGTGCGAAAGAAAGTACAAAAAAAACTTGATTATTATTGTGCAATGTGGCGCATCATTAAAATCACTTTCAGGTTTTGTCGTTTTCCGTCTGGACGCGAGTCTACAGGGCAGATTGTGGTCGAACGATGAGGTAAGCCGAATTGTGCCCCTTGCATATTCGAACCCACGTTAGAAGCCCAACGTTTCTATAATATATATATATATATATATATATATATATATATATATATATATATATTGCATTGGATAAAACGTGGGGCCGATAGATAACAATTGGGGTAACGTGGGGCCAATATATATACACGGGAAAGTAAAAATCCTCTAACACGTGGTGCAGCCAGAATTCCTGATTTGTGCGTCCTTCATTCCGAAAAATCAACTGAATGCGAAATGTCCGTCCGTCCGTCCGTGTGTTCGTCTGTCAGTGAACAACACTAGCGACTAAATCATCAGTACGATTTCTCCGGTCGATCTGATATGAATATTCCCCGGTCGATCTGGTTCTATTCGAGGCCCCGTGAAAAACATTCTTCAAAATTTGGGATTCTTTACATAAAGTCGTCCTGAACATTATCAAAATTTTCTCAAAATTGAGTTGCCTTATTTTACGTGGCGAGACTCAGGCCATGAGGCCTGCTCTCCCGTCTGACAACGCAAATTTTGTTACACTCCATTCACCAACTAGCGGAAAGAAGGTATTACTGAGGCGACGAAACCGGCGATTTGAATTTAGCTCAGAGGCTTCATTTAGGCTTGAGGATCTTTTACATGCAAGTAAATGTACTAACATGGGACAGCCGGCTTTACTTCCCCTCCGAAGGAAGGCGTACGAAGGATTTTCTGGTCCCTAAAAATCCACGGCTTCGATCGGGTTTGAACCCGCGAACTTGGGTATAGCAGTCCGTTACGCTAACCGCTACGCAAGACGGCTTCAAATTCATTCTCTAAAATTTTGGTAAGGATTGTGCCCAATATACTTAATGAGATGACATAACCCCATATTGCTCTATTCTTTTGTTTTTTCAGAAATTACAAAAATTTAATTTTTTTTAATTGCCTCTCACGTCGGTAATATTTACACTAACGGCGATTTGTTCACATCATTATATGAGTTCATGTGCTTTAAATAATGCTTTTCTACAAAATTCCGCATTTTTAGAAACGCTCAAACGCCATTTGCTCATGGTTTCAATGGCTCCAAATCTTTGTTCAAAATTTTCAAAAGGATAGTGTTAATTGCACTGTTTAGAATGACAAGTTCTTTTTGGTGTAATTTTTGTTTCTTTTAAAAATTACACAATTAGTTTTTTGGGATGATCTCTCACACAGTAAACAGCTGACCTTGCTAATATCGTATTAGAAAGTCTCCTAATCGACGAATATTCTCATTTTCCGACAAGGTGCGTCGACTCACGAATACGATATCAGCAAGGTCAGCTGTTCTTGCGCGCTTCGGCGTAGCATTTACCACTGTTTTTGCAACAAATACTTTTCGCATATTAAAAATATTTAAATCATTGCATTGCATTTTGAAAGATATTTAGAATGATGGAGAAAAAAATATACATCTATTTAAAAAATAAAAGTAGTGTTAATATCTATAAAGTTACATACGTTACAAACACGAAAATGAAACATGTTATTTGCCCCATCATTTGCAACATGGCGCAAATAGCATCTCGATACCTCGAACCGTTTTCAAGATATTTGCTACGGACAACTTAGGTGGCCCACCCTGAATGAGAAGCATTAAGTGTGCATACAGTTTTCAAATAACACTTCACAGTGCTGAAATTGAAGATTCAGTGATCTAATTCTCACAGTGCGAAATCCGTTGAGATATCGTTTCTTCTCATAAACACTTGCAACATCAACGACTACGTAATTTTTAAAATGAATCGCGGAGTCCGACATGCCCGGATACCATTCAAATCAAGGAAGTATAATAGAACTTCGAAAAGGGGGGCGATAGGCACACGTAGAGAATGAGTTTAGCTGCTAAGGCTACGATGAGAGTGAATCCGTATTCCGCCGAATTCGCGTTCGGACGAACACGATGGTTTACGGCTAAATAGTTCAAACCCTCACTAGAGCGCAGGCACGGTCATATTGCATCCGACAAGTTCTGGCGAACATGGACGAACTTCGAAGTCGGCAAATCGATATCAAATGAATTTGATTTATTCCGCCGATCTCAGTTGTCGGAGATGGAAGTTGAAAAGTTCGTTTTACTTGTACACGAACGAGATGCTCTACGGAAGACATCGGATTACGAATATCGCAACATGGACAAACGCAGGAAATGATGGAATGAAATCGCAGAAGAAATGCTAGTACAAAACATATTGTAAACATGTGACATAACCTCACATATCTTATGGTTATGAACAGTCGTTCCTCTGTAGTAATGCATTTTCTAAAATTCGACCTTTTTGACTTTCAAGCAAAAGAAAGCAGAGCTCTCAGCAAGCAGTTGTAATCTTCTCGCTTCCATTACATGCCACTTCTGTGTCATTAATTCTCAACAAATTACCATCTCTTGTATGTAAATATTCAATTTTGTAATGAAAGGTCCTTTAGAAACGTGTAGACACTTTGTGGTGACTACACGTTTCTGGCATAGGGCTTCGGTTTTCTTTATTAAACGTACATAATTATTTGGTTCCGTTGGACTATCCTTTCTGCACTGAAACATGCCAAGCAACAAAAGTGTAAGTCCCCAATGACCACTTTCGCAGCAAAAGTCTTCGGTGTCAGAGGATCATTAAAGAAGGAAGAAGGAGAAAGACGATCACTTGGGGGTGTACACCTCTGGAGGCACGTCGGAGGGCGAGGTGATCGTGGGGACGGGGTGGGAGGGGGCGAGCATGTAATAGCGGCCGCGCGGATAAAGTTATCATCGGGTCGGATGAAGTTATTAAATAAATAAGTGAAGGCAACTCCCGCGGCCAAGGCGTCGGCGCGGAGCAGCCTGGTGTGGCATGGCGTGGCGTGGCGTGGCGTGGTGCGAGGGCGAGGCCGGGGCGGCGGCGAGGTGCTGTCGGCAACTTGCGCCATCCTAACTCGTTGCAAGTTCCGCCTCTGCTTACGTATTTATCCGAGCGTAGACGGGAGAGGGAGGGAGGCGGGGCGGCGGCGGAGCGAGATTGGGCTCGCTGACGAGCGCCCTGCATAATACACGCGTCCTGCCACACCCTCCTCCCACTCCCCCACCTCGTCCTACCCCTCTCCACCCCATGCCCAACCCCGGTTCTGACAGGCCGTAAACCCGCCCTTCTTTCCCGGTCGTCACCCCAGCTCCTTTCCCTTTCCACGGCCTCTTTACTGCCGCCACCGCCGGTTGTCTCGACAATTATCTCAGGAATTACCGTAGGGCCTCCTGATGTCGATGAAGGGGGAGTTCTTCCACGTTCCGCTACCCCTCTTCTCCCTCCTCACGCCGTAGCGCGCATTAACTTCCACGCCGCGTTCACAGAATTTGAAAAATTGCCGCAAACGCATTGCGTGGGCGGGAGAACACCGATATTGGCCGTCATGCATTGGCGTCATGCGCACGGCCGTCTAAACGCCCGGGCGCTCGACAAACGTCAGCTGAGCGCGCATCTCACTTCATGCGATCGTCCGTTGATGGCGGTATATTGACCGGTCCGATGGCAGCGGCTCAGCGAAATCGGTGACGTGTTGTAAGCCGCGCTGATGTCGCAGTGAAACGGGACCAAAGATACTTCGGAGGATGCGTTCCGATGGAATTTGTCGTTGACGTGGCGTTAAAACCGCAAATATTACATCAGACTTGTCGGGGTACGATAAAATGTCGGAAGTGTGACTTTGAAAACCTATTTGAAACACAGCTGAGTGGAACACGATATTTGCGGACTAGCGGGAATCCAATTTGCCTTTTTGAATGGAGAGGAAATAGGAAGAGAATGCCTGCGTAGAAGGAGATGGGTTACGTGGTGAAAGAAAGGAAGAAGTGAAATCACAAATAAAGAAGAAACGTTGCGCGAAAAGAAAATTGATTATTGAGAAAAAAAATCATTTTCATGAATTAAGAACGCACAATCAGAAAGTGATGAAAAATAAAATAACAAGGGACACTAAAATCACAAAAACTCATATTACTCTCCCAACGTGTATTCAGATTTAAATAGACAATTTTCCTATTTTGAAACAATATATTTTGTCAAATCAAGTCTTCGAGAAAGGAAATCATTTGTGTAATTACTTGAGGCATATAATATTATAACACGGTACGTGATGCATGTAATGATAACCAAAGAACATGCTCGTGTTCTACACTTGTATGCATGCTTTGCAGGGTACTGTGGGAAACAAGGATAAGGGATGAAAGATCACGTGCAGACAGTAGTCCACTTGTAAAAGTACTTCTCCAGCATTCGACTGGTATTGACGGAATAAACCACGAAAAAGTATTGAGCAGAGGAACAAGCCGCTAGAATGCTCCTCCAGACAAAGGTTGTGTGCAACCTAGTTTGCAGTTGTTTCGAAAATCCACCACCATCGGAACTTGAACACAAGGACCGCCCAATCAGAAACACTGCAGTGGCGACAATTGTTGCCCTGAGCCATCTTAGCCATCTCTTATTGAAAGGATCATCCTTTTTACATGCCGAGCAAAATTCTTATATCACACAAACAATACATTTTCTGAAAAGAAGAAAACTCTGAAATGCAGGGGATCAGCAAAAGAAGTCAACTCGCAGGGAATACTGTAGAGGGGAACCAGAGTAGGCCTTTAGGATGTTGCAGGGTGGGGGTGTGGGCGCCAGCGAAGCTCTTTTCTACCGGGAAGAGGGTCGCGCCCCAACAACCCTGGCAGCCGCCTCAGAACCATTCGCTCTGCCACCATCGCCATTTTTCTCCTCTCTTAACTTACAACCAGCGTTTTCGCCCCAGAAACCCCTCAAAAATATGCGCAAAGATCCCACATTTCACTACATCTCACACTTGCAATTCATCCATTCGCCCCACATCACCGAGTAGTCAACAGTTATCTTTGTTGGCCACCTCTGGTGTCCGCCGTGACATTTGTGTGCAATTCCGTGCCACAGCATTCCACAGTTCCACAACGCTCTCATATGTGATTCAACGTCGCGACGTAGGAATCTCTAACTTACGATTTTGCTGGTTTGCATTCTTGTCATTTCTGGTTGTAGAGCCCGCTTCAGCCTCTGACCCTCACCCGACGCTCGTTCTAGATCCAACGTTTCACCTGGAAGCGATCAGCGAAACCACGAAAAACCACCAGCGATCAGGGCAGTCAGCCTACAACTTTACTCCTGGCAGGCATCACAAGCTATATAAAGTTACGCAATGAGGCAGGCACATCTGCAGCACCCGACGGGTGTCGATCCGGCAGTCTCACAAGTGGTGTCAAGCTGTAAGACGTTACGTTCACGCTTGCCGCTATCGACATTGGTGGTCAGCAATCAGTTACTATATAAACTCAAAGAACATCAATTTTTCTTCGGAGTTTACATGTTTTTATACGGGTTCGAGTTCTGTCCAAAGTATTCATTGTCCCCGCGACGCATTCCACACGAGCGTGTCTTCGAGCGTCCCCGAGGACGTCTGTGTCATCCCTGGAACATCTCCTGGAAGCCCCTGGAAGCCATGTCGCATCGCACGGTACCCACATGGCACCCGGCGCGCGGCGGTACCCTCCGCAAATCTTCTCTTGGATCTTCGGAAACATTCAATTCCTTCGCGTGACTCGCGCTTAATTACTTGATCGCATCGCACCGCCTCCGCCGCTGCCCTCGTTCTGGGCGCCGCGCCCTCTCCACGCCGCCCTCTCCCTCCCGCTCCTTCTTCACTCGGCTGTACGCGTCGTCCCCTCAGTTAAATGAGTAGGAGATGTGGGGACGATAGGAGCCTTGGAGAAGCGAGGCGCCGCGAGGGGACGCCGGCGCGGCGTATCGCTTGCTTGGCGCCGCCCCCGTCGCCGCGTCCGGTGGTGCGGCTGCCGTCACCGCCGCTCCTCGTCCAAACTTCGCGCAGACTCCATCAAACTTGTTTTCAATTTCCCTGAACGCGCACTTGCGGGTAGGACAATAGGCAGAGGCGACGGCGCAAAGTGGCGGCAGGGCAGCGTGGAGGAAAGCGGCGGGGCGACGGCGCAACGGCCGTTGGCGGGATGTGGGAGTGGTACGGGCAGGGGACAAGCGGCCGAAGGAAGTGGGTGTGGTAGAACTCGTGATGACAGGAGTTGCAAACAAGAAGGGGGATGCACGCTGATGCTCGAGAGGTGCAAAGGGCAGTAACAGAGAAGGCCACGAATGACACGTGAGTGTTGTTAGGGAGTGGACGACGAACGGTAGTTCATTACAGAAGCGATGCAGGGCGCAATGAGTTACCGAAGGAGGCGACAGCCGACACGACGTACCAGGAAGTTGAAGGAAAAGAGACCGCAGGTGTGTTCGCAGATGCGGTACGGGTAAGAGGCAAGACCACACAGAAACACCACCTGGAGCCACACCGCGCGCCGCGCGGCACCGCGCCCGCCGGCCGTGACGCCCGCACAAAGAATGGCAGCGACGGCGATAGCAGAGCATTCTGACGGCTTCCGCCAGCGTCAGAGGTGCGGATAAACGCGTTTGGAGGCGACGGGTCCGAACCACCACCCCGTTTCGTCACTGCTAGCAAGATAATGCGCCGGAGATAGACCGGAAATGAGGAACCAAAGCGACATGGCACACAAACTAAATAGAGCAGCCAATTGTTTTTCCATAAGCCCGAACAGATAGAATCTTTAATTTATTTCGAGAGGAATGAAACTTCCATTCACGTTATCACGCTTTTGAATCGAAGACGATTAGTTGCTAATGATAATGCAAGACATAATTTAATGTCAGAATCTACGGATATAACGCAAATTATGTACTAAACCTAAGTGCTGCATGAATTTATTCGACACTTCTTGTAAAGAGAGAATTAAACTTACATGAGACAGCACTTATACATTTTCAGAAACTCGAAGAAAAAGTTCCAAAAAGTGTAATGGAAATAAGTATTATTTATGTTATGTCTACAAAATAATAACTTTCGTTCTTTCATTTAGAGGACAGGGTCCCATGGAATGGGTCAAATTATTGATTTTGTTGTTTTGGCTAAATAAATAATTCAAACACTCCTCTTTCCAAAAATGTTAACATTTTTCATTTAGAACGCCTGTAAGATCTTATTTAAATCTCCCAGTGCACATGAGCCACGCCCACTTATTTCCGTACACGGAGAAATATAGTATGTATAAAGCGTAATATACGAAGTACGAAGTTACGTAAAACGTTTACGAAGTTACGTAATAATGAGGAAAATTAATTTCGAAATTTCAACGGAAATACCCTTTTTGTGGTCCCCTGATACCCAAAAAGTGTTTCTTTTCAAGACGTCCGTCCGTCCGTCAATCTGTGAACACCATTAGCGCCTAAATCATAAGTACGATTTCATCCAAAATGGATATTCCCCGGTCGATGTGGTTCCATTCGCGGGGCCGCGATTTTCAAAAACTTTCTTCAAAATTTGGGGGTATTTCACATGAAGCCCCTCAAACAGTTTCCAAATTTTCTTAAAACTGCTTCATTTTTTAAAAAAATCTCTGTTGTGTAGAGTAAAATAACTTATAAAAAGCGGCAGGTTGGCAGGGCACTGTGAAGGTTAACATTAAATTTTCGAAAATTGCCAAAATTTGATTTTTTCCCGCGTCTTCCTACAGTTACAAAATTGAAAATGGAGATTTTCCCTTCAAATACTACATTTTTTAAAATTTTAGTAGTTTTCGCACAATACTGCGTGCAATATTTGCAATTTTAAAAAATTACAAAAACAAGATTTTCTCAAAAACCGCTCCAAATGTCTTCAAACGTTTGGTAGGGATAGTGACAAATGTACTCTATTAGATGACATAAACGCCAATTCCTCTATTCTTTTGTTTTTTCAAATATTGCAAAAATGTAATTTTTTTACTTTTCTTTTGCTTTGTTAATATTTACATTAGCGGCGATTTGTTGACATTATTATATTAATGAGTGCATGTGCTATAAATAATCTCAAGTAAAGTTTCTCGAGAACCCAACCATTTTCTGTGAAAACTAGCTCAAAATTCCGCATTTTCAAAAACGCTCTAACGCCATTTTCTCACAAATGGCTCCAAATTTTTTCTTCAAACTTTTCGAACGAATAGTGCTAATCGCACTCTTCAATATGACGTAAAGTTCATTTTGGGATTTTTTTTGTTTTTTCAAAAATTACACAAATGTAATTTTTTTTGAAAAGTTTCCCAAATCTTTAATATGTACATTACCAGCAACTTGTAAACATTGGTAAACTTGTGAATGTTACAACAGCGATTTGAATATACAACAAAAGTTTGAATTCAATTCATCTACAAAATTGAAGACAGATTTGTTCTCTATAGTTCTTTCGTTAAGACTATTTCAGTATTATTTCGTTGCTAGAGTAATTTCGTTCTTTCGTATATACTATTTAAAAACTTTAAATTGTATACGATGTCAAAAAGGAGAAAAAAGCAGAATTACAACAGTTGATCGCCCTAATGAGATCACCTCACTTTAATCAAAATTACGTCTTTAATGTCTTTTAAAAGTGTATCATCATCATATAGTATATTATTTCTGTAATTATTTCCGTAAAATAAAACATTAGAATTGAAAGATTACTAATAATTTTAAAAAACAGAATTAACATTTTGTGAAATGAATGAAAAGGAAAATAAAATAAGGGGTGTTAAAGCATTTTTATATTACAGTAATTTTGAATCTGCGCAAGAAAGTGGATGAAATTAAATTGAACTTGTGAAAAAAAATTAAAGAAACATGAAATGTATGTTGAGCCGTTCCTTACCTGCTGCCTGATAGCCACAAAACGACTACGTAGGTTTGGATTGGCCAAGCGGCTTAAGTTCTTTTCCCCTATTTTCTTTTCCATTTCTTTCATTTCACAAAATGTTAATTAGTTTTTTTTTCAATTATCAGTAATCCCTCAAACCAAGGCCGTCTAGAATAGAAGGCCTGCTCCTTCGCCGAATGACGTCACGAAGGGTGGCTGGGAGGAAATGCATGCTGTCCAAGTTTTCAACAGAGATCTAGTTCTTAAAATCGCATGGAAACCCAAACCCATACTTGTTTAAAATAACACGACGAAACATTAAGCCTTCTTGATGCTATAAGAATTTATTTTAGAGTTATTTGTATTAAGGTATTCCGATACTGTACAATTTTCGGACACGTAAACGAACATAATTTTTGTACATGCTACCTTATTTATAAATAATATAAGATTTTGTATAATTCATGAAACAATTTTGCTGCCATAATTGATATTCATAGGAAATTAAGTACCTTCATGATAACAATTCTATTTATTTATTTCCTGCTCTATTTCTTTCAATTTGTCTACTTTAATTTAATATGGAAGTTAGTAGTACAGCTAGTAGTAATGCATTTATCAGTTATTTCTCTGATGGCCGCATTAGTAATTAATAATAGTTGATTATATTGTAAGAAACAGTAAAATATTCACAGGCAAGTTAATGAAATTCCAGCTGCTGAAAAATAAGAAGAGGAAGGAAGGAAAGCAATATTTTATTCAGAAAGTACTCCAGCAGATTATGTAAAACTTTATGAGATTATTCAAGACACAAATCACATTGGAAATACATAAAAATTGTTTCGGACGCTTTAAATTGACTTTAGTGTCTTCCTATTTTGCACTCAGTTTTGTGACCTTGCGTCTTATATTCCTGATACCACTATACTTATAACTGAACATTCCTAATTTACAGTGTTTATTTAACAAACTCTTTAGATACACAAAGTTCTATTAAAGTGAGCAGAATTTGTTCACAACTCCCAAGCCGTGTTTTTCATTAATCGGATCTCCGTCTCTCACATAAAGCCTTTCAATAAACTTCTTTGATTTTCATGCTTCAGGAACTTAATTCCAAAATTTTCGGATATCAATGTCTGAAACACTTGGTGAGTCTTCATCAAGTACTGAGGCTGTTCACTAAGATAGAAGAGTACGCATCTTTCACATTTAGTATATATCTCGACACCATCTCCTCTTACTGCCTTGTTCTGGTAGAGAATAAATTTTGAGCCGAAGTGTTTTACACACACAGACAAGTTCTCTGAGGGGACAAAATCTTTCCTATTTGTTTTCTCACACTTCTGTCACAGAGCAGGATTGTGTGGAAGTTTCAAAGTAGAAACGCCTTCCGTCGATCCATCATAATTCGATCAACAGCACGGTTCACTTCACTTTATATTTTTTATATTTTTCTCCTGCCTAATTTTCAAAACACCTTCCTTTTAGGATAGTTTGCAAGTATTCACTGAAAAAAATGCAGGGTATAATAGTATAACCAAACATCCAAGTGCAACAACAAAACATATTAAATAAAATATTTGATAATTGCACCACATACTTAAATCACACAATATTGAAGTAGACATACCTTGCTTTCTCGAAGATAATGGACGAAGGAATTTTTTATGCAGGAAACCGTGCACACAATTAATACTGAATTATTAAAACATTTGTTCGCATCTAAACTTTCTTACAATGGCTAATTAGCTAGAATATACTAACTCGATAACATACGGAAACGAAAAATGTTCAGCCACCGATTGTGACGTCAGATCACGTGACATTTACATTGGCTCAGGCCTTCTAATATACTCTTCTAGACGGCCTTGCTCAAACCTAATGAATTGTTTTAATCTCTTATTTTAATTGTTTAAATAATTGTTTGTTATTTTTCTTGTACCAGAAACTGATGATGATGGCTAAGCCATCAAAAGCTGCTCTTGAAATAAATAGCATTGTTGGCAACGACAAGACATGTGGTCATTTAATTTACCAAATTCTTCACACGAACATGGATATTGTTAAAGCAATTTTATTTTATTTAATTTTATTTTATCGTAATGACTTAATTGTTTAATGTCATCACTGAAATTTTTTTGTGAAGCAACATACATTATGTTATTTTTCAGATTACTAATCATTAAGCTGCGGATTTATAGGCACGAAAAACTGGAGATATAGGCAGGCAAAATGGGCATTTAAAAATGTAAAATAGGCACTTACAAATGCAAAATAGGCATTTAAAAAGGCTCTAATTTTTACTTTCCCGTATACGTACGTATATACGGAGTAATATACATAGTATAGGAAAAGTTATGTAATGCTACACGAAAAAATGGTGAATTTTCGGCAGAAACAAAATTTGTTGCCGAGCCCTGATAACGAAAAAGTGGATACATTCAGTTCGTAAATTATGAAAAAAAAATCCCCTAATACGTAATGTAGCGACAGTCCTTATATTACACGTCCTTGATGCAGAAAAAACCTTTTGAAAACAAAACACCCGTCCGTTCGTCTGTTCGGTGTATGTGAAAACACTAGCGCCAAAACTATTCATAGGATTTTTTCCAAATTAAAGAAACCCCCCTGTCCATCTGGCCTGAGTGTAAGAGCTTCCAATGACTTTAAATTAAGTGTTTTGAAAACTCAAGAATGTTCGGTGAAAAAGAGCTTCAAAGGGTATAGCGGAATAAGAGAGGTAAAATTGGCCCTGGACCAAACTAGAAGAGGATGATACTATCTTATTCTTCACCCAAAATAACCTAGAAATACAAATTTTTATAATTTTTTATCTTACTATAGTGTCATAATATCGAAAAAGTTTCTCACCCTCCTCTCACTTTTGACGCTAAATCTAGGCGTCTTCTTTAGACAATGTTCTAAGATACACTAATTTATTTTGATATTTTTGATACTTACGACCAACATAAGAGACAATTTTCACTGAAAATCTTTCTTTTTAAATTTTTTTACAAGTTTTTTTTAGAATTTCATGTTGATTTAGGGGGAAAAATGACTATTTTCATTGGATTCCTAGTCAAAAAATATAAAAATAATCGACTGATTGATCCAATTTCACTTTATGGTCAACCTCTCTTTTCAAACTTAGAAATGCATCAATTTCAGTTTTATTGTTTGTGCTTAATAAACTGTCATTGAGGAATTTACAACAGGAGGGGAAACTCTCGCTGTTTGAGAGTATGGACTAGAGGATTCGCTAGCGTCGTTTCCATGTGGCGACATCTATTTTAAGGTACATGCGTAATTTCAAACGCTGCTACGGTAATTTGCTCATCAGGTAGCAGTGCGAGCTTATGAACCATCTACCATTCATTTCATCCTCGAATTTAATTTCTTGCTGAAGAAACGGCGATGCTCATGGCAACGTGTTTGTATGTGACATTTCATTTGCGAGCTTTTCTTTGGGCGGTGTACGTCAAGTGTTGCAGATGTCAATGACTAAATGTTGGGCCCAAGGATGTGCCAATGTTGTTCGGCAGGATAAAGGAAATAAAGTTTCTTCAGGTTTTTCTCCGAGACGGGAAGATGAGTGAAATATTTTGAGTTATGATGAGTTTCTATGATTGAACGGTATTTCCGTCTAGTATTGTGCTACTTCATGTATCGTTCCGAACATTTGAGATACCTTAAGTCATTATTTTATAGGCCTAAATGTTAATAGTGTACCACCTTGATGCTTGAGAATTTCGGGTGTGGTGTTCCTGCATTGCATTTTTCAAATATATGCTTTCATTATAGGTGACCCAGAGGCACCAATTCTGTAACCTGAAGCATAGAATCCAATCAGCGGGAGAAGAAGAGATCTGAATCACATGAAAATATCCTTGAGTAGTTTACTTGAATACCACTGATTCATAGGCAAAGGGCAAATAGGCAAAGCAACGGTAGTATTCCAACCTGAATAAATAGGTTTTTATTTATACACATTTTTTCACTAGCTTTCCACAACAAATGAATACTCCTTTGCAGTCCTTTTTGTTGAATTTAAGCTTTTAAAACTTGCCAGTTTATTACCCTCCAATTACATGGTTTGAATGAAAATGTGATGAATTACAAGAGTGAGTATGTGTTTTAAACTAATAATATTCATATTAGGATATGTAGTGTCTTCAAACTATACTGCAGATATTGAAGAGGTTAAAAGATCAGGAGGTCTGAATTACTTGTTTCTGGATGTATATCTATGATTAAAAGAATATCTTCTCCTATCTACAATCTAGTGGAAAGAATTTCTGTAGATTTGTAATAATTTTTAATGGTGTTGTCAAAATAATTGACTGTGTATGTAATTCAATAACTACACATTCAAAAATCACCATTTAATCAGGATTAATAAAATGTAGAAATATCTTACTGTTGTTGTTACAGACTTTATACGATTTCCCAATGTGCGTGCTTTAAGGTTCTTACGGTTCCCTTAAGGTTCCGTCCTTTAAGGTTCTTACGTGAATGTTAGGTTTAATTAAAATATTTTTAACTATTGAACATGAATTATCACAAAAATACAGGTAATACACGCAAATATACCGGTAGATATTATTTTCCTTGCAAGAAAGTGTCATAAATGCAGTGTTTGATTCTTAGCTCAATTGATAGAGTTGCCTGCATAACAGAAATCATGAACTCGGATCAAAGAGGTACCAAATATTTCCTCTTAGTGACAATTTATTTCTAGTATCATTATGTGGGGTATAAACAGTTTCTTAGTAATGACATAAATTGATTCTAAGACAAACTACATCTCATCCAAGATGTAAATAATTTTATGTTGATATGAAACCATTTCTGCCAATTTTACCGCTTATACAATTGATTTGTTTTGTGTTATATTATGAAAAGATGGTGGAGATACAATTATAATTTTATTAACACAGATACTAGATTTGTACGTCAAAATCTATTTAAATAGTAATTTGATGGTGTCTACAATGTCAGATTTTTCTTCTGTATCTGTATTGTACCTCTGTGATCATGTAAGATTGTTTTCAGAATAAATTTTATGAATACTATACAGAAAAAAGTTTGTTTTTATTAGTTGCCAATTTATTCTTCCCTTGCTCAAAATATTTTGTATTTTTTATACAGCGCGCAAATATCAGAGTACGTACTTTAATATGACGTAAAGTTTATTTTGAGTTATTTTTTTGTTTTTTCAAAAATTATATAAATGTAAATTTTTCAAAAGATCTCTCACATCTTTAATATGCACATTATCCGCAATTTGTAAAGATTATTATATTTGTGAGTGTAAGTGCTTCAAATAACTTCAAATAAAGTATTTTGAAAACTCAAATATTTTCTGTGAAAATGAGCTTCAAATTTCGCATTTTTAGTAGTGCTAAAACGCCATTTTCTCTTAAACGGCACATAATTTTTAAAAGAAAATTGCCATTTACGGCTAGGTTTTTGTGATCTTTAATATTCTAAAATTAATATTTCCGTTCTGCCAATAGGAAACCGAAAAATTAAGAAAATGACAAAAAAATGTACTTTTGGCGGTGATAGATGGTAGCTGGCAAGAAAGAGTATGTGACAATTCCGAATAGCTAGTGAAGACCCAAGAAAATAGAAAACTAATACGGGAAAGTCTGTGCCATTCTGTAGCACCACTAGTTAAAACTCTGTTTTTCGATATCTGAAGCGTATGACATGTCAAATCAATCGTTATCTAGAGTATGCCGGTATGAACCAGTTTAAATAACATGAGTATTTTAACGTTAAATTGAAATACAATATAACCAGAACTCATGCGATGAACTTACATATCCTTAATGGTTCCGAAATTATTATTATTTTCTCGTCTTACGAATACTTCGTAAGAAGAGAAAATCATGTAATCGTGCGCCGGAAAACGGGGAATTTTCGCCAGAAAAACTCTTATAGCAGGAGTCATGTAACGAAAAAGTGGATAACACTGTTGCTAAAGTTAAAAAAACTAGTGGCGCTATAGAATATCACGGACTTATTCGGATATCTTAGTTTTCTACTTCTTTTTTACTGGTAAATGGTACTTGTTTTTTTGTTATAAATTATGATGTTCCCAGATACCTTCCCTGAGCGCCTGAAGAACATTTTTTTACATTCTCTCGATATTTTCGTTTCCAAATGCGAGAAATGAAATCATCATACCTTATTACTATTTTATAAGTGTAACAGTATGCCTACCCATTGTGGTCGCAACCGTCAATCAGCGAGGATTGATTCAGGTCTTCCGAGGGAAGCTTCGGCGGTTCGTGTCCTGGTCGCTGAATATTATTTGTCAAAATTCTCTGTTGTCAGAGGAAATAATTGAGAATTCTATAAACATGCGGTGCTAGTGTAGCGTAGTAGTGCCGGTTTGTTAACTTCTGAGTATCGGATTTCAAGTCTCGGTACGGAAAACTTTTGCTGGTAGAATACACTTTTGCTGTTTATGAAGCATTTAGGACCATATAAAGAAGCGGTGCGAGAAAGTATGTGCTGTGAAGCACCACTAGTTTAGTAGTAGGAAATGGTGTGGTATTTACGATGCTATCAATGAAATCAATATTTGATGTAGGCTCCTCATCGTAATAGTTTATTTTCGCATAAAGCTTTTTCGGCCGCATTGCGGCCATCTTCAGTGCTACAAAATAATGATAATAATAATAATAATAATAATAATAATAATAATAATAATAATATATCTAAATTACAAAAAATTTAAAACTTTTAAAGAATTAAAAACTTTCAAGAATTGGATTTTAAAGAGATGTAAAATGTGAAATGGACATATAGATTTTTTAAAAATGACAAATGAAAGTTAAATAAAATAAATGGAATCTATTACAAATAATATTATGAAGCAAACTGGAGTGAAATAAAAGTATAATATAAAATGTGTAGATGGAAACATAATTTAGAATACAAATGTACATTTTGAAAAGAGGTGAAAATAGAAAATGAATAAATATGTAACTAAATAAATAAATGAATTAATAAATTTAGGTGAGCAAACTGACATACCTCTTAGAGGCGGCTGTGGGCCTCAGTCCAGACAGACAGCGAAGGGCGAAGGCATTGTACGCTATTTAAAGGAAACGTTCAATGGAGGTAGGGGAGAACGCGGGTTTTTTTCTAGGAAATGGCCATTGCGGGAAAGGCCCCGGCGGGTGGCGGAAAAGAGGCAGGCAGAGGGGTTAATGTGCTTTGGAAGCGGCCAGTTTCAGAAGAGGGGAGAGAGAAGGAATCTGTTCATTTAAAATAGTGTGTTGGGGATTGTTTAATAAATTATTAATGTGTATTGCTTCTAGTTTAAGTCTATGTGTGTATCTGTTTTCAATTTCTAAAATTTTGACGTCGGTGTCTGCATTGAACGAGTGTCCTTGTTCTAATAGATGGTTGGCAAAGTGTGAATGTGTGGTTTTTTGTGTGAGAGCTTGTCTGTGTTCTTTGATCCTTTGTTTAAAGGATCTTCCGGTTTGGCCAATATATTTAGCATTGCAACTACCACAGGAAATGGAGTACACCCCATATGATAGAGGCTTGGGGATCGGATCTTTGTTGTGGGAGAGTGTGGTGTGGAGACAGGTTGGTGTGCTGAATGTGACGTGTATGTCGAATTGACTGAGCTTTTTGGCAATTTTGAGTGACAGTGTTCCAAAGAAGGGGATGGTGTATCTGGTGTGCGTGTGTGTTGTGTGCGTGGAAGTCAGTGAAGTTAATGTTTTTGTGTTAAGGGAGATAGTTTTTCTTTTGATAAGGTTGTCAATAAGACAGTCGTTGTAGCCATTATTGGTAGCTATTTGTTTAATGATAAGAATTTCTTTCCTGATGTTCTGGGGGGAGAGAGGAATTGAGAACAATCTGTGAACCATACTATGGAATGCTGCGTGTTTGTGAGAGGGTGGATGTTGTGAACGGTTATGAATTACTGTGTCGGTGTGTGTCGGTTTCCTGTATATGTCAAAAGCGTGTCTGTCATTCACTAAAGTGATGGATAGGTCTAGAAAGTTAAGGGTTCTGTTCTCATTTTCCTTCTCTACTGTAAATTGTATATTAGCATGTATAGAATTAAGGAAGTCAGTGAAGTTTTTCAGTTGTCTGTAAGTGCCGGTCCAAAGTACTATGATGTCATCTATGTATCTATACCAATATGTTACATTTTTTAACTGAGGGTGTCCAGAATTAAAAATTTGTTTCTCTAGGTTGTCCATAAAAATGTCTGCTAGTAGTGGGGAAAGTGGGGACCCCATAGGTAGGCCAGAAGTTTGAGTGAAAAATGTATTGTCAAATTTAAAGTAATTTATGTCTAAACAGAGAGATATCAGGTTGTACAGCTCATTTTTTATAGGAATTGGACTCAAAGAGTTATCAAGGATGTCCCGTAGAATATGTTTGCATTCCGTGGTCGGGATGCTCGGAAAAAGGTTCGTCACGTCTAAGGAAATCAGTTTGCCATTGGGTGGCACAACTACGTCTTTGATCTTGTCTACTAGATTGATACTGTTGTTGATAGTGTGGGAGGGAGAGAATTTGATGTGTTTGGCAAAATCTTGGTTGAGTTTCTGTGCGAGTCTGTGTGTAATGGAATTGGTGTATGAAACGACAGGTCTTATCGGTGTAGAAGGTTTGTGAATTTTCGGTAGGCCGTACAGTCGAGGTGGAAGTGGATTAGGGGGGATGATTCTGTTAGGGGCGGGGAAAAGAGCTTTGGATTCTGCAAGTTCTTTTTTGATGTCGCACAAGTGTTTGTTCGTGGGATCTTTTTTAATAGGTACGATGTTGTTATTGTTTATGAAGTCGGAAATTTTTTGGTGATAATCAGATTTGTCCAGAATGACTACAGAATTTCCTTTGTCGGCTTTAGAGATGAGTAAATTATTGTTATCTATTTTCTGTTTTAAACTGTGTTTAGTGGAAGACTCTGACATTGTGTTCATGTGTGAGTGATGGGTGTGTTTTAATTCCTGTTTGATGTTGTGTGTTATATTGTGTTTCAATTCATCAGAATTGGGGTGATAGCTAATGATATTGTCTATCTGTACGCATAGAGTTTTAATTTCAGAATGAGTTGGGGGGTGTGGAACAGAATATTTTAGGCCTTTGTTGAGGAGGGAAACTTCTTCTTCGGTTAGTACACAGGAGGAGAGGTTGATGACACGGGGGTGGAATTTTTGATTATGAATATTGTTGGTCGAGTTATGACATGGAGGGTGTGACGAATTGTTTAGAGCGCGAAGGCGTGTCAGTTTGCTCACCTGAATTTGTTTCCGGCGACTGCAGATCTTGAAGACCCTGCTCCTTATGGTGTTCTGCAGCGTGTCCCATTCCATTGGATGTAATGATGATGTAAGCTCTCCTTGGGTCCAGTAAAGATGTTGTGAGAGACGGTCGCGAGTAGCATACCATCTCTTCTTTTCCGACTGTAGCCACGTGGTTCGGCCAGCAGCAAGGGCTTTTTTCGCCGCATGAGAGTTGGATTTGGTTTTCAGTGAAATAAATTTAGGGGTTAATTTCAAAATTAAACATTGGCTTAAAAACCAAATGTGGAGATTTGCTACCAAGAGAATTTTAGAGAATATTTGTAGAAATCAGACACCATATTGGCTAAGCCAGCCGTCATAATAGTAGGAAATGGTGTGGCATTTACGATGCTATCAATGAAATCAATATTTGATGTAGGCTCCTCATCGTAATAGTTTATTTTCGCATAAAGCTTTTTCGGCCGCATTGCGGCCATCTTCAGTGCTACAAAATAATGATAATAATAATAATAATAATAATAATAATAATAATAATAATAATAATAATAATATATCTAAATTACAAAAAATTTAAAACTTTTAAAGAATTAAAAACTTTCAAGAATTGGATTTTAAAGAGATGTAAAATGTGAAATGGACATATAGATTTTTTAAAAATGACAAATGAAAGTTAAATAAAATAAATGGAATCTATTACAAATAATATTATGAAGCAAACTGGAGTGAAATAAAAGTATAATATAAAATGTGTAGATGGAAACATAATTTCAAATCAAAATTAAATTTAAATTAAATTTAAATTAAATTTAAATTTAATTTAATTAAATTTCAATTCAAAATTATGTTTCCATCTACACATTTTATATTATACTTTTATTTCACTCCAGTTTGCTTCATAATATTATTTGTAATAGATTCCATTTATTTTATTTAACTTTCATTTGTCATTTTTAAAAAATCTATATGTCCATTTCACATTTTACATCTCTTTAAAATCCAATTCTTGAAAGTTTTTAATTCTTTAAAAGTTTTAAATTTTTTGTAATTTAGATATATTATTATTATTATTATTATTATTATTATTATTATTATTATTATTATCATTATTTTGTAGCACTGAAGATGGCCGCAATGCGGCCGAAAAAGCTTTATGCGAAAATAAACTATTACGATGAGGAGCCTACATCAAATATTGATTTCACCACTAGTTTAATTAATTTATTACTTCCTGTTCGAGAATTTGTCTTTCAGGGCATTGAAATTTACAATATATGGACAGTATTTTTGGTCACTAACAGTTACCTCTGTAAGAGGACTTATGAAGGTAAATTTCTAAGAATTAGACAAATATATAAGACTAAGAAACACGGAAAAGAAGAGAAAATAAATAAAATTACGGAGGATGAAATTTATCTTTAGGAAATTTGGAATTAATTCTACGAGGAAAGGGATAAGTTTTACCAAGATTAAAAAATTGTGCATGGTATAATGTAGGAAGAGTATTAAAAAATTGGAACTATAATTTTTAATCAAATCATAGATTGTAGGGAGATTTAGTTCATTGTAAATTTGTGTATTGGGAATAAACCAAGGTGCATGTAGAATTTTTCCAAAGAATTTGTTTTGAATAATTTGACGTTTTTGTATATTTGATTTTGCTGCATTTGACCATACTGGACGAGCATAAGTTAAAGTAGGTCTAATAATTAGAGTGTATATTAATTTAGCAGTTTTAACACGGAGAGTTGAGTTATTATTTATGAGTGAATTAAGTTTATGTATTTTAATGGTAGTTTTTTGTATAACATTTTAATATGAATTTTCCAGTTTAGTTTTGTGTCTAAATGGAGATCTAAATATTTAATAGATGAAGAGGAAAAAAACCCAAAGAAAAAGGAGTGTTATGAATGAGAAGGGGAGGAGGGGTTATTGGCTTACATAACGTAAATATTTTGGCTAGGCATTTATCCTTATTGATTTTGATTTTCCAATTATTGGCCCACACCGAATAATGATTAAGATCTATTTGAAGTTTATTTCTGGCAAAAAAATATAAGTGCTGTTTTATTTGCAAAAAGTGCTAATTTACAGCGAATTTTGGAATGTCGGATAAATAAATATTGAATAGAAGAGGAGAAAGACAAGAACCTTGAGGGACCCCAGAAGAGTTGTTAAATTTTTGAGAGAAGGAATTATTATATTTAACTATGAAAGTTCTGTTAGATAGGAAATTTTGAATAATAGTTTTAAGATAAACAGGAATACCTACAAGATGAAGTTTATGTATTAAACCATCGTGCAAAACTCTGTCGAATGCCTTTTCTATGTCAAAAATATTGCAAATGAGTGTTCTTTTAAATGTAAAGAATTTTCTATGTGTTCAGTAATACGCAAAAGCTGATGAAGAGTAGCATGTTTGTGCGTAAATCCACATTGTGAGGGTTGAATAATGTTATTTTGAGAAGTGAATGTATAAATTCTGTGAAGTGATAATGAAGAAAGTAAACTAATGAGCCGGTAATTTGAAGGAAATCTTGGGTCTTTCTTTGGTTTACAAATAGGGATAAATATAGCTGATTTCCAAATATTAGGAAAATAGTGAAAACGAAGAGACGAATTCAAAATATTAGTGAAATAGATTTATTTCACTAATAATAGAAATAGAAGAATGGATTTATTACCTAAAAATTTCAGTGATTTGTTAGTAATTAGATCAAATCCAGTTGATTTGCGAATTTTTTATAATATTATGAACTTCAATAGGGGATATAAAAGGAATAAGTTGTGGAATGTTTTAATTAGGAAGGGAAAGGAAGTGGGTTATATGATTGTGAAGTTGAGTATTATGTATTGGATTAGTAATAAAAGAAGAGTGGATGAGAAAGCCTAGTAATTTAAGTGTCTCAGTATCATTTAGGCTAGTGTAGGAAGAGTCTCATAGGACAGGAATGAGTGTTTTGTCATTATGAAGTCGTTTAATTCTAGACCATAATTGTTTAGATTGAGGGTGTATTTGCTGCAGAAAGTTTTGATATTGATGAAATTTAAATAAATGTATTCTAGACTTATATTGTTTATTTAAGTTCGCCTTGGAAACAACTTGGTCATTGGCGACCACATTTACAAAAATACAAATTACAAAAATACAAGTTAATTACAAATTTACATGATTATCACATTCAAGAGGTACAAGTACATTAGAGCTAGAGGGTTAATACAGTTTGTACATGAAATTGACACGTTGTATATAATCAATTGCTAAATACAGTTACCAAGCTTAAATTTGTTCAGGAGTTAAATGATTTTTATGCATCCAGAATAAGAATTGAAAATACAGTGGAGATCATTATTAAGATTTAGGTTTCTTCTGTCCGTCGCCATCTCATGGCAATCAACAATAAGGTGCTTTGTAGACACAGGCAGTCCGCAGTTTGGGCACGGATCAGGAATAGTCTTTTTCAAAAGGTGGTTATGGCTAAGGTAAAAATGACCTATTCGCAGTCAGGTTATGATCATTTGCTGTCTTCTGCTAAGGTTAAGGGATGTAATGGGAGATTCCTCAATGTTCTTCCTAACTACTTGTAATTTGGAGGGTGACATTTTCCAGTTTCGGTCCCAAAGCTTGACCGCGGGTAGGAGGTACTTATTAAGGTTAGGGAGTGAGCCACCTGCTTTGGTCTCATTTTCTGGAAGAGAGATTGCTGCTTTCGCTGCTGCGTCCGCTTCTTCATTGCCCTGGATACCTATGTGGGAAGGGAGTCAAGCAATTGTGATGCGGTATCCTTTACAGAAAGCGCTTTTCTTGGATTTCTTGGATCAGGGGGTTCAAAGAATGGCGGTTGCTGAAGGCGGATAGAGCAGATAATGAATCAGAAAAAAAACAATCTCTGGGTTGGATGGTCTTAGGATGCTAATGTCTATAGCTTTGATAATAGCCCAGGCTTCACATGAGAATATGGAATAGAAGTCTGCGAGACGATAAAGATACTTAAGGGGTGGGTTGATGGAAATAACAGCTCCACTAGCTCTTGAATGTTGCTTGGATCCATCCGTGAAAAATTGGCTATGCTTTACAAATTCGTGCTGAAACTCCAAGATTAATTGCTTAAGGATACGTTTAGGGAGATCGGGATTTGTCAGTTTAGTTGCTCCCGTGTTTATTGGCAGAGAGAAATGGACCCAAGGGGGAAGGGGATTGAGTTTCCTCTTCATGATATCATGCGACATTATGCCAAGTTCATTTCGGTACTTAGTGAGTCTAACACTTAGCGGTTTAGGATAGTTAGGATGATTTGCATATTGGAAGGGTTTGGAAAGGTTACAAGTATACTTAAGTGTGGGATTTGGAGGGCAACAATGGGTTGAGTTAGCGAATTTTAAGCCATCTATCGCCGCCCAAAGTACATCTTTTTTAACATTTTCCTAATTTTTTTGATTTCCTAATGGTAGAACGGAAATATTAATTTTAAAATATTAAAGAACACAAAAGCCTCATCCTAAATGGTAATTTCTTTTAAAAGTTTGCAGCCGTTTTTAATAAAATGGCGTTTAAGAGTTACTAAATAGGCAAAATTTGCAGCTCTTTTTCAGCCAGATCGATCGGGGAGTATCAATTTTGGAGAAAATCGGCTGAGCGGCTTAGTCACTAGCGTTGTTCACAGACAGACAGACGGACAGACGTTTTGTTTTCAATTTTTTTTTTGGTATCAAGGATCCACAAAATAGGGATGCTGGCTGCACCACGTGTTAGGATTTTTTTTCTTAATTTAGCAACTGAACTTATCTACTTTTCGTTACCAGCGTCCTGTAATAAGTGTTTTTCTGCCGAAAATCCACCGTTTTTTCGCGCAGCATTACAAAACTTTTCCCTTTCGTGGGCCGTGGGAAGCAGGCTTCCCACTTCGCAAATATCTCCCAGTTCCCTTCTGAAGCGTTCTTACTTCCAATGCCAAGTACTGTAATCTATCTTTGACTATTGAAAACGTTTCTGCATAGTGCCATTTCCGTGATTGTTGAGTTCGGAGGTCGCGTGGGGTAAAGTGTGAATGATCAAGCATTGTCGTGAGCGTACTTCGACTAGTGTTCATGGATTATCGTTCTTTTCTTATGTTTTGAGGTACGTGAGAAGGTGTTTGTTTATTTTGTCATTTAGTTAAATGTTTGAGTAATGATTAATTTGATGTTCTATACATTTTTGCCGGGTAACCTGTGTATAAATCATAATGATTTTTTACGTGCGAAAAGTAGTTCCCATGTTATTTTCTTGGCATATTATGATTTTATACAAACAAGTTGTGAAGGGTTATTTGATAGTATTTGTACTCTAAATACAAAAATTTAACTTATTGTGCTGATTACGACATTGCCTGAATATCTAAGTTTATCCCCAATATATAAATTCCTGTTATCGTATGCGAATTCATTTTGCAGACTTAGTAGTTTCTTGTTTATTTTTGTTCATTTTCTGGGTACTTGTGCTTACAAATGTCTCGTTTTATGAATTTGGATAATTCTAAGGATGTTGAAGAAGTTTTAGATATTTTATACTCTCTACCTGATGAAAGTGACTCTGAAACAGAAGGGGATGAAGGAGCCTTTGAAGAACTAAATGCACCAGATGATAGTTTAGGGAGCACTTCAAATTATTCAGCGCGTGATGTCTTGATAAATATTGATGCCACAGATAATGACCCTGAGTCATTCTTGCCTTCCGGTAATTGCAGTGCAAATGTACTTAGCGAATCAGAGAGTGAAAATGAAGAGGAGTGGGTCACTGATTGCTCTTATTTCACTAGCGTAAAGTGCTCATTTCAAGCCAGAAATGAAGGTACGACCAAACATATTTTCAGCAGCAACGGTAAAGAAATAGAATATTTTTTAAAATGTTTGATGACAATGTAATTGAATTGATAGTCAATGAAACTAATCTATATGCAAATCAGACTAGAACAGCGTATAATGGCAGGATAAAAAGTCGTTCAAATAATTGGACTGATACAAATATCGAGGAAATAAAGGAATTTATTGGATGTCTAATAATAATGGGCATCCACCAGTTGCCAGCACTCTCTAATTTTTGGAGTTCCGACCCTCTTCTGCGCGTTGATGCAGTTGCACATGTTATGACCAGCAAGCGTTTCAAGAAGTTGGTAGAGAATATCCATTGCAATAACAATGAGACACAAAAGCCTCGTGATCACATCGATCATGACTAATTACACAAGATACGACCACTTATTGAAAAACTTCTACAAAATTGTAGAAATAATTATGACCCTTCCTCTTTTTTATTTGTGGATGAATCTATGATTCCTTTCAAGGGTAGGTCATCAATGAAACAGTACCTGCCCATGAAACCAGTAAAATGGGGATATAAGTGTGGTGCTTGTCAGATGCCAACAGTTATTACATAATGAATTTTGACGTTTACACTGGCAAAAGCAAGCACAAAAGGGAGTTGTCACTAGGAGAAAGAGTTGTCATAGAGCTTACCAATATATGCAAACAAAATTCATTGGTAGCATTTGACAGGTTTTCAAGACTACGAAGCTGATGTCGCAGCTCTTGAAGAAGGGTGTTTTTTCATGCGGCACTGTAAATACCAATAGGAAGGACTTGCCTAAGATGATGAAAGAAAATAACAAATTATTGAGAGGGGAATTTCAGTTGAAAATAAATGGAAAATTTCTGCAGTGAAGGGGATGGATAACCAGCCTGTGACTTTCCTCTCTACCTTTCACGACCCAAGGGAAACCACTATTATACTGCGATTTTTGTAGGAAGAGCTCTCAAGATAACTCAAATCCCATCTTCGCGATGGAATATGTCACGGCATTTCGTATCATTCACAGTCGTTCCGCTAGATTTCGCACGATCGCGACCGTATGAAGCAGTGCTTGCGATCATGCGACTTCTACCGGCAAGACCGAGAAAAGACGCGAAATGCCGTGACATATTCCATCGCGAAGATGGGATTTGAGTTATCTTCAGAGCTCTTCCTACAAAAATCGCAGTATATAAAAAGAAAAAACAAAGATGGCACGTCTTTAAAGATTTTCTGTCCAGAAAAGCGGCAGTAAACAACAAGATAATGGGCGGTGTCGATAAATTCGACCAACTGCGCGAAAGATATGCGATTGGCAGACGCTCTTTGAAATGGTGGCACAGAATATTGTACTATCTAATTGATATGGCCATTGTAAATAGTTTTATTTTATGGAAAGCAAACAGAAGGCAAGCAAGTCATGATCAGTTGACATACATAATAAGGCTTGCCAGACAGCTGATTGCTGGATTCTCGACAAGAAAACGTCGTGGGCCTAAACCAGTGTTAGGGAACACCTACAGGAGGTGCCGTCACTGCAGCACAAAGGCTGCTGAGAATAGGACCAGGTAATATTCCCCTCTGTGTAGATTTATGTTTCAGAATTTTTTTGGAAAATAAATCTAAAACAAAAGGATTTTGTTAAAATGTTTATGTAGTTCATGTCAATTTTTTTCGTACCCAAAAGGGCCGTGGGAAGAATACTTCCCACCTCCTTGTATGTAATCATGAATGATGTAATTTCCTAAATCAATGTAAATTCCAAATAACATTATATTACTTAATCATTTTTTCGTATTAATTTCTACAAATTTAATCTGGATATATTTTGCCCACGAAAGGGCTATACTATACGTGCGTATAGTATACGGGAAAGTAAAAATAGTATGTACGGTTTTTTAATTAACCCTAGACTACTCTCCCTTTTTCCGTCATTAGTGCTCTCCTGGTATTCTGTAACCACACGTGTATGTTTAATTTTCTTATTCACTGGTTTCAAATATTATTGAAATGAAAATAATTTTTAAGAAGTTTTAACTTGATACTTTGTGATAGTTAATTCGAAAATGAAAAAAATAGAGAGTAATATCTAAAAAAATAAAAGGTTCAGGTGTAAAAAAATCAGGTGTAAAAAAATGAAAGTTGTATCAGTCATGTCAGTAATAAACAATTTTTCCCAAGCCTCACTTATAGCCTTCACATTCTTTGCTGCTCCCTTTGCTCCACGAATTCTCAAAACAATATTGCGAGAAAGTGTTCTGGTGGATGGCGGTGGGTTACAAGATCACATACGACCATTCTTATATTTTATCACAGGCACCGGAGTAGTGGGATCATGGTCATCTTCTGATGCACTTTGCTCTGATACACAATCGTCACCAATCTCTACGCTATCATATTGCTTATCATAATTTCCTTCACTGTCATTCAAAGGATCATCTTTAATTAAACTTTAATTTACGATGCCGCTAAAACGTTCACCGTTAACAGACCGAGCCATGGTTTCTCTGTAGCTTTATAAAAAACTAGCGTACCGTGCGAGAACTTTCGCATGTTAAAACCCACCCTTTCCCTATCCATTTGTCTATCCTTTCAATGAAAGTTGTTAATGAAACATGTTTATTTTTTTAATGTATAAATATAACTTCTAATGTACTTGCAGAATATCAAACAAAAATAACAATACAATTGATGTTGGAAACAAATTTTCAATAAAAGTTTATTCAGCATTATAGAGAGATGTTCTCAGAACAATTCATACTTCTTTAAAAACAACTTTGAACAAATTATTCACTCCTCCTTCGGAATTAACTTTTCGCTTTCCTTGACAGTCACAAACATAATAGAAAAGGTTTTTACTTTTCAGAAAGCAAAGCAAAGTAATGCGTAAATACCGATCAAGCAAGTACAACCCTACTCTTTGCAATATTATTTGAATTTCCTTCATTTCTTGTGAGGAACAGACGGGGTTTTGGAGAGTTCAGGGTGCCAGCTTGCGAAAATTGCCAGGGTGCGAAAATTGAAAAATTATTTGTGTATTAAAAAGTACTGGATTATTTTCAGCGTTCTTACGTACTAAATACAATTTGTTACCATTGAAAACTATTTCGTAGGCTTAGACTTCACTTCGGTACATGGGAATGTTACTCAAACAATGTTTGCATATTGAATATCTTAACGAACCGACATCTTGAGTTTAATATCAAACGGTGTATTATTTACAATATGAGTTTGCAGCTGGGCGTTGATGTACATACTTCCAGACACCACCAACATTTAAATCGTGCCTTTGGACTGCGAATGTTGGCAGTTGTCGAATGACTTCTCCTATTCTTTCTATAGTTTTAAATTTACTTGATTTTTTTACTTAACTCGCGTAGTATTGTAGGCCAGCGCGATTTGATTTTTGTTTTTCATTTATTTCAAGCTATTTTACTTTAGCTAATATAAAACGTTTTTTCTTTGTGTTGTACCATACACAAGTTTTCCCGTACTAGCTCCGCGTACCCGTGCGAGAACTCTCACAAGTTAGACCCTATGTTAGATTCCTATCCTTATATTTCCATTTTAAGAGGGCAAGTAGTAAACGAAACGTGTTTATTTGTTTAAAAATATATAAAGGTAACTTGCAATGTACTAACACAATATCAAATATAATAAACAATAATGCAATTGATGTTTAAAATAAATTTTCAATAAATATTTATTCAGTATCATGGAGAGTTTTCTTGGAACAATTCACAGCACTTCCTTAAAGACATTTGTAGTAATTATTCAATATTCTTTGACAGCTAGCTTTTAGCTTCTCGTGAGTCACAAAAATATTAGAAAAGCTTTTTACTTTTGAGAAAGCTACGTATCTGAACCCGCTGACTTTAAAATTTCATCGAACGATAACGAAAATACTGGTACAGGTAAAACACAGTCTTCATTTTTCTCTGTGCACCCACATCCCTCCTCAATTAGGTACATAGCACTTACAGACACCGGTAAAACGTTAATTGATTGGTTTCACTACACGCAAAGAAAAAATCTTCATAGGCATCAAGCAACAATAATAGTACTTCTAGTTGTTGCTGGAGAGCAAATCTTGAATTAATGATTATGCAAATAAACCTCGTCAGACTGCACAAACTACGGTGTTAATAGAAAGCGTAAATAAAGATTGTCGAATCTAAGCCTTCTAAGCATGTCGCCACAAAAATTGCTACCAGCAGGAAGGGCTGAAATATTGAGGTGGCCTTGGTAGTATTGAAGCGTGGAACCGAAAAGTTAATTGAATGGATCGAGAAATGTCTCATCTTGAAGATTATGGTGGGAAAAAGTTTCTTTGAGGCCTTTGGTCTCAAACTTTTACTTTTTAAGGCTCTAACACGCTTTGTTTATGAGTTATTTGCCGATATATATTGACATGAGATGGGGGTTGCATTTTACATGAATATTTCGATCCTATTTTTTTTTAAACAATTCCTCCATATTATTAAAGTCAAAGTGGAATTCGTCAAGTCTTCGTGAAATTCTCTTTCTTTAGAGCCCTCATTTATAAAGAACGCAAAGGTATACTACTGAAATAATACAGTAGACGATTAGTGAGCACTACTGCTCTCTGGGGTGTCTTGTCACCCCAAACTACTCCAAACAACTGACAGATAAAAGTACGGGCTTCACGCATAGAGTCACGTAAACAACCCTCACAGTTGTAAGTTTAAATGGGTTCCTAGTCATCTGCGTGCGTGCGCAACGAAAATACAATAGAAAAACCAAACGTCTGGGGTGACGCGTCACCCCGGGGTGCATTCTAGAGGCTTTAAGGTCAGTAGGTCTATAGGAATAATGTCTAACTGTATTAAGGTCTAACAGAAAATATGTGTAATAAAAATGTGGTGTATATATATATATATATATATATATATATATATATATATATATATATAAAGTCTAATGATTAAACGTCCACAGCTAAAATGTCTACAGGTAAAATACCTACTAACAAAAATGGCTATCTGTTAAATATTTAGGATTACATTTCGACCAACGTCTCACTTGGAAATCACATATTCAAATTATCACTAACAAAACCTATCACAAAATTTCAAAATTATACACTATCTTTAACAACAATTGAAAATTAAGAATATATTGTGGAATTTCAATTTTGAAATCTATTATTCGCCCTTCTCTTACATACGCTTGCCTTATTTGGTGTAATGCCTCATCTACAAACATCAAGAAAATTCAAATTATTCAAAATAAATTCCTAAGAAAAATACTAAAAGCGGATTGGTTCATTTCGCATAAACAAATCCATAGAGAACTTCAAATTGGCTCCATTAAAAACTTTATAATTAAACAAACTCAAAATTTCTTTAATACATTATTCCTTTTTCCTGCATCTCAACACTTTACACTAGGTCAAAATTATTCTGCTCCTCGCATTCGTTCACACTTTCCCAAAGACATTTTTCGCCCTCCCTAAATATACATATCTTTATTCACTTTAATTCAATTGTTATTCAATTTAACCTCTATTCTTTCTAACCTTAATGATTTCAATGAGTTTATTTTCTAAGTATTGACTTATATACCATACTCGATTTCAAAATTGGTAAAAACATAATTTACCAAATTTCAAAGCTCTGGTATCTTCCCAAAATGTTATTTGTAAATTCTTCTTTTCAACTACTGAAAAAGTATATTGTAATTGAACAGGAAATAAATGATTAAAAAAATGTCTACTAACTACGAAGTCTATCAGATAAATGCCTACTAGCTAAAAGACTAACAGAAATGTCTAACGATTATTCTGTTAAAATATTATATCTAATGTAATAATAAATTAAAAGTATATAACAATATATAGTTATGTTCATTATCGTTACTGGATTTTGATTTTGATTTGTGCGAAACCATAAGCGACGAAGTGGGATCAGAAGCCAGCTTTATGGAAAGGAAACATCAAGGGTGTGTCTAGAAGACGAAGGCGACTTGCAATACCTCACGTTTACCGCCTGAAACTTGGAATGTGCATGGCATGATGTTAATCAGGTTTCAGAGAACCGTAAATAACATCGAAGGATGGTCTAGCAAATTTCAGACTTATTGTGACTCCACATGTAAGCAATTGGAAATAGATCAAAGGTGATCAGAGAGACAACGAGATTCTTATTACACAACTTCGAGTGGAGCACTTAAGATTAAAAAATCCTTGAAGAATGAAAAATCGCATCTAGTCAATATGGAGCAAGTTGAAATATTAGTATCGCGCTATGAAGACCATAGACAGAGAAATGAGATATCTACTTGAGAAGATTAAGTTATCGCTTGAAATCGCAAGCAGGTGAAGTACAAGAATCTCAAAAATGATTTTAATGAAACTCTGTCCTATATATATGTTCTGTGATATACAAAATGGCGGTTCAAACATGCAACGGTAAACGCCGGAGCTCGCTGTACATGGCGCATATGCGTTGCCAAGGGGTTGTTGATTCTGAGTAGTGGGAGAAAAACAAACGGAATGTCACTTTTTTCATATGCAATATAGTGAAAAATGCCCTCTTCATCCAGCCAAAGAGGTGGACAGATCGTTTGATAAGAACGCGGAATCGAACTTCGATTTTGCGTGATAGTAACGCTGTGCCGTAATACCGATACGGAATATTAGTCAGGATATTGATTCGTGAAGATAATTAATTGAATTAATTCGGTTGCAACTATTTATCATTTATTGAGAAAAACTTTATTTGCAAAATAACCTGGTTCGCCGCGTTGTACTGACGATACGACATTGCAGTTATTATAAATTGATTTGGTGACAACAGCTTGTGACTAAGTGGAGAACTTTAATCGAATATAACCAGGATAGAGACTATACAAAATGTCCGTAGTGCCGTGGTGGAGCAAATTAGTTGTGAATGACTTGGCTACGAATATTAGTTAGCAGAGACATTTTTTTTTGATTTGTTGAGTTCGCGGGTAGGCGCATAACTGTTGCGCATTTTAGGGAAAAGTAACTTTAGATGCTAGGTTAGCTGCAGATGCTAGATAAAGACAGATACTAGAAGCAACGCTGAAGAATGAAGTAGACGACATCGGGTCCAGCCCAGCCGAACGAAGATCGGAAGACGTCGTGGAAGTTCCAGGTTGGTTCTTCGGGCACCATCCGACGACTGACAAGAGAGCGCGGTATTTTATGCTAACGGTCATTAGAAATTTAATTCAAAGGTCATGACCAAATTATAGTGTTACTTTTGTAATGATAGAAATCTTAAAATTCATTTAATGAAACTAATTGGAAAGTAATTGAAATAAATAATGTTATGTTTTTAAACGAATTTAAAAAGATTATTATTGTGCAACGTAGCACGTTATTGGTGCAAGAATTTCAGAATAAGATAAAACTTTCAGATGTCGTGCTTCACTGTACAGAGGGCAGATCTGGTGGCAATTTTGCAGATACAGGTAAGCGAATTTTCATCGAACCGAGAACTCAACGACTGAGCCAGCAAGGTAGTGGGGTAATTTAAATACACGAAATTTTCTTGATACTTGCAATTGTTTTCCTGGCGCCCATAATAATAGAATTCATTGGTTATTGCAATTGAACAGAACCAACAACTAAGAGAATTTATACAGTTTTCAATAGTAAATGAGATAGTAGCGTTTCAAATAGACGAATCGTTTCAGTACTGCACATGTACTGCATATTCTGTTATTATAAGTATTATTATAAATATAATTTTCGAGTTAAATGTGCATTTATAATTACACTTACAAACAGGTCTAACCAACTACCTTACGTACATCCTTTTTACTTTCCTACATACGGAGTAATACATGTAGTATAGAGAAAGTTATGTAATGTAGCGGAAAATCGATTTCGAAATTTTAACAGAAAATCACGTTTTGGGGTCCCCTGATACCGAAAAAGTGTTGGTTTTTTTTTTCAAAATGTGCGTCCGTCCGTCTGTCTGTCCATGACCCTGTCTGTCCAACACAGTCCTTGTGGCATTTAGAACAGTCCGATTTGCCCTTTCAGCTATACCGTTGCTTTGTGGTGTACACGGTACCGTTCTTTTGGATTTAATCCCTTTATTTTTGTAAAAAAATGTAGAGTTGCGTTGATAAAGTCCTTGCCGTTATCAGTCCTAACACATTTCACTTTACACTGCGTTTCATTTTCCCTTCTTTGAATAAATTCCACTAACCTATCTGCACATTCGTGTTTGTGTTTCACAAACTCAGCAAAATATATGCGACTGCATTGATCAACAATCAACAAAAAATATATGCTCCCTCCCAGTGAAGTCACCGGCATGGGACCGCATAAATCTACGTGCAGTCTATCCAAAACACTTGAAACGCTTTCAAAGTCTACCTCTTTGAACGGAAGTCTTGTTAATTTGCTGCAAACAACTGTCACATGTTTTATATTCACTCGAAAAATCTTCAAGCCGTCTGACTAATTTATTTCTACACATTTTTTCGATGTATTTATGATTGACATGACACATTCTTCTGTGTTTTCAATGTTTGTATTCGACTTGAAACATATTTCAGTTATTTCACTTCCGCCACAACACTCACTATTAACATCACATTCTTTGTCGCCACATGCATTTCAAGAATAAAGTTATCTCCGTCAAAATTTGCAATAAGTTAATTATTAATAGCATCAAATATTCTAACATCTTGTTCATCGAGTAAAATTATTTTGTTCTTCTTTACTATACTGAAGACATAACAAGTTTGAGTTCAAACATGGTACATGCAGCACCTTTTCTAGATTGACTTTGATGAGATCATTTGATTGAGTGCTACAGTATCCAACCACGTTTCCGACAGCGTCCGAACATATTTTTCTTCCTGATTCTGCGGCCACAATTTCGATTCGCGCTGACTTCTCATTCCTCAGTATACCGCCCCTCGACGAAGAGCCATCTAATTTTTCTTCCGTCGCTTGACGCGGTGTCTTTTTCCTTTACTAACATTGCTTGCATCTTTTTCGGGTATCTGAATGAACTGCGTTTTCGATGATTTAAATTTTTTTCTTCTTTCTGATTTGCAAAGGTTTCCCTGTTTTCATTGTAATAGTTTTTATTCAGATTTTTAGGGTTGTTTTCTTCTTCGGATTTGTTTTCGTAACCGCTTTTTCTATACCAGCAATTTTTCGGGATGTGGTTGTTCCCCGCATACAAAGAAATTTATTTTCTTGAATTATTTTGCCTTATATGCTATTGCATCCTTGTTCCCCCATGGTCGGACACATTTTTTCTCACATCTTAAATTATCCCTCATTGATTCAAAGTCAATGTCCAAATTCGCGTATAACGCAGTCGTCACTTCGCTGTGTGTAGTGTAGTTTGAGCGGCGATAGATGGCAGCTGTCAAGTCTGAGGAGCTAGCAGAGACCAAACGAAACAGGAAACTAATAAGGGAAAGTCTGTGCCATTCTGTAGCACCACTAGTTATATGTACACATATTTACAATATTCATTTTTGTATGTAGACACTTTCGTCTGTATACATTTATGAAATAGGCATTTCTGCATGTAGACATACTACTTGCATTAGACATTTTTTAAATACAGACTAGCCCGCTGTGTAGACATTTATTATGTAGACGTTTTAGAGTAGACCAAATATCGTTAGACCTCAAATATTAGACATTATTTGCGTAGACCTTATTTCTGAAGACCTACTGACCGGTAACCTTCTAGGGTTAAATCGCATTGAAAACTATTTAGAAAACGTTAGCATTCATACGAATTAATGGGTCTCCACAAATTATGAAAGTTGATGTCTTTTTTCTAAAATTTATTAACAAGTGAACGTTAACGAGAATTTCTGGTCAATTTTTTTTAAGATAAAATATTATAACTCCAAAACATTTTTTAGCAAACGCGATTGTTGAAATAATTTTCTTTGTTTCATTCATGTACTTTAAATACACTATCTCTAGAACTTGTCTATCAATATTCAAGTATTTCCCCATTCCAGAATTTGTATTATTTTGCGCAGCGTATGGCAATATATAGTATCATTAATTTAAATATATTTCTCCAAGACTGTGCCAGTATGCGAAAAGAGAGGTGTGTTCGCTCCGCCCTCTGAGCGGCGACCGATGTCGTTTGTCAAATTATTGGACAGAAAAAGCACTTTGAGATAAATGCGCTGTTTTATCTGAGTTAATGCGATACTTGCCGAGGTGGCGGAAGTGATACGCAGTAATTATTAGAACATATTTTTCATTTCACAAATTGTATTTACAGCTAGAAGGCGAATTGTATTTACAGCTAGCTCCGGAACCTCCCCTCCTGGTGGCGCGAGGCACACATTAGTTGAATTCAGGCTTTTCTCTCCGTCAGAAGCCATCATTCAAAGCAAAATATCCAATAAGTTTTAAGTCGTACCCGAGAGGGGGTGTCTGCTAGTAGCTGGCCTGGATGCGAGGGGTGGCGCTCAGAACCCAAGTGATTGTCGGAGGCAATGCCTGCAATCGAGGGCATGCGCGAGGGAGGGGCGGAGGGGTGTGGAGACACCCAGAGCGGACCGTGTGGTTGTTGGTCGGGGGCGGGGCGGAGGCAGTGTCGTCCTCCGCGATGGCTGATGAGCCCCGCTTCAGTGATTTACGTGCATAATAACCATAACCGCCTCCTCCGCTCTTGTGGCTCGCCCACCCACCCGTCCCGCCCCGCCCCGCTCCCCTGCTGCCATTCGGCGTCTGGAAGCCGCTCTTGCATCGTTGCGGGCTGAATATATCTCATAATGCTCGCGACGCGTGGGCGCGCGCGAGGGCGGTGGGAGTCGCGGCACCCTCGAGTCCCGCGCCGCCCCTGCGGCCCCGCGCGCTTGCTCCATCCAGCCGCGCCCTGCCTGGGGAACACGCGCGTTTTTCGGGGTGTTTTTTCAATTGTTTCAAATGTTTGAAAAACACCACGCTCCCTAGGTGGTGTTTTTTCAATATGAACCTTGCCAACCATCTCTGCCGCAAAGATGTCTTAAATGTTCCATTATTGCCTAAATCAGGGCTGTCCAACTTAGAAGGGTCTGTGGGCCACATATCAAATTCTAGTTAAGCCGCAGCCGCACTGTAATATAAGATTGTTTTTACCTTAACTACTGAGATTATGTCCATGGAGTAGTTGATTGTCGCAGCTGCGCCGAGGTCAGGCAAAGCTCCGGTGCAGAGGCGAAAAGGCGACTTTTAGGTCAGGACTTCGCGCCGCGCGCACTCAGGACTCCGTCGCGTTGCCAGTTCACTACAAAAGTTGGCGATTTGTGAACGTTGGAATAGGAACTTGAGCAACCAGTAAAATCCATTTTGCTATGCTTTGAGAATTAATAATTATATTTATTTTGTAAATATTAGGTATATGAATATTTGCCTGTGAAGTAAGTGAAATTGATAGACAAGGAAATGTAATTTAAAAGTTGATGTTCTTGCAATAGCACATGAAAATTAAGGTGCAACGATTCCAAACTTCACTTAATCACATTTCGAACATGGCACGATAAGTTACAAACTAATCGAAGTTGCTAACACAAGTCGATAGTATTGTTATAAGTTTGAGTAAACAGTACCGGAAAGTACAGGAAGGTTTCGTTCGTCATCCGCAATTCGGAAGTTTGCATTCAAAGTATAAAGAGTTATTTTATTTGTGTTTTGCCATTATACAGTGTCTGCTTGATGGTTATTAAATTCATGTGTTTTGTTCTATTGTATTCTTCTGTGTGTGATTGGACTACTTCTTTTCACCTATTTTCTTAATTTTTCGGTTTTCTAATAGTAAAACGGAAATATTCTTTAACAATATTAAAGAACAGTAAACCTCGGTCGTAAATTGCAATTTACTTTCAAAAATGTGGAGCAGTTTTGTGAAAATGTCGTTTAAAGGCTAACATTAATTTGCCATTTAATAAGCGATTGTATGTACATGGGTGTCTGTCACCCCTGACCTGTCGTCAGCACAAATTATCACACATTACCGTGTCGTCTTAATGCAGAGAACACATCAGACTTCCTGTGCCACCCAAAAAACAACAATAAAAATCTATAACAAAACACAAAGATGATGTTCTTCACAAGTGCATTGATAATCTAGTGTCTCGAATTGATGTCGTAATGAACGATCAAACACTCGAAAATTCACAAAAATTGTAACGGTCAAGAAACCAACTTCGCTTGCTACTCGCAAGTGAATCATCTTATATTAATTACCACGAAAATACAACACTGCAACGTCTAATGTACCTTCCAAAATAATTAAACACATTATTGCAAAAATATCATAATCTACGCACTATCATAATCTCACACCACCATGGATTAAGGGAAACAGTTTCGTCACAAAAGAATTACACAGCTTCGTGCAATTGGATATGAATCTAAAATTTCGTCAACTGGCGAGAAATTTTTGTCAACTGGCGAGAGAAAGTCACAATAAAGTTTCACGCATCGCGTGACCCTCACATTCTCTCGATTTTGGATGTATTGTACGCGTGTTTGAATCCTTTGTCAATATTGCCTGTGCAGGTGGTAACATTCTCAACCTCGACTGTGACCAACTGTCAACTAGCGGCAGAGGCGGGATTCGGGGGGGGCAAGGGAGGGCAACGGCCCCCCCAATGTTGGGACATATTTAAAAAAATATATTTAGACATTGCATTCAAGTTTATGTAAAAAAAGATTTACTTTTTTCTGTATTTTCAGAAGAATTTTAATAATAATTAAGGGAATAATAATTTTATTAAGCGAAGATAATACCATACTGCTTAAATAAATTGGCAAACTTTAGTTCAATATTATAAAACGCGCGGGATAATGTTCAGCGTTACTGGGAATATCCCGTATTAAAAAAAAATCCTTCAATTATATTTTACTTTTAAATGATATTTACTTAGAAATTAAACAGTTTCATGCGTAAAATCATGGTAGATTTGACATCTTGTACTTCCTACTCAGTTTCGAACTTACGCGAAAGAGAGAACGAAGTCTCTGTTCTTTCGGAGCCCTCAACGCATCCACAGTACGTGTCCTTTCGGCACTGTAGATCAGTGGGGTCAGTGGCGGGCTTTCTCACGCCACGACACTCACTCACACATACACACCACCTAAATCAGCCCAGCTTATCGGAATGACCAACCTCACAGGCGCTGAAAGAGGTGTCAGGAAACAGTGGGCGGCTTGCGGTACGATTCATTATAATCGGTACTATTCACACGTAATTCGTTTAATTCATATTTGTGAAGAGAAATGTCTTGTAAATGGAGTGGAAAGTTGATTCTTAGTATTTTGCTTATAGACCAAAATCAATACTCTATTATTAATAATAAAATTAAAAATGTCTTAACGACAGCTGTGAGTGACAGGGACAAAAGAGAGCAAAATAAATCAGTCGTTAATTATAATAAGCCTGTTGTCCACCCATTTGGTTCTCTCATTTTTAAATTGTTTTTGCGGGCTGTGAAATAAATGTTTGTCCAACATGAATGCGGATCACTGTCCTAGTCCTCTGTCAGAGGGATTTCGGTATAGGTGACGATGACATCTCTGCGACGTCATAAGAATAAGAGCTCAGTTGAGATCTTGCAGTACTGGCGAACGCACGAGCTTTTATTATAGTGACACGAGCCAGATCAAGGAAGTAAGAAGATTTGAGCTCTTGTATCTGACAGGTGAGAAATTAATGTTAGTTCATCGCGTTTAGTTCAAATTAGAATTTAATCAATAGCTGATGAATAATACAAGTGTTATTGTTTACTGAAGGAAATGTGACTTTACCAGACAACAATCTCATAGATACTTTGTTCTCCTAGAAATTATAGCAAAATAGCAAACTTCGGTGGCCATTGACTCACGTTATTCTAGTATCCCCTGGGTAATCGAGAGAATAACATCTCTTCGTTAATGACGACAGAGGAGTGTCAAATAATACGTTAATCTGCTTTGCAGCCTACCCAAGAACAATGATTACGCTAGGCCACTGATAATAACTTCCCTTCTCTGTTATTATAAATGGGAATCTGTTGTTTTAATCTAATGTCGGTTGTATTATTATAACAAAAAAGTTTTTTGGTTCTTTTTTGGACAACAGAGCAACTTTTACTACGATAATTTAAAAAAAGGTTTGTTATTGCTATGAATCGTTGAAGTTCGTGCATGGTAAAGTTCGGCAAACTGACAGTTTTGTCCACTTTCCAGAATGTCGAATGTTTTTATCTTGTCGATTTAACATTGCGTAGCTAATAATTATGTACTTCAATGCACGCAATTTGTATGTCATTAAAACTGTAAATTTTAATTACAATTCAAATACTTCAATCATTTAATTCTAATACTTAACACTGATCATTATTTGTAAAGAAAATTATTTGATCGTCACTTTCCTCAAATAATTTAATTTCAATATTCAATTTTATACTTAACATGTGAAAAAGTGCTTCATTCATGTAATTATTTTATTCAGAAACAAGAACAAAATAGTGAAAGCAAAAATTTTACATATGTTTTGTCAAAAAATATATTAATGTGTAAAGTTTAAGTGTACCGTTACACAAAATTTGACATTAATAATTATGTATCTTTATTCGATTCTAATAACTAGACCGCGGGATTTCATGGAATTGCATGTCTGTTTTTTGTTATTTGTTAATTGTGTCGTTATGGTAACTGTGAAGATGAAATGATATGGTGATGATAGGGAGTGAAAGGACGAATAGAAATGCAATCATGCCCAAGGTGGGAGTCGAACCCGCGATCCTTCGGTGCGAGATCGTAAGAACTATCGGCGTATATTACAGGTTTTTGTCTAGAAGTGGGTCGAAGTCAGCTATTTTTGTGTATTTCTCTTTCGAAAGAGACGTGAATTGGGCCAAGAAAATACCAACATAATATTTCCGATAATATTCTGATAACATTGTTTTCGCTTGAATCGATTTACTTCCTGTAGCTTTATTCGTGCACATGAACTTAGTGAATGGGCTGAATAGTACGGCGTCTTGTAAGATGGCCATTTGTTCTCTCGCTTAATATATTTTCGTTTATTAAAATGGAATACATTTACTTTTATTAAACGCCTTTTGTACTACAGTGTAAATCAGGGTTCATCAAAAAGACGAGTCGAGAGCAAAGAGCCGTCGGCATTGCCGACTCGGCAACAGCCGGACCTCCGTCAAGCTGCAACCCCCACATGTCAGAAATACAAAATTAACTAGCTTATAATTTTGAACTAATTATGTACTAATTTTGTACCAAAATAAAAAATTTGTACTCAACTATAAACCAATAAAAAACGACATTCAAAAGTGGGGGTGCTAGCTTGACGTCAACCTACAACCCCTACTTTTCAGAAGTTCAAATTCACCTAATCCATTGTTGTCTACTAATTATGTACTAATTTTGTACCACAATTAAAAATTTTGTTCTCACCTATAAACAATTAAAAACGGTTGCAAAAGATACACTTTTTGCTCATATTGACGAATTTTTTAAATCCTCTTGGAGTCACACTTCGAAATGTATACAGCGGTTTGCTACTATAGTGACCTTTCCGGAATATTTGTTTCAAAAATTTATCTGGTCCCCAATGGAGATAATGCAATCGAAAAACAGAAAAAATTGCGTGTGTCATGAAACAAAAGTGCCTGCCAAGCCACCCACATTAGTTACAAATTCAAATCCAACTAGCCAATTATTACTTTCCCGTATACGTACGTATACACGGAGTGATATACGTAGTATAGGGAAAGTTATGTAATGCTGCGCGAAAAAATGGCCAATTTTCGGCGGAAAAAATTAATTGTCGGGCCGTGAAAATGAATAAGTGGATAAAACCAGTTGCTAAATTAAGAAAAAAAATCCCATAACACGTGGTGTAGCCAGAAACCCTGTTTTCTAGGTCCTTGATACCGAAAACCCAATTGAAAGGAAAACGTCCGTCTGTCCGTCTGTCTGTCTGTCCGTCTGTCCGTCTGTCTGTCTGTCTGTCTGTCCGTCTGTGAACACTGCTAGCGCCTAAACCATACGTACGATTTCTTCCAAAATGGATATTCCCTAGTCGATCTGATTCTAGTCAAAGCTTTGAGATTTTGAAAAAGATTCTTCAAAATTTGGAGGTACTTTATATGAAGCCCCCCGGGGATTTTCAAAATTTTCTCAAAAACGGCTCCAATTTTTTTCTTTAAATTTCATGTATGAATAAAGTAAAATACACTTATTAACATGGCATAGGTCCGATTCTCACGAATAACTCTGAATTTTCGAAAATTGTGAAAGTTTGAATTGTTTTCGGCGTCTTTCTCCAACTACAAAATTGAAGATAGAGATTTTTCTTCAAATAAAATTTGTTCTGCATATTGAGTTCTTTCATAAAGGTCACGTAAATGTTTTTCAAAATTTCAGTAGTTTTCGTGCAATAGTGCCTGCAATATGTGCACTTTAAAAAAAATTACAAAAACGGGATTTTCTCAAAAACGGCTCCAAATTTTTTCTTTGAACTTTTGGTAGGGATAGTGGTAAATATACTCTATCAGTTGCCATTAAAGCCATATTGCTCTATAGGTTGGTTTTTCCAAAAATTACAAAAATGTAAATTTTTTCTCATGTTTCTCACGTCGATAATATTTACATTAGCGGCGATTTTTTCACATTATTATATTTACGATTACATGTGCTTTAAATAATGTCAAGTAACGTTTCTCGAAAACACAACCGTTTTCTGTGAAAGTAGCTCAAAATTGCGCATTTTCAGAAACGCTCAAACGCCATTTTCTCATATATGGCTACAAATTGTTTCTCCAAACTTTTGTCAGGGATAGTGCTAATTACACTCTTAAGTATGGCGTAAAGTTTATTTTGAGTGTTTTTTTTTTGGTTTATCAAAAATTACATAATTGTAACTTTTTTGAAAGATCTCTCACATCTTTAATATGCACATTACCAGCAATTTGTAAACATTATTATATTTGTGAGTGTAAGTGCTTCAAATAACTTCAAATAAAGTATTTTGAAAACTCAAAAATTGTCTGCGAAAATAAGCTTCAATTTTCGCAATTTTAGTAGCGCTAAAACGACATTTTCTCTTAAACGGCACATAATTTTTAAAAGAAAATTGCTATTTATGACTAGGTTTTTGTTTTCTTTAATATTCTAAAATTAATATTTTCGTTCTACCAATAGGAAACCGAAATAATTAAGAAAATCCAAAAAACAAAATGTACTTTTGGCGGTGATAGATTGTAGCTGGCAAGAAAGAGTATGTGACAAGTCCGAATAGCTAGCGACGACCCAAGGAAATAGAAAACTAATACGGGAAAGTCTGTGCCATTCTGTAGCACCACTAGTTTCTTTTAACGGCCCGGCAATTAATTTTTTTCCGCCGAAAATTGGCCATTTTTTCGCGCAGCATTACTTAACTTTCCCTATACTACGTATATACGTGTATACGCACGTATACGGGAAAGTAAAAATGTATCGTTGAATTAACAGTTCGGACCGTTCAGGTAACAATGCGGAATCTCATCGCTGTGTGCAACTAATATAATTAATAACATTCAATAATAATTAACAAAATTGAAAGCAATGTGTATAATTGCAGCACAATTAATTAACTTAAAGCATATAAACGAATATTTTGATATTTATAATAGCGTCCAAATTTGCCCCCCCAATAAAAGATCCGAAATCCCGCCCCTGACTAGCGGTCGAACTTGTTTGTGCAACCATCTTCATCATTTTTGACGAGGCACATCACATCGGCGTAATGTAATGGGTTATTTTTTTGTGTATTTGTTTTCTGCTTCATCCTAATTACTAAATGTTGTCAACAATCAACATGAACCCTTTTATATGTGTTCAGTAATTTAATATATGTATGAACTTCATATATTTACTGAATCTTTTTGGGTGATGGTGACAGCACCTGAGTAATTAATTTTCAGGAACGCAAGATTAGTGGCTTCCCCAAATTCCAAGGTAACTTGGGTTTCCAGATGAAGTCAGAGCAGTGTATATAGTCACGCCCTAATTGATTCCTTGTACACTAATCACAAATACACTCCTCCGACAACATCTTGAGGAGGTTTAAATGTGGAACTTTGCAGTAACTTGCTCATACAGCATGCGAAGCGAGTCCGTCGAATTTTTCATTGAGAGGTTGCGAATTGTTCCCAAAAATCTGCGCTCTATTCATTAAAAAAACTCTTTTTCTCGTTGTGGTCTAGTAAAGATTTTTATATTTCACATTCACATGACTTTAGATTGGCTAAAACTGTTACGGTGCTTTAACTCTTGCGTCAAAAAAATGCTCGCTTCTTGGACAGCCCAAGCTCTAGCAACGACATTAGTTCTGCATTCGGAGCAAAAAACAAAAACGCTACCAGCTGCAGGTCATTTTGAACGTGTCGCTAGGTGGACTCCGCAACTTTTCGAGTCATCCAAATCGCATTCCGCAGTCGCGGTGATTAAGATTAAATATAGAGATTTTATCTTCAACTAAAATTTGTTCTCCATAATGACTTCTTTCATTAAGGTCATGTACATTGTTTTGAACATTTTAATACTTTTCGCGCAATATTGCGTGCAGAATGTGCAATTATAAAAAATTGCAAAAAAAAAGATTTTCCCCAAAATGGGGCCTAATTGTTTCTTTAAACTTTTGATAAAAATAGTGACTAATATTGTTGGCACGTTGGCATCAAAAAGGATTCATATTTGGCGCCGTCGCGGGAGATTGGTTTTTAATAACAATCTTTGGCCTTTATTACTAGCTCAGAATTTGCATTTTAAACGCACCGCGTCGGACTTATAAAAAATTCCCTCCAAAACAGCGTGCTGGTGGCGAAAAGAGCGGGTATATAAAGTTCCTTTGTTTTCGTAGTAATTGCATTCGGCCTAGCGGGCTGCTCGTAATAGTTTCATCTGTCTTCGACAGGGGGCAGCACCTGCTGGGTTCCGCTTCCAAGCACTCTGGTGCAGAAAAAATTATTGAAGACACAGTCGAGCTCCATTTTAACCAATGACAGCATTGTCGCCAAATTCAAACGGCGAAACAGGCTTTTCAAAGTAGTTGCTCCGCCCAGGGAACGAGCTTCAGTGAGCTCGCATTAACGTTCCATGAGAACAGTTTAAGCTATCAAAGTTGGCACCCGTGCCGCCGTTTCGAAAACGTTTCAAGGAACAACCGCTTTTCCGCGGGAAACACGCCAAACGCAAGAGTGAAATTTTGTGCAATACAAGTTAAAGAAGGCTACATTTTTCATGTGAGAACGAGGTAAAAAGGTGAACGATTTATTCTATGATTGCTTATTTCTTTATAATAAGAGAGGTACACTGTGTCTTTTCAGAGATCGAGCGAGCGAGCATATCATAACGTTCGTCTCGCCAAAATCAACTGATGCGCTCTCCCGACCTGAATATTAACCTAAATCTGAATAAGGAGCTATATTCGCCGCGTTAACAAATATACTCTATGAGATGACATAAACACCATATTGTTCTGTTCTTTTATTTGTTTTACATTATTATATTTATGAGTACATGTGCTTTAAATAATGTCAAGTAAAGTTTCTCGAAACCCTGTTTTCTGTAAAACTAGTGCAAAATTCAGAAATTCAAAATTCCGAAATGCTGTTTACGCACGCCAGAGGCAGAAAGTCCGGCCGCGCCGCTCAAACGCGTTGGCCCGGCCGCCCCCTCCCCGGCGCGCCTATCGTTGCTCATTTTCTCCGTTAATCCCGCCGCACCTCCGTCCGGCTGCCGCCCCTAGCGAACACTCGCGGTAGTCGGCAAAGACGAAACGCGCCTGTTGTCTTCAGACGGGCGCCGCCGCCAGCAGTCGTACGGATGGCCGCATTTGTCGCGCGCCGCTCCGCCGCGGCCGCCCCGATGCGCCCCCTCCCCCAGCGGGGCAGTTGAGCTTCGGCCGCCGCGGGTACCATGCCTGTGACCAGCGCCGCCGACCCACCCCTTCGGCGGGGATGGGCACTTCAAAGCCTCTTTCGGCATGTGCGGCTTATTGCTGCCCTTCTTCTAAAGAGCCGCACCTCGCGCGCCCCCGCCCCTTGTCTCGGGGCCCAAAACCGGCAGCCACCCAAGGGCCTCCCCCCTGTCCATCTCACTCCATCCCCTTCCGCCACGCCTCGCGGTGGCCACCCACCACCGCGAGGTCGGGGGGGGGCGGATGTCTATATATTGTTGGCAACCATCGCGCCCGTCAGATTCGCTACACGGAGTTCACAAGACAGAACTCTTCAGTGAGATCGCGGCAGTCAGATCCGCTGATCAGTCATGTGAGACTTGGATGAACTTCACGCGGTCATTCGCGTAGTTACTGACTTGTGCTACACCGGCAGTCGGCACTTGTGCCCTGCCGCTCATCAACATGCCGCAAAGCTTCCAACGGCACTTTTTCATCAAGGACTAAAGACTGCCCATCTTTTAAGTTTTCATTCACACGTGTGCGGGGCGACATTGGAAACCAGACCACGGCGGCATACATGCCTGGTAATCGTGGCCGGAACGGAACATTCGCTCGGCTGGTGCAGATTATTGTGCACATCATCACCGCATCACGGCACGGCTAGACTCCAGCCCTGGCAGCGAAGGGGTCGAAAGCAGCGCCTCCGCAACGCAGGTACCTGTTCTTGTCTCCAGGGTGACGAGCCATTGAAAAGACCATCAGCTCGTACATCACAATCCAGTGATTATAATTGTTCATTCATTGTTTTTGGTGCCATTTGTCATTTCATTAATTTTAATATTTAGATTTAGGATTTAATTAATAACTCACTGCTCGGGCCCGGTATGCATTTTGTACATAGTAGAATAGTTTAAAATTGGTTTGTTCTTTTTCTTTCTTAGATTATAAGTTCTATCTATTCCAAGAGGCTTTAATACTCTCATTTCAATTCAGTTTATTAAATTAATACTTACCTTCAGTTTGCGTTTTATATCTTTAGGTCGACCCTTCATTTCCTCTTTCCAGGTGGTTCTCTGTCCCCCCTTTTAGTAGCGCTCTGGCTACATCACTCGAGCTACCGGAGGCCGATATGTGTGTGTGCTGTGAGTCAACATAGCCAGCAGTCTAGTCCTGCTGTTGGCTCATCATCGTGCGTGGCGCCGTGTGAGTGGTGGGTACGAGGTGAGTACCGCATCGGCATGCGCTCACAGGTCACGGACGCGCGATGCGCATACAAATGCTCAAATGCCATTTTCTGATAAATGGCTCTAAATTTTTCCTTCAAACTTCTTGAACGGATAGTGTTCATATCGCTCTTTAGTAAGACGTAAATTTCATTTTAGGGTATTTTTTGTTTGTTTTTTTAATACACAAATTATTTTTTAAGACCCCTCAGACCGTTAATATGAACATTTCCAGCAATTTTTAATTTCTAGCAGCAATTATTGTATTTGTGTTATTGACAAATGTATCATCAAATGTATGATTAATGACAAAGTGACAAATGCACATATTGAATAAGCAATAACACAAAGAGTGAATGTACCCTTGAAATAACAAAATGATTTACAGAGAACTTCACTGACATTTATACATTGTCATGAACGTGTGTGTTCCCTACACCCGCCAGTGGATCAATTCATTCGTCAAACACGTGACTAAGCGCGTCAGCATTTACATTTTCTGTGCCCTTTTTGTGGATTATACGCAAATCGAGGTATTGAATTAAAAGAGACTAGCGAAATAACTTAGGTTTTTTGCCCGCTATATTACGCAACCAGACCGAATTGTGGTCAGTGGGATTGTGGTCAGTTTCGGCCTCAATTGTGTCCTGCCCGTCGAGATAGAGCTTGAATTTCTCCAAACCCCAAATAAGAGCCAAACACTCGACTTCCATAGAACCATAATTCGATTCTGCCTCATTTAATTTCCGGTTTAAGAATACAACTGGTTGTTCTTCTCCCTCGTCATTCACCGGGTAGAGAACCACACCTAAGGCTCTCCGAGATGCGTCTTCCTGGACCCGAAATTCTTTGGATAATCGGGTGCGTACACCATAGTTTTTTCACAAAGCGCCTGTCGCAGTTCATTGTAGGATGTTTCGCACACTTCCGTCTATACGGTTTTTACCCTGGCGCTCGCGGCCCCGCAGCGCATCTGTCAGTGGCGCCGCTTTTCCCGCAAATCCTTGTATCAAGGGACTATAATACGAGCAGAGAGCTCACTTGTTTCTTTGACTTGGGTCTACGGAAATTCTGAATTGCTTGAATCTTGGCCTCAGTCTGACGCAATTTCCCGTCCCCGACTATGTAACCTAGATACGTTACAGCACAGTTAATTTGGCGGATTTCAGTATTTGAAAAACTGTATCAAGGTGCCGTATGTGCTCGTGCCAAGTGTTACTAAAAAACGGCGATGTTGTCGGGGTACGGCAACGCTAATACCTAGCACTTACTCAATAAAGTGCCCATAATTCGACAACCTTGATAGGAGACTCTTAATCCCGAAAGGTAGAAGCGGCCGGTACGTGCCGAAACTTGTCACGAATGCCGAATACCTTTGCGCCCTTTCAGTAAGGTCGATTTGCCAAAAGCATTTACAAAGATCCAACACACTTATGTTCTTTACTGGCGCTACATGTTCTACTCGTTCCTCGAGATTGGGTAATGGATAGTATGCAGTCTTTGTGGTTTGATTGAGGCGCATCTAATATCATGGGAGATGTATAATCACTCTCCGTCCCCACAATGATGTCGCGAAGCATTTTATCGATCTCTTCCCGTAATATCTTTCTCAGCCTCGGCGACATACGGTAGGGTGCGCTTCGAGCTACTTTATTTGTGTCTGTTACTTCTATAACGTGGTGATATCTGTTAGTCCTGGTTTTTCGCATAATATTTTCCTGTGCCAACAAATGAAGGTTTTCAGTGCGACGCGGAACTCGGGTTCGACCTGGATCCCGTTCAGCATCTCTTCAGCGTCAAAGTCGCAAGAAATTAATTTCAGCGCATAGTGATCTAGCGCGTCTTCCTCACCTGCGGCTGTAACTGTCGCAGAACCGAGAAAGTTCACGTACTCTGTCCGCTGGTGGTACCTTTTTAACATATTTACGTGATATACACGGGGTTCTTTCCGCCCGGCATCTGAACCACTTAATTATGCTCTGAAATTTTCTCGCGAACCCCCCCTGCACAGCGAGCTTCCACATCTTGTTAGGCATAAAAACCAGCACTTTTGCTCCTATTTCAAATGTACGCAAGACAGCCTTCCGGTCACACCACTTTTCGCTTACGCTGTTCCTCACCCATTTTCTGGTGAGCTAGCTCACAGGAACGCTTTAATATTTTAATAAGTTTGAATACGTACTCGCCTACAGAGCTTTCTTCGTCTTCCGCCGTTCCTGCAAGCTTTTTATGCCCAAGAAGCGTCATGGGAGTATGGAGATTCTTTCCGTAGACCAATTCAGCAGGAAAGAACCCTAACGATTTATGTACACTCGTGTGTAAGGCAAACGTGATCGAGGGAAGTTCACTTTCCCAATTCGTCCCTGCTTCTAAACATAGAACCTTCATGAGCCAGTTCATTGTCCTATGCATCCTTTCGACTGCATTCGATTGACGATGATACGGCGAAATTCGTACAAGTTTATTACAATTTTTCGGCGAATTCCGCCGTCAACGCACTTGTGAAGCAAGTTCCCTGATTGGTCTGCAATTGGTGCGGAAATCCTACTCGACAAAATAAGTCCAACAGCGCTTCGATCACAGTGACTGACTTGGGATACTTCTTGGCTAAACACACAGGGCCGGTTTCACCACCTTCGATAATGTGCTTAACTTCGTTTATCTTGGAGTTTAATCGCGAATTTCATCAGTGTATAAACGCGTTTACTGGAAGTTAAACTCACGTGGAGATAAACGCACAAGATCAGGCGTTTAAGCGTAGGTAATAGCGTTTATCTGCAATCCAACCTCGTTTCGACGGTGTTTGAGGTTCTTTAAACCAACACCCCATAGATAGAGAAAGCCTCCACACTGATTTGTGACGTCATCAAACGTAGTCCGACGCTAACTGCGCAGATCGCAGTTATACTAAAAACCCTTACTTCGTTTGCTATTACTATTTTGGAAATGTATTACAAAAGATATGTTCATATTTAATGTTCTCATCAGTGAAATTATATACCATATTTGTTTCAAGAATCCCTAAGAAATTCGTGTTCGTTTGAAATTCGTTCTTGAGAGTGATCTCCAGAACATATTTTTTCAGATATTTTACACCCCAAGCATTTAACATTATTACTAGGAATATAGTGAACACATAATAAAGGTTGCAAGTTATATATAAATAATAATGTATGTGCAAAAAGTCCAGTCACAATTATTAATACATTAACACATAAACAATATTATCAAATTATAAATTATTCTGTCAGATTTTTCAACTTTCTTTCAGCTATTTTACAAGATATTTGGTCTTTAATCTTCTTGCAATATTTAAAAAACTGTATTCATTGCTTACAACATCTTAATTAGGTGTTCTAAATAATGTTCACTAGGACAAATACCATCAAAAAGCACATATTCATTTGCAGGCTCCGACATTTCAACCTCCGACAATCTTATCTCTCAATTAAAATAAAATTTAGTCATGTGATGAAATTGAAAATAAAAGGCTGCAATATAATTAAGATGGAGCTAAAATTGTTGTTTTTATGATTAAGAATTAGTTTTATTTTTCTAATAAAAAACTTGAAAAAAACTTTTATTTTCAGTTATCCGCTTTACTACATGGAGAGTATTAAATTCCTGATAAATTTTCAGATACAAAGTCATCTTCAGTAAGAAATTTTTTTAAATCAAAAACATATTCAACATATATTAAATTAAATTAAATTGAATTGTTAATGTTTCTTGGAAGATCTTGATTTCTTAACTTCGTCACAGGAGCATTTTTCTGTATAAACTAAAATTCAAAGCACTATCTACAACTTCCGAAAGAGAAATCACTGGATGAGGATTCCACAATAGTTTTAAACAGGAAACACGATCATCATTTTGTTTAACAATTGTCCAAATTGGAAACACTGTAATTTACCTCCAATTTTCCAACGTTACACAAGAAAACTGTTAATTATAAACTTGCTGCGAAACCACACTAGCAGCATCCACAGCTACCGGTTGGGAGTTCTTCAGCCTTCTTTTCTTTTCTGCTGGAGTTTCTCGCCTCGTTTGCTAGAAAAGTAGGTAGGGCAGTCAAGAAATACTGAAGACCCCCCCACATTTTTTTAAATTCAGAGACACTCAGTTTAGAAAATGATATTTCACCCTCGTATCGCACATAACTGTTTCTCACAGTATATTATTCTCATGAAAGTAGCGATGGTAAAACTAAAATATTGCAAAAAAGTAAAACCTGTTTAATGTTAGCAAATAATTAACAGCAAAAGCATTTAAAAATCAATAAAATAATTAACAAAGTACAATAATAAGATACCCATCGGATTTAGCAAGGACGGATTAAAAATTAATTTGAACGGATTTAGGATCTTAATTAAGTTCTGCTATTATGTATAACCTAAAAAGATTTGTCTTTATTTAAATGTTCGTTTTTGTAAGCCTTATTATTTGAATTGTGTAAAGTTTTAAGAGTAAAACTCACTGTAATAAGTTGAGTTCAAACTTGGTCTAATAGAAAAAAAGTATTACTCGTTTCTGGAACATGCTGCAAAATATTCTAATAGGTTTTCCGCAAGGAAATGACTACGAATAAAATGAAAACTTACAGTGGATGTTCTTGAAGATTGAAATTCCGTTGATGTACAGCAGGTCATTTTCGTCGCATTCCACTATCTTTTGAGAAACCAAATAGGCCCTACATGGACTTTAGACCCTTGTAGACGCAGCACATGGCAGTTTAGTACAGCGCATTTATATGGCTTTTTCGAAGGAATATCACTGATATGCTACCATCAATACTTAAAATAAATACTGAATATGTTCACCGATTGGAAAAATCTTCACAGCTTTCAAATTACAACACATCGTACTTACCAAAACAATGGATCATGTGGAAATCACGTTGTTGATCAGGACTACCCCGGGCGCCATTGACACTACGTCACAAGCTCGGTGTGGAGGCTTTCTTTATTCAGGGGGTGTTGTTTAAAAGCAGTATTATAGAAGTATGATAGCAGCAGGTTCATGCTCCTAGATCAATAGAATATAGTGTTGATTATTATTTGTTTGTATACATTTCTGAAAACGTATTTCCATCATATATCTATCTATATCTATACTAACATATAAAGACAGAACTGCACTGACTTACAGCGCGATAATCTCTGAATCTACTGAACCAATACTGATGAAACTTTTGTACTAGCTTCCTTTAAAGGTCTGGAGTAACGTAGGTTATGATTTACAATCGCAAACCTTACTATATTCACAAAATAATTACTTTTCCGGACATTTTTCGCCTGGCTTTACATCACAGATTCAATAGTGGATCAATGTCAATAGTTTAGCTGCGCGCTACCAGAGGATGAGGTCTGAAATCTTCTACTGTTTTCATCAATGTCCAGAATTATTACGAAATTCATTGGAGTTTGAACAACTCTATGTAAAGTCCGTGAGTGATCGTTGGTGATTTGTTTGTTTTGAACGTTGGTGGAACATTTGAACGAAATCCTTACTGAAATTACGTAGTAAAGAACGTCATTGTACAAACATCGTCCTTAGTCCGTTTGGTACACAAATTGTGACAAGAAAACATGTGAGTTTTAAAGTATTTAGGGAGTTAAAAGTACAAAAATATACAGTACAAAATATACAGTAATGTACTATGTATAATATGTAGATATCATATACAGGTATCGTGTATTTTCTAAACAACCTCTTCTTTTACAGAATTTGTGAAAATTGAATTGTATACCAAAACGAACATTATCGAACCGAAAGTTACAGTTGTCAAAACAGAATACAAGTGCTAAGAGATGGGCAGCCTATTAAAATTCGGAGTCGGCTACTCAGAGGCAAGAGCGACTTGCAGAAGAACACGCACCATTGAAAACAATACAGTAAAGAAGAAAGCAAATGAGAATAATTCTCTAGGAAGCAGGACAGCTTTTCGTTATGACTCCCGATTTGACCTCCCGATTTGACTATTTACTCATATCTCATGTTCAAATTGGTAAAATGAAAAATTTTTGTATGTTTTGGTCAACTCTGTTGAACATTTTTCTTCAATATGGGCAGTGGACTATTACAGTGGTATGTAATTAAGTAATGATCCTTTACATATTAAGACTAATCTTGCTGTTGTTTCGCATGTCAGTTGCTCCCAGTGAATTAATTCATCTATTTTTTCTATAAACTGGCAAAAATTAATTTATCTAAAATATTTATGTCAAATCTAATAATAAAATTCTGGGACTCCTTGGTTCTATTATTCACATTTCAAGATCAATAGCATCTAGCACTTCAAATCCAATAACGACGCTAATAGTGTTTTGTTAGGTGGTTCAGTACATTGTCAATTTGTGTATATTGTAATGGGACGGTCGCACACGAACTAATTTCGGCGTGTGCGAGATGAATATTTTATATAACAGGGAGTCCGGGAAAACGTAGCTGGCTGAAAATGTGCGTTTCTCCGCTACCTGAGTGCGCGAAGGGTCGCCGCCGGCCGTCGGGGGGAGCGCCTCCCTTTGTTCAAAGACCGTTTGCCACACCTCTGGTATTTCCGAGCGCTGCGTCAGAGCACCCAGCGTCTTCTCGGAAATCGTGGTGACGTGAACGCCCACTCGAAATCGGGTTCCAACCGTCGATGGACCCATGGCAATTGGACGGCGCGCATCACGCGGTTTGGCTGCGCCAATAGTCGAACACTAGGCGGGGGTGAGACATGTGATCTCGCGAGCAAGGGAGGTTGCTGCGAACGCGAGACTCGGCCATTCCGAGACGAACGACGACCGCGAGTGTTACCTTCCGATGTAAGCGACGACCGAGGTGTTGGGTCCGATGGTAACGACCGCCGCGAGACGCTAGATCGCCGCCGGCAACGCATCGTCGCCACCTCACCGCCCGCTCAGGTGCCGCCGATGGGAGAGGCGGAACACCGTGTGAGTGCCGATACTCGAATGAACGAAGAAGCGATCGGACGCGGCCTGAGGGCCGGCCGCCACTAAAAGACGCTTTGGTGTGGCGATTCCTGGCCGCCGCCGCCGCAGTCAATGCCTGCCGCGCGCGCCCGCCCGCGCGCAGCCGCTGCCACGCCGTCGTCGCCGCCGCGCCAGCCCACGCGCCGCGCCGCCGCCGCTGCGCTGTCGCGCGCACGCCGCCCGCGTGCAGCCCTACGCCGCCGCAGCCAAGGCCTGCTCGCGTGCCGCGACACCGCCGCCGCGGCCACCAGCTGCCCGACCGGTCCAGGAAACGGCGGGGAAGCGCCGTTGCCCTGCCGCCCGACACCCGGACCGATGCCGACGCCCGGAGGAACGGAGCGCCCGTGCGATGACCCGGAAGGGTTGGACTGTTAAGTTAAGCTAGTTATAAGTTAGGTTAAGATAGTATTAAGAACTGTAGGGGGCTTCACCCGATTATTTTTTGCTGTGAATTAAACTCAGAAATCATGAAAGAGCGTTTTACTGTGTAGTGCATGAATATGCCCAGTCACGCATGCGTCCTAAATAGATTCCAGCCGAGCACATGAGGCAACCTGCAGCAGACGGGAATCCACAGGTGAGTCGGGTCACGCCCTGAGAGAGAGAGATTAACACCGCCGACACCGATGAGTGGTCGTGTGTACGGGGGCGGGTGTTACAAATGGCGCCTTGCAACGTGGGGCATGCGACGAATCAGGCGAGGCTAATCGTCGCCAATTTTGGCTATATTCACTGACGACGTGCCGCCGAACCTCTGATGTCGAGGTAGATTTCAGATCTATGGCCCGAACCCACGTGACCCGACTTACGATTCCTCAGTAAAGTCTCTTAAATTTGCATGCGTGACTGCAGTAGCTATAATTAAACTGGCGAATTGCCAAAGTAATAATTTGTTCACCGAGGGTGATATTTTGCTATGTATTGTGTATTTTCTGTGTTTTGTGCTTTTCTTGTATTTATGTGTTGTGTACTGTGATAAGTGTTTATCGTGTGCGCGTTTCAACGTCAAGATGTCCGACCACGAGAGTGAGCCATCAGCGTCACAGGAGCGGGCGGAGATGTTGGCGATGATGCAGGCGGTAATAGCAAATCAGATGGCAAAATTTGCCGAAAATCAGGAAAATCAGATAGCAAAATTGGCCGAAACTCACGAAATTCAGATGGCAAATCTTACTAAAATTCAGGGGAGTCAATTTGCTGAGCTTCAATGCAAATTATTGGAAAATAAAGAAATGCAGGAAAGTCAGTTCGCTGAATTACGCAGTAAATTAGGGGAAAGCCAGGAACAGACGGCGACTCAGATTGCCGATCTTACGGAGCACTTCACGGAACGGTTCAACGGAATCAGCGACCAAATAGGCGAGCGCGTAAGAGCGGAGGTGAGTGCCGCGACCGCACGCTTAGACGAGCACATCGCCGCTTACACTCAGGAATCAGTCGCGATTTCTAAACGAATCGATGCCGTCGCCGAACGACTAGATGCGTCGATCGAGATAAATAACGCTCGACTCGCGGAGTGTGAGGCGCAGGTAGAGGTCAAGCTTAGAGAACAGGAAGGGAAAATGCGTAGCTTGCACGCGCATGTCGAATCTGTCGTAGACGAAACTAAGGGAAAAGTCGCGGAGTTTTGTGACGGATTGAAGGACGCCGTAATTGAAGTTGAAAAAAAGGGCGCCGCGAATTGCAAGAAAATCGCGAGATTAGATGGGAAGGTGATCGCGGAAGTCGCTAGGCTTGATGGGGATATTAAAAATTTGCAAGCGACGACCGAGGCGTCAATCCAGAAACAGGGCGCGGATTTCAAACAAATAATCCGAGAAAGCGTCGACGGTTTGCGCGACGAAATGCAAACACCCGCAGGAGTATGTTCAGACGGCCACGGAAGTAGAGTTCATTTATCGCCGCCGCAAAATCTCGGTTTTTCAGGTGCGAAAAACGAACATCCGTGCGAATTCTTGCGACGCATGGAAGATTATTTTACGTTATCTAACGCAGTACCCAACAGGCTAAAAGCAAAATTCGCTCAACAGTATTTGTTTGGAGCCGCACTCCAGTGGAGCTTATCAATGTCACAATTTCCCGAGACATACGAGGAATTTAGGGAGAAATTTTTGAAACGGTTTTGGGGGGAAGAAACCAAATTCACGTATGAGCGCCGACTATTAGAGAAGAGGTGGTATCCGAAGATGGGGATATCATATCTGGACTATGCCGTCGGGAAAATTGCAGCATTCCGTTTGTGCGATCCTTCAATTAGTGATAACCGGCTTATCTGGATCATCACATCACAGTTCCCGGAGCGAATTCAGAATTCTCTGAACAGCGCGCGCTTGGAAAATATCCACGAATTCCAAGATTTATTAGGAAAATTCGACCAGGCACGAATTTCGGGGAATAATGAGACAGAAAATGATAGGCCTCCACCGCAAAACAATCAGAGGTGGCCGCGTCGAGAGGGCGACGCCGGCAGAAACAGGGGACAGCACGACCGAGGCCCACCTCGGGACGAACGACCCGATGGACATTCACCCGCCGAGGGGCGAGGGAACCGACCCTCGGAAAATTAGAAGCGTCCGGAGCAGGTAGGCATCAGCGCTTGGGACGCAATACAAGTACTGTAGAGATGCCACTAGTGAGAACCGTTATTGTCGACGAATTATTTGAGGAGGAAGCGGATCGCGATGTCGATCGTGCCAGGGCAAGAAGGTGTCCGATCATCGCCGCAGAGTGCGAGGGCAAGCCAGTCCAGATTTTAATTGATTCAGGGAGTGAAGTTTCAGCCGTTTCGGAGCAATTCTATTTTAAATTAAAGAGTGAACACTAAAATTTGCCCGAGTTTCCCATTCTTAAAACTTACGTCGTTGGAGCGGATAGGAAGAAAAGCCATCCCATTACTAAACAAATCTTTGTAACTATTAGCCACGGAGTTTTTCAGTTCGATGCTACATGTCTTGTCATCAAAAATCTAGCTTACGAGCTCAGTTTAGGCGTTGATTTCTTACGTGAGTTACAGGTCTGTATCGATTTCAAAGAGAACGTGTTGAGGTTCGAACCGCCGTATTTACTGCCGTTCACCGGCGAAAATAATGAATTGATTGCTGATGAATTCAGGATCAACAATTTGAATAGGGACGAGGTACGAGAAAGTATCACCCACTCCATTGATCGCAACCACTGTCTGACAGCAGCCGAGAATAGCGCTTTACGGGACATGTTGTTCAATAATTTTGAAATTTTTCTTCGGCCGACAGAACCCATTAAGGATTTTCTCTTTCGCATTCAAGTTACCGACCGCTCACCGTTTAAATGTAGAAATTATCCTGTTCCATTTGCTTTGAGGACAGAAGTAGATAAGACGATTTCAGACATGATTGCAGAAGGAATTATTAAAAGAGCTTCTACGCCGTATATCAATCCCCTGGTAATAGTAAGAAAAAAGGATGGTGGAGTTCGTATTTGTCTCGATGCTAGGAGGTTAAATCAGGTAACTGTTCCAGATCACGACTCGGTCGTGCCAATTGACGTCACTTTAGGGAAATTCCATGGTGCTAAATATTTTTCAGCTATTGATTTTGTTTCTTCTTACTGGCAGATCGCAATTCACCCCGATGACCAGAAATTCACTGGATTTTTGTACGATGGTTTGAGTTATGTTTGGTGTCGCACTCCTTTCGGTCTCCGAAATTCTGGAGCATATTTTATTAGGTGTTTGGATCAGAAGTACTGCCCCCTCATTAATAAATGGATTAATCGCGTACCTCACGAGAGCGCGGGGCCTATCTCCTTTTGAAATACATTTCGGAAAGAAGCCACCAGCCGATTTTCCTCTTTTAGAGCGCCTGGCCACGCACAGTGTATTGAACTATGAGGAAAGGTGCCGCATTGTTTACGCGAACTTAAATAGAGCAGCTGAAAAGAGAGAGAAGATGGTCAAGAGACCGCACGAATTCAAAGTCGGGGACAGGGTGCTTCTGCGCACACCTGCTTCGTCTGACGCGCCGAGAGGTCTGTTTGCGAAGTTTTTTCCATTGTTCGCAGGCCCTTTCACTATTCGAGGTAATCCTCACCCCAATGTTTTTGAACTCGTCACAGACGATAGGCAACCGGCAGGAAAATATAATGCTTTTAATTTAATTCCATTTCGCGAATGAGACCTGTTTTGTCCTTTTCATTAATTATTGTCGTATTTTTAGTATTTTTTGTTTGTCAATTAATTAGTGCTCTAGTTGTCTATTTTGTGCTAGTCTTCGTTGAATTTATATGCTATTGTTGATGCGGTTTGTTTAAGTCTCTAACGACTGCCTGTGTCTTCTTCATTCGTTTACCGAGACTTTACTTAATTGTCATTGCTTAATTGTTAGACGGTTTACTTATTGTTGATGTGGGTTGGAGTTCTTATTTCCTATAACGAGGACGTTACTGGGTTGGTTTTAATGTTGGTGTTTGTGGATGAGATATTCCCGATAGTATTTCCCTCGCTTCATTTGTCGTAGTTTTTTTATTTTTCCTGCTATTGTAAGCACTTTGTTCAATTATTTGTAGTTTTGGTGCGTATTTCGTCTATATTTTGATTAGGGTTTTTTTTGTTAAATTATTCCGTTTGCTCCCGTCGCCATTAGTTTTCTGTTGAGCCATGAAATCATCTTTTCTCTCCGATTTCATAGCTAGGCGGTGGAGGGGGTGAATGTAATGGGACGGTCGCACACGAACTAATTTCGGCGTGTGCGAGATGAATATTTTATATAACAGGGAGTCCGGGAAAACGTAGCTGGCTGAAAATGTGCGTTTCTCCGCTACCTGAGTGCGCGAAGGGTCGCCGCCGGCCGTCGGGGGGAGCGCCTCCCTTTGTTCAAAGACCGTTTGCCACACCTCTGGTATTTCCGAGCGCTGCGTCAGAGCACCCAGCGTCTTCTCGGAAATCGTGGTGACGTGAACGCCCACTCGAAATCGGGTTTCCAACCGTCGATGGACCCATGGCAATTGGACGGCGCGCATCACGCGGTTTGGCTGCGCCAATAGTCGAACACTAGGCGGGGGTGAGGACATGTGATCTCGCGAGCAAGGGAGGTTGCTGCGAACGCGAGACTCGGCCATTCCGAGACGAACGACGACCGCGAGTGTTACCTTCCGATGTAAGCGACGACCGAGGTGTTGGGTCCGATGGTAACGACCGCCGCGAGACGCTAGATCGCCGCCGGCAACGCATCGTCGCCACCTCACCGCCCGCTCAGGTGCCGCCGATGGAGAGGCGGAACACCGTGTGAGTGCCGATACTCGAATGAACGAAGAAGCGATCGGACGCGGCCTGAGGGCCGGCCGCCACTAAAAGACGCTTTGGTGTGGCGATTCCTGGCCGCCGCCGCCGCAGTCAATGCCTGCCGCGCGCGCCCGCCCGCGCGCAGCCGCTGCCACGCCGTCGTCGCCGCCGCGCCAGCCCACGCGCCGCGCCGCCGCCGCTGCGCTGTCGCGCGCACGCCGCCCGCGTGCAGCCCTACGCCGCCGCAGCCAAGGCCTGCTCGCGTGCCGCGACACCGCCGCCGCGGCCACCAGCTGCCCGACCGGTCCAGGAAACGGCGGGGAAGCGCCGTTGCCCTGCCGCCCGACACCCGGACCGATGCCGACGCCCGGAGGAACGGAGCGCCCGTGCGATGACCCGGAAGGGTTGGACTGTTAAGTTAAGCTAGTTATAAGTTAGGTTAAGATAGTATTAAGAACTGTAGGGGGCTTCACCCGATTATTTTTTGCTGTGAATTAAACTCAGAAATCATGAAAGAGCGTTTTACTGTGTAGTGCATGAATATGCCCAGTCACGCATGCGTCCTAAATAGATTCCAGCCGAGCACATGAGGCAACCTGCAGCAGACGGGAATCCACAGGTGAGTCGGGTCACGCCCTGAGAGAGAGAGATTAACACCGCCGACACCGATGAGTGGTCGTGTGTACGGGGGCGGGTGTTACAAATGGCGCCTTGCAACGTGGGGCATGCGACGAATCAGGCGAGGCTAATCGTCGCCAATTTTGGCTATATTCACTGACGACGTGCCGCCGAACCTCTGATGTCGAGGTAGATTTCAGATCTATGGCCCGAACCCACGTGACCCGACTTACGATTCCTCAGTAAAGTCTCTTAAATTTGCATGCGTGACTGCAGTAGCTATAATTAAACTGGCGAATTGCCAAAGTAATAATTTGTTCACCGAGGGTGATATTTTGCTATGTATTGTGTATTTTCTGTGTTTTGTGCTTTTCTTGTATTTATGTGTTGTGTACTGTGATAAGTGTTTATCGTGTGCGCGTTTCAACGTCAAGATGTCCGACCACGAGAGTGAGCCATCAGCGTCACAGGAGCGGGCGGAGATGTTGGCGATGATGCAGGCGGTAATAGCAAATCAGATGGCAAAATTTGCCGAAAATCAGGAAAATCAGATAGCAAAATTGGCCGAAACTCACGAAATTCAGATGGCAAATCTTACTAAAATTCAGGGGAGTCAATTTGCTGAGCTTCAATGCAAATTATTGGAAAATAAAGAAATGCAGGAAAGTCAGTTCGCTGAATTACGCAGTAAATTAGGGGGAAAGCCAGGAACAGACGGCGACTCAGATTGCCGATCTTACGGAGCACTTCACGGAACGGTTCAACGGAATCAGCGACCAAATAGGCGAGCGCGTAAGAGCGGAGGTGAGTGCCGCGACCGCACGCTTAGACGAGCACATCGCCGCTTACACTCAGGAATCAGTCGCGATTTCTAAACGAATCGATGCCGTCGCCGAACGACTAGATGCGTCGATCGAGATAAATAACGCTCGACTCGCGGAGTGTGAGGCGCAGGTAGAGGTCAAGCTTAGAGAACAGGAAGGGAAAATGCGTAGCTTGCACGCGCATGTCGAATCTGTCGTAGACGAAACTAAGGGAAAAGTCGCGGAGTTTTGTGACGGATTGAAGGACGCCGTAATTGAAGTTGAAAAAAAGGGCGCCGCGAATTGCAAGAAAATCGCGAGATTAGATGGGAAGGTGATCGCGGAAGTCGCTAGGCTTGATGGGGATATTAAAAATTTGCAAGCGACGACCGAGGCGTCAATCCAGAAACAGGGCGCGGATTTCAAACAAATAATCCGAGAAAGCGTCGACGGTTTGCGCGACGAAATGCAAACACCCGCAGGAGTATGTTCAGACGGCCACGGAAGTAGAGTTCATTTATCGCCGCCGCAAAATCTCGGTTTTTCAGGTGCGAAAAACGAACATCCGTGCGAATTCTTGCGACGCATGGAAGATTATTTTACGTTATCTAACGCAGTACCCAACAGGCTAAAAGCAAAATTCGCTCAACAGTATTTGTTTGGAGCCGCACTCCAGTGGAGCTTATCAATGTCACAATTTCCCGAGACATACGAGGAATTTAGGGAGAAATTTTTGAAACGGTTTTGGGGGGAAGAAACCAAATTCACGTATGAGCGCCGACTATTAGAGAAGAGGTGGTATCCGAAGATGGGGATATCATATCTGGACTATGCCGTCGGGAAAATTGCAGCATTCCGTTTGTGCGATCCTTCAATTAGTGATAACCGGCTTATCTGGATCATCACATCACAGTTCCCGGAGCGAATTCAGAATTCTCTGAACAGCGCGCGCTTGGAAAATATCCACGAATTCCAAGATTTATTAGGAAAATTCGACCAGGCACGAATTTCGGGGAATAATGAGACAGAAAATGATAGGCCTCCACCGCAAAACAATCAGAGGTGGCCGCGTCGAGAGGGCGACGCCGGCAGAAACAGGGGACAGCACGACCGAGGCCCACCTCGGGACGAACGACCCGATGGACATTCACCCGCCGAGGGGCGAGGGAACCGACCCTCGGAAAATTAGAAGCGTCCGGAGCAGGTAGGCATCAGCGCTTGGGACGCAATACAAGTACTGTAGAGATGCCACTAGTGAGAACCGTTATTGTCGACGAATTATTTGAGGAGGAAGCGGATCGCGATGTCGATCGTGCCAGGGCAAGAAGGTGTCCGATCATCGCCGCAGAGTGCGAGGGCAAGCCAGTCCAGATTTTAATTGATTCAGGGAGTGAAGTTTCAGCCGTTTCGGAGCAATTCTATTTTAAATTAAAGAGTGAACACTAAAATTTGCCCGAGTTTCCCATTCTTAAAACTTACGTCGTTGGAGCGGATAGGAAGAAAAGCCATCCCATTACTAAACAAATCTTTGTAACTATTAGCCACGGAGTTTTTCAGTTCGATGCTACATGTCTTGTCATCAAAAATCTAGCTTACGAGCTCAGTTTAGGCGTTGATTTCTTACGTGAGTTACAGGTCTGTATCGATTTCAAAGAGAACGTGTTGAGGTTCGAACCGCCGTATTTACTGCCGTTCACCGGCGAAAATAATGAATTGATTGCTGATGAATTCAGGATCAACAATTTGAATAGGGACGAGGTACGAGAAAGTATCACCCACTCCATTGATCGCAACCACTGTCTGACAGCAGCCGAGAATAGCGCTTTACGGGACATGTTGTTCAATAATTTTGAAATTTTTCTTCGGCCGACAGAACCCATTAAGGATTTTCTCTTTCGCATTCAAGTTACCGACCGCTCACCGTTTAAATGTAGAATTATCCTGTTCCATTTGCTTTGAGGACAGAAGTAGATAAGACGATTTCAGACATGATTGCAGAAGGAATTATTAAAAGAGCTTCTACGCCGTATATCAATCCCCTGGTAATAGTAAGAAAAAAGGATGGTGGAGTTCGTATTTGTCTCGATGCTAGGAGGTTAAATCAGGTAACTGTTCCAGATCACGACTCGGTCGTGCCAATTGACGTCACTTTAGGGAAATTCCATGGTGCTAAATATTTTTCAGCTATTGATTTTGTTTCTTCTTACTGGCAGATCGCAATTCACCCCGATGACCAGAAATTCACTGGATTTTTGTACGATGGTTTGAGTTATGTTTGGTGTCGCACTCCTTTCGGTCTCCGAAATTCTGGAGCATATTTTATTAGGTGTTTGGATCAGAAGTACTGCCCCTCATTAATAAATGGATTAATCGCGTACCTCACGAGAGCGCGGGCCTATCTCCTTTTGAAATACATTTCGGAAAGAAGCCACCAGCCGATTTTCCTCTTTTAGAGCGCCTGGCCACGCACAGTGTATTGAACTATGAGGAAAGGTGCCGCATTGTTTACGCGAACTTAAATAGAGCAGCTGAAAAGAGAGAGAAGATGGTCAAGAGACCGCACGAATTCAAAGTCGGGGACAGGGTGCTTCTGCGCACACCTGCTTCGTCTGACGCGCCGAGAGGTCTGTTTGCGAAGTTTTTTCCATTGTTCGCAGGCCCTTTCACTATTCGAGGTAATCCTCACCCCAATGTTTTTGAACTCGTCACAGACGATAGGCAACCGGCAGGAAAATATAATGCTTTTAATTTAATTCCATTTCGCGAATGAGACCTGTTTTGTCCTTTTCATTAATTATTGTCGTATTTTTAGTATTTTTGTTTGTCAATTAATTAGTGCTCTAGTTGTCTATTTTGTGCTAGTCTTCGTTGAATTTATATGCTATTGTTGATGCGGTTTGTTTAAGTCTCTAACGACTGCCTGTGTCTTCTTCATTCGTTTACCGAGACTTTACTTAATTGTCATTGCTTAATTGTTAGACGGTTTACTTATTGTTGATGTGGGTTGGAGTTCTTATTTCCTATAACGAGGACGTTACTGGGTTGGTTTTAATGTTGGTGTTTGTGGATGAGATATTCCCGATAGTATTTCCCTCGCTTCATTTGTCGTAGTTTTTTTATTTTTCCTGCTATTGTAAGCACTTTGTTCAATTATTTGTAGTTTTGGTGCGTATTTCGTCTATATTTTGATTAGGGTTTTTTTTGTTAAATTATTCCGTTTGCTCCCGTCGCCATTAGTTTTCTGTTGAGCCATGAAATCATCTTTTCTCTCCGATTTCATAGCTAGGCGGTGGAGGGGGTGAATGTAATGGGACGGTCGCACACGAACTAATTTCGGCGTGTGCGAGATGAATATTTTATATAACAGGGAGTCCGGGAAAACGTAGCTGGCTGAAAATGTGCGTTTCTCCGCTACCTGAGTGCGCGAAGGGTCGCCGCCGGCCGTCGGGGGGAGCGCCTCCCTTTGTTCAAAGACCGTTTGCCACACCTCTGGTATTTCCGAGCGCTGCGTCAGAGCACCCAGCGTCTTCTCGGAAATCGTGGTGACGTGAACGCCCACTCGAAATCGGGTTCCAACCGTCGATGGACCCATGGCAATTGGACGGCGCGCATCACGCGGTTTGGCTGCGCCAATAGTCGAACACTAGGCGGGGGTGAGACATGTGATCTCGCGAGCAAGGGAGGTTGCTGCGAACGCGAGACTCGGCCATTCCGAGACGAACGACGACCGCGAGTGTTACCTTCCGATGTAAGCGACGACCGAGGTGTTGGGTCCGATGGTAACGACCGCCGCGAGACGCTAGATCGCCGCCGGCAACGCATCGTCGCCACCTCACCGCCCGCTCAGGTGCCGCCGATGGGAGAGGCGGAACACCGTGTGAGTGCCGATACTCGAATGAACGAAGAAGCGATCGGACGCGGCCTGAGGGCCGGCCGCCACTAAAAGACGCTTTGGTGTGGCGATTCCTGGCCGCCGCCGCCGCAGTCAATGCCTGCCGCGCGCGCCCGCCCGCGCGCAGCCGCTGCCACGCCGTCGTCGCCGCCGCGCCAGCCCACGCGCCGCGCCGCCGCCGCTGCGCTGTCGCGCGCACGCCGCCCGCGTGCAGCCCTACGCCGCCGCAGCCAAGGCCTGCTCGCGTGCCGCGACACCGCCGCCGCGGCCACCAGCTGCCCGACCGGTCCAGGAAACGGCGGGGAAGCGCCGTTGCCCTGCCGCCCGACACCCGGACCGATGCCGACGCCCGGAGGAACGGAGCGCCCGTGCGATGACCCGGAAGGGTTGGACTGTTAAGTTAAGCTAGTTATAAGTTAGGTTAAGATAGTATTAAGAACTGTAGGGGGCTTCACCCGATTATTTTTTGCTGTGAATTAAACTCAGAAATCATGAAAGAGCGTTTTACTGTGTAGTGCATGAATATGCCCAGTCACGCATGCGTCCTAAATAGATTCCAGCCGAGCACATGAGGCAACCTGCAGCAGACGGGAATCCACAGGTGAGTCGGGTCACGCCCTGAGAGAGAGAGATTAACACCGCCGACACCGATGAGTGGTCGTGTGTACGGGGGCGGGTGTTACAAATGGCGCCTTGCAACGTGGGGCATGCGACGAATCAGGCGAGGCTAATCGTCGCCAATTTTGGCTATATTCACTGACGACGTGCCGCCGAACCTCTGATGTCGAGGTAGATTTCAGATCTATGGCCCGAACCCACGTGACCCGACTTACGATTCCTCAGTAAAGTCTCTTAAATTTGCATGCGTGACTGCAGTAGCTATAATTAAACTGGCGAATTGCCAAAGTAATAATTTGTTCACCGAGGGTGATATTTTGCTATGTATTGTGTATTTTCTGTGTTTTGTGCTTTTCTTGTATTTATGTGTTGTGTACTGTGATAAGTGTTTATCGTGTGCGCGTTTCAACGTCAAGATGTCCGACCACGAGAGTGAGCCATCAGCGTCACAGGAGCGGGCGGAGATGTTGGCGATGATGCAGGCGGTAATAGCAAATCAGATGGCAAAATTTGCCGAAAATCAGGAAAATCAGATAGCAAAATTGGCCGAAACTCACGAAATTCAGATGGCAAATCTTACTAAAATTCAGGGGAGTCAATTTGCTGAGCTTCAATGCAAATTATTGGAAAATAAAGAAATGCAGGAAAGTCAGTTCGCTGAATTACGCAGTAAATTAGGGGAAAGCCAGGAACAGACGGCGACTCAGATTGCCGATCTTACGGAGCACTTCACGGAACGGTTCAACGGAATCAGCGACCAAATAGGCGAGCGCGTAAGAGCGGAGGTGAGTGCCGCGACCGCACGCTTAGACGAGCACATCGCCGCTTACACTCAGGAATCAGTCGCGATTTCTAAACGAATCGATGCCGTCGCCGAACGACTAGATGCGTCGATCGAGATAAATAACGCTCGACTCGCGGAGTGTGAGGCGCAGGTAGAGGTCAAGCTTAGAGAACAGGAAGGGAAAATGCGTAGCTTGCACGCGCATGTCGAATCTGTCGTAGACGAAACTAAGGGAAAAGTCGCGGAGTTTTGTGACGGATTGAAGGACGCCGTAATTGAAGTTGAAAAAAAGGGCGCCGCGAATTGCAAGAAAATCGCGAGATTAGATGGGAAGGTGATCGCGGAAGTCGCTAGGCTTGATGGGGATATTAAAAATTTGCAAGCGACGACCGAGGCGTCAATCCAGAAACAGGGCGCGGATTTCAAACAAATAATCCGAGAAAGCGTCGACGGTTTGCGCGACGAAATGCAAACACCCGCAGGAGTATGTTCAGACGGCCACGGAAGTAGAGTTCATTTATCGCCGCCGCAAAATCTCGGTTTTTCAGGTGCGAAAAACGAACATCCGTGCGAATTCTTGCGACGCATGGAAGATTATTTTACGTTATCTAACGCAGTACCCAACAGGCTAAAAGCAAAATTCGCTCAACAGTATTTGTTTGGAGCCGCACTCCAGTGGAGCTTATCAATGTCACAATTTCCCGAGACATACGAGGAATTTAGGGAGAAATTTTTGAAACGGTTTTGGGGGGAAGAAACCAAATTCACGTATGAGCGCCGACTATTAGAGAAGAGGTGGTATCCGAAGATGGGGATATCATATCTGGACTATGCCGTCGGGAAAATTGCAGCATTCCGTTTGTGCGATCCTTCAATTAGTGATAACCGGCTTATCTGGATCATCACATCACAGTTCCCGGAGCGAATTCAGAATTCTCTGAACAGCGCGCGCTTGGAAAATATCCACGAATTCCAAGATTTATTAGGAAAATTCGACCAGGCACGAATTTCGGGGAATAATGAGACAGAAAATGATAGGCCTCCACCGCAAAACAATCAGAGGTGGCCGCGTCGAGAGGGCGACGCCGGCAGAAACAGGGGACAGCACGACCGAGGCCCACCTCGGGACGAACGACCCGATGGACATTCACCCGCCGAGGGGCGAGGGAACCGACCCTCGGAAAATTAGAAGCGTCCGGAGCAGGTAGGCATCAGCGCTTGGGACGCAATACAAGTACTGTAGAGATGCCACTAGTGAGAACCGTTATTGTCGACGAATTATTTGAGGAGGAAGCGGATCGCGATGTCGATCGTGCCAGGGCAAGAAGGTGTCCGATCATCGCCGCAGAGTGCGAGGGCAAGCCAGTCCAGATTTTAATTGATTCAGGGAGTGAAGTTTCAGCCGTTTCGGAGCAATTCTATTTTAAATTAAAGAGTGAACACTAAAATTTGCCCGAGTTTCCCATTCTTAAAACTTACGTCGTTGGAGCGGATAGGAAGAAAAGCCATCCCATTACTAAACAAATCTTTGTAACTATTAGCCACGGAGTTTTTCAGTTCGATGCTACATGTCTTGTCATCAAAAATCTAGCTTACGAGCTCAGTTTAGGCGTTGATTTCTTACGTGAGTTACAGGTCTGTATCGATTTCAAAGAGAACGTGTTGAGGTTCGAACCGCCGTATTTACTGCCGTTCACCGGCGAAAATAATGAATTGATTGCTGATGAATTCAGGATCAACAATTTGAATAGGGACGAGGTACGAGAAAGTATCACCCACTCCATTGATCGCAACCACTGTCTGACAGCAGCCGAGAATAGCGCTTTACGGGACATGTTGTTCAATAATTTTGAAATTTTTCTTCGGCCGACAGAACCCATTAAGGATTTTCTCTTTCGCATTCAAGTTACCGACCGCTCACCGTTTAAATGTAGAAATTATCCTGTTCCATTTGCTTTGAGGACAGAAGTAGATAAGACGATTTCAGACATGATTGCAGAAGGAATTATTAAAAGAGCTTCTACGCCGTATATCAATCCCCTGGTAATAGTAAGAAAAAAGGATGGTGGAGTTCGTATTTGTCTCGATGCTAGGAGGTTAAATCAGGTAACTGTTCCAGATCACGACTCGGTCGTGCCAATTGACGTCACTTTAGGGAAATTCCATGGTGCTAAATATTTTTCAGCTATTGATTTTGTTTCTTCTTACTGGCAGATCGCAATTCACCCCGATGACCAGAAATTCACTGGATTTTTGTACGATGGTTTGAGTTATGTTTGGTGTCGCACTCCTTTCGGTCTCCGAAATTCTGGAGCATATTTTATTAGGTGTTTGGATCAGAAGTACTGCCCCTCATTAATAAATGGATTAATCGCGTACCTCACGAGAGCGCGGGCCTATCTCCTTTTGAAATACATTTCGGAAAGAAGCCACCAGCCGATTTTCCTCTTTTAGAGCGCCTGGCCACGCACAGTGTATTGAACTATGAGGAAAGGTGCCGCATTGTTTACGCGAACTTAAATAGAGCAGCTGAAAAGAGAGAGAAGATGGTCAAGAGACCGCACGAATTCAAAGTCGGGGACAGGGTGCTTCTGCGCACACCTGCTTCGTCTGACGCGCCGAGAGGTCTGTTTGCGAAGTTTTTTCCATTGTTCGCAGGCCCTTTCACTATTCGAGGTAATCCTCACCCCAATGTTTTTGAACTCGTCACAGACGATAGGCAACCGGCAGGAAAATATAATGCTTTTAATTTAATTCCATTTCGCGAATGAGACCTGTTTTGTCCTTTTCATTAATTATTGTCGTATTTTTAGTATTTTTGTTTGTCAATTAATTAGTGCTCTAGTTGTCTATTTTGTGCTAGTCTTCGTTGAATTTATATGCTATTGTTGATGCGGTTTGTTTAAGTCTCTAACGACTGCCTGTGTCTTCTTCATTCGTTTACCGAGACTTTACTTAATTGTCATTGCTTAATTGTTAGACGGTTTACTTATTGTTGATGTGGGTTGGAGTTCTTATTTCCTATAACGAGGACGTTACTGGGTTGGTTTTAATGTTGGTGTTTGTGGATGAGATATTCCCGATAGTATTTCCCTCGCTTCATTTGTCGTAGTTTTTTTATTTTTCCTGCTATTGTAAGCACTTTGTTCAATTATTTGTAGTTTTGGTGCGTATTTCGTCTATATTTTGATTAGGGTTTTTTTTGTTAAATTATTCCGTTTGCTCCCGTCGCCATTAGTTTTCTGTTGAGCCATGAAATCATCTTTTCTCTCCGATTTCATAGCTAGGCGGTGGAGGGGGTGAATGTAATGGGACGGTCGCACACGAACTAATTTCGGCGTGTGCGAGATGAATATTTTATATAACAGGGAGTCCGGGAAAACGTAGCTGGCTGAAAATGTGCGTTTCTCCGCTACCTGAGTGCGCGAAGGGTCGCCGCCGGCCGTCGGGGGGAGCGCCTCCCTTTGTTCAAAGACCGTTTGCCACACCTCTGGTATTTCCGAGCGCTGCGTCAGAGCACCCAGCGTCTTCTCGGAAATCGTGGTGACGTGAACGCCCACTCGAAATCGGGTTCCAACCGTCGATGGACCCATGGCAATTGGACGGCGCGCATCACGCGGTTTGGCTGCGCCAATAGTCGAACACTAGGCGGGGGTGAGACATGTGATCTCGCGAGCAAGGGAGGTTGCTGCGAACGCGAGACTCGGCCATTCCGAGACGAACGACGACCGCGAGTGTTACCTTCCGATGTAAGCGACGACCGAGGTGTTGGGTCCGATGGTAACGACCGCCGCGAGACGCTAGATCGCCGCCGGCAACGCATCGTCGCCACCCTCACCGCCCGCTCAGGTGCCGCCGATGGGAGAGGCGGAACACCGTGTGAGTGCCGATACTCGAATGAACGAAGAAGCGATCGGACGCGGCCTGAGGGCCGGCCGCCACTAAAAGACGCTTTGGTGTGGCGATTCCTGGCCGCCGCCGCCGCAGTCAATGCCTGCCGCGCGCGCCCGCCCGCGCGCAGCCGCTGCCACGCCGTCGTCGCCGCCGCGCCAGCCCACGCGCCGCGCCGCCGCCGCTGCGCTGTCGCGCGCACGCCGCCCGCGTGCAGCCCTACGCCGCCGCAGCCAAGGCCTGCTCGCGTGCCGCGACACCGCCGCCGCGGCCACCAGCTGCCCGACCGGTCCAGGAAACGGCGGGGAAGCGCCGTTGCCCTGCCGCCCGACACCCGGACCGATGCCGACGCCCGGAGGAACGGAGCGCCCGTGCGATGACCCGGAAGGGTTGGACTGTTAAGTTAAGCTAGTTATAAGTTAGGTTAAGATAGTATTAAGAACTGTAGGGGGCTTCACCCGATTATTTTTTGCTGTGAATTAAACTCAGAAATCATGAAAGAGCGTTTTACTGTGTAGTGCATGAATATGCCCAGTCACGCATGCGTCCTAAATAGATTCCAGCCGAGCACATGAGGCAACCTGCAGCAGACGGGAATCCACAGGTGAGTCGGGTCACGCCCTGAGAGAGAGAGATTAACACCGCCGACACCGATGAGTGGTCGTGTGTACGGGGGCGGGTGTTACAATATATAATGTACAGGTTAGTGGATCAGTAAATAATTATGCTGCGTTGCGATGTGCTGTTATGTTGCGATGATGTGATGAATTGATTTACCGAAACAAACAAGTTTTATACTACATGTTACTAGCACATAGATCTTTAAACATACATTTTTCTGTCATCTTCAAAATAATTATAGAAACCGGCAATTATATTTCAGCATAGATATTTTCATTCTCTTTTATGATTACGATTCATCAAATACGTTACGACATCTATATCTATTTGTCCGGATCTGTCTACTACCGTACCCATGCGAGAACTTTTGGATGTTTCGTATACTCTGCTTAAACCTGTCACGAGTTGGCAGCAGATAAATTTTTAATATTTCTTTATAAATACTATAGAAGCAAAAATATAAAAATTAGTTAGTTTTACAATTTGGCAATTTATTGAAAGTGTTGGTACAATATATAAAACTCCCGTCCTTTGGCTCGACAGCCTGCTACAGGCCTTAGCTGACAGAGCGGTGACACAGCCTTTCGGCCACGGGTGTTCGAGTGGTTCGCACGAGGACATCCCTTTACCGTATACACCGCTCTTCTTAACCTTAGGATGGGCTTTCTCATCGTCACACAGCAATCGATACTGAGACATTTGTAAGGAAAGCGCACAGTTCTAATAAACCCGGCCGGGAATCGAACTCGGGGTTGTTTCGTGGAAAGCGAGCACGCTAACCAATAAGCCACCGAGGGCGGGATATAAAACTCCGCAAAAAGAATATATGTGAGTCTACAATTTGTACAAGTATTTTACGAGTATTTTGTATTAACAGTTTAGATTTGTTAATTATTTTTATTTATAAAGTGAGGAATGTTTGGGAGCTGAAACTCCCAATTAGAAATATGTAATCTTTCTTTAGTAAGAAAGTGAACGAGGCACACCGGAAATTTCCGAATAGGGGGAAAGACATGACAGGGCTACCTTGGCGGGGCAGATATACAATGGGAGAGAAGTAGGCCCCACTGAACGGCATGAATAAATGGAATTTCTCTTCCTGGCTAAAAATGTACTGTAATAAATGCCTGGGCAACGTCGGGTAGTTCAGCTAGTAAGTAAATAAAATCAAAAGGCAATGTTTAAAAAACAAGTCAACTTTTTACGCATATACATTATCAACAATTTCACAAAAATGACAATCAGAATTTGAAAAAAAACCTAAACGGATCATATCTTACACACAACAACAAATATTGAAGCTAAATACACATGCTGATTGATAACCAGAAGTAATTTGTGGTTATTCTATGATGGTTCTTCACAACGCCATACCATGCCTGCAATTAGCAGTGTAACTTTTGGCCAAGCATATACTATTTGAAACAAAATATACTTCTGGTAACAGTGTATTCCAAAGATGAAAAAAACAATGTTCAGTTCTGGTTATGGAGCTAAGAATACATGGAGGTGCCCTTACCTATCTCTGCAATGTTCAGGAAGTGAAGCCAGTGCGCCATATTGCTGTGCCCCAATCACGTCATGCCAATACACAGAGGTGGGATTTCGGATCTTTCATTGAAGGGCAAATTTGGGCGCTATTATAAACACGAAAATATTTGTTTATATTAATATTTTAAACTAATTGTGCTGTAATATATACATTTATCTACATATATAATTTTCAATTTTGTTAATTATTTAACTGATTATTATTATGTTATTAATTAGCTTAGTTGAACACAAAGGTGACGATCTTCAGCGTTATTGAACTGTCCGAACTGTAAATTCAACGATGTTTTTTTTTCTCAGTGAATCACATCGAAATATCGAAAATATTTATTATTTATTATGATCACAAATGTTTATACATAACTGTGCCATTCTGTAGCACCACTACTTATTTTCTCGTTATGGAATGCTGCGAAAAATCGATTTCCGCAAATGTTTGTTTTCTTGAAAACGTCGTCCGTCCGTCTGTTTGGTGAATGCGAACAACATAAGCGCCTAAACTACGATTTTTCCCAAACTGAATAAACCCTTGTCGATCTGGCTTGAGTCGAAGATGTTCGATTTTGAAAAACATTCATTAGTTTTACTTTGGGGGTACTTTACATGAAGCTCTCGGGATATTGTCAGCACCGCGGGCCCTCGCGGGTGGCGTCGGGGCTCGATCTGACGATCAAGACTTGCCTTCTCTCACCTGTTGCAGTTGCGGGGCTAGCTCAGGAGCAGTGATTCTCTAAAAAAAATGGGGGCCTATGGATGGACGCTACTTGATTGTGAAATGAAATTCGTTGAGGTTAGAGGTAAAACCATAATTTAATTAACTAAACACAAAAAAATATAAAATACTATAACTAATAATCCCTCCCTTTCAAACCCATTGATATCTCTCCCATCTTTCCTACTTATCCCGCAACTCCCAAAACAGCCTGAATTTAACCCCTCCTAGATTTCCCTTTACTTTAAATTACTTTCTTACATGCTAGATGATAACACAGGGTAATACAATTACAAAAAAAAATAGGAAATACAATTCTGAAGATTTTCCTTCAATAGCCAAAGCGCGGCTCGCTTACAGTGTTACACAGGTCTCTGTTCTGGGTCATTCACAAAAGTCTTGCGAACAAAAGACCGTGTTTGAATGAACTTCGTGGGGTCGGTGCTCGACCTTCAGATGACGTCACCGGGGTTCCCTTTGGCAGCGGTGAAAGCGGCGCCAGCAGTGGATCGCAGCTGACGTGGAGGGACCCTCGCCGAGGGGGCGAAGACGGGTGCCGGGGGGCGGAAACTCCAACACGGGGATCAGCTCTGCGGCGGGCGCGGACGTGGCGACGCGGGTCGAGTTGAACGGTCTCGGTGCGCGGCGCGAACTGCTCCGCTCATACAGTGATTGTCTCTTTTAGGCAGTCGAGCGAAATTGCTTTTCGCTAAATGAAGTAACGGCACACCGTGACGCGAAGTGGCGGATAGTTCGCTGCGGGCACTGGCCGGTTGCGAAATCGCGCACTAGCTACAACAATAGCTCCGTAACAACTCCCACGGATGGTAGTGAACGCTCACCGGGAGCAATTCTACGTTTCACACCACAAACACAGCACACCGAAAACGGTTATGTCCCTCGCACCGCGGAGGTGCATACGCCAGGGGCGTCTATTACTCCGACCGACGCACCGCAGAGGTGCGGGCACCCGCTCTCTCCACCGTTCTCGTCCCCGAATCTATTCTCGAATCCCCTAAACCCGTGCCCCGTCACTTGCCCGCGAAGCTTCGGTAACCCCCACTCCTTCCTCCTTCATCGAAAGTTCTAGAACAATTTTGGTTCAAATTTTGAAAAGTGCATCTCCATTGGCTAAAGGCTACTGCGTTTTACATGAATTTTGACCAATGCCCTGGAGTGTTCTCTGACCGGAGTTGACGGAAAATTCCGCCCAACTCTCTCACTCCAACATCGGGGGTGCCGCCCATCGCCCGGGGGGGTTGGCGGCGCCAGCGGGTCGCCGGTCGGGTCGTAACTCTAAACACACAGGCCCTGCCGGCAAAGGGGGCGCCAGGGACCTCTCCCTGTACGTGCGCGGAACGAAAAGGCGCGGGCTAGCACGCACAAAGAAGGCGATGCGTAAGCCTGCAATACAGTAGCTGTTACTACGACGCATGTTTTAAATTAATTTTTTTATTTATTTAAGTATAATCATACAGGTTTGATCTGAGATGGCTCAGAGGAACAATTATGGACTCCGGAGAGTTTCTGAACGGGGGTCCTACGGTGAGAACGAATTATTATAATAGTCTGGGCACGCGAAGGCGTGTTTGGGGGAGCGAACGCGCGCGTGCACACGCGAACGCGCGTGTGGGGCCGCGAACGCGCGTATGGAGCCGCGAACGCGCGTTTGGAAAGCGAACGCGCGTTTGGAAAGCGAACGCGCGTTTGGAAAGCGAACGCGCGTTTGGAAAGCGAACGCGCGTTTGGAAAGCGAACGCGCGTTTGGGGAGCGAACGCGCGTTTGGGGAGCGAACGCGCGTTTGGAGAGCGAACGCGCGTTTGGGGAGCGAACGCGCGTTTGGGGAGCGAACGCGCGTTTGGGAAGCGAACGCGCGTTTGGAAAGCGAACGCGCGTTTGGAAAGCGAACGAGCGTTTGGAAAGCGAACGCGCGTTTGGAAAGCGAACGCGCGTTTGGGGAGCGAACGCGCGTTTGGGGAGCGAATGCGCGTTTGGAGAGCGAACGCGCGTTTGGGGAGCGAACGCGCGTTTGGGGAGCGAACGCGCGTTTGGGGAGCGAATGCGCGTTTGCGGAGCGCGCGTGGTCGGGCCTGCCGCCTCTGCCAGGATATGACCTTCGACATCTGTTGTGAAAGAACGAAGGCGATAGAAATCTGTCATTGGTTGATAAGACTTCATGCAACTTTCCTTGGCGCATTCCGATTCTCGGAATCAGTTTCCCTTTGTAAGAGCTGCGCCGTTGCGTAGGCAGTTTCCGGAGGTCAGCGTTTCGACCCATGAGCGTCTCCGGTTCGGCAGAGGATAACCCACTCGACCTATATACTCCAGGCTATTAATTTCTTTTCGAAGTGAGTAGAATTGAAATATGAGAGAAGGATGTTTGACCGTAGGCCCCAACAAACGCTTTGCCGAATGTGTACTGTGGGAGAGAGTGTGTGGGAGAGAGAGAGAGAGAAAGAGAAAGAAATCGAAAGAGAGAAAGAGAAAGAAAGAGCGTGTGTAAATAGCGTGTGAGTGTATAGAGCGTGAGAGTATAGCGCATGAGTGTGTAGCGCGCATGTGATTGGTGCAAGTGTGATTGGTGCGCGTGTGATTGGTGCATGAGTGTGTAGGCGCGCGCGTTTGTTCGGCGCGCGCGTTTGTTCGGCGCGCGCGTTTGTTCGGCGCGCGCGTTTGTTCGGCGCGCGCGTTTGTTGGCGCGCGCGTTTGTTCCGGGCGCGCGATTGTTCGCGCTCGCGTTTGTTCGCGCTCGCGTTTGTTAGGCGCGCGCGGTTGTTCGGCGCGCGCGTTTGTTCGCGCGCGCGTTTGTTCGGCGCGCGCGTTTGTTCGGCGCGTGTGTTTGTTCGGCGCGCGCGTTTGTTCGGCGAGAGAGAGAGAGAGAGAGAAAGACAGAGAAAGAGAGAAATCGAAAGAAAGAGAAAGAAAGAACGTGTGTATATAGCCCGTGAGTGAATAGAGCGTGAGTGTATAGCGCATGAGTGTGTAGCGCGCGTGTGATTGGTGCAAGCGTGTGTTAGGCGCGCGCGTTTGTTCCGCGCGCGCGTTTGTTCGGCGCTCGCGTGTGTTCGGCGCGCGCGTTTGTTCGGCGCGCGCCTTTGTTCGGCGCGCGCGTTTGTTCGGCGCGCGCGTTTGTTCACGCGCGCGTTTGTTCGCGCGCGCGTTTGTTCGCGCGCGCGTTTGTTCGGCGCTCGCGTTTGATCGGCGCGCGCGTTTGTCCGCGCGCGCGTTTGTTCGGCGCGCGCCTTTGTTCGGCGGACGCGTTTGTTCGGCAGGCGTGTTTGTTCGGCGCGCGCGTTTGTTCGGCGGGCGCGTTTGTTGGGCGCGCGTGTTTGTTCGGCGCGCGCGTTCGTGAGCGTGCGCGTATGTGGCCGCGCGCGTGTTTGGTGTGCGCGCGTGTTTTCGCGCGCGTGTTTGACGCGCACGCGTGTTTGACGCGCTAGCGTGTATGGCGCGCTCGCGTGTTTGGCGCGCGCATGTGTTCGGGGCGCGTGTTTGGCGCGCGCGTGTGGTTAGCGCGCGCGTGGGTTTGCCGCGAGCGCGTGTGTGGCACGCGTTTGTGGCGCGCGCGCGTGTCTGTGGCGCGTGTGTGGGGCACGCGGCAGAATTTCCATTGAAAATACCGGTATAATACCGGTATAACCTTTATGGACGTCCATACTGGTATAGAACCTCTCTAAAGCGGCCTAGCCACCTATAGCGGACCACAATAATCTATATGCCATCAATTACTACTAATTAATTACTCTTAAATGATCATAATTTTAAATTAATTACGCCAGACATATTCTAAAAAATCGAGGGTCAGCTAGCTTCAGTCTGAAGCTAGCTAGCCATGCAACAAAATAGAGCAAAAAAAACTAGAAAAAAATAACAATAAAGTATTATTTAATTACTATTTAATTACTCCACTTCAACATCATTTCAACAACAAATTGTTTAAACAAATTGAAAATTATCACAAAAACACACAAAAATGAAAAAAATCGTAAAACTTTTCCTTTCCGTCGAAATACTAAATTACTTCTCGCGATTCCTTCACAACATATCTTTTTTTTAAAAAATAATTTGTTTAAATTAATTACTCCGGACAGTTGTTAAAAAATCGCAAAGAGCTTTGAACCAAAAACTCCTGCTTACCGTCACAAATTTCAAAAAATCATAAAATTAAATCTTATTAGCTTAAATCTCAACAGCTTTATTAACACTAATTTGTTTAAATTACTTCATATTTATTAACAAAACGGCTCACGAATTAATTACTGCATTCAATTGTTAATAATGAGCCCTGAAGCATCACAAGGACATACTCACGTTCATCTTTTAAACAAATATCCACAGAAAAAAAACTATTCGGCGGAATACAGAAATATTGGTCTAGGGCTCATTACAGGATATCCATTAAATTAGAAACAATTTGTTTATATTAATTACTGCACCGAAAATGCTCTAAAATGGGCATAACTATTGCACTAAAATCGCATTTTCTACACAAATGTGTTAAAAAATCTAGGAATAAATTTTTAAAGGCGAACCACAGTATTACCAACTGTAGTTTGTTACAAACACTTTATATTTCACGATGAAATTACTCGAGAATTAATTACTGCTTGCAATTGTATATAACAAGCATTTGAACTTCAGACACAAGAATCTACTACACCACGTACGAGGCAAAAAAAAGCAGAAAAACACCTAACCAGCGGAATACTAAAATGTTATTACCGATTCCATCACTAGATATCATTTGTTTTAAAAACTACTAGTTGAAATTAATTACTCCGAACGGTTGATAAGAATCGCACAGATCTTTGATCCAAAACTCCTGCTTACAGTCACAAATTTAAAAATATCATAAAATATAATCTTACCGGCGGACCACAGATTTATTAACACTAATTTGTTTAATATACTTCATATTTATTAACTAAACGGCTCAAGAATTAATTACTGTATTCAATTGTTTATAATGAGCCCTGAAGCATCACAAGGACATGTTCACGTTCATCTTTTAAACAAATATCCACAGAAAAAAACCATTGGGCGGAATACAGAAATATTTGTCTAGGGCACATTACTGGATATCCATTGTATTAGAAACAATTTTTTTATATTAATTACTGTGTCCAAAATGCTCTAAAATGGGCATAACTTTTGCACTGAAATTGCATTTTCTACAAAAATGTGTTAAAACATCTAGGAATAAAATTTTACCGGCGAACCACAGTATTATCAACTATAGTTTGTTGCAAACAATGTATATTTCACGATGAAATTACTCCAGAATTAATTAGTGCTTGCTATTGTTTATAACAAGCATCCACACTTCAGACTCATGAACCTACTACACCACGTACGAGGCAAAAAAAAAGCAGAAAAACATCTAGCCAGCGAAATACTCACATGTTATTACCGATTCCATCACTAGATATCATTTGGTTTAAAAACTATTTATTGAAATTAATTACTCCGAACGGTTGTTAAGAATCGCACAGATCCTTGATCCAAAAATTCCTGCTTACGGTAAAAAATTTCAAAAAATCATAAAATATAATTTTACCGGCGGACCACAGCTTTATTAACACTAATTTGTTTAATATACTTCATATTTATTAACGAAACGGCTCACGAATTAATTACTGCATTCAATTGTTTATAATGAGCCCTGAAGCATCACAAGGACACGTTCACGTTCACCTTTTAAACAAATATCCACAGAAAAAAAAATATTCGGCGGAATACAGAAATATTGATCTAGGGCTCATTGCAGGATATCCATAGAATTAGATACATTTTGTTAATAATTATTACTGTGCCGAAAATGCTCTAAAATGGGCATAACTTTTGCATTAAAATCGCATTTGCTACAAAAATGTGTTAAAAAAGCTAGGAATAAAATTTTACCGGCCAACCACAGTATTATAAACTGTAGTTTGTTGAAAACACTTCATATTTCACGATGAAATTACTCCAGAATTAACTACTGCATGCAATTGTTTATAACAATCATTCAAACTTCAGACACATGAACCTACTACCAAGTACGAGTCAAAAAATCGCAGAAAAACACCGAACCAGCGAAATACTAAAATGGTGTTACCGATTCCATCACTAGATAACATTTGTTTTAAAAACTATTAATTAAAATTAATTACTCCGAACGGTTGTTACGAATCGCACACAGCTTTGATCCAAAAACTCCTGCTTACAGTCACAAATTTCAAAAAATCATAAAATATAATCTTTCCGGCGGACTACAGCTTTATTAACACTAATTTGTTTAATATACTTCATATTTATTAACGAAACGGCTAACGAATTAATTACTGTATTCATTTGTTCATAATGAGCCCTGAAGCATCATAAGGACATGTTCACGTTCATGTTTTAAACAAATATCCACAGAAAAAAAACTATTCGGCGGAATACAGAAATATTGGTCTAGGGCACATTACTGGATATTCATTGAATTAGAAACAATTTGTTTATATTAATTACTGTGTCCAAAATGCTCTAAAATGGGCATAACTTGTGCACTGAAATTGCATTTTTTACACAAATGTGTTAAAAAATCTAGGAATAAAATTTTACCGGCGAACCACAGTATTACAAACTGTAGTTTGTTACAAACACTTTATATTTCACGATGAAATTACTCCAGAATTAATTACTGCTTGTAATTGTTTATAACAATCATCCAAACATCAGACACATGAACCTACTACACCACGTACGAGGCAAAAAAACCCAGAGAAACACCTAACCAGCGGAATACTCAAATGTTATTACCGATTCCATCACTAAATATCATTTGTTTTAAAAAAAGTATTAGTTGAAATTAATTACTCTGAACGGTTGTTAAGAATCGCACGGAGCTTTGATCCAAAAACTCCTGCTTACCGTCACAAATTTCAAAAAATCATAAAATATAATCTTTCCGGCGGACCACAGCTTTATTAACACTAATTTGTTTAATATACTTCATATTTATTAAATAAACGGCTCACGAATTAATTACTGCGTTCAATTGTTTATAATAAGCCTAGAAGCACCACAAGAACATACTCATCTTCATCTTTTAAACAAATATCTCGTTTTCTTTGTTGCAGACCCTTTAAATCCCCAGGTAGCTGGTTGCATCAGTCCGGCATGCCGCGGCGTAAGAAACTGTACTCTGGTTTCAAATTGTTTTTCGTATTATTACAAACAAAACATTTTATTTTTTTGCCTAATTCATTATACATAATTTTGTAACTTAATGTTTGGTGCGGAGAGCTTCACCTCATTACTAATAACGCCAGTATATTGCATGGTATGAACTAAGTCCGAGTTATCATTACTGTCGTTTTCTTCACACTCCTCGGAATATCTCGAGAAAATGTTTTTAATATCTTACTTTCCTGAAGATTGTTAACTTTCAGTATTGTTTACCGATTCACACAATTCAAGCTTCGACAATTTCGAACACTCACTTCCCGATGTCACCATTAGTTCAACTGAAACCTCGTAAGCAAACTGATTTTAAACAACATGAAATAGGCAAAGTCTGGCTACAATGAAGGAAAATACTGCCTAATCTCTTCTGAAGGTAATTAGTTGTACAGGAAACCAGTGTCATTTACCTGTGTGAAATAAATGATTTAAATATAGGTCCCGCGCCACGGGACAAAAGACCAGAGCCAGGAAAAAGGAAAGTCCCGTGACGCGGGACATCGGACCGCCAGACGAAGAAGTCGGAAAAGTGAAAGGACCGCAAAGGGATGAAATGCTCTGAGAAATCTCTTTCCCGTTAGTATTTAAAAGGTTAAAATACTGTAAACTACAGCTAAACTTTTCTAGGGTGGCCGCTGGGATTCCCGAGTAGGGGGGGGAAGGTGAAAGTGGTGGGGAGAGAGCCAGAAGGCGGCGCTCGCTCGCGCTTGGCTGGCCTGTCCATACCAAAAACATTAACCTTTTGCACACGCTAGCGAACGCCCTTGGAAATTAATTTGCGGTAGTGTCTTTGCTCGGTATGGAGAAATACCAATTTCAAGGGATGGCCTGGCTGGCATCATCCATGTTTTCCACAGTCACTGATACTCCTTTCCTCACTATCATAAGTAGTATCACTGTCACTGTCTTTCCTATCGTTCGCGTCGTTTTTTTACCTGTAAAAATAACGATTTCTTGATATGGTGCATTAAATCAATGTGTGGCTAATCACACTCTCATTCAAACTGTCGAGAGCAGAGACCACATCCTTTCTCTTCTTCTCTTTATTAGGAGTAGAAAATGAACACGATTCTCCCGATTGAATAGAATTAATTTCCTTATTAATTCTGCAAATATATATTTTTGAAACACCCGAAGAAGCAATTACTGCCTTAAGAACTGCTTTGATTTTCAATACCGTCTTTTGCTTCTCTTCATTAATTGATATACGTACTTTGTCGACGACTTCACGCGTCTGTGAAGGACCTCCTTATGCAAGTGGCTCTGAACATGACGCAATGCAATAATCACAACAAAATAATAATCACTTGTACAGAACTTCATAAAAATAGCTGTACTGTTAGGGAAATGCAGCTGAAAACTGGCACTTCGCGGAGACGAATAGTCAGGGTCAGTGTTTACTGAACTGGAGAAGGGCTGTCAACATGTCCTGGGAAGGGACGCGCTCCTCTCTAAAGCGATAAGTTTAAGGAATAGACTCTTCCGGGAGCTCTGGGGCCCTGACCTTGAACGGCCGCGCTAAAATAATTTCACTGTAACATGCTGGAAACATTCAGAAAGTGCTCAAGAATGAAGATTCATTCAAATTCTCAGGTACTACCTGCAGACATAAACCGACGCAACGGTCAAATACAACGTACTTAGCCATTTTCCAGGAAAAGTGCTTAGTTGCCAGATGTGACTAAATGGGACGGGATGCTTTGTGATTCATCATTGAGAAATGTCAAAGTAATCCACGTGACCACTGAAGGGTTTGTCCAACTGGATGCGGCCTGGAAGATACGCTCAGTAACATAGTGTCGGTTTACCTGCTAGGGTGTCGTCGTGCTAGACAAGTGTTGTTAAGGGCGCAAGGTTTAGGTTCTTTTTTTAATCAATAAGTGAAATGAGTTTGGATGTACATCCTGGAAGACGTTCAACTGTTGAACGCGCACTGATTATAAGTACATTAAAAAGGTACGAAGAAAAAATCATTAATCCAACTTCACGAAAATGTGTTTCGAAACTACATCCAATGTGGAACGAAATTTCGAAAGACGTTAATATGAAGTTAAAAGCAACAACTTTGTACGTGTACGCTAGCAAGCTTTTCAACCGTAGCTTAGATTCAAAAGATTCAGATAATGGAGAAGATGAATCTTCGACCGAAGATTCCACAGAGTCAAATTCCATCAACAGTGATGAAGGAACTACGCCGTGTTCAAAAGAAATTCAATTTGATATTTGTCTAACTGAAGTAGAGTTTGACAACCTCTGCAAACTGAAATATTACAAAAGTTGTGCTCATGGAAAAGTTAGGAGAAGATTACGAAGGCGTTTTAAAGAGGGGATTTGGGAACATGAGATATCTACCAGAATTTACGCCACCCAGAAACTACGGTGTGGTTTTCTCTTCAAGTCTCATTATCTGCCACTGACGGAGTACGCTGGTACCATTGAAGGTAAATGGTAAAATATTGCATTATTTTATTTTATAGTGTTATTATGCATTATTTTGTAGTTATCATGTCAAAAACAATTTCAGTTTTTCATCTATTTGAATTTGGCGTTAAAATTAGTTGAAAAAATACGTTCTAATTCTCCTATTTTTCGCCTCCGCAATGTTTCTCAGCCTGATACATGCAATAAAAGCCGAGTCTATTGCCGGGTAAGACTAACAGGATTTGCACAGAAATTGATATTCCCCAATCAATTTGGATTTTCAAAATTTTCAAAAAACGTTAAAAATGTTTGATTACATTTTGAGCTAAGATAGCGTATAGGACGTGTAAGAGAATGGTGTAGGTCTGATTTTATATTAAAACCGTTATTTTTCGAAAGTTGCAAAAGTTCAAAAACGCCTCTTCCGACACCTGAATATTTAAGAGAGAGGTATTTTCTTAATGAAATTTGTTCTTTAAAGTCACATTTTGAAATAAGATCATTGACAATTTTTCTAAAATTGAATAGTTTTCGCGTAATTTTGCGTGAAATATAGGCAATTTTCAATTTTTTCAAATCTATTTTATATCAAAAACCGCACCAGATTTTTCTAGTTAAATTTGATCTCGGATAGCGAAAAATGTGCTTAAAAGAATGGTGCTGGTCGTATATTCGTTAAAATTCCTGATTTTTTTGAAAATTATAAAAATTCAATTTTTTTCGAGACATAATATGCGAAACTCTTCTTTTGTCATTCTCGTGCTTAGAAGAGAAGAGAATCTGGACTTTTCGACTCTGGATCTTTCGATTCCTTCCCTCATTTTCTAATTCCGCTTTTCAAAATGAATACAATGCGTTACAATTTTTTTTACTTAAATTATGAAGCCGTTGCGCACAATACAAGACACGGAGCGAAGAGCCAAACTGGCTCAGAATCTCTGAAGTGTCTGGACCCATTACGCGTGACCACAAAAAATTGCAATACGTCCAGTCCGTCCTTCCGCGAGCTCCGTGAAGTTAGCATCGCAAAAATTAAAAAAAACAAAAACAAAATATATCTCAAAATTTGTTGCTTTTTTATCGCTAATTTGTTACGCAAATACAAAACTCGTCGCTCTTCATTTGACACTGCTATAACAAATTCGGCTAACTCGGTGTCAAGTTAGCACTGCAATAGCAAGAAATCCAAGAAATTACACAGATAAATAAAAAAAATTACATGGGGATTTGTCGCTTAGTCCTCGCCGAAAAATTACCATAAAAGAAATTTTGTTATACTTTAAACAAAACCAGAAATGTAATTTTCCGAAAACGCAGTTCTGCACTGCAATGAAAAGAAAACCAAGAAATTACACAGATAAATGAAAAATAATTACACGGGAATTTAACATTTTTTTTACTACATATGGTTCAATTCAGAAACTAGGATTGGTTGATTGGTTGTGCTCTCAATTGTAATGTTTTCAAACAACTCCGAGCATACTGTGGAAACTCGATCATGAATCTTTGATATAACGTTTCCAGCTGAATTTCAACAAGATGATTGTTGTATGTCGGGAAGGTCGAAACTGACACGTACGAGACAACGTACCAGGTTCATGGGAGTTTAGTTTCTATCCAGTTGTTTTATTCGATGTTCAGTTTCGTTATTTGCAATTCATGACGTTAAGGTTTAGTTTCTCTTCCAGTGACATCAGATGTAAATGAAGAATTTTATTACCGCAGTTGTACCATGAGCGATCACTAGAGTCAGATTAGCAAAGCAAAACAACATCTTGCCTCTCCTGTGATGTATTTAATTCTAAGTTTCTTTTAGGATGTCGCAAATTGAATACATATTTGATTATCTAACAAATGCTTACGTTATTGTCATAATAAATACACTGTGTACTAATATGTATAAGCAATTTTAGAATTCCATAAACTTATATATAGACAACTACAGATTTATGAGTCAATCACATGGTGATTCATAACTAATGCATCAGAAATTGCCGTGTCTATGTTTACCAGGTGATCATTGGTTGATCGAAATGATTTAAAGGCACTTTGATGTGGTGAGATCAGGTTTTGTTTTTCTAGGCTCCATTTCAGGCGGCGACAGACCATTTTCTCTAGTAGTTTACATATATTACATGTCAAGGATATTGGGCGAAAATTGGTTGGATTTGTGTAATCCTTATTTAGTTTTGGTATTGGTATAACTGTTGCTTTTCTCCACTGGTTGGGGAAGGATTGAGTGGTCCAAATATAATTATATAATAGAAGTAGGTATTCAAGGCCGACATCTGGGAGGTTTTTTAGAAAACTATTTGGTAAATTATCTGGTCCAGGTGATGAATTTTTACTTTTATTTAGCACAAATAAAAGTTCACTGAAAATGAAAGGTTGATTGTGTTCTTCTTCATTTTGTTTTAATGGTGTCTTGATATGTTCTTTATCTATGTTAAAGTTTGTTGGGATTTAGAATAAGAAATTTTGTTGTCGCTAGAATTATTTTCAAATGTTTCAGCAAGGTTACTAATAGCTTGTGGGCCAGAATATTTTACGCCATTCTTGTCAATAAGATATTTGGGAAGATCAGGTAATCTTATTCCACTAATGGTCTTTACTTTGTGCCGGAGTTCTGTTGTTATCAATTACAGATTGTTCAAATGTTCATTTAAATTTTGGGAATATACAAAAGAAATGGAAATCGTCAATTTCTCTCATTGCAAATTATTCTAAAGTCTTCCCTGTCTTTCCCGATTCATCAGAAAGTGTCCCTTCATTTCCTTTCATACCTGGCCGCTGAGCCCGAAAACTACCTGGAAAATGGTTAAGTACCTTTTCATATTTCACAGGAACGTCGGTTTAGGTTTTGAGGAATATCAAGAGGTATCTGAGAATTTCAATAAAGCTTAATTCTCGAGCACTTGCTTCGATTATCCTAAGAAATTCGTTTGTGAATGTGTTCACCATGCACTTATTACTCTGAATATAAAGCCATTCCACGTCAAATCGCACAAAAAAACAAAAATTTGACCTTAATATTTTTAATTATTTTCTATTTTTTTCTATTTGTTATATGGATCAAATAAGTTAACACGTGTATTTTTATTTTTTTCTAACTTTATTATTTTCGGAAATATTGTATAATGAAATTTGCTAAAAATGACGCGCATCACTAAATTAAAAATATCATATACTTGAATACACTAATTATAGAAATTCCTTTCAAGTTCCATTCCAAACTTAAAAACATGTTTAATTTTTAAGATTTTGCAAAATATTTAATTTCCTGAATTTTCAATTTTTAAAAAAAAAATGAAATTTTGAAAATGAAATATTTTTGTAAACTCGATGAGCTAAAAATTTTTTAAAAAATGTTTATAAACGTACTAGAGTATTGACGATATCTGCAGAAAAAATCAAAGTGGGATCTCAGTAACTTTCCAAGATATTAATATTTTACGAAAGAGCGTATAATAGATTGCTGCAATAGACGTGTTTCTTGCGTTACTGGCCGTCGGTTTCTTTGGGTGGAGCAGTAATTTAATACTCTTGAGGTGGTAAAACTTCACGATTGAATTTATAAATAATTTATAAAGTTATAAATAATGAAATGACGGATTCTTGACTCATGTTTTGATTGACATTTTTGAAATTTTCTGGTCCCTCACATCTAACTTTAAATACAAATACTCGCTTACCATAGAGTTCCTGAACTTTCGTCACAATGCGCAGTTTTAATGCCTTACCGAATTTACTTCAGGTCTGGACAAAATTTCATTTTCTTCAGCCAACTTTTTAGACACTTTTATCATGCGTTCGGTTGCAGAAAAATGTCGTTTAATTTTCTTGTATGACCAACGTTCAAAAATTGTCAAAATTTTAATATTGAACGTCATACCATCCGTTGAGTGATAGGAATCGATAAGTTTCTAAATAGTATCTTTGTCTGATTTTTCGATGGACGTCGAAGGATATTTAAGTGAAAAAAATTAGCTGTGTTGGCACTTTGTACTTTCTGAAATTTCTCATGGAGATACCGTTTTTGTTCCAATATTCTTTTCTTTGCGGGGATTTCTTCTATTGAAATTAAACTCTTGTTTATCTTCTCTTTATTAATTTCGCATATACTTGAAACTTGACGAAGCACTTGACGAAGATACTTGACGAAGTATCTGAAGAGCTTAAATTGTTATTTCCTTGATTTCCACTCTTTTCACTATATTCTCTGGACGTTCCGCTACTTTTTTTTAATTTCACGAGAGCCACTGATCTCGACGCTCTCTTCACTAACAAAAGACTGTTTTGGAAGCCGATTCCTTTCCAAAATGAATCATAAATTTGCCAATCTAATGACTTCTCTAATTTCACCAGAAAATTGTGGTTTACGCGTCTTGGAGATTTTCTTTTCTAAAAACCGTGGTCAGAAAGATGAAATGGATTGAAACATCTGTGATATCTCATACAGTGATCGCTACTCATGTTGCACAGTGTACACATGATAAACACCACCATGTCATATTTTGTTTCTTTAAATGGTTTGTATCGCTGTTATCTTATTTAAATTCTTTACACTGGGTTTTTAAAAGTTAAATATATTATATTCTGATTGTCCCACTTTTCCAGCTCTCATAACTTATGATTCAGAAACCCCTTGGTACCTATTCCCAAAATTTCAATACCTCGTATTATAAAAAGAAAACATACAACGACTTACCAAACACAATATGAACCAGTTAAGTAGTACGACTAAGAGTTGAGTAAAAGAAGTAAATATTCAATAGGGCTTTCAAAAAAAATTATTTAATTTTGAACTCCCTCTTCAAAGTTCACTGTAAACGCAATAGGCATAAATAAAGTGGACAAAGAAGAACAGGAGTAAAAAATCGTTTATTAATTAAACAAGAATAGAATGACAATGTAGAGATGAAGGTCTCTTTTACAGAAACTGACAATTGGTAAAAAAATTAGTGTTGGTAATTTGTAGTTGGGATGCAGGTTTTGAAGTAATTTCAACGTAAAATATATAGTGTTGGTAAAAAATTAGTGTTAGTAATACTGTGGTTCGCCGGTAAAATATTTTTCCCTGATTTTTTAAAATATTTTTGTAGAAAATGCGATTTTGGTGCAAAATTTATGCCCATTTTAGAGCATTTTCGGCACAGTAATAATTATAAACAAAATGTATCTAATTCTATGGATATCCTGCAATGAGCCCTAGACCAATATTTCTGTATTCCGCCGAATGTTTTTTTTTTTCTGTGGATATTTCTTTAAAAGATGAACGTGAGTATGTCCTTGTGATGCCTCAGGGATCATTATAAACAATTGAATGCAGTAAATAATTCGTGAGACGATTTGTTTATAAATATGAAATATATTAAACAAATTAGTGTTAATAAAGCTGTGGTCCGCCGGTAAGATTATATTTTATGATTTTTTGAAATTTGTGGCGGTTAGCAGGAGTTTTTGGATCAATGCTCTGTGCGAATCTTAACAACCGTTCGGAGTAATTAATTTCAACTAATAGTTTTTAAAACAAATGATATCTAGTGATGGAATCGGAAATAACATTTGAGTATACCGCTGGTTAGGTGTTTTTCTGCTTTTTTTTTGCCTCGTACGTGATGTAGTAGGTTCATGTGCCTGATGTTTGGATGGTTGTTATAAACAATTGCAAGCAGTAATTAATTCTGGAGTAATTTCATCGTCAAATATAAAGTGTTTGCAACAAACTACACTTGGTAACACTGTGATTAACCGGTAAAAATTTATTCCTAGACTTTTAACACATTTTTGTAGAAAATGCGATTTTGATGCAAAAGTTATGCCCATTTTAGAGCATTTTCGGCACAGTAATAATTATAAACAACATGTAACTAATTTTATGGATATCCTGCAATGAGCCCTAGACCAGTAATTGTGTATTCCGCCGAATAGTTTTTTTTTCTGTACATATTTGTTTAAAAGATGAACGTGAACATGTCCTTGTGATGCTTCAGGGCTCATTATAAACAATTGAATGCAGTAATTAATTCGTGAGCCGTTTAGTTAAAAAATATGACGTATATTAAACAAATTAGTGTTAATAAAGCTGTGGTCCGCCAGGAAGATTATATTTTATGATTTTTTTAAATTTGTGTCGGTTAGCAGGAGTTTTTGGATCAAAGCTCTGTGCGATTCTTAACAACCGTTCGGAGTAATTAATTCCTACTAATAGTTTTTAAAACAAGTGATATCTTGTGATGGAATCGGTAATAACATTTTAGTATTCCGCTGGTTAGGTGTTTTTCTGCGATTATTTGCCTCGTACGTGGTGTAGTAGATTCATGTGTCTGAGTTTGGATGCTTGTTACAAACAATTGCAAGCAGTAATTATTTCTGGAGTAATTTCATCGTGAAATATAAAGTGTTTGTAACAAACTACAGTTGATAATACTGTGGTTCGCCGGTAAAAATTTATTCCTAGATTTTTTAACACATTTGTGTAGAAAATGCGATTTTGGTGCAAAACGTTATACCCATTTTAGAGCATTTTCGGCGCAGTAATTAATATAAACAAATTGTTTCTAATTCATGAATATCCTGTAATGAGCCATAGACCAATATTTCTGTATTCCGCCGAATAGTTTTTTTTTCGGTGGATATTTGCTTAATAGATGAACGTGAACATGTCCTTGTGATGCTTCAGGGCTCATTATAAACAATTGAATACAGTAATTAATTCATGAGCCATTTAGTTAATAAATATGAAGTATATTAAACAAATTAGTGTTAATAAAGCTGTGGTCCGACGGTAAGATTATATTTTATGATTTTTTGAAATTTGTGACTGTAAGCAAGATATTTTGGATCAAAGCTGTGTGCGATTCGTAACAACCGTTCGGAGTAATTAATTTCAACTAACAGTTTTTAAAACAAATGATATTTAGTGATGGAATCTGTAATAACATTTTAGTATTCCGCTGGTTAAGTGTTTTTCTGCTTTTTTTTTGCCTCGTACGTGGTGTAGTAGGTTCATGAGTCTGAAGTTTGGATGCTTGTTATAAACAATTGTAAGCAGTAATTAATTCTGGAGTAATTTCATCGTGAAATATAAAGTGTTTGTAAAAACTACAGTTGGTAATACTGTGGATATTTGTTTAAAAGATGAACGTGAGTATGTCCTTGTGATGCTTCAGGGCTCATTATAAACAATTGAATGCAGTAATTAATTCGTGAGCCGTTTTGGTTATAAATATGAAATAATTTAAACAAATTAGCGTTAATAAAGCTGTGGTCCGCCGGTAAGATTTAATTTTATGATTTTTTGAAATTTGTGACGGTAAGCAGGAGTTTTTGGTTCAAATCTTTTTGCGATTTTTTAACAACTGTCCGGAGTAATTAATTTAAACAAATTATTTTTTTAAAAAAAGATATGTTGTGAAGGAATCGCGAGAAGTAATTTAGTATTTCGACGGAAAGGAAAAGTTTTACGATTTTTTTCATTTTTGTGTGTTTTTGTGATAATTTTCAATTTGTTTAAACAATTTGTTGTTGAAATGATGTTGAAATGGAGTAATTAAATAGTAATTAAATAATACTTTATTGTTATTTTTTCTAGTTTTTTTTGCTCTATTTTGTTGCGTGGCTAGCTAGCTTCAGACTGAAGCTAGCTGACCCTCGATTTTTTAGAATATGTCTGGCGTAAATAATTTAAAATTATGATCATTTAAGAGTAATTAATTAGTAGTAATTGATGGCATATAGATTATTGTGGTCCGCTATAGGTGGCTAGCCAGCTTTAGAGAGGTCGGTGTAGACGTCCTATAAAGGTATTTTACCGGTATAAAAGAATAAAGGTATTTTATACCGGTATGAAAAAATAACGGTATTTTACCGGTATTTTTACCGGTATTCAATACCTTTTCGGTCCCTGGTTCTTTCGTGTAGATCATGCACAGTTTTTTAAAAAAATTATTAGTTTTCGCGCTTTAATGCGTCCAATACGTGCAATATTAAAAAATATCAAAAAGATTTTGTCGAAAACGGCCCTAGATTTTTCTTTACACTTTTGGGTGGATAGTATTAAATATACTCTGTAAGATGACATAGACTTTTTTTGCTCTATTTTTATGTTACACTAATTTTTTTTCTTTTCTCTCACGTCACGTCGTTAATATTTACATTACATGCGATTTGTTCGTTGTTTAGAACCAAGAAAACACGAACACCTCTCTTTCACATCAGCTCTCATTTACAACCGAACGACAGAGCTATGATGACAAAAGGAGTTATTAAACTCGTTCCTGGTAGAAAGTTTGCGATGTATGAACAGATACCAAGTTGGCTCATATTATATAAATGGCTTGTTTCACCATCTTTACCACTATATCTATAATAAACGTGAAATTCTTTCTTTCTGAGAGTTAAAATTTGAATGTTATGACTAGACCTCGGAATTTTAGGCACAAAAAAGGTTTGGTTTAGGCTCCTAAAATATGCTACAAAATTATGAAATTATGTTCCAATAGGCATTAAAATCGACGTTTTTGGCACTTAAAATAGGTTACAGAATGACTAAGCCAGGCTAAAAAGTGGACATGAAAAAGTTGTATTTCTGGCTTCTAGAACTGATCTCAAAAGGATTAAATTAAGTAATTTTTATTAAGGAAAAATTATTTTTACATTGATGAGAGAGACTAAAGGACATTTTATTGACTATTATGAGTAGAAGTATAATATATAATCAATATTTTCTACACATTTTCTACAATAAAGCTGTCTTATCTATGAAAATCATTTTGAAGGCTGAAAATAAACTTTTCACTGACACAAATTTATAGAAGCAAACAAATTTGTTTACATGTCTCATGCTCACTTCTCCTAGAACTACTTCACTCGTCTCTCCTCCCCACAGAAAAACTAGTGGTGCTTCCAACGCACATACTTTCTCGCTCTGCTTCTATATGGGCCTTAATGCTATTCCACTACTTCATAAACCAGCAGAAGTGTATTCTACCAGCAAACGTTTTCCGTACCGAGACCCGAAATCCGATATTCAATGTCAACGAACCTGCACTTATACCACTACGCCACACTAACACCACATGGGCGAACAGAGCTATTAAAGAATCGAACCGACCTATAAAATGGTAAATGCATGGTAAAGGAACAATTGATACGATGGTACATACGCTTTACAAATCCGAGAAGAGACGTAAAAAAATTGTTAAAAGCTAAAAATTTGAACAAATATATACAGACGCTTTCAGTACAGTTATCGTAATTAACAATATTTGTTATTCAAATGGTTTCACATGATTTTAAATAAAGTTTAGAGAATTCTCTATTATTTCCTATGACAACTGAGAATTCTGACAAATAATATTCCGCGACCAGGACACGAACCGCCGAAGCCTGTACCAATCGAAAGACCTGTACCAATCCTCGCTGATTAACATCTGCGACCACAATGGATAGACATTAAATACACTTAAAAGTAGTAATAGAGTATGGCGGTTTAAGTTTTCTCGCATTAGAAAACGAAAATATCCAGAGTATGTAAAAAAAATCTCCTTTACGCGCTCAGGGAAGGTATCTGGGAACATCAATCATAACAGAAAAACAAAATCAAATATGAGGTTAGAAAACTGAGATATCCGATAAAGTCTCTGACATTCTATAGCACCAGTATTATTTTAAACTTTTGCAACAGATTGTATCCACTTTTTCGTTACCAGAACCATGCTATAAGAGATTTTTCTGGCGAAAATTCCCCGATTTCCGGCGCACGATTACATAACGTTCTCTTCTTACGAAGTATTCGTAAGGCGAAATTTGTTTATTTTTTTCAATATTTCATCATAATTTTACTTAAATTGGTTCATACAGATATATACTACACAACGGTTGATTTGACATGTCTTACTCTTCAGAAATCGAATAACAGAGTTGAAAAATTGTTTAAAACATGTAGTTAGGGAAAACACAAGCAAGTCCTGTCTATTTATCTGCATTGCTTCTATTCGTGAGTAGAAGTACTTCAAATGATTTTCAATAAAGTATCTACACTCTTCAATGTTTTTTCCTGCAACATCACATTCATCAAATTATAATCATCACCTGGGGATCGAACTCGGCATCTTCCTTACTGGAGATCTCAACCCCAAGGCGCTTTAACCAGCCGCGCCACGGGACTGACATGCGGACTAACAACTTATATTTTAGTCAAAACGTAATTGAATCAGTTCTATAATTAAGAAGCCGGTAATTGCCAACATGCGAAAAACATGTCGTTCAAACATGACCAAGAAAGGCAGGGGCGAACGGCTTACTCCATATAATTTTTCCGCTGATCGGCATTTGAAAAATAACTACTGCGAGAAAGTATGTGCCATTCTATAGCACCACTAGTTTATTTATACACTGTCAGAAATTTCCGCATTACTTTTAATGTAAAAGTACATTAAAGTAAGTATCATGTACGTAAATGAAATTTAATGTACACGTACAGTAACTTTAAAGTACGTGTGCATTAAATGTAATGTACGTGTACAATTAAATTTACTGTATGCGTGTACATTAAATTTACTGTATGCGTGTACATTAAATTTACTGTACGTGTAAATTAAATTTAATTTACGTACATGATACTTACTTTAATGTTCTTTTACATTGAAATTACTGTATGTGCGCATGAAATTTACTGTTCATGTACTAACTTCAGTATTTAAAATTTGTTCAAACAACAACACCCCGACCGGGATTCAAACCCGTCTCTCCTTGTTTACGTCCACTTACTCTAACCACTATCCTATCGAGGCAATCAATTCTTTGAACATGTTCTTCGGCCTGATGAATTGCCCAGTTGGGATTTATGCAATTGTCACATTTTTGGACGTGTTTACGCTCGGAAATACGTCCCGCAGTTGTAAAGAATACTTTGTTCTGATCTTGGTACTGAGTAACAAATGTATTTTAATACTTAAATTTCTTCAATGAATAGTCACTCGACCGGGATTCGAATCCGGGACTTCTGGCTTACGCGCGGGTGCTCTAACCACTGAGCTATTGCGACATCCAAATGCTTCAGCAGGTTCTTCGGCCTAATATAGTGCCCGGTCTGATATGTATACTATATTCTTTACGTCTACGGAACATATTTCTTTAGACGTAATATATATTAAATATGTATTAACTCTACAGAATTATGTATATTATTTATAATTGTCACTAATTCACCTGTTTTGGGCGCGTTTACGCTCGAAAATATGTTTCACAGCCGTAAAGAGTACTAAATTCACACCTTGTTACAGTGACAATTCTTTGAAAAAGTTTAAATATTTCCGGAGAATTTGACAAAATTGTTAACTAGAGAATTAGCGTACTATGTACATCGCTACAACTTAATTATAAAGATTTTTACAAATTTATTTGTTACCAATTTGAATGTAAATACGAATTTTAAACATTTATATATTTTGTATACATGTTGAAAATATGTTTTAAATTTATTGTATGTAAGTTCAAAAAGCGGAAGAAAATATTTCTAAAACTTACACTCATTTTAATTTAAACATTAAATTTAATGCACAAACACATTAAAATCGCTTTAACGTACACGGTACATTAAATTTAATGTACTGCAGTACATTAAATCTACATTGATTTTAATTTACACATTATATTTAATGTACATGTACATTAATATCGTTTTAATGTACACGGTACATTAAATTTAATGTGAAAAACTGCATTAAACTACGTTAAATTTAATGTAATTTCTGACAGTGTATATTAACCGTCCCTTTTTACACACGTGCAGAACATTTAAAGAAAAAAATTGAAGCGGTTTTTGAGAATTTCTTTTTGTAAATTTGAATCGCAATTTACGCAAAAACTATTCGTTTTTCCAAAAGATGGTACATGACCATATTTGAAGTGCTAATTTTGTACAATCGACATTGTCTGAGGCAGAAATTAAATTTGCAGTTTTTGCAGTTTTTAAACACTTTTTTGCCATTTTCGAAAAATTGGGCCTATCAACGAAAATGATACCTACGTCCTTCCCTTAAACGTTCTTCGCACTATTCAACAACAAAATATAATCAAAAAATTTGCAGCCATTTTCTTTTAACTTTGAAAATCTCAAAATGGGCTTCATGTAAAGTACCCTCAAATACTCAAATATCGGTTTCAAATTCCAGAGGCCTTGAGACGAGTAAAAGCGATCGGGGAATATCAATTTTGAAGAAAATATGCCGGACGGTTTAGGCACTAGCGTTGACCACAGACGGACGTTTTGCCATCAATTTTGCAGTATTAAGAAGCAACAAATCATGGATTTTGTCTACACCACGACATAGAGGATTTTTCTAAATTTAGCAACAGGTTTTATCCACTTTTTTGTCACCAGACCCCTGCTATAAGAGTTTTTCTGGCGAAAATTCCCCGTTTTCCGGCGCACGATTACATAACTTTCTCTTCTTACGAAGTATTCGTAAGGCGAGAAAGTAATAATCATTTCGGAACCGTTAGGGATAAGTAAGTTGGCGCTGATCGGAGACGAGAATGAAACATCCTTATTATGTTGACTTGCAGGGCTCCTTTTGTTCCGTATTTTGGGTGAAAGATTTCAGTACGTTGTCGATTGCGAATTCGATCACACAATATTTGCATAATCGGAAAAGTTTTTGCGTTTCCGTAAAACGAATTCCAAAATTTGGTATTCAAAATATTATGCTTGAAAATCGCTTGTTTGAGGCAGTTCTAGGTAAAAAGATATAATAGGCATCAACCGCCCTTTTAGGACATTTTAGGCACTACTAGACGCTTTCGGTACATCTATTTTGTTATGATTCGTAATCATCTGCAATTTTTCACATCCTAAAGGAACTAAATAGGCATTTGTCCTAAAGTCCGAGGTCTAGTTATGACTCATGATTCAAGGCATGAAACAGTTTAATTTTCAAGTAAATAACGTTTAAAATGAAAATATAATTGAAAGAAGATTTACTAATAAAGGATATTAAAAATAACGCTGAACATCATCCCGCGCGTTTTATGATACTGAATTAAAGTACACCAATTTACTAATGTATGTTATTAGCGCCCAAGATTGGGGGGGGGGCAGTTGCCCCCCTTTCCTCCCCCTGAATCCCGGCCTCTGCCAATACATCGTTAGCTGCTTGTGACGTAGGCCGACTATGACCATGTACGACAGCCATCTTGCTTTAGTTTATGCTATGATTGTGTTAGAGTGTCATTCTGCGCCGCAATTATCGACAATTTCATATTTAAATTATTACTGTACATAAAATCCAGAATGTGGATTTTTAATGGTGTTAACCAAATGACGGGGAAATTATAACTCGAAACGGAAAACCGAGTATCATGTTTTCGTTTGTGGCTGTGAAAGAAATAGATAAGGGCCAAAAGAAGACGAAAGTTTCTACGAAATCCTCATTCCAAGGTAGGGAAACGTTTCTAATTGATTTGAGAGCAATAATGTGGAAATAATTTAAAATAAATGCCTAGGCGCTGAAAATTATTGTACACAAATCTCAATTATGAAATGTAAACAGTAAAAATCTTTCTTATCAATCGAATAAGTTTCGTCCAGTTTCTGTTGACTTACTGAGCAAATGCTGATACGATCTCTTGTTCTGCGTCTAGAAAATAAACGTAGCTTTCTTTCCCCACAGTGACGATCAGATTAAACTGTCATTTTTACCTTAAATATATTCATCGTAAGATTAAATCTCAGCGTGATTGGAAGTTATGAGGTTATGTTTGATTATTTTAATGGTTTCAACATACGCCGAAAATGTGATGAATGCAAGGAAAATAGGAATGATCAAGGTTTATGAAGTGATGTTATTAAATATTGTTGGGATTAATAATTATATTACGAATTTTTAAAGAAAATGCTCAAACAATTTTCATTATTTCTAACATACGTACGTTAGAGGACTTCCAGAGGGCCGTGTCAAGTAATCGGACTGTTTTCGCACGGAGAATTAATATATTTAAAAAATATTAGCGAACCAGCCTACCACTGGTAAGAAAATTTGACATTTATAATAAATTTGTTCAAATCAATTGTAGACATAAATAAATCCAGCTGTAACACACTCTGTACGTGTTTCGCAGTTTCCCCTCCGGGGAGACCGTTTTGTGCAATGAAATTATACGTTCCATCAAGACCTGCAAATAATGCAGAATAATAATTCAAACTTACCTGAAAATATTACATCTCAAAATTTGTTATCACAAGATATAATATATCAGTCGCAAAATGCTTCTCTTCAATCAACATCGAATGCTGTCAATGTACCTCAAGCTACTCTCGGATTGATAGAAATGCAAACGGACAACCAGCCTCCCTTCATTTACACAGACATTTCATATAATACAAATAGAAGCCAGCTTCCTCAACAAGAAACAAATCCAGCCAAACGTCAAAAGTCATTGCCTCAAGATGTGATACATCAACCTCAAAATTCTTCTCAGCAATCAACATCTTCTACTACCATCATTGTTCTTCAAGCTGCTCCCGGATAAGAAGAAATGCCACCTAATAACCAATCTTCCACAATGTTTACACACACTTCAGGTAATACAAATAATCAACCTCTTCAAGAAGCAAATTCAGCCAAATGTCAAAAACAATGTAAACCAACCTATTCAATTCCAACATACTCCAGATACGACATCTTGAATGAAACTGCCGATCCTGATAACGAACTCTCTAACTCTGAAGTGAAAATTCCACCGTTTACTGTGATTGGAAAAAACTACCAGTTACTAATACAAGATATATAAAAAATTGTGCAACATGAATACACCACTGTCTCACAAAAATGAAATAAAAATACAGTTCACATCTATTGACGACTTTAGGAAATTTCGCAAATTTAGTGAATCAAACAACATTCAATTTTATACATATCAAGATCCAACAAAAAAGTGTTTCCCTGTGATACTTAAAAATATTCCTTCTTCAATTTCAGAAATAGACATCTATAAAATGAACTATTTAGGTTACAATATCCCATAATCAGTGTTAGAAGACTTTATGACAAATCCAGAAAACCTCTTCACATGTGTGCTTTAGACCTACAAAACTCCAAAGAAGGTCAAGACATTCTTCATCTGAAAACCTTATTTCATTGCTTAGTGAATATTCAACCAAGAACTCAACGTTCTTCACCCATGCAATGTAAAAACTGTCAACGATTTGATCACTCACAGGCAAACTGTCGTTTAACTCCCAGATGTGTCAAATGAAATCAGAATCACCACTATTCTCTCTGTAACAAACCTCAAAATTCACTTCCGATTTGTGTTAACTGTAACCAGAATCACACTGCTAATTATAGAGGATGTCCTTCTTTTAAACAAGCACTTAACAACAAAACTTCTAAATTCAATAATACTTCACAAGAGACCATACATAACTTGGAAAATACAAATACACAGCCTTCACATTCCACAACACAAACTTTCCCCCACTTCAGAAACCACCAAATGCCAGGTCAAATACATATTCCAACACAGCTCTCAATTCTCAAAATATTAATAACATCAACACTTCTTCATTAAATATCTCACAATTAATTACCACAATAGTTACGCAAGTTATATCTTCACTAATACCACAAATTCAACAAATCATAGAATCACTTCTGAACAAACAAAATGTCTAAGAAAACTAACTGCATAACACTGCTCAATTGGAATGCTAATGGAATTAAAAGGCAACATCAATTATTTGAACATTTTCTTCATTTCCACAACATCCAAATAGAATCGCATCTCACCCCCAATGAATCCCCGAAACGCATCTCACCCCCAATGGAACATTTTATTTACATGGATATAAAATATACAGATATGACAGAATTGACAATATAGCATCGGGTGGCGTAGCTATTATTATTTCTTCCAAACTCAAACATTTTCTTATAAATTCACCTATCACTCCCTCCCTCGAATTCATTACAATAATAATCAATATCAATCAAATCCATTACCACCTTACAGTTGCGTATAAGCCTCCGAAGTATAATTTCCCGCTGACATATTTTAAAAGCATATTTAACAATACAACAGACAATATCATACTTCATACTGCTTGGAGATCTAAATTGTAAAAATCAAATCTGGGGATGTCTTAATAATAATCCAAATGGTATAAAATTGCACAAATTTATTGCTAATCATAATCTTCAAATCCATGCCCCTAATGAACCCACATATTATTCATATAATGAAAATATCATCCCAGATATTTTAGATCACACAAAACATCAACTCAAAACGTATTACTTGAGCTTGATTCGGATCCAATTATAAACATTTATTTCAACTCTCATATCACCTATTCTAACTCTTCTCCTGTATTCCAAAAAGTAAATTGGAATCAATTTACAATAAACGTTGAAAACAGCATTCAATTCCCCACAAATATATTATCAACTCATGACATAGACTCGTACATCACTTATTTCACGAATGCAATAAATCATAATTTACCCATAAGTTCTAAATATATACCAAAAACTAATTTCGTAAATTATAAACCTCTACCTTTACCTATTATTAACCTTATTAAAACTAAGCACTCCCTAAGACGATTCTGGCAACAAACCAGGCGTCGAGATATTAAAACTAAACTAAACTAAATATCTAGGATTATAAAATCTAAACTGGAACAACATAAATTTAATGAATACAAAAACTTTATTAAACAAATTCATCCCCAATGAAAAAAGCTCTGGTCAACTCCTAAAAGAATCTGTAAAGAAAAAACATCTATTCCAATCCTTAAACAACATTCCACTACAGCAATAAATTACTATGACAAAACTCAATTACTAGGTCTTCAATTCCAAAATATGTTTACTCCTAATTCAACTACTAATATTCACTTTTACAATCTTGTTAGCAATTTTCTCTCTCTTCCAAATTTTAATGTTCTCCAAAATATTGATTATATTTCCCCTTCTGAAATTCATTCAATTATTAAAACACTAAAAACTCGCAAATCTCCAGGATTGGATACTATCAATAATCAAACACCCAAGTCACTTGGTAAAAGATCAATTGCTGCTTTTACTTCTATTCTAAATTCCGTACTGAGATTTAATTCCTTTCCAACTACCTGGAAAACAGCAATCGTACTTCCCTTTTGTAAACCACAAAAAGATCCTAGAAACCCATCGAACTATCAACCTATTAGTTTACTTTCGTCTCTTTCCAAGATATTTGAAACCCTTATACATCACAGATTATTACACTTCACTACAATTAACAAAATTATTCCTCCCACTCAATTTGGCTTCATTCATCAGCATTCAACTACTCATGAACTTTTAAGACTAACAGAACATATTGAAAACTCCTTTCACCTAAAACAGCATACTATTGTATTATTACTGGACATCGAAAAAGCATTTGGCATCCTGGTCTTCTTTATAATTTATTCCAAATTGGAATTCCTACTTATTTGTTCAAAATAATTCAAAATTTTCTTTCTAATCGCACTTTTCGTGTCAAAATTAATTCCACTTTTTCTCAACTATTTTCAATTGGTGCTGGCGTGCCCCAGGGGTCCTGTATATCTCCTCTACTTTTTAACATCTCTCTGATATTCCCAATTTTACGTACTCAGAATTAGCCCTTTTTGCAGATGATACTGCATTCATTAGTCATACAAATTTAACAACTGCCAAAAATTGACTATAATCCGACATCCTGCTTTATACAATTTGGACTTCTAAATGGCAGATTAAAATTAACATGAATAAATGTCAAGATAAAATCTTCACACTCTGTAAACCAATAACCCCGGCAGAAATATTAATTCTTAATCAAGCTATACCCTGTATATCACCCAACACACCTATTAAATATCTTGGACTCCTCTTAGACACTAAACGTAAATGGAATGCCCATATTAAAAACATTATACATAAAACTAACACTAAAATTTTAAATTACACTCCCTCATTAATTATAAATCACCTATAAACATTCACTCAGCAAAATTAATATATACCACAATTATTCGTCCTACCCTTACTTATGCTTGCCCCATCTGGTCCACTGCTGCCAAAACCCATATTAATAAATTACAAATTCTCCAAAATAATTCATCAGGAAAATATTTCTCGCACCCTGGTATATTCCCAACTCTCAACTTCGTAATGAACAGAAAATTGACACAATCCACTCCCTAATTCGTTCACAAAGCCTTAAATTTTTCAACTCCTTAGATGATTTACAACAGACTCGCACTTTAAAATTAGGTCAAACGTATCATTTTCCTCGACGTATACTATCAAAATTTCCTAAAGATATATTTCATCCACCATAATTACTACATTTACAACATATTATCCTTCTATTCAAAATCTTTTTTACAAACTTCTTCTTTTTCATAGCATAACCTTTTTCAAAAATTTAATTGTTAATAATTCCTACTACAGGTTCCAGTGAGTAACAAATCGCCAGTTATTTGTTTGTAATGTCCAAACGCCTGAAAGACAAACACGTCGAACAGGTAGAAATAAATTTAAAAAAACAAAAAACGTACGTTAGAAATATAGGTGTAGAAATTATTTTTATCCAGGAGATATCCAACGAATTCCTGAGTACTATGACGAGAACCCAAAGAAACAACAAACATCACTAGGAAAATCGAAATTAAAATATGGTACAATGCCATCAATATTTTCGAATTGTTCTAAATATTTATCGTCAGTAGCAACATCAAGAGAGAGTGTTTTAAGTAACAAAATCTGCAAAGTGTAATTAATGACGGCCTTTCATTGAAAGCGAATGCAAGAACAAAGTGACAACACAGAATGTGATCAGTGTGACATTGTGACAATTCATTGCATTGAAGAGTAAAATGCCACATTTTGATTAATGTTACAAGAAAAATAAATTTTATACTGTAAATTGTTTTAAATATGTAAGAAACTGGTGAATCTACTTTTTGGGTTCCTTGTGGTTGTGTTGTAGATTATTCCTTAATGTGTTTCCATATCTCTTTCTCAATCCATACATTTGAATATTTATATTACGACATTGGGAAAGAAATATTAATTTAACTTTCTTAATACTGGAATTTGTAGGTAAGTAATGCAGTAATCATTAATAAAAAATGGCATGCACATTTGAACACCCAATCCTTGCTTGTTTTTGCTCCGTCGAACACAGAATGGATTGTACAGAAAGAAATGTTATTTATATGCGCTAACTTAATTTATTGTTTTTCTATTAGGAGGAAACGAACTACTGTAAATTCTGGATGCTAACTAGCTATTTTGAACAAGGTTTTTACATATTAGAAACTATGCCAAACAACACAACTGAACTCGATCACTGCTAAACAAGCGACAGAGCACATACAAGCGACAGAGCACTCACTCGGGTTTTTTATGCAGCAAGCTTTCTGGGCACAGCAAAATGGCGGAGGTGGCTTCAAATTTATGACGTCATGCCATCTCCATGTATTCTTAGCTCTGTGGTTCTGGTTAACAAGGAAAAAAAAGAATTGCAAAGAAAATGAAGCAACACATTGCTTGTAACACTCATAAATATTTTTGTTTCTATGTTCATCTACAAATACATCAGAGCAGTAGATATGAAAAACGTAATTCCAAAATCAGAATAATTGCAAATAAACAAAGAAACCTGAGAAAATGTATAAGAACCATAATAAAATGTACCTACATACTGTGACGTCGTCATAGGATGAGGAAGAACACAGACACGGAGTTGACTGTACATATTTATTTACAAGTTTATTACACTATATACACTCCTAAGGAACACTCCTAAGGAACGCTGCTCTCCACAGCACTCCGACTCCTGAGACGAGCCGCCTCAGTATTTACTAAGAGAACCCCAGCTCGCTACACCAGCGCCGCCCTTGGTCTCTTGTCCCGTGGCGAAAAGCCACGCCTCGCAAGACACTGCTCGCGATCACCTCCGCACATCTCTACGGTCAAAACTCGACTCCCAGGAAGCTTATTCCACCCGCCTCCCTTGCGAGGCATCACGTGACCGACCTCCCACGCACAAAGCGTCATTTCCGCTCGAGATTTGGGCTGGCTGCAGAAGGAGCCTGGCGTCCATCTGCGAACGATTTCTGTCGTCACACACCACTAGTGCGAACGGACAGCCGCCTTCTCAGACACGCCCCCAGCGGAGAGAGACCCTCGAGAGACCCCGGGGGGTCCGTCCGCCCCTGCGCGGCACGAGAGGACCACCCCTCCCCCTTGCACGACTTGTGCGGTCGGTCGCGCCCAGTGCTGTGACGCTACAATCTCTCCCATACTTGGGGCGAAATTTTTTTTCGCAGACTTTATTAGTCACAGAGAAAAAATTTCCCGGATTGTACGCCGACCGCTCATTAAATCCCTGGTCTCGTGATGCTAACTTTATAGAGTTAGCTATTTATCACCTATAATACCTACCTATTTATCACCTATTTTCTATAACTAAATTTTCTTATCAAATTTTGATTACATAAATATTCTACTCCTTTTACCCTATGCTTTACCTGGTACCATTTCACATATATATCAATATACGTTTATATACACAGTTATGTACGTTTATATACACTCATATCAGTTTCTCACATTTTAATGACTTTTTGCCCCAAATACAACAACATCCATAAATTTGAATTTAACCCAGGTGTCCTCCAAAATATTACAATTTTATCGTATGATCATAACCTTGGGCCTTATGTTAACAATACCACAAAACTTTGTCCTAGAAGAAAAACACATTACATTCAATAACACTCTTAAACTAAAGTATTTACAATTTTAAACAATTGCACCGTTTTTTTTACATTTAGGTTCCACTGTCGTGGTGTCCCCTTGCACTCGCGTAGACCACTCCAGGCTAGTACATGCGACTCAGTGCATCCACACTGACATGCTCTGTCCCTTTTTTGTGAACAATGGTGATGTCGTATTGTTGCAGTAACAGTGACCAGCACATTAATCTAGGATTATTCCCTGTACAATTTCTTAGTAGCCATATCACCGGATTATGATCTGTCTCAATTTTTCTGGCGACCTGCCCATCCAAATAATATTTGAGCTTTTGGCGACCCCATATTATCCAATATTGTTCTTTTTCCGATGTACAAAATTTGGATTCCGCTGGTGTAAGCTTTCTACTTATATACAATACCGGATGTTCATCTCCTACATCGTCTTTTTGAGCTAAAATTATTCCTAATTCCTTTAAGATTTTTGTTTGTCTAGGCGACATTCTGTACGGCGCGCTCCTAACTATTTGCGTATGATCAGTGAATTCTACATTCATTGTTATGACGTCAGCTACTCCTGGTTTTTCTGAAAAAATGTCTTTGAATTTGAAATTTACATATTTCAACGCCGCCCGAAATTCCGGCTCCACCTTAGTGCCTTTACGCAATGATTCAATGTCAAAATCACTTGAGTCTAATTTCAACGCGTACCGATCTAGCTCGTCATCTTCCTCCGTCGTTCCTTCTGACGCGACGCAAAGAATTTCGTCGTCTTCCTGCTGCGCGGTTGCGAAAGCCCGTTTGTCGATTTTTAATGGATTTACTATGCCTGCGTCTAACTCTGCCGCATGGCTTTCCTCGACTTCTTCGCCCGCCAACGCTTCTTCCGCTCCATCCGTGACGTTATCGGACACCGGCGGCAGCTCTTCACACTCTCGGTGTTCTGGCGCTTCCGCACGCGTCTTTTCGCGACTCTGCGACCTGGTCTGTACCGCACATGCTAGATGTGGTTCAACAAACCCCCCTTGAACCTCATTCATCAAGGTGGCCGTACGGTTACTTAATAAATAGTAATCGAGCTGGCAATTCCTATTCGCTACGGCCGCCTTTGTCACGAGCCGGCCGAAGGGTCCTTCTAACGTGACGCGCGCCACCGGCAGATTCCTTGGTTCTGAATCGAGTGGTTGCATCACCCAAACGGATTCCCCGGTTATCTGGTTATCCGTTACATATTTACCACTTACGAGATCATAAGTAGAGCCAGAATCACGAAGTATATTAACAGAAGCATTATTTACTTTTCCGACGCATGTGAACGGATTTAACAATGATTGACTTTGCATTTGCGCCACGTAATTTATCCTTTCCACGCCTTTACGTTCCGGACATTGCCTACGAAAATGACCTGCTTCCCCACACTTAAAACAGTTGGCCTCCTTAGGCCTTTCAAATTCGGCCGTGTGGTTAACGTTCGATTCCGGCTGTTTTGAGGCTCGAGGCGCGCCTTCCGTCGCCTGGTCCACCCGTTTTACCTGCGTGTTCTCGTTGCTAGTAAACTTAGTAAAACTACGTTTCCAGCCAGCTCGGTTGTTCTCATAGCTATCGAGTTTCTTGGCTAGCTCGAGAGACGACGCAAGATCTCCCCACTCATCGATAAAGTGGTCACGCATTTCCGCCGGTACCCTCCGCTTTAATTGGTCCGTAACCATTAAATCTAAGAGCTCGTGGAATTCAGTAATCTTAAGCCCCGCTACCCATTCCTTGCAATAGTTATTTAATTCTCGCGCGTATACATTCCACGTGGTTCCCGCACGCCTTTGGTGCGACGTGAATAATTGTCGGAATCTTTCGGCGTTAAATTTAAACATTTCTAACAGCCGCGTTTTTGCTTCCTCGTATTCTACGCCACCCGTTCCCGAATCGAGCATCAACCATGAATTTACCTGATTAGGCAATAATGCCATGAGATTTGTCACCCATTCAGATTCAGGTATTCCCAATTGCCCTAGCTGTGATTCGAACACACTAAGGAACATTGTAATATCATCATTTTCGCCTTTAAACCTATCCATGACGTTTTTTATTTGAACATTTGCCTTCGTTGCGATACTGGTACTACCTACCGATTCCCGTCCCATGACTGCCGTCGTGATACGTAACTTTTCTAACTCATGCTGCCGTTCCTGCTCCACGCGTTGCCGTTCCTGCTCCGCGCGTTCTCGTTCGCGTTCTTCAATGAGGATTTCCTTAGTCGCTCCGGCGAGCTCCCGTACCAGTTCCTCCTCATATTCCGCGCTATTAACAATTATTTGCTTTAGTGCAACAACCGTTTCGTCACCTGAAAGCGTTTCCCCCATCTCTTTGGCCACTCGAACCAACACCTCCTTCCTGAATCCCGCAAGATACGACATACTGCCTGAATTAATCCCGGCGAGTACAAAAAGACACACTTACGTACAGGGAGCCCTCGGTGCCGCTTGCGCTGATGTGACCCAGGGTTGAGTCGGAGACACTTGTAGACGTCCTTCCTTCCTTCAGGGTTCGGACCAGTCTTCTTTCTTGGTGCTTCCGTTGCCGACGCGTAATTTAATGTTTCCTCGCTTCACTGGTGTTGCGACAGCTTCCGCTCAGTTCCGTTACTGCTGCATATTCCCTCGTACGCACCCGTAGCCGCACTATTCACAACTTGGTACTTGCTGCCGTAATTAATGTTAGTTCAACACGACTGCGTGAACCACTTAATGCATTACTGGTCACTCGCGTGGATGTCCGTTGTCACTGCTTCCACCATTTAATGTTTTAATAGTCACCACCCAATGAATCGCTGCCACCATTTAATGCCAGTTTGGTGGGCAACAATGTTCCTCGTGGGCTTCGTTATAACCGCTGCCACCATTTAATGTTGTTCGGTAGGCAACAATGCTCCCCGTAGGTTTCGTTATAACCGCTGCCACCATTTAATGTTGTTCGGTAGGCAACAATGCTCCCCGTAGGTTTCGTTATAACCGCTGCCACCATTTAATGTTTCCTCGTCTGTGACGTCGTCATAGGATGAGGAAGAACACAGACACGGAGTTGACTGTACATATTTATTTACAAGTTTATTACACTATATACACTCCTAAGGAACACTCCTAAGGAACGCTGCTCTCCACAGCACTCCGACTCCTGAGACGAGCCGCCTCAGTATTTACTAAGAGAACCCCAGCTCGCTACACCAGCGCCGCCCTTGGTCTCTTGTCCCGTGGCGAAAAGCCACGCCTCGCAAGACACTGCTCGCGATCACCTCCGCACATCTCTACGGTCAAAACTCGACTCCCAGGAAGCTTATTCCACCCGCCTCCCTTGCGAGGCATCACGTGACCGACCTCCCACGCACAAAGCGTCATTTCCGCTCGAGATTTGGGCTGGCTGCAGAAGGAGCCTGGCGTCCATCTGCGAACGATTTCTGTCGTCACACACCACTAGTGCGAACGGACAGCCGCCTTCTCAGACACGCCCCCAGCGGAGAGAGACCCTCGAGAGACCCCGGGGGGTCCGTCCGCCCCTGCGCGGCACGAGAGGACCACCCCTCCCCGGTCCACGGGGATATTCGTACCAGCGGGACTGTGGTGGGGGCCGGCTGTTGATAGGCTCGGATCGGGCGATGTGGCGGAGACGCTCGCTGCGTGTTCGTGATTGTTATTTTGAGTGCCTACGCGACTACTGTCAAGTGTTTGTTTATAAAGAGGTTTAGGTTTTGTCTGGCGGATAACGGGGATCCAAACTGGATTAATTTTTACTTCCTCTATTACTAATTATTAACTCTATTACTAATATTATTACTCTACTACTCTACTCTAACTAATACTCTATTACTAATTATTAACTCTATTACTACTAATACTAATTACCATATCTAATTTTTACTCCCTTATATTGAATTTCCGGGGATGTTTGAGAATTTCAATAGTGCTAACAATAGGTCGTAACGGTACCTCTGGTTTGTGGATCTTCGGCAGTCCGTAAAGTCTCGGTGGTAATGCTTCTGATATCCTGATAGAACGTTGCTTTTCTTCAGGGATTGACGAGTCCTTGAGCAGTTGGTTGGTTCGGCGAAGTGTTCTTGCAGTTTCGACGTTTTCTTTCCGGGCATTCTGTATAAAGATTATTTAATATAATTTATGGAAATTATTTACCTCCTTTGCTAATGAAGTCATATAAATCGGAATTATCTGGCATTTGAAATTACTAAAATTTGTCTTTCATTCCCATCACTGAAACTGTTGAAAGATAAACATCCCAAGTGTTTCCCCAGAAACTCCGTGCTGCGTTTTATCTTACTTCATATTCTAATATGTAGAAATTATTTGTATTGCATTGATTGGAAGATATTAAAAACATTACTACTAGCTTTTCATTATTTTGGGATGCACTTGAGATATCCAAGATGTCCACTGATACCAAAACATTTTTTTAAATTTAAAATTCTGATGTTTTTCTTATTTATTAAACTCATATATTTATTAAACATGAAATAGAAAAATAGGATAAAACATCCTTCTTGCTCCAATTGCTAAAAGTATTGTTTTGTGCCTCCTGAAAAATGTTATTGCATGGGTGTGTGGGGTTTCTTTATTTCAAAATTCATTTCTTCTATCATTAACTTTGGATCAAGATGTGTTACAGGGATACTTATGTACACTAATAAGAATGACCTTAATTTTCAAAAAAAGTACTTTATTGAATCAATTGAAACAGAAAAAAATACTTTTACATAAATTCATATTTAATACATCATGTTTTGGTAATTACATGGTAATTTGCCGCTCGGGGTACATTCTGAAATAAAATAAATACATAATAGGCTTAAGTCTGTGCACTATTTTTTAAGAAATTAGAACTTTGAAGATCACATTTCAAATCATTTCCATTGAATATACATTAGGCATGCATGATTAGTAGGATATAATAAGCGAGTACAAATAATACAGGTTATTTATTAAAACAGTTAAACATACATACACTCATGCAATGCTGAGAGGGATTGTAAAATTATTGGAGGGACACCAAGGAAAATCTGTAGGATTAAAATTAGGGAACTATCAATGAGTAAACCATAATGCATTTGAATATAATGGAAGAAGATTGAATATCACCAGTAAAAACATTGTATTAATGACATTCAAGCAATAGAAATTATATTAATGAGAGGTAGGTATTTTGTAACAAGGAACAAACAGACCAGTAAGTACATTTGTGAAAAACTAAGAACTAAAGGTATGTTTGTGTATATCTTGTATTAATTTGCAAATAATAATTTGTTAATTCAATAGATTTGTAAATTAATTCGAAAGACAGAGAAATTCAAGTAATAAATTGTTAAAAACAACTTAAAAATAAGTGATGTTTAACTACAGACCAATACCAATACCAATACTACTACTACTGTTTCTACTAGGGCAATCAAAATGAATCTTTTGAATGGAGCCATAGAAGGTACAAATAAGTGCTATAAAGGTTTTCAAAGATCACTTGAGAATGATATCAAAAAATTTAGTGAAAGTACCAAGAATTGTGAAGGTTGGTACTGGGATATACATTTAATCATCTGGCAACGCTGGAGGGAACCCACGGCCAAATAATTCACTACCACAGTCGGCTATATGAAGGCAAAATCTCGCTGAATAAAATGAAAAAAACAAAAACAAAACGCAGGGAACAATAAGGAACAACGAAAACGCTTGCCTTATTAATTCCGTGTTTTTTTTTAATTTTTATTGAATAAATTACAGCCGTTTTTAAGAAATAAAAACATTTAAACGTTAATGTAAATGCGAAATTTGAAAGTATTTTTCTACAGAAAGCTTTTGAGTTTTCAGAAATTTCCTTTAAAGTTATTTGAGGCACATTAAAACATAAATTCAATAGTGTACACAAATCGCTGTAAAAATGCGTATTAAAGAACAGAGATATTTTTAAAAAATGAGAAAACAGCGTTTAAACGTTACTATGAATGCGAATTTCGCAGCTCTTTTCCACAGAACATTTTTGATTTCTCGAAAACCTTCATTAAAAAGTATTTGAAGCACATCAACTTACAAATACAGTAGTGTTTACAAATTGCTGGAAATCGAGATATTAAAGGTGTGAGAGATCTTTCCAAAAACATTATATGTGTAATTTTTGAAAAAAGAAACAAAAAAAAACTCAAAATAAACTTCACGGCATATTAAAGAGTGTAATTAGCACTGTCCGTTACAAAAGTTTCTAGACAAAATTTGCAGCCATATATGATAAAATTGCGTTAGAGCGTTTTTGAAAATGCGGAATTTTGAGCTACTTTTCACAGAAAACGGTTGTGTTTTCTAGAAACATTTCTTCACATTATTTAAAGCTCATGTACTTCTCAATATAATAATGTCAACAAATCAAGGCTAACGTAAATATTAACGACTTAAGAGACAAGTCAAAACAATTACATTTTTGCAATTTTTGAAAAAACCAAAGAATAGAGCGAAATTTTAAAAAAAAACTACTGAAAATACAGTGTCTACTGAAAATTCAAAGAAAAAAATTTGGAGCCTTTTTGAGAAAATCTTGTTTTTGTAATTTTTTAAAATTTCACATATTGCACGCAATATTGCACGAAAACTACTAATATTTTCAAAAAAATGTACACATGACCTAAATAAAAGAACTCACTGTGGACAACAAATTTTATTTGAAGGAAAAATCTCTATTTTCAATTTTGTAGTTCCAGAAAGACGCCAAAAACACTTTAAACTTTTGCAATTTTCGAAAATTCAGAGTTATCCGTGAAAATCAAATCTATGCCACCTTAATAAGTGTAAATTATTATATTCTTACGATAAATTTAAAGAAACAATTTGGAGCCTTTTTTGAGAAAAAAATTGAAAATGTCGGAGGGGGAGGGTCTTCATGTAAAGTACCCCACATTTTACAGAATCTTTTTACTTTCCCGTATACCTACGTATACACGGAGTGATATACGTAGTATAGGGAAAGTTATGTAATGCTGCGCGAAAAAATGGCCAATTTTCGGCGGAAAAAATTAATTGTCGGGCCGTGAAAACGAATAAGTGGATAAAACCAGTTGCTAAATTAAGAAAAAAAAATCCTCTATCTCGTGGTGTGGTCAAAATCCATGATTTGTTGCTTCTTTATACTTAAAAATCGATTGACGGCATTCCGTCCGTCTGTCCGTCTGTGGTCAACGCTAGCGCCTAAACCGTTCGGTCGATTTTCTTCAAAATTGATATTCCCCAGTCGATCTGATTCTAGTCGAAGCTTTGTGATTTTGAAAAAGATTCTTTAAAATTTGGGGGTACTTTATATGAAGCCCCCCGGGGATTTTCAACATTTTCTCAAAAACGGCTCCAAATTTTTTCTTTAAATTTCTTGTATGAATAGAGGAAAATACACTTTTTAACATGGCATAGGTCCGATTTTCACGTACAGCTCTGAATTTTCGAAAATTGTGAAAGTTCGAATTTTTTTCGGCGTCTTTCTCCAACTACAAAATTGAAGATAGAGATTTTTTCCTCAAATAAAATTTGTTCTGCAAATTGAGTTCTTTAATAAAGGTCATGTAAATGTTTTTCACAATTTTGGTAGTTTTCGTGCAATATTGCGTGCAATATGTGCAATTTTAAAAAATTGCAAAAACAAAATTTTCTCAAAAACGGCTCCAAATTTTCTCTTTAAACTTTTGGTAGGGATAGTGGTAAATGTACTCTATCAATGACATAAAAGCCATTTTGGTCTATCGGTTGGTTTTTTCAAAAATTACAAAAATGTAAATTGTTTTACTTGTCACTCACGTCGTTAATATTTACATTATCGGCGATTTTTTTACATTATTATATTTACATTAGTATATATGCTTTAAATAATGTCAAGTAAAGTTTCTCGAAAACACTACCGTTTTCTGTGAAAAGTAGCTCAAATTTCGGCATTTTCAGAAATGCTCAAACGTCATTTTCTCGTATATGGCTGCAATTTTTTTCTTGAAACTTTTGTAACGGATATTGCTAATTACACTCATTAGTATAGCGTGAAGTTTATTTTGAGTTTTTTTTTTGTTTTTTTCAAAAATTATATAAATGTAAATTTTTTGAAAGATCTCTCACATCTTAAATATGCACATTATCCGCAATTTGTAAAGATGATTATATTTGTGAGTGTAAGTGCTTCAAATAACTTCAAATAAAGTATTTTGAAAATTCAAAAATTTTCTGTGAAAATGAGCTTCAAATTTCGCATTTTTAGTAGTGCTAAAACGCCATTTTCTCTTAAACGGCACATAATTTTTAAAAGAAAATGGCCATTTACGGCTAGGTTTTTGTGTTCTTTAATATTCTAAAATTAATGTTTCTGTTCTACCAATAGGAAACCGAAAAATTAAGAAAATGACAAAAAAATGTACTTTTGGCGATGATAGATGGTAGCTGGCAAGAAAGAGTATGTGGCAATTCCGAATATTGACAAATAAATAAATAAAATAAATACGGTCATGCTTAATTTTTTCAAAATACGAGTAGTTTTTCTTTAATTTTGTGACAAACGTAATAGGCCGCTGTAAATTTACTGCGCTTTGGACAGCTGGATGCGTCGTAAATTAGAATGTGCAATTTTGTATATTATTTCTTTCTTCGTTTCTTACATTCGAACTTTGTTATAGACTTACACATTAATATTTTAGAAATTGTTTATTTTGAAATATTTGAAATAAGTAAAAAGAATTAATAGCTCTCAGAATAGCGACAATGCAGGGTCTGCAACAATGGAATTCACTTTGCGCTCGCGAATATCTGTGAATTAGTGTCATTGTTGTGACGTAATGGAGCTGTATGAAAAGGAGTTATAATTGTCTAATTTATATTGATATTTGCTGGCAAATATTTAGTTTTGCACCAAATGCTGTACCATTTGTAGTGAGTAGAGAATTTGTTGCATGGTTTTAAAATACTCTTTCCTAATCATGGCCCAATGGAAGGCATTTCTATATTTCCAGGGTATCAGGCTTCTTTTTCCACTACAGGGTTACAAAACTTTTGCTTTCTATTTTTGTGAAGATGTAGAATTCACATAGTTCTGACAACACTGCAATGGAAATAGTGAGTTCCAAACGAAGATGTTAGTAGCGCATAAAGTGCAACGTTACAGTACTACTTAGCTGTTTCCTCTAATACGGGAAAGTAAGTGCTGTTGTAGCACCACTAGTTCAAAATATCAAAGCTGCGACTAGAACAAGATCGACCGGGAAATATCCATTTTGTAAGAAATCGTATGTATGGTTTAGGCGCTAGCAGAATTCACAGACGGACGGACAGAGGGACGTTTTCCTTTTAATTGGTTTTTCGGTATCAAGGTCCCACAAAAGAGGGATTCTGGCTATAGCACGTGTTGGAGAATTTTGTTTCGTAATTTAACAACTAGTTTTCTCCACTTTTTCGTTATCAGCGCCCGGCAACGATTTTTTTTCTGGTGAAAATTGGCCATTTTTTCGCACAGCATTACATAACTTTCCCTGTACTACGTATATCACTCTGTGTATACGTACGTATACGGGAAAGTAAAAATTGAAGTGCCAAGGCATGGAACCATGCCATCATAAACAAGCATGTTCTGTTTTATTATATAAGTTATGTAATGTTATATTTTATTATAAGTTATGTAATGTTATGTTTTATTACACAGGGAAAGTTATGTAAGTTATGAAAGTTATGTTTTATTATAATGTAACCGTACACCTTCCCCAATAATGTTTAAGGATGTGTACGCACTACAGCCTAACTTCCAGTTATGCCTAAACTTCTTATGTTACTTTCTATTATAATCCATTGCATATGTATAATCTCTGGGCTTTAGGATCTTGATTGTAAGGTTATTATTCATACTTACACACTGGATTGTATATAAAAAATATATATTTCACTATTTCGACAATAATGACAATAATCAACATAAATTCAATGCACACTTATTCTTGTTACAAGTAATAACACACAAAAAAAAAACAAGTTGCTTTCAATGGAATGAAAGCATTAGAACCATTAATAGGTGCTTTAAACTACAGTGCTCCAAACCTAATTACCCTTCAAAAGTATTTTCGTTTGGTTTACAAACCTAAAAAAAATTACTTGGAAACATGCAAGTAAATTTTTTCCCCTATATTCAAAGCTTTATTCACTTGGACGAATAACTTGCAATGTTCATTAACATTACTAATTAGTAAATTGTTTTATCTATTCAAGTAACTATTCACTTTCAACAAATAAACTTGGAATGTGCATTAACATTCCAGACAATATGTACAACAAATAGGTGCCTTTACACCAGAACAATTTAGAATTGTACATTCTTCTTAACAATTTTCTTTCTTCCAAATAAAAAAATGTACATCCAAATTGACCAACACACACAGCAATAGAAATTTAATTTCTAATGTACATAAATAAATAAACCTTCTTTACCTTTTATGGATAAATTGTAAGAAAAAGGCAGATTCCCAATTTACAAAGCTTTTAGTTGCTTTCTGAGTACTAACTATTGCACTTACACAAGGAACACACTGCCAAAATTACCCCACAATTGGAAGGAATGTTTATCAGTCTACGAAGATAAATGTTTTATTTATAAACGACTCCTCCTTCTAACACTAATAATGTCGCTGAACTGTTGCAACGGCTATGGCGAATTAATTTAGTCGCCCCATATACAACTCAATCCCCCGAAGTTAACTAGTTTGTGAGAATTATATCACTTTCCAAAACACAAAACAAGAGAAGCACAAAGTTAACAATCTCATCTACTTATCGGTGATGATGGCAGGATGCAGATATGCGAAATCATAACGCTCTCGGCCGGTTTCCAGCAGCACCCTCTCGTCCAAAAATCTTCCGACAGTCTCGTGGCACATCATTTATTACCCAGTACGACTCTAAAAACCTCTTGACGCTATGGATGTTCTCGCTGGAATCCCTCCGGCCTCCTTCACCGAGCTTACAACTACCATCCTAGTCAAGAGTGCAACCGTATTACCTGTTCGCCACAGAACTTAATACGTTTTAGCGCATACGTCGAAAGCGTAATTTTGTTACAATGATATTGTACGGTTACAATTAACGAAGTAACATAAGAAGTACAAAATGTACACATACTGATTAAACCCCGGCAACCTTTTTCTTCCCCTCAGCCGCGGAAACCCCGCGATCGTCCCTAGGCCTACAGCCCCGTGCCAATGCACTAAGCAGGTAACAACGCATTATGCAATGCTATCGGACGTTACGTCCCGGGTCCACCATTCCTACATGGCCTGGCGCCAAACTGGTCCCCGCCCCGGAAACCACGAGTTTGAGTGCCCTGGAATCTCCGCGAGGGCAGACGGCTCTACTTACGTACTGCCTCACCGGCGCCTTACTGCCGGCGTCCCCAGGCTCGAAGGCTAGCCAATTCCAGGGGCCTTTAACAATTGACTAGACTCGCCGGTCACCTCTCTCAACTGTTGTTATCGCGTGGGGTTTTCCTGGAGCCGCCACATCCTTGGGTCCCTTTATTTTTAGCTCAGGTGCACCTTCCGGCGCTGCCTCTACGCCACCCACCCCCTTCCACGACAGCTTGTGGCTCAGCCATACTGACCGCTTGAAAGTTGCCACGGCGCCACACGCTGCTGTCCCAGCTGCTCGCCCCACCTCGCCCCTTGGAGGCTCCTGGCCGCTCCCGGCGCGCCGAATCGATTCGCTCCTAATGACCAACACTTAGTGGCTCGGTGAACCCCTTCTGGAATGAAGTTCAAAATTGCCAATTGACGGTGGAGAAAACGACTGGAAAATGTCGATGGAAAGAAGACGGTACGAAATGGACGGGAATGGATTTTTATTATCGGACGGGCTAGTGACCGAGTTGCCATGTCCAACTGCGAATGCTTACTTTCCGCCCCGAGAAAATGGCATAAAAATGGCACATTCGCCTGACCTGATGGGTTTATTTAATAAAATATTAAAATAACAAAAGTTCTTCTGAAAATAAGTTCCGTTAGTGAAAGTCTTACGAAATGATGTGTAATGCAATCTCAGACGCGCTGAAAACCTGCAGAGTATCTACCTATACTAAATTTCAGAAATGGAATTTTCCCCTCATCAAGAGCATTTCAGTCCCGACAATTTTCACTTATGTACGTGATCATTTTTACTCTAAAGACAATAAATATATAATAATTTACAATAACATTACCGAAATCTTAAACTTACAAATATCTGTGAATGAAGGACATAAAGGCCTCCGGACATTTTAAAAATTTTCTCAAAAACGGTTCCAATTTTTTTTCTTTTAATTTCTTGTACGAATAGAGTAAAATACAATTATGAAGGTGGCGTACGTCCGATTTTCACGGTTAACTCTGAATTTTCGAAAATTCCAAAAGTTAAACATTTTTTCGTGCTCTCCCTACAACTAAAAAATTAAAGATAGAGATTTTCCTTCAAATAAAATGTGTTCTCCGTAGTCAATTCTTTCATTCTCATGTACATTGTTTTAAAAATTTTAGTAGTGTTTGTGTAATATTGCGTGCAATATGTGCGATTTAAAAAAATACAAAAACCATGGTTTTCTCAAAACCTGCTCCAAATTTTTTCTATAAACTTTTGGTAAGGATAGTGCTTAAGGTACTCTGTGAGATGACATAAACGCCAAATTGCTCTATTCTTTTGATTTTTTCAAAAATTACGAAAATGAATTTTTTTCACTTGTCTCTCAGGTTAATATTTACATTAGCGGCGATTTGTTAACATGATTCTATTAATGAGTACAGGTGCTTTAAAAACTGCCAACTTAAGTTTCTCGAAAACGCAACCGTTTTCTGTGTAAACTAGCTGAACAATCGTTTTTTTCAGAAACGCACAAACGCCATTTTCTCATAAATAGCTCCAAATTTTTTCTTCAAACTTTTGGAATGGATAGTGCTAATTGCACTCTTTAATATGACGTTAAGTTTATTTTAAGGTATTTTCTTTTTGTTTTTTTCAAAAATTACACAAATGTAATTTTTTTAGAAATATCTCTCACATCTTTAATATGCACATTACCAGCAATTTGTAAACACTATTGTCTTTGAGAGTGTAAGTGTTTCAAATTATTTCCAATGAATTTTTTCGAAAACTCAAACATTTTCTGTGAAAAAGAACTTCAAATTTCGAATTTTTACACGACATTTTTTTAAAAACGGATCCAAATTTTTGAAAGAAAATTGTCATTTACCACGAAGTTTTACTGTTTTTTAATATTCTAAAATCAATACTACTCATTCACTTCTACCATTAGGAAACCGAAAAAATAAGAAAATGTCAAGCAAAATGTAGTATGGGTGGCGATAGTTGGCAGTTGGCATGAGAATGTGCCAATTCCGAATAGCTAGCCCAGACCCAAGGAAATAGAAAACTAATACGAGAAAGTCTGTGCTATTCTATAGTACTTCTAGTTATTGATGATTTTCATATCAGTCTGTGTACGTGTTGACTTCTTAGTAGGATAACTGGAAGGTGATATGCGTGCTCGCACATCTTTTCTGATATATTCGGCTTCTCATGGTGATGAGGTGAAACGATGTCGAAGTCTCTCTAGAGTGTTTTTGTTGCAAAGTCGCCGCAAAGACGTTTATGTTATAGTTTTGAATTTACGAAGAATATCCAATATAGTTATTATTTCTCTGCGGTGTTGGATTAACCCATTTGTGTTCCAGAGTATAATTTTGTCAGTTCTATTTGTGCATTTTGGATATTAATCTCGTTAACTGATTTAGAAGCGGTTCTATTTGTTTGAATTGCTGTTTTTGAATGTTTTCAAATCTTTGGAAAGAAATTTCAGTTGTTTGCACAGGTCTATTTGTGAAGAGGAGAAAGGTAGAATATATGGAAAGGGATGTAGCGGATTACTGGATACTAGCTGAATGTGACGTTATAAACGCATTAAACTACCTTCGGTTGTTTGACTTATTTTTTTCTTCGTCTTCTTCTTCTCCGTCTTCGTTTTCTTATTCGTATTCTTCGTGCTCGTCTACTTCGTCTTCGACTTTTTCGTCTTTTTCGTATTCGTCTTCTTCGTCTCCTTTTCCTTCGTCTTCTTCCTCGTCGTGTTCTTCTTCTTCTTCGTCGTCTTCGTCTTCTTCTTTGTCGTCGACTTCATCTCCTTCTTTCTCTCTATCTTTTTCTATCTTTCTCTCTCTCTCTCTCCGTCGGTGTTGGTTCTGGAGTTTAATCAATGCCACCTACATCTAATTAGATGGTGTTTATTTAGTTACCGGCATACTCGACAAGATAGAAGCGCCAAAACGAACTAGTGGTGCTACAACAGCACTTACTTTCCCGTATTAGAGGAAACAGCTAAGTAGTACTGTAAGTAAACAGCTTAGTAGCACTTTATGCGCTACTAACATCTTCGCTTGGAACTCACTATTTCCATTGCAGTGTTGTCAGAACTATGTGAATTCTACAACTTCACAAAAATAGAATGCAAAAGTTTTGTAACCCTGTATTGGAAAAAGAAGCCTGATACCCTGGAAATATAGAAATGCCTTCCATTGGGCCATGATTAGGGAAGAGTATTTTAAAACCATGCAACAAATTCTCTACTCACTACAAATGGTACAGCATTCGGTGCAAAACTAAATATTTGCCAGCAAATATCAACATAAATTAGACAATTATAACTCCTTTTCATACAGCTCCATTACGTCACAACAATGACACTAATTCACAGATATTCGCGAGCGCAAAGTGAATTCCATTGTTGCAGACCCTGCATTGTCCCTATTCTGAGAGCTATTAATTCTTTTTACTTATTTCAAATATTTCAAAATAAACAATTTCTAAAATATTAATGTGTAAGTCTATAACAAAGTTCGAATGTAAGAAACGAAGAAAGAAATAATATACAAAATTGCACATTCTAATTTACGACGCATCCAGCTGTCCAAAGCGCAGTAATTTTACAGCGGCCTATTACGTTTGTCACAAAATTAAAGAAAAACTACTCGTATTTTGAAAAAATTAAGCATGACCGTATTTATTTTATTTATTTATTTGTCAATATTCGGAATTGCCACATACTCTTTCTTGCCAGCTACCATCTATCATCGCCAAAAGTTCATTTTTTTTGTCATTTTCTTAATTTTTCGATTTCCTATTGGTAGAACAGAAACATCAATTTTACAATATTAAAGAACACAAAAACCTAGCCGTAAATGGCAATTTTCTTTTAAAAATTATGTGCCGTTTAAGAGAAAATGGCGTTTTAGCGCTACTAAAAATGCGAAATTTGAAGCTCATTTTCACAGAAAATTTTTGAATTTTCAAAATACTTTATTTGAAGTTATTTGAAGCACTTACACTCACAAATATAATCATCTTTACAAATTGCGGATAATGTGCATATTAAAGATGTTAGAGATCTTTCAAAAAATTTACATTTATATAATTTTTGAAAAAAACAAAAAAACCCTCAAAATAAACTTCATGCTATACTAATGAGTGTAATTAGCAATATCCGTTACAAAAGTTTCAAGAAAAAAATTGCAGCCATATACGAGAAAATGACGTTTGAGCATTTCTGAAAATGCCGAAATTTGAGCTACTTTTCACAGAAAACGGTAGTGTTTTCGAGAAACTTTACTTGACATTATTTAAAGCATATATACTAATGTAAATATAATAATGTAAAAAAATCGCCGATAATGTAAATATTAACGACGTGAGAGACAAGTAAAAAAATTTACATTTTTGTAATTTTTGAAAAAACCAACCGATAGACCAAAATGGCTTTTATATTATTGATAGAGTACATTTACCACTATCCCTACCAAAAGTTTAAAGAAAAAATTTGGAGCCGTTTTTGAGAAAATTTTGTTTTTGCAATTTTTTAAAATTGCACATATTGCACACAATATTGCACGAAAACTACCAAAATTGTGAAAAACATTTACATGACCTTTATTAAAGAACTCAATATGCAGAACAAATTTTATTTGAAGAAAAAATCTCTATCTTCAATTTTGTAGTTGGAGAAAGACGCCGAAAAAAATTCGAACTTTCACAATTTTCGAAAATTCAGAGCTGTACGTGAAAATCGGACCTATGTCATGTTAAAAAGTGTATTTTCCTCTATTCATACAAGAAATTTAAAGAAAAAATTTGGAGCCGTTTTTGAGAAAATGTTGAAAATCCCCTGGGGGCTTCATATAAAGTACCCCCAAATTTTAAAGAATCTTTTTCAAAATCACAAAGCTTCGACTAGAATCAGATCGACTGAGGAATATCAATTTTGAAGAAAATCGACCGAACGGTTTAGGCGCTAGCGTTGACCACAGACGGACAGACGGACGGAATGCCGTCAATCGATTTTTAAGTATAAAGAAGCAACAAATCATAGATTTTGACCACACCACGTATTAGGGGATTTTTTTTCTTAATTTAGCAACTGGTTTTATCCATTTATTCGTTTTCACGGCCCGGCAATTAATTTTTTTCCGCCGAAAATTGGCCATTTCTTCGCGCAGCATTACATAACTTTCCCTATACTACGTATATCACTCCGTGTATACGTACGTATACGGGAAAGTAAAAAACACGTTTTTGAAAATTTCTTCGAATTTTATGGCTGAATCTGAAAACAAATTATCAGTTCCCCATCAGGAGACCGAGACGCGTTGAATGACATCTCATATGTCTCAATTGGTATACGGGAAGTAGTCTAACCGTGAGAGACGAAACCGAAAATTCACACGCACGCACACGGGAAGTTTACTCAAATACTATACAGGGAGTCCGGGGGGGAAACGTCGAAACTTCGAAAATAAGCTCTTAAGACAATTTTAAGCGTATATTCTCTAATAAACTATGTGAATATTCCGAATGGTGGAGCCGCTATTAGCACTCAAACGTTGGTTTGAAAAAATGATTTTTAGGCAAAAATTTGCATTATGGAAGTATAGAAACAGTCCAGAAACATGAAAATTGTTTATTATTTACAAAAGAAATGAATATATTTGTAGACAGTAAATTAAGCGAGAAATACTCTAGTGGTGCTACAGAATGGCACAGACTTTCCCGTTTTAATTTTTCTATTTCCTTGGGTCTGGGCTAGCTATTCGGAATTACCACATACTTGTGCCAGCTGCCATCAATTTCCTTCCAAAGTATATTTTTTGAAATTTTCTTTACTTTTCAGTTTCCTAATGGTAGAACGGAAATATTAATTTTTAGAGTATTAAAGAACACTAAACTTCTTCCTAAATGGCAATTTTCTTATAAAAACTTTTAGCCGTTTTTAAGAAAATGGCGTTTAAGCGCTTCTAAAAATGCGAAATATGAAGCTCTTTTTCACAGAACATGTTTGAGTTTTCGGAACACTTCATTTGAAGTCATTTGAAGAACATTAATTTACAATTTTCTGGAAATGTGCATATTAACGATGTGAGAGATGTTTCAAAAAATTACATTTATGTAATTTTTGCAAAAACAAAATAATACCTCAAATTTAACTTTACGGCTTATTAAAGAGTGCAATGAGCACTATCGATTCGAAAAGTTTGAAGATAAAATTTGGAACAATTTTTGAGAAGATTGTGTTTGAAAATGCGAAGTGTTTCTGAAAATGCGAAATTTTGAGCTAGATTTGACAGAAAAGTGAGGTCTCGAGAAAACTTACTAGACATTATTTAAAGCAAATGTACTCGTAAATACAATAATGTGAACAAATCGCCACACACAAACAGGGAAAGCAATACCATGACTAAACAAAATATTTTAACTACAAACGATTAAAAAATTATAAATGCAAATTATAGTTTTATCATTCATTGTCAAATTTTACGTACAATTGCCACATACTTACGAAATTGTTAGTGATCTTTCGACACAAACAGCAAGCGAAGGATTTCAGTTATAAAATTATTCTAAAAATACACATGAAATAAACTCCCTACATAAGTAATACACTACGATGACCCTAAATCCACAACACTAACATTCTGACACATATACTTAATATTCATTCTAAAGTTCAGTGATAAATCTTCTATCGTGTTCATTTTCTGAATCGAGAAATAAACACACATTGTTTAATAACAACTTTCTTGTCATGGTAACCAATTCAAATTCAAAATCGCTGTCCCTCTTTGATCGAACAACTAGTAGAAAAAATCACATTTGCGGGAATCTTTACAATAATTCGAGAAAATATTATAAAACAAAATATTTAGAAAACTTTTCAATTGATGGTTTACTTTTTGTTTCAGTCCAATGTATACTTTTCATTTTGTGTGTGATGAAACAACACCTACATTTTTCACCATTATTTTGAATTTCGGGCCGCAAATATCGCGACCCAAATCAAGCTTCTGGAATATGGGAGAGAATTGAACTCTTTGCCATTGTTGAGATTTTCGGCGAAAACTTTTCAATAGTGTTTGAGAAAGTTCATTTGAACATTTCAGAAAATTTACCAATTTTGATCCTTTATTATGCACCACTTATGGAAATTTCAAAAACCGTCATTGGAGATACTTTGAAGCTTATGGGTAAAGAAATGCACTAAACAATTAAACACATCTATAATGTAAATTTTGACGGCGTGAGAGACAAATCAAAACATTTACATTTTTGTAATTTTTGAAAAAACCAACGTGTAGACCAGTATGACGTTTATGTTATCTGATAGAGAATATTTAGCATTATCTTCGCCAAAAGTTTGAAGAAAAAATTTAGAGCCGTTTTGAGAAATTCCTGTTTTTGTAATTTTTTAAAAATGCACATATTGCACGCAATATTGCGCGATAACTACTAAAATATTCGAAACCATGTATATGACCTTAAACAACGATCTTACTTTGGAGAACACATTTTATTTGAAGGAAAAATATCTATCTTCAATTTTGTAGTTGGAGAAAAATGCCGAAAAAATTCAAACTTTCACAAGTTTCGAAAATTCAGAGTTATCCGTGAAAATCGGACCTATCCCATCTTAATAAGTGTATTTTCCTCTATTCTTACAAGAAATTTGAAGAAAAAAATTGGAGCCGTTTTCGAGAAAAGTTTGAAAATGTCGTGGTGGCTTCATGTAAAGAACCCCCAATTTTTGAAGAATCTTTTTCAAAATCTCAAAGCTTCGACTAGAACCAGATCGACCGGGGAATATCCATTTTGGAAGAAATTGTACGTATGGCTTAGGCGCTAGCAGTGTTCCGGGCGGCCCGCCTCGCAATAAAAAAACAACTACAAACAGTGCGTATTGCTGACGCAAGAGTTCATCACACCCGTTTTGAGATGGTCCTGAGATGGCAGGTAAGCGAGCGAACCTATCGCTCTTGTCCGCAATGTTGGTGGCCGCACAAAGGCTACGGCGGTGGCGGCGGCGGCGGCGGCGGTGGTGGCGGCAGCGCGGGGTGCGCCGGCGCCACGGATACGTCAGCCACATTGACGTGGGCGGATGTTGACCGCCGACAGATTGTAAGGCGAATCTGCTAAGCTCGGGCAATGCTGGTGAGTGACATCCACGCAACCATCCGTTACCATATAACTCCAACAGACATGAAATGTGGAGAGCGTAACATTACTGCTTGCTCCACTACATGAGATGACGAAATCAAGGGCAAGTCTTGCACTTCGCAATATGCGGCAGATGCCGCGCTCCCCTGCAAGAGCCGGAGAGGTCGTTTGACGTTTACTCGTCAGTAAAATCTCGGAATCTGAATTTCCCTACAGCTACACTCACCACCAAACTTCTGTCTCCCACCATCCCCCTGTGAGGTTATTCTCTGATTCGTTGTTTTAAACGAAAGGTGAGTGAGTGAGGCCTCGCTTTGGCCAATAGAAATATCGGCGCATGCCCGTTAGAAATTTGGGGGTGTGAGAATTCTAAGAATAAGTTTCCCTTAATGTATTTCTGGGAAGCGCAAATCTCCAACGTCCGGCAACGGCTGCGCTAAGCGGCGTAATCCGTCGATGGGCACTACCCTTTTGAAAGTGAAAGGTTTTAGGACGGCGACAAAGAAATCTCGAGTGGGCGCGGGCGCCGGGGCGGCGCGGGTGCGGGCGCGGGCGCCGGTGGCGGTAGCGGCAAATGGCGGCTCTTCCGCGGGCTCATATCACGTATACACGTTTGATATGATGGGGATAGATGTACTGTTGCAATACGATATATATATATATATATATATATATATATATATATATCACTCCGTCTATACGTACGTATACGGGAAAGTAAAAAGCAGTTGAATTGTGTAAATTGAGTGTTTTTTTTATTTCTCGCTTAAATTTTCTTTGTAAAGAAATATGTTCATTTCTTTTGTAAATAATAAACAATTTACATGTTTCTGGAGTGTTTCTATGCATCTATAATGCAAATTTTTGCCTAGAAATCAATTTTTCAAATCAACTTTTGAATGCTTATTGCGGGTCAACCATTTAGAATATACACGCAGTTTAATAGACAAAAATATCCTTAGAATTGTTTTAAGAGTTTATTTTCGAAGTTTCGACGTTTCCTCCCCGGACACCATGTATAGAGATGTGAGGAGGTAGGCAATAAATGATATATTCTGTAAATGGGTGGGGTTCTTTAAGTTTGGGAAATTTTCTGAGTTGAAAAAAGGTATTGTTTGAGTGGAGGGAGAAAGGAGGGGAGGAAACTCTGCCAACGGGGACTTCTTGGTGGTTTTTAAATGGTGGGGATATTTCTTTCTTTTGTCTGTTTCGTTTATTTATATAATTTTGGTGTACTTGACAATCCTTATAAATGATTGGGTGCTTTCGTGAACTCAGCGCGCATGTTGCCGGCTTAGATTTATCCTTAGGCTTTGCCTTACAGTAGGTTGTCATATAACCATATTTTTGGCACCGACTGCATTGAACTGAAGTTTTCTTTTCATATGGTTGTTCAAATGTGATGATTGCATTCAAAAGTTTGTTAATTTTGTAATATTTTGTTCCTGGTTACCCGAGATCGCACATTATGTAAGTTACGAACAAGGTGGCCTTGGGATTTAAGTTCATCTTTGTACTTACATGGCTATCCGGGAGATGCCGCGTCCAAGGCAGTGCCGTATAGAACTTCCATTAATTTCTGTATATTCGTAATATGTCGAAGAAATTGTAGTATCCAATCAAAGACGTGAGCTTCAGAAAAAACAAGTTTCGTTTATTAACAATCTGGTTACAAAATTTACGTATCCGAGTACAAAACCTTGTCGCCGTATATCCAGGAGAGAAAGCAGAGAAACTTCGCCGGGTCGCCGATAGCCAGTTGATGTGCCGAAAATGCAGGGGTCGCCAAGAATCCAGAAGGGCAGTCCGAAGTAGAAAGCCAAAGTCGTTGCCACCAGAATCTTCTTCACCAGAACGCCGTATACCTCGCTGCCGACCAGTACTCTATGGTCGCTCTCCTGCTTCTGCCGCTCCGGGGCTGGGCCGGCGCCGCTTTATAGCCCGCCCGCTGCGGTCGCTCGCTGACTAGCCCTGCCATAGGGACAGCGGCGAGTCTTGACGCGCCTATCCAACCGAGACGGGCGCGCGCACCCGGCCCTGGCCGGCCCGTTGCCTCTGTCCACCGCTTCGCTTGGTGGCGCCTCCGATGCTGTGACGCGGCACGGCGGCGGGACATTTGACTGCCCGCGGGCGGTCACAGCAGAAATATTGATGATATACTGATATTTGTCTCATTTTTAATTTACTTTTCAAATCACCAAATTGAGGCAACTATTTTTAGGTTAGCTATTTTGGATATTTTGGGTTCATTATAACCCAAAATATCCAAGTAGCTACTTCAGATTCAATAAAATTCTACAATTCCGTTTCTAAAAATACTAACTTGACATTACTTGCTACAAACGATTATGAGATATGAACATGCACCTGGTCGAAGGGATAAAAGTAAATGACGGGTGAAGACTTTTCAAGGAGGAATTTCTTATGAAATTGTGCGCTTCTTATGAAGCGCACAATGCTCCAAGAAGGGTTTGTAGACGTGTTACGAAGGCGCAGCAAATTTATAAAGAAACTTATTCATCCTAACAATGGTTATTATAGTATAAATGTTGTTACATTAGTATAAAAGTTCATGTTTATTTTTCAGGGCGCGGGGCGCATTTAAAGAACACAATAAATTAAAGAAATTGTGGATGTTATTACTATTATAAGGTAGTGGGTTCGTCGTTGAAACCTTTGTTTCTTTCATATGCTCAGAGAATTTGCCCGTTCCCATAAGATGACCTTCTTTGTATTTACATATTAGGGAACATTTGTAAGAACTCAAGTTTCCATTATTTTGATAAGCAATGACCTCAAAGAATAGACTTGCAACCTGAAAATAGTTTGAAATAGTATTGTGGTGTCAGGGTCGGATGGAAAACGAGTGTCGCTAAATGCACGTTGCATTTGCAAAACGGCATGAAGGGTAGTGCGACGAGCTGCACAGCTCGCGCTCCGATCCAAACCCAGGCTCCCCTCCTTTCACGCCAAATTAGGAACCCTTCCAATTCGTTACAGTTCCGTCGGCGCGCGCGCCAGCGCTCGTGCCTCCCCCCCCCAACCCCGACTTCAAATAACAAATACAGATAGTGACTAACTGCCTCCCTGGATCTCCCCGGGCCAGCCGCCCCGCCGGACGGTCCAGCATTGTTAGCAGAAGAACTGGAACTATTGAATTAAGAGGCCCCAGCGTCCGCGTAGGGAAATAACCCAAAGACATCATAAGTCGTCACCAGGGCGGCTGGGTGGTCTTGCTTTGTCCGTCTCTGCGGCACTGGCAAAATATCATATAACAAACGGAGCCAATGAGGTGCCCAGAAAATGACATTAGCCTAAGAAGTGCCCGACTTGAGTCGAATTTTCTGGAAATCAAAATTTCGGCCAATCACATCAGAAATTACAATCACGTGATGGGGAAATGCAATCATGCAGGAAAAGAGTGGGGATACGTGGCAGAAGCTTGCGAGAGAGGCGGGTTGGCAGACAGAACAAACATTTTTCGAGAGACGGAACAGACATTTTTCGAGAGACAGAACAGAAACTTTTAAGAGAACAGAAACTTTTTTGAGAACATAGAACATCTTCGGAGAAAATATTCGGAGAGAGCAGTTGTAAAATTGTACTTGTAAAATTCACGTCGAGGAGTGGTTGACAACGACAGTCAGTGTTGGTCGACCAACTCCGTACTGGCCGTCCGAATATCATCCGTTGGAATTTATTCCATTCGGCGGACCAGCAGAGATCCAGAGGGATCTAATCAATCAGCCGAGCTATCGTGGCTGCATTGATACGGGTAAAGTGGCGTTTGACGGCTTTAACCCGCTATCCAACGCCCGTGGCTCTTCTCAATAACTTCCGGTCGGCGAGAGGCGGAATCCCGTGTACGCGAGATGAGGTTCCTGCGACGCCCGTCCTGATAGCGACATCTCGGACGGCGGCACCTGACCGTTATCCTGCCTGGGACAGCGCCAGCCGGAACGACAAAAGGTGTGCAATTCGTCGACTCGAGGTACGGATCCACCACTTTTCAGCCTATTTCATTTGCATTTGTAATGTTAAAGACAATTTTAAGAAACAAACAGAAATTTGAGCAAGTGTCAAATTAGATTAAAATTTAAAAAATAGGTGGTCTACAAAACAAGAAGAAAGAATATTGTAATTTAAAAGTGATTTCAGCTTCTAGAGTTGTATCATTCTTTAATATTTTGTCAATTTTCAAAATACCGATTAAACCACACGGATGTGACTGTGAGACTATAGGAGATTATGCAAGTTTTGACCTTCTTGTACGTGTTCAAATTGGCATAAAACTTACTTTATGGTTAAGTCGTGGTGTTTCTGTTTAATTCAACCCAAAGAATTCACTGGCATATGGAGGGTTGTTAATTTTATTGGTCTTACGTGTCTTTTGTGATGTATCGTCCTGTTCTTTAGTTTCAACATAAATATGTAAATACTTTATTTACTCCAGTCTTTCATTTTGAGAAATGGCTAACACTTGACTGATGACATTCGACTTGCAATACAAGGAAGTGATGATGATGACTATGCATTTGGTAAAAATAGAGATTAATATCTGCTTGTTCTTATTTTCTACATTTACTTATACTGATGAGCTCAAAATCTCTACTTTAAGAACTTTACTTCGCACAATTTCACTATTTCACTGCAATAGGCTAAAATTGCGCCGCACGCCATCAATATTTACTACCCACATTTATGCCGCACATCTCTATATGATATCTTTATTTACAATTAGGCTACATTGAAGATATTTGTAGAGGCTTAGCGAAGAAAATTTAGTTTTCGTTGCGAGACTAACATCGGCAAAAAGAAAACTGTTTTAGCCTATTGCATTGAAATAGTTAAATTGAGCGAAGTGATGTTCTTAAAGTAAAGATTTGGAGCATTAATCTTATCTAAATTATACGTAAGAGTTATGGTAAATTGAAAAGTGTCTATTTTATGGTTTTAGTGTAAAATTGGCAATATTCGAGCTAATGTGGGACACTGAGTCAAATAAGTATTGTTTAATGATCATAAACGTGTTGCGGGGTAACGTGGGCACCACCTCAGACAATAATTCGTTGATAAAAATCACAGAGGTTAATATTTTTTAGCTAATTTCTAAAAAGTACCGAAAAAGGCCGAAAATTCGGATGTTTATGGGGTTTGTGGCACCTCTCAATCCATTTTAAAACGGTTTTATTGTTGACAAACCTCTTGCATCTAAATCTATATTTGTACTTTCCCGTGTATGAACGTATATACGGGATAATATACGTAGTATAGGGAAAGTTATGTAATTCTGCACGAAAAAATGGCGAATTTTTGCAGAAAAAAGTCGTTGTCGGACCATGGTAACGAACAAGTGAATAAATCAAGTTGCTAAATTAAGAAACAAAATCACCTAGCACGTGGTGTAGCCAGAATCCCTGTTTTGTAAGTCCTTAATACCGAAAAAACCAATTGAAAGCAAAACGTCCGTCCGTCTTTCCGTCCGTCCGTCTGTCTGTCCGTCCGTCCGTCAATCTGTCCGTTCGCCTGTCAGTCAGTGAACAACACTAGCGCCTAAACCATACGATACTGTAAAAACTAGCTCAAAATTATGCATTTTCGGAAACGCTCAAACGCCATTTCCTCGTAAATGGCTCCAAATTTGTTCTTTACACTTTTGTAAAAGCTAGTGATAATTGCAATCTTGTATGTGACACAAAAAATTCAATTAGGGGTATTTTTTGTTTCTGCAAAAATTACATAAATGTAATTTTTTTGAAACATCTTTCACACCTTTAATTTGCACATTTCCAACAATTTCTAAACACTATTGTATTTGTGACTGTAAGTGCTTCAAATGACTTTAACTTAAGTTCTTCGAAAACTCAAAAGTGTTCTCTGAAAAAGAATTTCAGAGTTCAAATTTCGCATTTTTAGAAGCACTTAAACGTCATTTTCTTAAAAACGGATCCATATTTTTCAAAGAAAATTGCCATTTAAGACGAGATTTTCTATTCTTTAATATTTTAAAATTAACCTTTCTGTTCTACTATTAGGAACCGAAAAATTAAGAAAATGTCAAACAAATGTACTTTGGGCGGTGATAGATTGCAGCTCACACGAGTATGTAGCAATTCCAAAAAGCTAACCAAGACCGAAGGAAATAGAAAACGAATACATATATATATATATATATATATATATATATATATATATATATATATACACGAGCTGACGAGAGGAGCGAATATCTTATATATAAAATTCTCGTGTCACAGTTTTAGTTACCATAATCCTCCAAAACGGCTTGACAGATTTTGATTAAATTTTATATGTATATTCAGTAGGTCTGAGAATAGGTTGTTATCTATTTTTATACCCCTTAGTGATAAGGGTGGTCCACCCCAATTTTTTTTATTTTTCGCACTAAACATTTTAGGCAACCCGCTACACACGGTAGGTATTTCACACTGCGGTATTTCACCCGCTACACGGTGTTTCTCCATATTACGCACCTGCTCAGGGATGTGCAGAATCTGCTATTAAATGTGAATAACACGGAAGGAGACGGAGAAAGAGAGACGGAGAGAGACGGAGAGAGAGACGGAGAGAGAGAGACGGAGAGAGAGAAAAGGGAGAGAGAAACGGAGGAGGAGAAAAAGAGAGAGACGGAGAAAGAGAAAAAGAGAGAGACGGAGAAAGAGACAGAGAGAGACGGAGAAGGAGAAAAAGAGAGAGAGACGGAGAAGGAGAAAAAGAGAGAAACGGAGAAAGAGACAGAGAGAGACGGAGAAGGAGAAAAAGAGAGAGACGGAGAAGGAGATAAAGAGAGAAGGAGAAAAAGAGAGACGGAGAAGGAGAAAAAGAGAGGACGGAGAAGGTGAAAAAGAAAGACAGAGAAGGAGAAAGAGAGACGGAGAAGGAGAAATAGAGAGAAGGAGAAGTCCGACCCTTCTGGGTCATTGCCCGGGCGTTCCGCCCCTCCAGGCGCGGCATCGGCCCGTGGGTCGGGCGGCGGAAAACGGCAGCGATGTAGAGCGGCGCGAGGGGGGCTGGCGTGCGGCTGGCGTTCCCCGTCTCCTGGATCGGACGGGTGGCTGGCGACGGCGGCGGCGGTGGCTTCGGCGGCGGACGCGAGGAAGCGCCGCCCTAATGCTTCCTTTAGCGGCGGCCGGCTCTCAGGCCAAGTCCGGACACTCCTTCGTCCATTCAGGTCCCCACACTCGTACAGTTTTCCGGCTCTCCCTTCAGGCGACACATGAGCGGGTGGCGAAGAGACGGCGATGCGTTGCCCGCGGAGGTCTGGCGCCTCGCGGCGATGGCGTGGCCTCTCTCCCCCCCGGAAAGCTCGCTGGAGGTCGCCCGCATCAGAATGCCGAACCTCTCGCTGGAGTCGCCCACATCAGAATGGCCGAACCTCACCCACGCAACTACCTCCCTCGATCGCGAGTTCACGTGTCTCGCCCCCGCCTAGTTCTTGTCTATTCGCGCAGCCGAATCGCGCGATGCGTGCCGGCCAATTGCGGTGGCGCGTTTCTGGACATCACGTTTTCCCTGTACTCCCAGTTAAATAAAATATTATTTTCCCACACACCAAAATCGTTACGTGCGTGACCGTCCCATTACAGTATATACACACACACACACACACACACACACATATATATATATATATATATATATATATATATATATATATATCTGTATATATATATGTATATATATATATATACTAGCTGACCCGGCAAACGTGTTTTGCCATATACATTATTCCTAGGATTATTTTAGTAGAAAAAATGACTAATTACACATTGCAATAGTGTGTGCAATATTTTTGTTATCCCATCTTTAGCTAACACAATAAACTGGATAGTTTTCCCATTCGAGAACATGGCACGTATAATTCAGTGTGGAAGACATGGTGCGCTAAAAAATAAGCCACAACAGACATCGTTTGGTCTTGAGACTTATTGATAGTCATCGCAAATGACAATCTTCACGGAAATTGAAGATGTTTTTAATTGAATTGGGCACATCTGTGGGTATAATAGGGATCCGTGGCAGTAATATATTATCACTTCGAAATTTGCCATTTAAAATGATGGCTTCGACGTTTTTCATTACAGCCCTGCAAATTAATCATAAATTATTTAAAAATTACACCGAAATAGAAAAATGATAATTGTAAAATTACGATTAACGCCCAAACAATAAAATAATGGCGGAAAATTGTAGTGAATGAGAAACGGCTTATTGTGTGAGAGATCTCATCCCTACACCGTGCTGCTTATTAGGTCAGAAGCAATGTTGCCAGATGTGAAACTTCCGATTGCGAAGTCAATGATTCATATAGCGGGAAACATCAATGATTCATATATCGATATCTGGCAACATTGGACGTTGTTCTGCCCCTATATCTCTTTCCTCCTTCCCTCTCTCTCTTTCCTCGTCTCTCTTTCCCCGTCTCTCTTTCCCTGTCTCTTTCTCCGTCTCTCTTACCCCGTCTCTCTTACCCCGTCTCTGTCTTTCTCCGTCTCTCTTTTTCTCCTTCTCCGTCCCTCTCTCTTTTTCTCCTTCTCCGTCTCTCTCTTTCTCCTTCTCCGTCTCTCTTTCTCCTTCTCCGTCTCTCTTTCTCCTTCTCCGTCTCTCTCTTTTTCACCTTCTCCGTCTCTCTCTTTTTCTCCTTCTCCGTCTCTCTTTTTCTCCTTCTCCGTCTCTCTCTTTATCTCCTTCGCCGTCTCTCTCTGTTTCTCTTTCTCCGTCTCTCTGCTTTTCTTTCTCCGTCTCTCTCTGTTTCTCTTTCTCCGTCTCTCTCTTTCTCCGTCTCTCTTTCTCCGTCTCTCTCCGTGTTATTCACAATTTAATAGCAGATTCTGCACATCCCTGAGCAGGTGCGTAATATGGAGAAACACCGTGTAGCGGGTGAAATACCGCAATGTGAAATACCTACCGTGTGTAGCGGGTTGCCTAAAACGTTTAGTGCGAAAAATAAAAAAAATTGGGGTGGACCACCCTTATCGCAAAGGGGTATAAAAATAGATAACAACCTATTCTCAGACCTACTGAATATACATATAAAATTTAATCAAAATCTGTCAAGCCGTTTCGGAGGAGTATGGTAAATAAAACTGTGACACGAGAATTTTTTATATAAGATATACAGGATGTCCAGAAGCTCCCGTTACAAAAAAACAACAACAAATTTTGTGTTGCCAGACATGAAGAATGGTAGGTCCAGTTTTCGGAAAAAAACATTGTCTTTGAGAAAATCGAGTATAAAAATCACTTCCGGGGCGCGAAATTCAAACCGGCCGCAATGATACTGCAGACAGCGGCGTCACCTTCTGCGAGGAGCTTTTCCTCGTTTCTCCGCGTAAACAGTGAAACAGTCGAGTAATATTCTGGAAAGAATCGCGTGCTTACACTAGAATACTTAATAGTGACAAGTATTTGCAGGTTCTATTCAACAAATATTTTAAATATACGTACAGAATATCGAGTTTTGTTCAAAATGATAGCCATGGTACACGGCGGCGTAAACATAAATTATGAATACAATTCAACTTACAGCCAAAATTCACTTTTTTATAGCTCCTTGACACCGAAAACTGGCATGACGGCAAAAAGTCTGTCTGGGAATAACGCTAGCGACTAAGCAGTTCAGCCGATTTTCTCCAAAATACGAATTCCTCGATCGATATGATTGATCTCGTGGCTCCTTGAATTTGAAACCGATATTTTAATTTTTGGGGTAGTTTATATGAAGCTCCTACGATATTTTCAAAAGTTTCAAAGAACATGGCGCCAACAATACATTTTATTATTGGAGAGTCTGAAGGTCATTTAAGAGAATGGCGCATGTCTCATGTTGGTTTAAAACTCTGATTTTCGATAATTGAAAAAAATCTAATTTTTTCGGTGTCTTCCTACAACTACAAATATGGGAGATACAATTTTTTGACGAAATGGTGTTCATAAAAAACAGTTCTTCAAATAAGGTCGTGTTCAACTTTTCAAAAACATGAGTTTATTTTTTTTGCGAAATTTTTTGTCAAACATAGGCAATTTTATTATTTTCTTGAAACAATTTTGTCTCAAAAACCAAAATAAAATATCGGCTTCAAATTCAAGGGGCCGCGACATCAACCTGATCGATTAGGGAATATCAACTTTGGAGAAAATCGACTAAACGGTTTAGCCCATAGCATTGTTCTAAGACGGCCGGGAAGACATATGTTTTCCCATCAATCGATATCTTTATCAAGGACTCACAAAACATGGATTCTGTCTGCACCACGTGTTAGGAGACTTTTTTTTTCTTAATTTAGCAACTGGATTTATCCACTTTTCCGTTACCAGGGCCCTGTAATAAGAGTTTTTCTGCCGACAATTCGCAGTTTTCTCGCGCAGCATTACATAACTTTCTCTCTACTGCGTAAGCGTAGTAGAAAGTAAGAATAGATTAAGTTTAGATTGAAGATTTTTTCCTAGTAAATTTAGAAGTTCAAAATCATCCAACGTGATTCCCTACGTTATGCATGTACTGCCTGATATTACGCATAGTTCTATTCCCTCTCCCCGTTTCAGAACAGCCGGGCAATTTGCCATGATCAACAATACGTGGAAGTCTCACGTGCATCGCTCGATTAATGTAAATACTTCCCGCAACCGTATTAAAGGTTTTAGTGGTGGCACTTGAGGCCCTTGCAAGTTGGACATGAATAATGATACTAATGCCAAGAAATAAAAGCAAACAAGTTTAACATCTAGTTTCTTCAATATACAGCAAAAAACAAAAGATCAAACAAAATTTGTTACAAAATTCATTGTTAATTTAATGAGACAGTTATCAATTACAATTGAAGGAAGAAATATTAGTGATGTTTGTAAATGTTTGAAAAATTAGTCATGTTCAAGGGAAACGTGTCCAATTGCGTAGAAATGTCAGTCATAACCAGTTTTGAGAAATAAATTGTAAAACTGGATCACTATTGGTTGTATTTTGTATTTTCAAATTATGTATTTTGTCTTTTAAAATACTATTTTGGATTTTGTATCTAAAATACTTTTATGGAAGTATTTTGTATTTGGTATCTAAAATACTTTCCAGGAAGTATTTTGTATTTTGTTTCTGAAATACTTTTTTAAATATTTTGCCCAACTCTGCATCTAGACGAAATGAAGCGGAGGCAGCGGAGAGAAACGGAGGCTGTAAAGGTGACGAGATTGTGTCAGTAGTTACAGAAGCATAGCCAACGGAACGGCGAGCGCAGAAAGGAATGTGTAGGAGAAATCGACCAAAAATTTGATTTTCTGTTTTTACCGTAATAAATTAGTTTGGAATCTTGAGAGTATTTTCCCAAATTTTTACGTTTTTCTGAGATCAAGAAGTACCTTTAAAATTTAAAAGACAGCGCCACCGTGCGGAGTTACCACGCCCCCTTTGTGGGTCCCAACATTTTCTCTCTGCTTCTTGCAGGCGTTTTCTTCAGAGGACGCTAATATGGCTTTTTTCCGTCACGCAATTGCAAATAGATAGTTTTAGCAGGCTTTTGGGTATAGTTGTGGCGGGATTTGAATGATATTTACAAAATTTTGGCTTTTCTGGAGTGCGATATGTGATTTTCTTGTCGATATATCCTGTCATTTCATTTCTTTCGCTGGTGACCAATAAGGGCATGATGAACACCACGTGTTTTCATGAAAATGAAGAACAGAGCTCGTAATTTTGCAACAGAATAAATAATTTATCTGATGTGGAAGAAATGAAGTGAGCAGCATTATATTTTCATACTACGTCCATCAATGAGAAACAAGTGCATTGGTTGTATTTATAGAGTTGGCGTAAAAATAAAAAACTGAAGGTTTTAGGTAAGAATTACGACCATTAATACAATATTCCACTAGCTCAATGAATATTTTCAAGCCAGCCTTCAGAGCACTTACTGATAAGATACTTCTCAAAAAGTGTTGCCATGCTAAGACCCAAAATAACAATGAAAGCTTCAATAAACTAATATAGATAAGATTCCCGAAAAACAAATTAGCATCATTTAAAATAGCTGCTTTTGATGCCGCTCTGACATTTAATTATAGCAATTTAGGTAGGATTAATGTGATAACAAAGCTAGGCTTTTCTCCTGACACCTTTCTGTTGAACATTTTAAAACTATCGATGACCATCGAATAGTTATACCTCATATTTCTGTAAACAATGTCCCAGTTTGCATTGACAATGAAGAAAAATCCAAGAGAAAACCAGACGAGCAGCTTGAGACACAAGAATACGAATATCGAGGGTTCTCGGTAATTTCTGAATAACTCTTAAAATTCATTTTCTGGAAATAGCATTTTTCTCAACAAAGGTACACTTTTCTCAGAAACTATTAACGATGTAACATTGTATTTTTTTGTGCTTGAAAACCAATCAATGAGATTAACTTAAATGGAAGGATATTTATTTCTATGAAATGATTGCTAAGTTATAAAATGTTTAATAAAATTTGAAATAATGTTTTCACTGAATTAAAAATAATAATTTTTTTTCGTCGAAAACCGTTCACCCAAACACATGTATTTATTTAGATATTATTGGTAATTACTTACTAAAACTTTCAAGCTGATCACGCAGGTAGTTTTTGAGAAAAAGTACATTCAAAATTTTAATTTGTTTAAAAAATTATTAATCTACAGTTTTCAAACGTTTTTAAATTTTCTTTTTAAAAAATGACGGAATGTGCCACTGTATTCCTGAAAAACTCATACTTAATTTCATTAGCATGAAATGAATAGTTTAGGAGAAATTCTTTTTTCAGAAGTATGCATTTTTGCCTACACATCCCCTTAAAGCAATACATTTCTGGGGCCCCAATTCCATTATTTTTATTTACATATTTTATTTTACTTCTAAGTAAATAAAACATTGGTCTAATAAAAGGAGAATGAATTTGTAATTTTAATGGCAAATAATAAATACAACTAATTTTACGAGACATGTAATCAGCAGACTTGGAGGGTCTCTTTCTTAAATGTTGTAAAACAATTGTGAGGTAAAGAAAGGGGAAACTCAGGAATTACACAAATTTTCGAAAATAAAAAGAAATTATTAGGAAGAACTTTCAAAAAAGGGGAAACGGACACTTGCTTCGCCTCCTGCCCGTGCACACACCTATAATGCGATTTTTGTGACTTTGCCCCCCAAGGCCCCTCCCTATTCACGAAATAATGTCACGATATTTCGCGTCTTTCTCATTCGTGCCGCTAGATATCGCCTGATTGCGACCGTATCAAGCAGTGCTCGCGATCATGCGACGTCTAGCGGCACGACCAAGAAAGACGCGAAATGCCGTGTGATATTCCATTGTGGCCATAGGGACTTGACGGGCAAAGTTATAAAAATCACACTATAGTGCCGAGGGGCAAGCACGCGGGAAGCGGGCGTGAGCGGGAGGGAACAGCAGAGGGCCCGGGGGGGAGGAACAGTTTTAAAACAGGACGATAGGGAAGCGGCGGCGCTCCAGATTCCATGGAGCGATACGAGCGCGGCGCGCAAGAGGCAGCACCCAGGGCCCGGGCCAGGCGCCGCGTGGCGACGCACGTATGATGCAGGCCATTACGAGAGAGGCGCCGCCGCCTGGGAGCCACGTGTCAGCGCACGTGTCGGCGACGCGATGGCGGGGGCGGCGTGACACGGGCGCTCTTTACGGGCGGGCTATTGCCCAAGTTGCGCCGCCGAAGCAGAAGCCGCAACGACCCCCAGGCGATCACTACCTAAAACAAGGGGGGAGGAGGGCGCACACGGCGAGTTGAGTAACCCTAGCGACCCTACATCAAGCGGAGCTCGTTGACCGAGAGAAAGGAGGTTGAAAACAGGGCAAGAAAGTCAGTACAGTTCAAAGGATAGATTTACGTTGGAACTGCAAAATGATTGGCACTTAAAGAAAAGGGAGTTGTTATGACCTGCTAATTTCTTATAAACAATTACATATCTAGAAAACAAAAGGGAATAGCGCCGATCGGATTGCGGAATTTTCTATCTCGTTTAAAGACAGTTTAAAGACAAATAAATTTTGCAAAATTTGCAAATTTATAAACCATTTCCAATTTTTGCAATTCTGAAGTGGGAAGGGTTCCTTGATGTACCAGAACCAAAAACTGCAAATTAACAATTTTGCAATAATTAACAATTTTATAAAAAATTCCGAAAGGTGTGCTTTATGACCCGGGTGGGTCATGAAATTGTCTGTGAGGTGAATATTACGAAATAACAATTTTGCACTAACTTCTCACTCCCTAATATTTTTCTGATCCTGGAGCCGCCGTCGCACATTTAATTACTTCGTCTTGAATATTACTTACGTAATATTCGTTCACATACGTGAGTTGTTTTGCATTAAACGAGGAGATGATATTCAAATGATTTTTCGCAAGTAAATCTGGATTATGTAAAAAATGTAATTAACGTTTTCAAATCCACTAATTCCGTTTCATGTGCTCAACATTTTATGACGTAATGTATGACATAATCCTTCTTGATATATTTCTTGTTAATGAAACAGACCTATCATTGGGAACGTTCACGCTAGAGACCATGATTGGGGGAAATTGACAGGAAATCCAGCTTCTCAGGTTTCAGTCGTTAGCAGTCGGTTCAGAATGATAATTGTAATAGTTAACTATGAAAGAACTAGATGGTGTTATCCTCTACACAGTGCTGCCAGAATGTGCAGAAAGATTCGAAGAAATTTGGCTGTTGCCTATAGCATGTGTCGGCAACTGTACATAGACTTTGTGTCACGTAAGGAAGGAGGAAGAGGCCTCAGACAAATTAAAGCTAACTGGCACAATGTAATGAGTGGAATGGGAAAGAATGTAGTCAGTCATCCAGATGACGCTCCAATGAGACAGTTCATCAAATCTGACCGAAGAATGGGAAACAGAGGCATTGTTTGTGTAGCAAGAAGTATTGCGAAGAAAACTAGGCAAGACACGTCGAATAACACAGACACTGAACTTTGATGCTGCTAAACATCAAATGTGAGACACAAAAATGTTAAAGAAATCGGGGAGAGACAAACCCCTCCACGGACAATATCTAAAAAGAATGGACAAGGTGCAGATCAATAAAGATCAATCATTTATGTGGCTTAAAAGGGGAAGAATGAAGCCAGAATCGGAAGCACTTGTAATAGCCGCCCAAGATCAGGCATTGAGAACACGACATTATGATAAAGCGGTTCTCAAAATTTCCCAAGATGACAAATGCCGCATTTGCCAGGAGCAAGTAGAAACCATTGATCATATTGCCTCAGCTTTTCCAATCCTAGCAAAGAGCGAATACCTGAAAAGACATGACAGGGTGTAGCTACCTCCACTGGCAGATCTGTACCGCCCTCGAAGTTCTAAAAACGTGCCACAAGTGTACAACATTCACTAAAACCGGTGACGTCTGTTGGATTGTGTTCGATATTGTACGATCAACAAATTCAAACTGATCGCACGATAGCGGCAAACAAACCGGATATAGTTATCCGGGATTTGGCGAAAAAATCGTGTTTACTTGTCGATGTTGCTGTACCTTCACATTCAAACGTCGCGACATTAGGAAGGAGGCAGAGAAACGTCTTAAATACAAGAGTTTGGAAATCGAGATCAGCCGAATGAGGGGCGTAAAAGCACAGGTCGTACCGATAGTTATCGGAGCTCTGGGATTTGTTCCGCAAAATTTGAGTAAGAACTTGTCTAAACTCCCCGGTAATTCAAAAGACTGAGAAGTGCAAGAAATTGCTTTATTTGGAACAACACACATTTTGCGCAAAGAATTGAAGAGGCACTGACAGCCGCACAGCACAGCACAGATCAGCCGCACAGCACAGATCTGCTTAGGTAGCTGGTTGGAACCTGGAGTAGATTTTATATTCAGCCGACTCATAACATCTTTAGTCGTGATGTAGTGGAATAATAATAATAATAATAATAATAATAATAATAATAATAGAGAGGGAAGGGTCATGAACCTTTGGACTTCCTGTTATCGGCCCATGGAGGGTAGAGGAGAGAAACTGGGTTGGCACACCAGGCCACTGATTAGAGTGGAGGCCCGAACCTTGCATTAGCCAGCGAAGGAGGCTGCCTTCAGCAGTCAGTGAAAATCCCGTAGGGTTCTTGCCGGCTGGCAAATGGTGCCGGCAAATGGCAAATGGCAAATGGCGCCAAAAAATGCCGACTGGCGATCGGAGGGACCCCTTGCTGGACCCTGCGGGGGGATGCCCCGAGGCCACTATGGGTCGCAGTAACGGATCGCAGGAAACAACCCAAATGTTAAGTGTGATCTGCGAACTCGAACTTGCTACCTGCGAATCTTCACTTGAAACCAACGAGCAAAATGAATAGAACAAGCAATGTAATGAACCTTAACGTGCCTTGTTCTACCAATGTCTCATACCTGCTCAGGAACCGAGCTAATGTCACCTTGTCGACATCTGGCCATCCCACGGATGTTAGTCCCAGGGACCCAGAGCCGGCAGTAGCTCGAAGCCATCGTCAGAGATGGACCCGGGATGAATTAATGGAGGTGATGTGGTGCTTTTACTATACAAAAGCGAAATATGCGGGCTCAGAAATAGATGTTTTTAAGATATGGAGAGAGCGGAACCCAGATATGAGACCTACCCTAGACTCAAAGAAGCTTGCCAGTCAAGGACGATACACACTCAGCAGTGGAAAATTCACAGCAGAACAACTTGCAGACATCCAGAGAAACGCAGAGTATGTTCATCAATCAAACCATCCACATGACGAACATTTAGAACCATCTAATATCCCTCAAAACGATGATCCACTTCAAGGTTCATCTCTTCCAAATGAAACATCCGTCAGTGGTGAAAATTCATCTGGCCATGAGTCACACGATAAGGACATGATGCGGGACCTCCTCCGACGCGAGATAGAACGAGTTCGTCTGCTTCCATTCGAATCTCGTGCACCGTTGAGGAGAATTTACGAAAATGCTAAAGCTAAGAGAGTGATAGAAACAGCGAATTCTGTCTTAAATGAGGTTGTACAGACCTCAAGTAGAGATCTAGATATTACTGAAATCAATCACATCGTGTATGCAACTGGATATCTAGTATCTCAGATAATCTTGGGACCAGCCAAGAACACCGATGGCCGACAGCCAGACAGAGTAAAAAGTTCCGTACCTCCGTGGATGAAAAGAATTATGAAACGGATAGCCGACACACGGCGTGAAATATCACTCCTAGCCGAGGCATCTTCTAAGTCAAACCACACGTACAAAGTTCAACAAAAAATACTCCAGGTGGAACAAAAATACCTAATTGACAATGATACCACAAGGCTAATGGTAGTTGAAAAGCTAAAAGAAAAAATCCAAGCATGGGCTCAACGAATAAGACGGTACAAACGTAGAATCGATTTCCGAGTACAAAACCGGTTGTTTGAACCAGACGCGAAGAGATTCTATCGCAGTCTGAATCAAAAACCGAATGGCAATGCTGCCCCTCCTTCAAAGGATGACGTCGAAACATTTTGGTCAGGAATCTGAGAGGAAACCAGATTCTACAACAAAGACGCATCGTGGCTCCGATCTGAAGTTGATGCTGCCAATGGACTCGTGGAAACAGTGGAACATGTTCAAGAATTCTCGAAAGAGGACCTATGCCAAACAATTAAGAATATGGGAAACTGGAAATCCCCTGGGGTTGATAAGATCCACATTTATTGGATTAAGAAATTAACAGCACTACATTCTCATCTTGCAAAGTCTGTTAATAAAATTTTAGAAAACCCTAACGAACTCCCCGAATGGCTCACTCGCGGCATTACGTATTTGCTACCCAAAGGAGGAGATAGCTCTTTGGCGAAGAACTACTGGCCAATTACTTGCTTGCCAGAAATGTACAAACTTATAACTGCAGCCACTGCTGACAAAATGTATAGGCACCTAGAGAAGAACCATCTGTTGTCAGTTGAACAGAAAGGATGTCGTAAAGGTTCCTATGGCTGTAAGAAAACCTTGCTTCTCAATAAAATAATTTTGAATGATGTAAAGAAACGAAAACGTAATTTAAGCATGGCTTGGATTGACTACCAAAAGGCCTTTGACAGTGTACCACACGATTGGATATTGAAGACCCTGGAGATCTATCGATTTCATCCTAGACTTGTTGAGTTTTTCAAGGCTAGTATGAAGTCGTGGAGCACCAGGTTACTAATCCACAGCGGAAACGGAGTAGTAGAAACCAGAAGTATTCAAATTCACAGGGGAATTTTTCAAGGAGATTAACTATCCCCTCTGCTGTTTTGCATTAGTTTGATTCCTCTATCAAGAGCGCTGTCGCACACTCACTTTGGTTACAAGCTCCATGGTGATGAAATGCCTGTATCACATTTATTTTACATGGATGATCTTAAAGTTTTTGCTAAGAATGAAGCGATTCTCTCCCAAATGCTGTCTGTTATCAATGATATTAGCAATGACATCTCCATGAAGTTTGGTCTTGACAAGTGTGCGAAAGCCAACTTAAAAAGAGGCAAAATGACCACGTCCGAGAACACTGAAGTTGATAGACACACTGTGATTCAATATCTTGAGCCAGGTAAAACTTACAAATATCTGGGCATTGAAGAATGTGAGACCATCTCGAACGACACAATGAAAGAGAGAATTCGCAGGGAGTATTATAGACGAGTGAGACTTGTCCTGCAGTCCGCTCTGAACTCAAGGAATAAAAGATCAGCAACAGGTAGTTTGGCGGTGCCTGCAGCCGAATACAGTTTCGGACTAGTAGACTGGACTGAACAGGAAATTCGGATCATGGATCGAAAAACCAGAAACTTGCTTACAATGCATCATGTTGCCCACCCCCGAGCTGATGTACATAGACTTTATGTGTCACGTAAGGAAGGAGGAAGAGGCCTCAGACAAATTGAAGCCTCCTGGCACAATGCAATAACCGGGATGGGAAAGTATGTAGTCAGCCATCAAGATGACCCACTAATGAGGCAGGTCATCAAATCTGACCGAAGAATGGGAAACAGAGGCATTGTTTGTGTAGCAAGAAGTATTGCGAAGAAAACTAGGCAAGACACGTCGAATAACACAGACACTGAACTTCTGATGCTACTTATCATGAAATTTGAGACACAGAAAATGTTAAAGAAATCGGGGAGAGACAAACCCCTCCACGGACAATATCTAAAAAGAATGGACAAGGTGCAGATCAATAAAGATCAATCATTTATGTGGCTTAAAAGGGGAAGAATGAAGCCAGAATCGGAAGCACTTGTAATAGCTGCCCAAGATCAGGCCTTGAGAACACGACATTATGATAAAGCGATTCTCAAAATTTCCCAAGATGATAAATGCCGCATTTGTCAGGAACACGTAGAAACCATCCACCATATTGTCTCAGCTTGTCCAATCCTAGCAAAGACCGAATACTTGAAAAGACACGACAGGGTGTGTAGCTACCTCCACTGGCAGATCTGTACCGATCTGTACCGAGATCAGCCGAATGTGGGGCGTAAAAGCACAGGTCGTACCGATAGTTATCGGAGCTCTGGGATTTGTTCCGCAAAATTTGTGTAAGAACTTGTCTAAACTCCCAGGTAATCCAAAAGACTGGGAAGTGAAAGATATAGCTTTATTTGGAACAGCCCACATTTTGCGAAAAGTATTGTAGAGGCACCGACAGTCCCTAGATCTGCTCCTTAGGTAGCTGGTTGTAACCTGGAGTAGATTTTATATTCAGCCGACTCATAACATCTTTAGTCGTGATTTAGAGGAATAATAATAATAATAATGATAATAATAAAGAAGAACAATTTTCATTTTAACATTTTTTTAATTTAATTTAATTAACATTTTTCATTTTAATCAATTGAAATGCTTTTGATGCAAGTAATTCTTGTTAGTGGGCAGAACGTATAGACCTACCGTTACTTTTACTCGAAGTTTCAAACGCGAATGTAACTTCAGTAAGTATTTATTTGCTTTTTATTTAGGAATTAAAAAATGCAGCATTAGAGAGACTTTTAGAAATATTACACAATTTCAAATTAAAAAGGGAAATTTGAAGAAATTTTAAAATCTCGTACCTATTAATTCTTACTTCAGCGAAATAATAATTATTTATATAAAAAATTTGTAGAGAATTTTATGATCTTCAAAATTTTTCATAACTATTCTTGCGATATGATCAAGAATGAAAATGTTATTGGGCAAATACAAAAATTACTTTTTTGTTTTTTGGATGTCAAAGGATTTCTCCAAGACTTTCGAGGTGGAAAACTAGTGTTTTTTACTAATAACAATTTAAACAAAATAATAATAAATTAAAAACTTCTACCTCAACTTTTGCAAGGCAAAATGAGGTATAGATATATCGATATCACTTTGGAACTAGTGGTGTTACAGAGTGGCACAGACTTTCCAATATTAGTTTTCTATATCCTTTGGTCTCGACAATCTAATCGGACTGGCCACATTCTCTTGCCACCTGCCATCTATCGCCGCCCAATGTGCATTATTGTGACATTTTCTTAATTTTCCGTTTTCCTAATAGTAGAACGGAAATATTATTTTATGAATATTGAAGAACAGTAAAACCTCATCCTAAATTGGAATTTTCATTGAAAACGTGGAAGCAGATTTTAAGAGAAGGGGGTTTAAGCGCTACTGTATATTCGAAATTTGAAGCACTTTTTCACAGAAAATTTTTGAGTTTTCGAAAAACTTAATTTGAAGTCATTTGATGCACTTACACTCACAAAAATAATAATGTTTACAAATAGCTGATAATGTTCATATTAAAAATGTAAGAGATCTTTCAAAACTAGTGGTGCTACAACAGCACATACATTCCCGTATTCTTCGAAGCAGCTACGTAGAATTGAAACATTGCACTTTCTGCCCTACAGCATCTTAGCTATTATTTGAAAACGTCCAATTCAACCAAGAAGCGATCAAGCACGGCGTAATATGCATAGGCGCCTTTAGGGCAAATTTTATGAAGCCAGTTTCAGGCTAGTTGTTCGCTTGCACGATCGGTCTGGGTCGCGGTGTAAGATATACGTCTTTAGATGACATCTTAAACTGTGACTGTAACACATTACACGACCACTCACGACCTTGCCCAAATGAGACCCGAAGTTCGCAGCACGTATATGCGAGAAGTGTGAGAACTAGCCTCACATAAGCTTCAGTGGTAGACTGGGACTGAACACTCCTGTACATCTTACACAGTTTCAATAACTCACTGTTTCCATCGCAGTGTTGTCAAAACTATGTGAATTCCACAACTGCATAAAAAATAATACAAAGTTTTGTATTGTATTGGAAAAACTAGTCAGACCCCTTCCTCTTTGCTATGGCATAAAATCAAGTGCATTAGCGGTGCACCGTTGAACCACATCCCATCCATGTTAATGGACTCAAACGATATTAAGTACTCACAACCGCAAGACATCAGCAATTTACTTGCTGTGTCCTTTGCTAAGAACTCCAGCTACTGCAATTATGATCACGAACATGTCAATACACTTGAATTGAAATTTTAAATCTCTCAAGATCTTATTTCTTCATTGGTTGGTTCCAACGATGACCATTGTAACAGTACTTTCACCATGGATGAACAACTTTATGTGCTGAAGAAAAGTAACAACTCTTCTCCGGGCCCGGACAACATTCCCCACAGTTTTCTTAAAAATCTACCAGTGAAGGCCCTGACCTATCTTCTTCAGATATATAATGTTATATGGTCATCTCAGATCTTTCCGGACCAATGGAAAGAAGCCATAGTGATACCGATTCTTAAGCAGAATAAGGACAAATTCAATCCATCTAAGTATCGGCCCATATCTCTAAGATGCAATCTATGTCAACTGCTTGAGAAGATGGTATGTAACCGCCTTAGATGGTTACTAGAATCAAGAAGCCTCTTGTCTCCTTCCCAAAGTGGTTTCAGAACGTTTCGCTCCACGAATGATCACTTAGTGGGAATTGACTCAGAAATCTGTGATACCCTTAGCATGCATCACCATGTCATGGTTGTTACACTTCATCTTGAAAAGGCCTATGAAAGGGTACATAAATCCAGACTTCTATTATTGCTACATTTCCAATCAATGGCAATATGTTTGCTTTTATAAAGAACTTCATTGAACATAGATTTCTCCAGGTCCGTATTCAAGATAAGACGTCACACCATGTTGAGATGCCAAATGGCCTTCCTCAAGGGTCAGTTTTAAGTGTGTTATTATTCCTTATCGCCATAAATGAAGTGAGTAATACAGTGAAAAGCCCAGTGAAACTATTCCTGTTTGCTGATGATATCACCCTCCTCTGCAGCGGCAATGATAATAAATTAACCACACAAATTATGCAGGAATCCTTCAATGATTAATAAATGGTCCAAGTCATCAAGATTCATCTTATCAAAAACGAAATCAGAATTCATGGTTGTCTGAAGATCTCGAAACATTTTGAACTCGCCTTCAGTAGTCCTGAAAATTGGTGATCATAATCTGAGAAGAACGAATACCATAAAAAATTCTGGTTTTAACATTCGACCAAAAGCATTCGTGGAAATCCCACATCTCTTCCCTTAAAACTGATTGCTCTGTTAGACTTAACATAATCAAAATGTTGTCTTCACATAAATGGGGAGCTGATGCCATTTGTCTAATCAACTGTTACATATCTTTGATAAAACCAAAGTTAGATTATGGATCCGTGGCTTATAGCTCAGCAAGCAACCAATTACTAAGAACATTGGACCCTATTGTCAACTCTGCATGTCGCCTAAGTTTGGGGGCCTTCAGGACCAGCCTGCTAGTTGAAGCGGGCCTCCTTCCGTTAGACCTCCGTAGAAAGTACCTATGCTTAAAATTCGCTAACTCAACCCATTTTTGCCCTCCAAATCCCACACTTAAGTATACCTGTAACCTTTCCAAATCCGTCCAATATGCAAATCATCCTAACTATCCTAAACCGCTAAGTGTTAGACTCACTAAGTACCGGAATAAACTTGGCATAGCCGCAAAATACCATGAAGAGGAAACTCATTCCCCTTCCCCCTTGGATTCATTTCTCTCTGTCAATAAACACGGAAACAACTAAACTGACAAATCCCGATCTCCCGAAACACATCCTTAAGCAACTAATCTTGGAGTTACAGCACGAATTTGTAAATCATAGCCAATTCTTTATGATGGATCCAAGCAACAATCAAGAGCTAGTGGAGCTGTTATTTCAATCAACCCTCCTCTCAAGTACCTTTATCGTCTCCCAGACTTCTATTCCATATTCTCTTGTGAAGCCTGGGCTATTATCAAAGCTATAGACATTAGCATCCTAAGACCATCCAAACCAGAGATTGTTATTTTTTCTGATTCATTATCTGTTCTATCCGCCGTCCGCAACCGTCATTCTTTGAACCCCTTGATCCGAGAAATCCAAGAAAAGCTTTATCACGCTTTCTGTAAAGGATACCGCATCACAATTGCTTGGCTACCTTCCCACATAGGTATCCAGGGCAATGAAGAAGCAGACGCAACTGCGAAAGCAGCAATCTCTCTTCCAGAAATTGAAACAAAAGCAGGTGGCTCACTTCCTGACCTTAATAAGTACCTTCTACTCGCGGTCAAGAAGCTTTGGGACCGAAACTGAAAAATGTCACCCTCTAAATTACAAGCAGTTAGGAAGAACATTGAGAAATCTCACATCACATCCTTTAACCTTAGCAGAAGACAGCAAGTGATCATAATCAGACTGCGAATAGGTCATTTTTACGTTAGCCATAACCACCTTTTGAAAAAAACTATTCCTGATCCGTGCCCAAACTGCGGACCGCCTGTGTCTACAAAACACTTTATTGCATGTGATGGACAGAAGAAAACTTAATATTAATAATGATCTCCATTGTAGTTTTAATTCTAATTCTGGATGCATGAAAATCATTCAACTACTTAATAAATTTAAGCTAGAAAATTGTATTTAGTAATTGATTATACTAGTTTCTCAATCTCATGCACAAATACTGTATTAACCCTCTAGTTCTAACGTACTTGTACTTCATGGAATCTGATAATCATGCAAATTTGTTAGCATACAATAATGTATATCTGTAAAAACTATTTTTGTAACTGTGGTCGCCAATGACCAAGCTGTTTCTAAAGCGACATTAAATAAACAATTTAAAAAAACATCTCTAGGGGACGTCCCAAGTATCATTGCGAGTTTTAAAATATTTATTCTTTATAAATTCAGTAAAATTGCAGATTTTTTTTATTTTAACGTTAACCTACAGCAAATCACTAGGGAACCTCCATTGTAATACGTACAAAAACTAGTGGTGCTACAGAATGGCACAGACTTTCCCGTATTAGTTTTCTATTTCTTTGGGTCTCCGCTAGCTATTCGGAATTGCCACATACTCTTTCTTGCCATCTGTCATCTATCACAGCCAAAAGTACAATTTTTTGTCATTTTCTTAATTTTTCGGTTTCCTATTGGTAGTACGGAAACATTAATTTTAGAATATTAAAGAACACAAAAAACTAGTCATAAATGGTAATTTTCTTTTAAAAATTATATGCCGTTTAAGAGAAAATGGGGTTTTAGCGCTACTAAAAATGCGAAATTTGAAGCCCATTTTCACAGAAAACGTTTGAGTTTTCAAAATTCTTTATTTGAAGTTATTTCAAGCACGTACACTCAAAAATATAATAATCTTTACAAATTGTTGGTAATGTGCATATTAAAGATGTGAGAGATATTTAAAAAAAATTACATTTATATAATTTTTGAAAAAACAAAAAAATAACTCAAAATAAACTTTACGCTATACTAAAGAGTGTAATGAGCACTATCCGTTACAAACGTATGAAGAGAAAATTTGCAGCCATATATGAGAAAATGGAATTTGAGCGTTTCTGAAAATGCGAAAGTTTGAGCGACTTTGTCGTGTTTTCGAGAAACTTTACTTGACATTATTTAAAGCGCATGTACTCGTAAATATAATAATGTAAAAAAATTGCCGCTAATGTAAATATTGTCGCGTGAGAAACATGTGAAAAAATTTACATTTTTGTAATTTTTGAAAACACCAACCTATAGAGCAATGTGGCTTTCGTGTCATCTGATAGAGTACATTTACCACTATCTCCACCCAAAGTTTAAACAAAAAAATTGGAGTCGTTTTTGAGAAAATCTAGTGTTTTTAATATTTTAAAATTGCACATATTGCACGTAATATCGCACGAACACTACTAAAATTTTGAAAAACATTTACATGACCTTTATGAAAGAACTCAATATGCAGAACAAATTTTATTTGAAGAAAAAATCTCAATCTTCGATTTTGTAGTTGGGGAAAGACGCCGAAAAAAATTCAAACTTTCACCATTTTCGAAAATTCAGAGTTATCCGTGAAAATAGGACCTATGTCATGTTAATAAGTGTATTCTACTCTATTCATACAAGAAATTTGAAAAAAAATAGGTGCCGTTTTTGAGAAATTTTTGAAATTCCCCAGGGGTCTTCATATAAAGTACCCCCAAATTTTGAAGAATATTTTTCAAAATCTCAAAGCTTTGACTAGAACCAGATCGACCGGGGAATATCCATTTTAGAAGAAATCACACGTATGATTTAGGCGCTAGCAGTGTTCACAGACGGACGGATAGACAGACGGACGTTTTCAATTGGTTTTTCGGTATCAAGGACCTAGAAAACAGGGTTTCGGGCTACAGCACGTCCTAGGGGATTTTTTCTTGATTTAGCAAGTGGTTTTATCCACTTTTTCATTTTCACGGCCCGGCAATTAATTTTTTTCCGCCGAAAATTGGCCATTTTTTTGCGCAGCATTACATAACTTTCCCTGCTACGTATATCACTCCGTGTATACGTACGTATACGGGAAAGTAAAAAAGAGCATTGTTGATCTTCTTTGTATCTTACTTTCTATACATAGGGTTGTCAAAACGCTTGTGTTTTGGATGTTCTTGATCCTGAAAAAGTGATTTTTAAAAAACCTCTCTTTGTCCGTCTACGTATGAATAATTTTAAAGCCTAAAGTAAACAGGAATTTAACCAAAATCGATATACCTCGAACGTTCTGGCTGATGTCACGAATCGTCGAAGTTGAAACGATTTTTTAAATTCTGTATGTACTTTACCCACAACCCAAAAATATTTTTCAAATTTTCTCAAAAAGAGCTCCATTTTTTTGTTTAAATCATTTTGCTCGAACTGAGCTAAAATCAATTCAAAATAGCGTAAGTCCAATTTTGGGCGAACAATCTGAAGTTTCGAAAATTTCAAATTAAAATTAACACTGTGGAAATACAATATTGACGATAGAGATATTTTCCATTATGAAATCTGTTTATAAAACTAGATCTGGATTAATGTAAATTAAACACTTAATTTTTACAACCTGCAAGTGCAAATATTAACGTTGAGTTTAGCCGTGTAGCTGATGGAGTAGGGGAAACGTCTCAGGCTTGTAAAATATAAGGAACCGAAATTGAATCATCGGAAATTACTTTCTCCACACAAGATTACGTAGCCCATATTGTATATTGCGTAGTGACTACAAAAAAGGCTTCATAGTATATGTTGTTCAAGCAGCACTAGTTCCGAATATAACACATTGTCTAAATAGTATGTATTGTATGATAATCTTCATTTAGATGGATAAACTTAGATCATTCACTTTGATTGTCTATAGTCAATCTTAATAAAACTGAGATCAGTGTCATAATAAGAGTTATTATGATTTATGTTTCCATGCTTCGTTAATACCAAAAATAATAATTTGTGTACTGCAAATAATATTAGCGCAAACCCATGGCATTAGTACTATCAACATACGTACTGTCAGATGTCATCTTTGGCAGGACAAAGAGTCAAATTGAAACTAAAATTATAGTTCACTTGAATGTTGTCAAATTACGACCCTTTTAAAAAGATTGGGAACGCTTTGGAAAAGATTAGTAAAAATGTTTAGTAATTATAAGCCGCATGTGATACAAATACTAATTACTCATTTCCGTGGTGTTGGATAGCTCGAATATTTGTTTAAAAAGTATATTACACCACACTTAAATTGCAAAATTGTTAACTAGCTGTGAATTCGTAATTTTTTACTTTCTCATACATAAACGCAGAGAAGTATATGTAGAGAAAGTTACGTAATGCCGAGGAAAATTAATTTCAAGAGTTCGACTGAAAAACACACATTTTAGGGTTTCTTGACGCAGTGAAAGTTTTTTTTAATAATATCAGGAATATTTTTTTTATAAACTGAACAGGAAAATATTGAATAATTCCTGTTGGATGTCGGAAGAGAAGTTTTCTAACTTCCGTTAGAACTCTATCTGCGATCCAGACTTCTTGCCACATACGTAGAAAACGTTTTTTATTGTTTATAAATTTCCATGAGCAAAGAAAACTAACCCATAATTACATTACATTTCCTTTGTTTTTCTTCGTATGTCCCATTGTTCATTAGACGTTTTGTCAGAAGTCGTTATTTGCTCATTGAGTACATTTGTCGTGGCTTTTGATAAGCGTGAAGCATGCTTTTTAGGATTATTTTGCTCCATGCTGGGAAAATGAAAAATATTTTTTTTCAATAGTTTGGTTAGTCTTTTGTGAAATGCTTGTGAGATTTCTAAAACTATTTGGCCTCCATTGAGAACTCTGATAATATTTCGATTTCTCCGATTTTTGACCGCAACACGTTCTTTCCTTATGATTTAATTTTGTGATAATTTCTTTTTTTTTTAATTTATTTCTACCTCTTCGACTAATTTGTCTTTCAGGGGTTTGGACATTACAAACAAATAACTGGCGATTTGATACTCACTGGAACCTGTTGTAGGAATTATTAACAATTAAATTTTTGAAAAGGTTATGCCATGAAAAAGAAGTTTGTAAAAAGATTTTGAATAGAAGGATAATATGTTGTAAATGTAGTAATTATGGTGGATGAAATATATCTTTAGGAAATTTTGATAGTATACGTCGAGTAAAATGATATGTTTGACCTAAATTGAAAGTGCGGTTCTGTTGTGAGTCATCTAAGGAGTTAAAAAATTTAAGGCTTTGTGAACGAATTAGGGAGTTGATAGTGTCAATTTTCAGTTCATTATGGAGTTGAGAGTTGGGAATATACCAGGGTGCGTGAAATATTTTCCTGATGAATTTATTTTGGAGAATTTGTAATTTATTAATACGGGATTTGGCAGCATTGGACCAGATGGGGCAAGCATAAGTAAGGGTAGGACGAATAATTGTGGTATATATTAATTTTGCTGAGTGAATGTTTATAGGTGATTTATAATTAATGAGGGAGTGTAATTTATAAATTTTAGCGTTAGTTTTATGTATAATGTTTTTAACATGGGCATTCCATTTACGTTTAGTGTCTAAGAGGAGTCCAAGATATTTAATAGGTGTGTTGGGTGATATCCAGGGTATAGCTTCAGCAAGAATTAATATTTCTGCAGGGGTGATTGGTTTACAGTGTGTGAAGATTTTAGCTTGACATTTATTCATGTTAATTTTAATCTGCCATTTAGAAGTCCAATTTGTATAAAGCAGAAGGTCGGATTGTAGTCTATTTTTGGCAGTTGTTAAATTTTTATGACTAATGAAGAATGCAGTATCATCAGCAAAAAGGGATAATTCTGAGTACGTTAAGTTGGGAATATCAGAGAGATAGATGTTAAAAAGTAGAGGAGATAGACAGGACCCTTGGGGCACGCCCGAGCCAATTGAAAATAGTTGAGAAAAAGTGGAATTAATTTTGACACGAAAAGTGCGATTAGGAAGAAAATTTTGAATTATTTTGAACAAATAAGTAGGAATTCCAATTTGGAATAATTTATAAATAAGACCATGATGCCAAATTTTGTCGAATGTTTTTTCGATGTCCAGTAATAATACAATAGTATGCTGTTTTAGATGAAAGTTTTCAATATGTTCTGTTAGTCTTAAAAGTTGATGAGTAGTTGCATGCTGATGAGTGAAGTCAAATTGAGTGGGAGGAATAATTTTGTTAATTGTAGTGAAGTGTAATAATCTGTGATGTATAAGGGTTTCAAATATCTTGGAAAGAGAGGAAAGTAAACTAATAGGTCGGTAGTTCGATGGGTATCTAGGATCTTTTTGTGGTTTACAAAAGGGAAGTACGATTGCTGTTTTCCAGGTAGTTGGTAAGTAATTAAATCTCAATGCGGAATTTAGAATAGAAGTAAAAGCAGCAATTGATCTTTTACCAAGTGACTTGAGTGTTTGATTATTGATAGTATCCAATCCTGGTGATTTGCGAGTTTTTAGTGTTTTAATAATTGAATGAATTTCAGAAGGGGAAATATAATCAATATTTTGGGGAACATTAAAATTTGGAAGAGAGAGAAAATTGCTAACAAGATTGTAAAAGTGAATATTAGTAGTTGAATTAGGAGTAAACGTATTTTGGAAATGAAGACCTAGTAATTGAGTTTTGTCATAGTAATTTATTGCTGTAGTGGAATGTTGTTTAAGGATTGGAATAGATGTTTTTTCTTTACAGATTCTTTTAGGAGTTGACCAGTGCTTTTTTCATTGGGGACTTTTCTTTTAGGAGTTGACCAGATCTTTTTTCATTGACGTTTGGCTGGATTTGTTTCTTGTAGAGGAGGCTGGCTTGTATTTGCATTATACGAAATGTCTGTGTAATTGAAGGGAGGCTGGTTGTCCGTTTGCATTTCTATCAATCCGAGAGTAGCTTGAGGTACATTGACAGCATTCGATGTTGATTGAAGAGAAGCATTTTGTGATTGATATATTATATCTTGTGATAACAAATTTTGAGATGTAATATTTTCAGGTAAGTTTGAATTATTATTCTGCATTATTTGCAGGTCTTGATGGAACATATAATTTCAATGCCCAATACAGTCTTCCAGGAGGGTTTCTTTCTAACAGGTTTTTTTATTCTCACTCCTCCAGTGAAGACATGAATCAAATAACAACTTACACATGGGTCATTCCATGCAAAATTTCAAGTTTTCTGACAGTGAGTCTCAGATTTTTTTCATATTTTATTATGTTAATCTACTAATAATGAACAGTTAAAAGACAATGTATGGAATTAATATCTTTGGTAGTTTAGCAACAATTGCGGGTTAAACATGGACGATGACACAATGTACTCTATAATGAAAATAATTATGACGTTCAAAAAATGAATAAAACTTCAAAAACGGGCACACTATTTTGAAGATAAATGATCATATTTTAAGCAGTTGATAATATATTAAGGATTGAGACATTTGTTTATAATAAAAAATGCGAATAAATTAAACAAATACATTTTTCTTCAAAAACAACATTTTCTTTTCTTTCATATTTTACACACTGCAAGAAGAACCAATAAATAACCATTCTGCAAAGTGTCGCGATGGAATCTTAAAAAATACGTAAGTTATTAAGTAAAAAGTATACGCGCATTTTGCTCTTAAGGTTGAAAGTCGCTTGCCCTTGCCGAGCGAGGGGTGAGGCTAGGTCGTAGGCAGGCACCGCCAAGTTCATTCCCTAGGGATATCCATCGATGCTTTCGAAGGGATCCTGACACCACTTTACAGGCTTAGTTTTCGAGTGTTACTGTTCAGTGATACATCGTGATAGAAAATGCCGAAGATTGTGAATACGTTTAACACGCTTTGGTGCTGCAATCCATTCGGACTTGAGAAGCACAAAAGTCGGGTGGGTAAGAGAAAGATAACAGAGGCGATGCGGAAGAAAATATCGAGTTTAGTGGTAGGTGAAGCAATATGCGATCTGTGTCGTCTCAAAATATCTAAAATACCCAATACAGATCTTAGTGACTCAACTGAAACAGACAGTGAAGTGAAAAAATCAAGTGAAGAGGAGTACGTAGCCCCAGGAGTTGCAGAGGAAGCCACGATCAGTAATGTAAACAACATTTTGATTCCTCTGGGTCAATCACCATTGTCATTGCGAAAGCAAACCCGAGAGAAATCGTACGCAAGGAGAAAGGTGAGTGCCGTAAATAAAGCAGTTTCTGAATTATTTCATGTGAGTACAGAAAGCAATGATGGAGAAGAAATGTTAACACAATTCAAAGAAAAATTTTCAAATGTGAAAACAGCTAATGAGAAATATATGATTTTAACGTGTTTGCCAAAAAGTTGGAGTGAACAAAAAATAATGGTCGAATTTAGCGTATCTCTTCATGTAGCTCGTACGGCAAAATTAACACAAAATCAGAAGGGTGTCATGACTTACCCTGACAGAAAATATCAGCGCAATCTTCCTTGTGATGTAAAAGATCTTGTAGAAGGTTTTTATCAAGAGGATGATATAAGTAGGATTATGGCTGGCATGAAGGATACAAAATCTGTCAAAGAAAAGGGTAAGAAAGTAAAAAAGCAAAAACGGCTACTTTTAGGGAATTTAAAAGAGCTGTACAGAGAATTTAAAAAAAGACACCCAAATTATAAAATCGGGTTCTCGAGTTTTGCTGGTATGCGGCCAAAGCAATGTGTCTTAGCTGGATCACCAGGCACTCACAATGTTTGCGTGTGCACAATATGCGAAAACACGAAATTGATGTGTATGAGCTTGGAACATATTCATCAAGATGATGCACAAAGGAACACAATTGATTGTTTCATTAAAAAGCTGGTTTGTGAAAGCCCTTCTCCTAATTGCTTTCTCAATAAATGCAGTGAGTGCCCAGAATCAGAAACTCTTTCTGAGTTATTAAATTTCAGCCTTAAAAACAACCTTGTTGAAGAAATGATTTACAAAAAGTGGACAACAACTGACAGAGCCGAAATTATTACTGTTAAAGCAAATGCTGAAAATTTCGTCAGTAATTTTATCACCTACCTTAAAAAATTCAAAGCTCATAACTTTATAGCGAGAGCTCAATCATCATATTTAAAACAATTGAAAAACTCCGTTCAACCAGGAGAATTAATTGTCATTGGTGATTACTCCGAAAATTATAGTTTCGTTATTCAGGACGCGATTCAAGGTTGCCACTGGAACAAATCTCAAGCAACAATACATCCATTTATTATTTATTACAGAAATTTTGAAGATAATTCATTGCAACATCTGTGTGTGTCAATAATTTCTGATTATTTAGTACATGATTCTGCTGCAGTGCACTTATTTCAGAAGAAACTACTCTACTGTCTTTTCCAGAAATTTTCTGAAATTAGTAAAATTTATTACTTTAGTGACGGCGCGGCTGGTCAATATAAAAACAGAAAGAACTTCTGCAATGTCACGTATCACAAGGAGGATTTCCAAGTCCCAGCCGAATGGCACTTTTTTGCCACGAGTCACGGAAAAGGTCCCTGTGACGGTATAGGAGGAACCATCAAGAGACTTGCAGCTTATGCAAGCCTTCAAGGAACTTGTATTACTACCCCTAGGGAACTTTTTGATTGGGCGAACAGTAATGTGGAAGAAATTTATTTTATTTTTACCAGCAAAGAGGAACATGAAGTAGAGGCCGAATTTTTAAATACTGGGAGATTCGTAGGTCTGAAAATAGTGCCGGGAACACGGAGTATCAACGCTGTGATTCCAGTTTCAGAAAACAAAATTGCTGTGAGGACGTACTCTAATTCACCAGAAGATCCTAGAGAAGTAGTTTTGCGAAATCCACCATCGCGCCGTGGAGGAAAAAAGTAACGCCGAGTGCTGACGAAGAGGGCTGGGCGCGGCGGCTGTAGCAGCTGAGACGAGTTAGTTTACGGAGCGCCGGTAAGATATTTTTATTCATAACTTTAAAACCATTCAAGATTCCATGATGAAATTTACAGAGTAGCTTGAAAGTAGTTTCAGCAGTTTTTCTTCCAAAATTCAAGAATTTAAAAATATTGTTTTTCCATTTATTGCATTTTTTAGAATTTGTTTACTTCCTAATTGTTAAAGACTCAAGATAAAAAAAATAGTTTTAGTGTCAAATTATCCTTTATATTTCTTCTACAAATTGTGTCACTTTAATATTTTTTGCTTGTTTGCGTATCATCGGAAAAAAATCATAAAGGAATGTCTACAGACTGCTAATCTAATATTTCAAGTGCCCATTGTTGCTAAACAATGGCTGATGAGACAAAAATATCGTACCTGGTTCATGCAGGTATCATGATAAGTAAGGTGGCAAAATATTTTTAAATTCTGAGATGTAGTGTCAGATTTCCTACTTTTTTGCATGGAATGACCCACATACATATTTCAATGTTTTACAAATGATAATGTGAATAAATGCTTATGTTTATTGAATTGGTTTTGAAACCCTGGAAAAACTTGTGTTTCTAACAGGTTTTTGGGATGTTAAAAACATCCAAATTGTAGATGAAATGTTAAGCTGGTGATCATTAACATTAATTATCTAAAATTTTCCAAAGTTGTCGTTTATATTGGCGAAGAGTTTTGAAAGAATGAACATTAGAAACCTTGAATGGGCTGTTTTCTTTTGATACAACGCTTCGTCCTCGCGTTACAAATGGCCGTGGAAACATGAAGGTCCAGGAGTTTCATAGGATGACGACCAACGTCAAACTGACCACCTACGAACTCAGACGATATTTGTGGGTTTGAAACTGAAACGTAGTCTGTGTTGGAAAGGTATAACTTAGGGACTGTTGGGTAGATTGAGCACGTGTACTCGCTTTCGAATATTATAGAATAAAAACATTTTTTTAGAGCATAGAATAAAAACACAAATTAACAGTTTTAGGAAGACGATTCTGAATTATTAGGTGATAAATTGAATTGAAAATATCAACTTAATGTTAATATACGTTGATTTAGAAATTTCTATACTTGTGTAAATAAAGCAGTATTGGCGGATGTGTGATCCTACACAGGTGATCTTTCAACACATAAAGTTGAATATTTCTTTATTTGAAAACCTTAACATTCCATTCATCCAATTCTATGCAGTTTAAAGAAAACAGCTTATAGTGTATTTCTTATTTTTAATGATAATGGTTCAACAAGAGGAAAAAATAGTTTCAGCCTCGGTTTTAACAAGAGCCTTTGAATAAAATTAAAAATACAGCCATTCGGTTGTTCTGATAGAAAAGCAGAAACTATCGTTTCGACGTAATGTACCTTGAAAAATAATTTGTTTATAATCAATTTCCTCCCTTTTTGATAAAGATATCGACTCGCAATTTGCTGGTCTTAAAAGGGAATATAACTCACAAAATAATAGTTATGTTCACATTCGCTGTAAAACAGACGGATTCAGCGTAATTAAATTGGTCTCAGAACTTGTTTACAAGCTAAGTGCTTTTTACGTGTATGTGGCGGGCAAATGAGCGACATTGAAGAACTGTTTTTTCAGTATGCTTATGTAGAACGAATGAATTAATTGCAAACAAATGGGGTGGTTGTAAGACGCTAATTTCTTATAAACAATTACATATCTCGAGAACGAAATATGATAGCTCCAATCGGATTCCGGAATTTTGTATCGCTTTTGAACGCCATTGAGATAAGACGATAAAATTGCAACAATTGCAATTTTCAACTTTTGCAAATCTAAAGGGGGAGAGTGGGCCTATGTCACAGGGCCGAAATCCACGAATTAACAATTTTGAAACAAATTAACAATTTATAAACAAATTCGAAATATGCGTTAGTACGGCCAGAAAAGCTCCGGAAATTGCGCCTGAAATGAACATTTTAAAATAATAGCTTGAGAAGAGTTATAATTTCATTGCTAAAAGTTTGTATAATTGTTGCTAAAATGCTAAATATTTTTATTGGATTATTGGCAGTAATTCTGAACGGGCTTAGTGTAATTGTTGCTAAAATGCTAAACATTTAGTGGTCTATTGACAGTAATTCTGGACGGAAAGCCACCACTCAGAAATATTATTACGTAATGACGTACGCGCAAGCAAAATCGCTTCTTCCGAAGAGAAATACTACGATATTTCAAGATCATACGTAAGCAAACTGGGTCCCCTCCCCCTGAGACAGCGGCGCTTCTACCCCTTGGGAGTTTGTACCAATCACACACAGCTGCGGTCTACATGCTAGCGATTGGTCAACGCGTCCCTCCCCCTGGTCGCGGGGTGTCCAAGTTTGTCGGGGCCGTTGAGAAGATAGAATTTCACCGTCGAGATTTTCTGAGGGTTACTGTACATGACTTTAACGAAAAATCTCATTATGAAGAACAAATTCTATTGGAAGAAAAAATCTCTATCTTCAATTTTGTAGTTGGAAGAAGACGCGGAATAAAATTCAAATTTTCACAATTTTCGAAAATTCAGATTTAACTGTGAATAACGGACCTATGCTACCTTAATAAGTGCATTTTCCTCTATTCTTACAAAAAATTTAAAGAAAAAATTTGGAGCCTTTTTTTAATTTTAAAAATGTCCGGGGACTTCATGTAAAGTATCCTCAAATTTTGAAGAATCTTTTTGAAAATCTCAAAGCAGATCGTCCGGGGAATATCCATTTAGGAATAAATTGTAGTATCTATGGCGCTAGTAGTGTTCACAGACGGACGGACAGACAGACGTTTTCCTTTCAATTGGTTTTTCGGTATCAAAGACCCACAAAAGAGGGATTCTGGCTACACCACGAGTTAGGGGAATTTTTCTTAATTTAGCAAGTGGTTTTAACCACTTTTTCGTTATCAGCGCCCGACAATGAATTTTTTCCACCGAAAATTCGCCGTTTTTCCGCGCAGCATTACATAACTTTCCCTATTCTACGTATATTACTCCGTATATGCGTACGTATACGGGGAAGTAAAAATTTAAGACGTGTAACACGAAGTATCTTTCAAAAGTTGGGCATATAATAAGAACAAATTACGCCGAACTTGAAAATAGGTAACAGATGAAAATGGAAAACCTCAAAATGGTTTATAAATGAAAGTTAAACTTCTAAAGGTACCATTGAAACATTTTACTGCAAACCTGGTAAAAGTCAACAGAGTAGAAATTCAGAAAAAGGCAATAATTCATAATTGAACACTGAAATGAGAGATGATGGTGATCTATCTCCTAGTGAAGCAGAAGCTTTGCCAGCCAAGAGTGTAAAATTATCACATCTGAAGGAAAGTTTAACAATATTGATGTTTGGTGAAACCCCTATTTGGAAAAAGAAGCTGAGTTAAAAAGCTGAACTGAGCTGAAGAAACTGAGCATATTCTCGTCGAAAAGTAGAAAAAATAACACGAAACTTAGAGAAAGGAATATTTGATATAGAAGAGGTAGAAGAAAAATAAGAAAATGAATATATCATAGAATAATTGAAAAAAAAGATACGAAACTACTGATGAATATAAGAATATAAAAAATAATATTTTAACAATATTCGAAGATTGGTTTTTGCCTAAAAATTAAAAAAAACATTTCGATACATCTACTCACATAAGAACTTTTGCAAAACTAGCAACAAAGGGAATTTTGTCAACTCCACATGTGAAGTCCAGACGCTTCTGTACGCCAATGTGTTATGAATTTTTATTGTTCAGATAATGCTAGCCATATCATGAGTGAGAAAAATAATTTTATTTCAGTGAGAGAGAGAGAATGGGGGAAAGATCTACAAACAAATTAGACTTGTACTGGGAAACATGAAAGAAACCTGCCGACATTTTAAATAAAAGTCTCTGCATCTCTTTAGATGCGCACTTCCTTTCAAGGAACGTGTTTTAATTATTTCTTTATATTCACAAATAGGTACAGAGGATTGTAACGAACGTGTACCATATAGCCATTTTCTCTATTTCTACGACTTTTCAAGTGAATTCTTTCTTCTTCATGATCTTCATTGGTGAAGAAGAAAAACACTATGTTTTGTATGTTTTTGTGCCCACTTATAGAGCTTCTTGGGAGTCATACTCGGATCGTGATGTACTTGAATCGTTCAACGTAAATCCACGGCCGATACGTCACGCTGTCAACCATCCTCTCTTCAAACCTTTCCTGCAACATTTTAAGTCGTTCTGTTCCAGGACATCTCTCACACCTCTTTTAAGTAATATCTCTTGGAGGGTCAAAAATAACTTTTTTTTTCGATTGACGGAACTTGAAAGCAGATCTTTATCAGCTTTCAAAGTTTGCCGAATGAAGACCGATACACTGCATTTTAGCACGAGCTAACGATACACATACAGTATGTGCTTGTGTACACCACGAAAACGTACGAGTAAAGTTAAATGTTTGACGGAGGAGGCCTCGCGAAGTTAACAGATGATGTTAATGCACTGAAGGATTGTCGGTAGCAAAAGTTCCGTCAATCGATACAACGTAATATTTTATATGTTTTGGAATATTAACAAGAACTTTAAAAAACATTGCTCAGTGAACATTTCCTCTTATCTTTCTGTTGTGAAGCTTGTTCCCCCCAGCGTTTCATTCGATAGCGGCACATACAACGACGGGCGCATGAGGTTCTTGAGGCGCTATGAATGTGGTAAGATTTTAAAAATTGTCAAAAGGTTATTTCAACAGAAGCCATTTTGAAACTTCGCAGTTCTTTAGAAGAAAGTATGAACTTTCTTTCCATTTTTCAGATTTTTAATTCAGGGTAAAATAAATAATTTTATAAATAATAATATATAAACAAAAAATGAACATTCAAAAATAAAATTTTATAAACAATACGATAAATGTCATGAAAGGTACAGATATAAGCTTTGATTGAAGAGTCGAAGAGTTGAAGACTCGAAACCGAGAATTTAAAACGATTTTGAGTTATAAACTATTATACATATCAGTGCTTATGAAGTTACGGAAAATTAAAAAAAATAAAACGATGAAAATATAAATGTTTGAGCAAAACTAAAAAAACACGCGTTGTATTGTTTGTTCTCATGAACCTGTAAACAAAATCAGAAAGATATGGGACATCGAGGTCAATTTTCCTTCAAATTCGTCTGATTTTGCGTGCAATGACCCATTTATGCGTTAATGTGCTTCGAATGACTTCAAATGAAGTTTTTTGAAAATTCAAAACTTTTCTGTGAAAATGAGCTTCAAATTTCGTATTTTTAGTAGCAATTAAACGTCATTTCCTTAAAAACGGCTACAAATTATTTAAAGAAAATTGTTATATAGGATGAGGCTTTTGTCTTCTTTAATATTCTAAAATTAATATTTCCGTTCTACCATTAGGAAACCAAAAACTTAAGAAAATGTCGAAAAATGTAAATTGGGCGGTGATAGATGGCAGCTAGCAGGAGTATGAACGTGGTGTAGCCAGAACTCCTCTTTTGTCGGTCCTTGATACCGAAAAAAACAATTGATAGGAAAACATCAGTCTGTACGTCTGTCTGTCCGTCCGTCCGTGAGCACTGCTAGCGCCTAAACCATATTTCTTCCAAAATGGATATTCCTTGGTCTATCTGGTTCTAGCCGAAGCTTTGAGATTTTGAAAAAGATTCTGTAAAATTTGGGGGTACTTTACATGAAGCCCCCCGGACATTTTCAAGCTTTTTTCAAAAACAGCTCCAATTTTTTTTAATTTCTTGTAAGAATATAGTAAAATACACTTATTAGGGTGGTATAGGTTCCATTTCCACGGATAACTCATTTGCAAAAGTTAAAAAGTTTTTCGGCGTCTTTCCGGAACTACAACATTGCGGATAGAGATTTTTGTTTTAAATAAAATTTGTTCTTCATAGTGAGCTCTTTAAGTGAATGTAAATTTTTTTGAAAATTTTAGTAGTTTTCGCGCAATATTGCGTGTAATATGTGCTATTTAAAAAAACACAAAATCAAGATTTTCTCGAAAATGGCTCCAAATTCTGTCTTTAAACTTTTGGTAGAGATAGTGTTACTTGTACCCTATGAGATGACATAAACTACATTTCGCTCTATTCTTTTATCTTTTCAAAAATTGGAAAAATGCATATTTTACTAGTCTCTCACGTCGTTAATATTTACATTAACGGCGATTCGTTGACATTATCATATTAACGAGTACATGTGCTTTAAATAATGTCAAGTAAAGTTTTTCGGAAACACAATAGTCTGTGAAAAGTAGCTCAAAATTCCGCAATGTCAGAAACGCTCAAACGCCATTTTCTCACATATGGCTGTAATTTTTTTCTTCAAACTTTTGTAACGGATAGGGCTAACTACACTCTTTACAATGACGCAAAGTTTATTTTGAGTCATTTTTTTTTTGTTTTTCAAAAATTACTAAATGTAATTACCAGCAATTTGTAAAAATTATTATATTTGTGAGTGTAAGTGCTTTAAATAACTGAAATGCTGAAAAAATGTGGAAACAATTTCATATTATTGAGATAATTGTAAATGGATACTTCCAAAATTAATAGATGAATATAATCATCCCACACATCGTACAACCCAAATGAAACCTTTTGATGTTAATACATATAGTGAAAAAATATTATTTAAAACTCTTTATAAAAGAGATAAGACATTTATTTAACGAAATTCAAAATTGCTGATAAAGTAAGAGTAAGTAAATTAAAATCTTTATTTGATAAATCATATACTGGTAATCGGTCACCAGAAATATTTGAAATCGTTAAAATAATTCATTCTAACCCAATTGTTTAAGATTATTCAAGGTTCTTTTTATGAATATGAATGAAAAACAAAATATTCTGATATATATTTAATTGAAATTGTGATAATTCATTAATTGAAAAATCAAATATTTTATGGATTATTATTCATTATTATATATTTCATCATTATCATGTATCTCATTATCAGATTCATCATTATCATTTATTTTGACATTATTAGAAGATTCAGCAGTTATTTCAACTTTGTGATTATCATGTATTTCATTATCATCTATTTTGAAATTATTATTATGTATTTCAATATCATTTTTTGGTATTATTATTACCACACTTCGCTTGTACTAAAAATTCATACGCTTTACCATGTAAACAAATACTTTGACGTAATTCAAAATTTGGTGTATGCATAAGACATTCAAATCCTAAAGTACTCAATCTTTGCATCATCTCCATTCAACATATAAAAAATAATCGATTTTTAAACATAAAAAACTGTATATATTGTAACGGCACAGCAACACGCGCTATTCTCGGCCACAAGCCGCTCGGTTTCGGGAAGCATACAAAGAAACGGAAATGCCACAGCGCGTCCGGGAAAACCGTGACGTCAGAAGGGCCAGGGTGAAAGGGATGCGACGCGAAAGCCTTCGTCACAGGACGCTTCACAGGCTGGCTGCAAGGGGGCGCGAGTTGACGTGTGAGAAATGTCACATGACGACAAAACCGAGGCGTGATTGGCGAGGATCCGCAGCTCACATAAAGGAGAGGGGCAGAATGGCGCGTGACATAAATAGGTACGAAGGAGCACATCAGCCCTTCTGTTGGTTGAAACTTTTCGGCGAGCAACTTCTGCAGGTAGTGAGGCGGTTCTCCGTGCGAGCTCCTCTTATGATCGAGCAGTAATCGTAACGTCTACAATGAGCTTCTGTTTCGGCTCCCCGGGATGTCGCATCACCGTAGTGCTGATTAGTGTGTCGGCCAGTGTCTCATGCTGCGTCGCCGAAAACTTCCACGAGAACGCACTTGAAGCCCACATGTGCGGGGCGATCTGTGGAGGCGATCGCCGCTAGTCAGGGGAGGCAACGGAAGACGAAGAACTCCTTCCCTGAGGCGTTGCTCTCGCTGCACCGCCGCTCCATCGAGGTACGAGGGAGGCCCGGCTTCGATTGGATCCGGCTGCGCGGGCAAGACGTCGATCCCTCGCCTCACCGGAGACCACTACCTACCAGCGACGGTCAGGGACGATTCGGGTGAGATCACCAAATGGGGATCACCACATGAACATTAAGACGGTGGATGAAAGAGAGAGAGAGAAAGAGAGAGAGAGAGATCTAACAAATGGGTGCACTCAGTGGTTGTCAGTGCAATGTTAAACGTGGTAGAAATGGAGTATTGTTACATGAAGTGATATTGCTTAACTAAGTGAAAAGTTCTTTTTCGTGATCATCATGGAGCCCTCTCAAGTTCATCAATCTTCAGGAGACCAGAACAGTAAGACAACCATTAACTATGCTAAAGTTACCATGCAATCTCTCTTTCCAAAGAAAGAAAATGCTATCATCATAGACTCGGCAAATAGTGCACCAATAGTAGAATTTATTGAAAAGTTATCAACTAAAGTTAATCCTTCTCATATTAAGTTTGCTTCGAAAATATCGAACAACAGACTCTGTGTGTACCTATTCAGCAAAGATGTCGCAGATGATCTAGTCTACCATCATAAGAACATTGTTGTGGCTAATCAAGTATTCCCCATAAGACCATTAATCTCCAGGAACAAAAGAATTATTCTGTCAAATGTTTGCCCGAGTATACCGCATCAAGTTATTGAAGAAGCATTACTAACATTCGGTGTTAAAACTGTAGTACCGTTAACATTTCTTCGTGCTGGATTTAATAATCCCAACTTGAGCCACATCCTCAGTTTTCGCCGACAAACATTTGTTTCACCGGATGATGAACATAAATTACCTGAATCATTTCAAGTGTTTATGGATAATGTCCCCCATTGGATATATGTAACCCCTGATGTTCCTATTTGTTTTTTGTGTAAAAATCAGGGCCACATTGCTAAAAACTGTCCAAATCAATGTAACTCCCAATTAACTAATACCCTACCTCTCCCTACGGAAGTAGAAATCACAGAATCAAATAATGAGAGTTTTGATCATTCTAATAATGTTTCTCCCAATGCATTTGAAACTACTCTTCCCGAGAGCGAACTGAACGAAAGTTCTAGCCCTAACCTTGGCCTTGACAGCTTCCCCCCTCTACTTACCTCTCCTCCCCTCGAGCCGACCGTGAGAAACCTAGTTGCCTCAAATGAAAACTCAATGGACGTTGACCTTTCCTGCAACACTGTCAGATTAAAGAGACCGTTATCTACTGTAAGCTCTAATACAGAACTGATTAGCAATCAGTCAGATAGCGAGATTGACAGTAACTCGGAAACCTCTGACATGGATGATAAAACTGTGGAGAATAAAGAAAAAATAAAGAAACAACCCTCCAAAAATAAGAAAAACATTGAAAATATAGTAACCAATTCCACCCTCACTGATTCTGTTAATAACAAGTTAGAAACTGAGGAAACCCTGGACCATAAAAAAACCAACCCCAAGAAAAAGAAGAAAGAAGACAAAGAAGACCCCTCTACTTTAGAACAAACATCAACAAAATCAATTAATGAATTACTTGTTCCAGCTAAAGACTTCATAGAAACTAACCAAGACAAATTTCCACTTAATTTTCAACAACTCACATCATTTATAGAAAACTCTTATGGTGCCCGAGATCCAATAATCATTGCTAAAGATCATACCAAAGACATTGTTGGTTTAATTTTAATGATGAAAGAAACATATCCATACCTCACTGCAAGATCAATAAAAAGCAGGTTGACTAGAATAATCAAAAAGCTTAAAAGAGCTACACAACAAGTTGAAAATAGTGAGACAGATACCAGCATGGAGAACTCAATCATTAACACTAATTAAATTATTACATTGTCAATGATTTTTATCCAAGACATGGAAGTATACAACATTTGAAGAATTTAAAGGAGGATGCTCATTTACAAGAAGACACAGAACACACTTCATCTGATTAATTTTTAAACAACTTATTACAAGCATGTTGGTACTTCAATGGAATGTAAATGGATTTCATACTAGATATGAAAGAATACAATTACTATGCCAGCAATATCTCCCAGAGGTGATATGTATACAGGAAACTAATTTCAAACTCAACAATAAAGGAAAAATGAAAGGTTTCAAATGCTTCAATAAAAACAGAACAAATTGTCATCATGCCTCTGGTGGAGTGGCTACATTTGTCAAAGAAAACTTCTCTGCCACCGAATTACACATCAGCTCTGATTTGGAGGTAGTTGCTATTCAAATATCATTCCCAATTAATATTTGCATCTGTAATATTTATATTCCTAATAGTTATGCATTTGAATCCATAGAGATATATAATATTATAAAACAACTCCCCAAACCGTTCTTATTGTTGGGTGATTTTAACTCCCATAATAAATTATGGGGATCCTGTTTTAATGACTCAAGAGGGATGAAGATAGAAACAGTTATTGAGGATACAAACATGATCTTGTTAAATAATGGTCAACCTACCCATATAAATATAAGTAGTGGTAACTTTAGTACTATTGACCTCACTCTAAGCTCCACTAATCTGGCTCACAAATGCAGCTGGTGGGTGGAAGAAACTCCTCATGATAGTGACCACTTTCCAGTATTCACAAAAGTTGATTTTCCATTTGATGTGGATAGTAACACTTACGGAATCCAAAAATGGAAATTTAGCCAAGCTAATTGGAAGAAATATAGTGACATAATCAATACATCCCTTCATGATTTTGACTTCAATAATCTCATGAATGAGAATGTGGATTCCATAGTTACCAACTTCTCAGATATAATTAAACAAGCAGCAAATGAAGCAATAGGAACTTATACACCATCTTTGAAGACCAAATTTGTTCCATGGTGGAATGAGAAGTGTAAAGAAGCTATTAAAATATCCAATCATGCTTACAACCGGTACAAAAAACATAAAACTGACGATAACAAAATTGAATACAAACGAACAAGAGCTCTCACCAGAAGAATCCTTAAAGAGAGTAAAAGCAACTCCTGGAAAAATTTTGTGTCGTCTATTAGCTCGAACAATAGTATAAGAGAATCATGGAAGAAAATAAATGCAATTCAAGGACACAAAAGATATAGCCAGATACATTTTATTCAAGACGGAAATAAAATCATTGCACAATCTGCAGATATTGCCAACGTACTAGCTGATACTTTTGTCAGAAATTCTAGCTCTCAGAACTTCTCCGATGTCTTTCAAGAATATAAAAATGAAGAAGAAAAAGAAGAACTTCCTGATGATTATGATGACAAATGCTCACCCCTTCAACTAAATAATCCCATAACCATGGAAGAACTTCTTACGACCATTGAATCCACCAATAATTCCTCTCCTGGTCCGGACAATATTCCGAATATCCTCATCAAAAATCTCCCCACACTTGGAAAGGAAGTTTTACTAGATGTATATAACTATATTTGGACGAAAAGAGTATTTCCCAAGATCTGGAAGATGGCCATAGTAGTACCTGTTGCTAAACCTGGTAAAGACCCATCCAAATCTGATAACTACCGTCCTATATCACTTACATGTAACATGTGCAAAATACTCGAGAAAATTATCAACAAACGTCTCAGATGGTTCCTTGATACTCAGAAAATCATAAATGATAATCAATTCGGCTTTCGATCTGGACACTCCACTATGTCACATTTAATTAGTGTTGATAGTCAAATTCAGGAGGCATTTATGAACAATCAACACGTAATTGCTGTTAGCCTGGATATAGAGAAAGCGTACGACATGGTATGGAAACGACGGATCTTGAAGATTTTGCAGATAATAGGAATAAAAGGAAATATGTATGATTTTATTAAAAACTTTTCTCTTGATCGCAAATTACAAGTTAGGATCAATGGGCAACTTTCAGATATTAAACAGATTGAAAATGGTGTACCTCAAGGATCCGTTCTAAGCGTGACTCTTTTCCTACTATCAATTAATGATATAGACAAGGGGGTTCAACCACCAGTTATTATAAGAAAATATGCGGATGACATTACTGTACTATGCAAAGGAAAATCTGTCCCATCTACTCAAAAGACCATGCAAAAAGCACTAAACACAATTTTTGAATGGTCTTTGAGCACAGGGTTTAAATTTTCTGCCAAGAAAACAGAATGCATGTTTTTCTCAAAGAGAATTGATACAGTATCTCCTAAACTCCAGCTTGGAACTCAACCCCTTCGCTTTGTCAACAAAATGAAAATTCTTGGACTACAATTTGACCCAAAATTAACTTGGAAGATCCACATACAAGAACTAATAATGGAATGCAAGAAGAGACTTAACGTTATTAAATGCCTCTCCAACAACAACTGGGGTGCTGATAAAAACCTCCTGCTATTAATATATAAAGCTATCATTCGATCAAAAATCGATTATGGTTCACTCTTATACCAATCTGCTAACAAAAAAGAGCTGAGGAAAATAGAATCAATACACAATAAAGGGCTTAGAATATGCACTGGATGCTTCCACACCACCCCTATAGGAAGTATACTTATTGAAGCACAAGAAACCTCATTAAACCACCGAAGGAAAACTCTCAATCTCAAGTATGCTGCCAAAGCTGCCTCGTCTACTAACCCTATAATACAAAATGACATTTTTCCTCAGCTACAGAATATCTATAATAGTCACTTTCGATATAAACCTATGTACAGTAGAATAACCCAGCAACTTAAAGAACTAAACATTAAAAGTATAAGTGCTGAGAAACATAGACAATTCCAAATACCGCCATGGACCATAGAAAAAATGACATTAGAGCTATCACTCACTGATTATAACAATAGCAATTTAACAAAAGAAGATTGGAACACACAATTTAAAGAAGTAATCCAGAAGTATAAAAACTACTCCCATTTTTATATTAGTAACAAAAATAGTGAACAAGATACTGAAGCCATCGTATATACACCCAATGAAAAATTTAGTTTCTTACTACATCACTACTGCAGTTCTAATAGCACTGAAAGTTATGCTTTAATGACAGCACTAAAAATGATATATCAATCGCTGGACTCAAATATAATAGTATTCACAAACTCACTCTCTACAATAAAACTATGCTCCAACAAAACTTCAAACTCTGAAATGGCTGTCAAGATTCAAGAACTACACCATCTTATTCAAAGGCTTGGTAAAAAACTTGTTATCTTTTGGATTCCCCCTCTTCTGGATATACCACTGGCTGCACCAGGAAGTCAGATTCCAACATCACTAGTCGACCTCCGGTCAGTAAAAAATGTGCATAACATAGCACACACGACAAATGATATCTGGAAGTACTTGTATGGAAAAATGAAAACCAAGTGGAGCGAAGATTGGAAAATTTATAAGGCTAGTAGTATTCATAAGAAGATAAAAACTTTCTACAACCTGCAAACTTCAAAAAAATTGTGCCGCAAAGATCAAGTTACAATCACCAGAATTAGATCAGAACACACGAAGCTTACTCACCTCTACCTAATAAACCAGAATACTCCCCCAATTTGTAATATATGTAATGAACAAATAACAATAATACATATTATTCAGGAATGTCCTATGTTCAATCAATCCCGCCAAACAATCTTACAGAACTTTAATTCTGATGCTTTACTTTATTCAAGCTCCCTACAAGAAAAAATTTTAAAATTTTGCAAATCAATTAATGTCGAACTGTAAAACAAACTGTAATATTGTTTTTAAGCATACGTACTGTGTAAATTATCACATGTAGTAAAATATTTCCAACCCCTGGTGTAATATAAACTGTAATGTCTCACTATTCACTGAACAAAAATGTATAATTGTAAAAAAAAGTAACCATGCTATGTAAACTTACAGAACCTTGTAAACTTAATGTATGTACCTTATTGTAAAATTACAGAATAGTCGCTAATAACCTCGCAGTTGATGCGACTATAAATAAATAAATAAATAAAAGGGTGCAGTAGGCGTAATTTATAATTAGGTGTTATAATGATGTATGGGGGATATATGTTCATTATGGGTGGGTTCAGGCATAAGTAAACTACATTTATGATACAATCAGGTTGTTTATGTGGTTAAACTACAGAACCAAGTGCATGCATGTATTCCTAATCCTTTGCCAGGTAATACAGGTGGATACGCAGGTGAGTCTCTCTACCGATTAGCTGGCCGGGCAAGCAGCCAGCTCACGTAAAGGGGGGCAAAAGCTTACAATATTTACACTTCACTTTCATCGATAAAAAACTAAACAATTTACTAAAAATGAATCCTTATAAATGGAGATGAATCGAAAGCAGCTGTATGCGTACTGTAAGCGTAATAATATTAAATGATGTTCGAAGATGAGGAAAGAAGAACTTATGAACATTGTAAAAGAACATCAATATAAGAAATTATTTAATTTTCATGATGATATATTTTCATCTGATAAGATATCTGGAAATGAAATTAATGTTTATAAAGTTAAAGGAGCATAGAATAAGCATAGCAAGCATAGATAATAATAAGCATAGAATTCTAGATGGGAGATTTAGTTTAAAGAATAATAATTCGAATCTCGAAATTTATTTAAAGAAAATAGCATCAAATATTGAATTAAAAATTATTAAAAACAAGTATACTCATACGTCATATAGCATTAGTAGCATCTGTACAATATATGGAATTAGAATTAACTGGAGAAATAACATATTTTAATCATCATTTTCAATCTCATCAACACACTTTTAATGATCAACAATCATTATCTGAAAAGATTCAAATAATGATTTAAGAGATTTTATATAAATTTGATAATTATAATTCAAAAAATACTAAATATCGATTTCATCAAGTGTCATATGTAGATTTACAATCAGATAAATACGATCCATTAAAAGTTGGTAGTTATGTTGCATTACCGGTTTGGGTAAAACTTAAAAAATGTTGTATAAACGTAAAAAATATCAGTGGCGTAGCCCGAGGTTTGGCTTAGGGTATGTAACTCGAGAAATGAGAAAATAATTTAAATCTTTAATTATAATTTAAATATTTCCAATTCACCAATACCATTTCTATCACTTTGATTTATTAGAGCACACAAATAATTTCTATATTTAAAATAAAAACTAATTCAGAAAAGTAATAATGGCTCACGTACTTCATGTAGTTTCTGGATGAAAGTTAGAAAAAGTTGACTTAATTTCACGACCTAGCAAAATATAAAAATAAGTATGTGTCCTCATACTTTAATAATAAGAGCACTATCAACCTCAATGATTTTCAAAATTGTCCAATTCATATCATTTCGAACGCAGTAGAATTGGTAAAATTTATAAAATGGAAAACAATGATCCATAATAAAAATATAATACATAAGAGCAAATCAATCAATTTACAGATATGTAATGAAGAACAGTTGACAGTTGTCCTTTGCTGCTTACATCAAGGGCTTCATCCAGTATGGCGGAGACAAAAGGCTTTAGAAATTTTATTCTTAATTTCATGGGACATTACCGTGCTCACACTTGAAATCCAATGAATTTTAATTTCTTGGTGAGATTGCACGAAACACTGGCGTTTTTATATCATCCTTGTCAGTTTTATCAAATTTCATTATTTCACTTATATATTCCATTAAATTTTCTTTATTTGATGATGCCCTATTTTCATTATGGCTAGAAAATACAAGCCCTTGTCTCCCAAAAAGCATTCAACTCGAATGAAGTGTGATAGAATTTCCGTATTTTCCCTTATATCACCGTTGTATTGCTCAACATAGCCTGTGTTGGCTGTTTAAATAAAATTCTATCCTCTCATAATTTTTTCAAATATTTTTAACTGTTTCTCATGTGCTATAATTTGTCCACAGCATAAAAATACGACTCCATAATTATGTAGGCACTTTGGGTAGTGTGGTGCTCGCAATTCCAGGGCACAGATGTGGATTACACAGTCACATACCCTTGTGCATTCAACCAGCACAATCGCTAACCTTAGTTGGCTACAAATATGTAGTTGCTAAGTGCATTAAAATAAGGTAATAATACTTAAATAAAACGACAATGTTCATTAATTAACCTCGTTCTTTTACAAGCACCGAAGAGAACAATGAAGTTTCGTAAAATGACAGCTTTTTCGTAGGCACCATTGTGGGCACCCTGGATGTAATGGGTCACTGTGCATCTGATTCACAGCGCAGGCTAGGCGGCATTTCAGACTGATTCGTTCATCCTTGTGAAGAATTTAATTCTCAACGGCGCAATGTTTGAAATACAGTAAAATCTGTCTAAACCAGAACCTGTACAAGCCGGAAACCTGCCTTAACCGGAAAATTTCTCCGGCCCGTGAAGTTAAATGGCATTTTTAAACTGCATAAAACGGAATCTGTCCAACGCGGAAACGGAACGGTTTTTCATGTCCTGCAAGGCGAAAAAAACTTCATAAAACGGAATTTCTGTTAATTTAATGCAGTTCGCAGAGAGACGGGAAATACTCTTATTGGAATGAATGCATCTACAAGTCTGTTTTAATATCTCTGTCCATGTTATGTGTTTCAGACGTGGCCGCACAGTGAAGGAAATGAGCTCCCGCTGTTATCGTAGAATTCGACCTTGAGGTCATCTGTGTCTCATGGCGTAGGCCGTCGGGGAAAATCATCTCTCACGACTCTCTAAGCGTGGCTAGGCGTAAGGGCATGGCTTCAATTTACGCGTCTCCCTGCCTCGGGTTGGCAATCGTAACCCCTTGATCAGAGCCGAATTGCTCAAAGGCCAGGCGAGGGTGTCAGATAGACCTACACCACGATTTTTCTAACTTTGCCTCTCAAGGCTCGTCTTTACGATGAAATATGTTACGGTATTTTGCGTCTTTCTCAGTCGTGTCGCTAGATATCAAATGATCGCGACTGTATCAAGCAGCGCTTGCGATCATGCGTCTTCAGCGGCAGACCGGAAAAGACGCGAAATGCCGTGTGATACTCCATCGTGGCCTGTAGGGGCTTGAGAGGCAGAGTTAGAAAAATTGCAGTGTAGTACTCTGGGCTGTGACGCATTGTGCGCTGGAAGAGTCTGTGAGAAGTTCGGGTGCAGCCACTAACCAGTGAGGTGATGTGTGTTTATGAGTTTCACAACCAATTTGACAATGATTGAAAAACAACATAAAACTCTACATATTAAAATTTTTCAACTTAAGAAAACAACAGAAAAGGTGTTAGTAAGAGAGAAACCCAAAACGCAAAAACTCTAGATTAATGTTGAAAAAAGTAACGTTATTTAAATAAACACGTAGTGAAATATTTCTTTTTACCTAATTGTCAGAAATAATTATGTTTAATATTAATTTATTGGTGATTTCTTCCATAAATGAGTTGTATGTTCGTATACGTTTTATAATTATAATAAAGCTATGTTACTAGTTTCAGGACGGAAATATCAACATAAAAAGTGTCATAAACCGACCATCCTGCCCAAAACGGAAACCTCCTTAAACTGGAAAAAATGTTTGTCCCAATCGTTTCCGGTTTAGACAGATTTTACTGTATAATGAAATATTTTGTAATAGAATAAAATAACAAATTGTTAATTTACAATCATTTTAAAATAAAATAGCTGATATTGTCAGGGTATGTAACACATCATCCACATCCATAGACGCTACGCTCCTGTATAACATGAAACTGCACAAGAAAATAACAGAATTTGTAAAAGTTCGGGAATACCCTATTGCTGATATTAAACAAATAAATACAAAATATGAAAATAAAATAGTAGTGGAATTAAAAACTGATATATAATTCCAAATATTTAGTATAATTTTACTTAATCGGTATGCTGAATGTTTAAAAGAAAATGATATCAAGCATCATTTAAAAAGAAAAAAATGAGATTAATATATAAAGGATTTTTGTCATAAGACATTGTTGAATTAACTTTTTTACATGATTAATAAAATATGGAAATTCGTTGACAGAATCTGGTTTAGTATTTCTCTAATTTCTACGGCGTAAAGATAGGTAAAATGATATTTTGCTATAATTTAATCAAAATATTCATACGAAATTAATACAAAAGTGGCTATATTTTAGTATCATAAAATATAGGGGTATAAAAAAATCTGGCCCAGTATCCCTGCTTTATATACTACTTAGATATATGGTATTAGGTTTCTTTTTCCAATACAAGTTTACAAAAGTTTTGTATTATATTTTTGTGCAGTTGTAGAATTCACATAGTTCTAACAACACTGCGATGGAAACAGTGAGTTGTAAGCTAAGATGGTAGTATCGCATAAAGTGCAATATTTCAGTACTACGTAGCTGTTTCCTCTAATAAGGGAAAGTAAGTGCTGTTGTAGCACCACTAGTTTTGTATCATAATAGCTCCGATCGACCCAACTATCCTCGCTTTACAGAATTATGTGCGTCCATTACTCACTTTGCTTCGCGTTCAAAGGCAAGCTCCTTCTTTCAGAAATTTTCACCTGAAAATAAAATTCGAAAAATGAATATATTAGAGACAAAACAAATCTGTAATATTAATTTACGGAGTAGAGGAATGTTTTCTCTGTATTTATTGTATTTCTAATTTTGCGAATAGTATTATTTTGCACAACATGCAGTGCGACGTATTTGAAAGATAGTTTCCGGTCTGAAAAGTTGTTAGACTTAACATCCTAGTTATTATTTTACGAATATGATTATTAATAATTTTATATTATGTGATTTGAAATCATTTACATTCTGAATTTTCGGAAAGTCATAAAAAGTAGTTGTGTGCCAAGAGGAATAAAATAAAAGCTGCATTTTATCCATTGCTCTTCCAAAGTACACACAAAAGGTGAGGCAAATCGAGTCTTCCTCACTTTCCACAAATACACATCGGCGCCCCAAATTGCTCGATGACAGCTCACAAACTGTCGCCGTCTGTTTGTTTCCCCTGAGCTTGCTTCGCAGGTAGACCATTGACAGCGCCCTCGCTTCAATTCGGCGGCGGCCGACCTGCTTACATCACCCTCAGCTCACAACCCACTTCTCTTCTCATTCACATTCCGCTCTACCAGGTGCCATTGGTTTCTTATGTGACTGTTTCCTACCAATGCTAATCACCTCTAATCCTCTCAAATTACCTGAGTAATCACCGACATACCTCCTTCACAGCAGTGTGACGAAAAGATCGAAATATTTTCCCCACTTTCATTTCTGACAAGTTTTGAGTGTTTTCACTAAATTTCCCGCAAATCCGTGCAATAGCGACAACACTTTTCTTCGTGTGCACTTTCCCTTTATCTTTCGCACTCCATTTTCCACATCTACCTTCTTAAATATAGTTACAAATTCTGAAGCTGAGTGGTAATTATTATTGAATAATTCTTAACTGAATTTCAAGTACGAAAAACGGGCGCGGAAGGTAACAGCGCCTCGTACCCTTTAAATGACTTCCATTAGTATCAATTACTACTTAAAATTCCGTCGGGTGTATGGACGTTCATACAATCTATACGATGCATGTACTGTAGTTCCTCGAAAAAAGCTGAAGTCTGTTTTGACAGGATTGAAATGTAACAATTTTTTTTTATATTTTTTATTTATTGAGCCCGCAAAATCCCTTTAAGGGCAAAGGCCTCTTGTTTCAGCAGGGTGAAAAGTTGGCTTTCTCGTTTACATCATTTGAAATTTCTTGTACAAACAGTTGCACAAAATTAAATTACATAAAATTACACAATATTGTTTCACAAAAAGAAATTACACAAAACTTCACAAAATTAAGTTACACAAAATGAAATTACACAAAATGAAATTATCAAAATGAAATTGCACAAAATGAAATTGCTCTAAATGAAATTTCACTAAATGAAATTGCAGAAAATGAAATTACACAGAAAGAAATTACACACACTTACATTAAATTAAATTACAACTATTTACATAATTTTGCAGAAAATGACTAATTTTTTACTTTCTCGCCTTACGAATACTTCGTAAGAAGAGAAGTTATGTAATCGGGCAGCGGAAAACGGGGAATTTTCGCCAGAAAATCTCTTATAGCAGGGGTCTGGTGACAAAAAAGTGGATAAAACCTGTTGCTAAATTTAGAAAAAAAAATCCTCTCTCTCATGGTGTAGTCAAAATCCATGATTTGTTGCTTCTTCATACTTCAAAATCGATTGACGGCAAAACGTCCGGCTGTCCGTCTGTGGTCAACGCTAGCGCCTAAACCGTTCGGCCGATTTTCTTCAAAATTGATATTCCCCGATCGTTTTTACTCGTTTTAGGGCCTCTTGAATTTGAAACCGATATTTTAGTATTTGGGGGTAGTTTACATGAAGCCCATTTTGAGATTTTCTAAGTTAAAAGAAAATGGCTCCCAATTTTTTGATTATATTTTGTTGTTGATTAGTGCGAAGAACGTTCAAGGGAATGACGTAGGTATCATTTTGGTTGATAGGCCCAATTTTTGGAAAATTGCAAACAACTGTTCAAAAACTGCAAAATTGAAGATTTTGAGAAAATTGAGATTTTCGCCTCAGAAAAAAAGTCGGTTGTACAAAATTAGCACTTCAAATATGGTCACGTACCATTTTTTGGAAAAACGAGTAGTTTTGCGTAAATTGCGATTCAAATTTACAAAAAGTAATTCTCAAAAACCGCTCCAATTTTTTTCTTTAAATTTTCTGCACGTGTGTAATAAGGGACGGTAAATATATAAATAAACTAGTGGTGCTATAGAATGGCACATACTTTCTCGCAGTAGTTATTTTCCAAATGCCGATCATCGGATAAATTATTTGGAGTAAGCCGTTCACCGCTGCCTTTCTTGGTCATGTTTGAAGGACATGTTTTTCGCCTGTTGACGATTACCGGCTTCCTAATGATAGAACTGGTACAATTACGTTTTGACAAATATATAAGGAGTTGGTCCGCATGTAGATCCCGTGGCGCGGCTGGTTAAAGCACCTTCGGGTTGAGATCTTCAATAAGGAAGGTGCCGAGTTGGATCCCCCGAGTGGGATTTTAATTTGAAGAATGAAATGTTGCAGGAAAAAACATTGAAGTGTATAGATACTTTATTGAAATTCATTTGAAGTACTTCTACTCACGAATAGAATCAATGCAGATAAATAGACGAGGACTTGTCTGTGTTTTCCCTAACTGCGTCTTTTAAACAATTTTTCAACTCTGTTATTCGATTTCTGAAGCGTATGACATGTCAAATCAACCGTTGTCTAGTATATATCTGTATGAACCAATTTAAGTAAAATTATGAGCATTTTAACGTTACATTGTAATACAATATAACCAGAAGGCATGCGATAAACTTACAATCCCTAACGGTTCCGAAATGATTATTATTTTCTAGCCTTACGAATACTTCGTAATGCGGTTTATCGCTGCCTTTCTTGGTCATGTTTGAAAGACACGTTTTTTGCATGTTGAAAATTACCGGCTCCTAATGATAAAAGCGATAGAATTACCTTTTGACTAAAATACAAGTAATTGCGATAAATGTCCTGGAAATGTCTGTATATATTTGTTCAAATAATTAACTTTTAACAATTTTTTACTTCTCTTATATTTGTAAAGCGTTTTGCCATCGCATCAATTGTTTCTTAATCATGCATTTACCATTTTTTAGGTCGGTTCTGTTCTTTCATGGTTCTGTTCGACAGAGACGGTGTTGGTGTTGCGTAGTGGTTTATGTGCCGGTTCGTTGAATTTGAGTTTCGGTTGTCGGGTCTTGGTACCGAAAAGGTTTGCTGGTATAATACACTTTTACTTGTTTATGAAGTAGTGGAATAGCAAAAAGGACCTATAGAAGCAGAGCGTGAAAGTATGTGCGTTGGAAGCACCACTAGTTTTCTCTTTGCCTCAACTCTTCCGTCAGTCTTCCACTTGTCTGAGTCTTATCACTCGAATCGATTTTCATACTAAGTATATTACAAAAACAAACCACACTTGAAACCCATTGATTACATTAATTTCTTTTTGTCACAAAGTCTTCGGTAAATGCCTTCCGCCTGTCTCTTGTCTCTCGCTTCCTTTCATCACGTGCTTCCAAGCTCGCTCTGAAATACATTACTCTTCGACGCTCCCTACCTGGATTTCGCCAGCCCGTTCTTGGGTGCTATACTGTTGTTGAATGAGCCCAGCGTTGTGGTTGTTGCCTCATGATCTTCAACACCAAATGCATTTCAATTTTGCTGCTTCAGTAGCTGCGTCCAGTTTCCCAGTCTGATTCCCAAGATTTTTCTTTCCATTTTCCTTTGACGTCTTTGTAATCTTGTTATCTATGAATTTGTTAATGACCAAGTCTGAGAGCCATAGGTGAGAATAGGGAGAACGCATGAGTACATTACATTTTTTTCATACCATAGCTTACTTTTATGTCTGTTAGAACAAAAGCAAGGCTCCAGAATTTATTCCAAGCTAGGGATATTTCTCTGTTGATTTCTTGATTGGTTCTGTTTTGAAAAGAAATGAGATGTCCAAGGTATGTGTATTCTTGTGCGTATTGTATTTGCCTACCATCCATGGAAATGGGTACTTCTTGATAGTAGCTCATAACTTTTGTCTTTTGTAGTTTCATTCGTAGGCCTGTTTTGATGCTTTGCTGGTTTAATTCTTGTAACATACTTTCGAGTTCTTCAGCTGATGTAGCAAACAAAACAATGTCATTAGCAAATCTAGGTTGGTTACATATTTTCCATCTATTTTAATACCAGCTTTGTCTTTCCATTTCAGTGAACGGAAGATTCTTTCCAGCAAACACGTAAAAATCTTCGGCGAAATTGGGTCGCCCTGCCTCATTCCTCTGCTCAAACAAAATTGCTCTCCCTCTCGTTCTGTTTTTACTTTTGCGACGCTTGTTGCACACATTTTTGATAAAATTCTAAGGTTTTACTTTGAATCTCTTGCATTTTCAGAGCCATGATAATTTCAGCTTGTTCCACAGAATAAAACGCTTTAGTATAGTCTACAAAGGCTATGTAAAGTTTTAGATTGAATTCCTGTACTTTTTTAATAATTTTATTCATTACCTGGAGGTGGTCAGTTGTGGAAAAGCCAGCTCTAAAACCAGCTTGTTCTTGCGGTTGTTCCTTATGAAGTCTCCTTGCTATTCTTCTGTTAATTACACTGCTCAACAAAAAAACAAAACTTTTTTTCACTCGCCCAGGATTTTGCAACGAATTTACAGTAAATCAGGTATGCTGAATCCAGATATGTCATTAGTTTCGCTGAATTCGCTTTAGTTTTGTGCTAAGAACATTGAATGAACTATCACAAAACTTACAGAATCCAATGCAAATATCAATCTTTATAAAAATACTGTTTTTTTCATTTTAAACATTAAATATCGCATTATTTTCAGGGTATTTTAATCGAGCTTCGTTTTATCAATATATTTTCTTTTGTTACAAAACAATGAGTTCTTCAGGAAGACCTTGTTTGAACGACTTTAATGTATTTGACTATATTGATGGGGAATTTACGCTACAAAAACAGAAAAGAAACATTACACACTTTGTAAAAATATATGAAACATATTTTGATATAAAACTGGGTGATGAAGATAAGTTGTCGGCTTCTGATGTGGTATGAAAAAATTGTGTGGGGTGTCTCCGTCAGTGGAAAACTGAAGAGTTTAAAATTTGGTGTACTGATACGAGTAGGCGAGAGCCCTAAAATCATGATGATTGTTATTTTTGTTCTGTAAACGTAAAAGCCTACAATTGTTACCAGAAAAAACAGGGAGTATCCTGGTTTGCAATGAGCAAAGCCACCTATGCTACATGGACCTGATGTGACCACATACACTAGACGTTCTGTGTCTGATAGTGAGAATATACGGATTCAGGGTGCAATTCAAGAGTTAGCAGTGGCAGTGAATACGATGGAAGTGTTGTTACAAAAGAGCAGTTCTTCCAAAATAAGCTCAGTGATTTAGTACGTGACCCCAGTTTTCCAAACAAAGCAGCTGAACAAAGCTTCCAAACTAAAAGAAATGACTGAAACTGGAAGCGAAAATAACACTTTACTGGTTATACTTCTTACGTTCATACGAAAGCAGAACCGAGATTAGACTTCAATGATAAAATTAGGTTCGTCATTACTGATTACATTAAGCATTTTTAGCGTAAATAAATATTCAGATCGATAGATATCGGTTACACAGCCTAGTACGTGGCGTCACCCGGACTGCCGAGATCTCAACTCTGGCCACGAAAGCCTAAAACTTCATTCAGTTCGATTGGAGTTCCGATACTGAATTGGATTGTATTATCGAAACTGAATTCTAACAAACACTTAAAAGCAAGATTGTTGCCTATTTTATATACATACCATTATTATTACTAATTTTAGATAGTTTTATTCCCTTTGAACAACAGTTGTGACTTTTAAGCTAAGTCCATGTGTTGATGCCCATTTTTCCCACAATTCTCTCGTCCAATTAGTAACAAATATCCACATTAAGTTGGCAACATTAGTGACGCACAGTGTATATGATTCCGACTTTACATATCATACTTGTTTAGATACATTTCTTTGTACTAAAATATATTTAAACCGATAATGAACACACATATTTTTACACAAATTAAATTCCAAATCTATACTAATATATAAAGACAAAACTGCACTGACTTACAGCGCGATAATCTCTGAATTTACTGAACGAATACCGATGAAACTTTTGCACTAGATTCCTGTAAAGGTCTGGAGTACTATAAGCTATGATTTACAATCACAAACCTTAACATATTCACAAAATAACTACTTTTCTGGACTTTTTTCGCCTAACATTTCATCATAGATTCAAGAATGCATCAATGTTCAATTGTTTAGCTCCGCGCCACCAGAGGATGATGACTACGATTGAGTTCATCTATGCACGAATTGCGTGTCTGTAGGAAAGAGATAATAATATACTATAACCTCCTTGGAGAGAGCGGTTTGTTGTATAGTTCTTTCCATTGTTTAACCTGAAATGTTCATATTTAGGAAAGATAATGACAGTTCTCTTTATATAAGCAAGTAACTTGGATATTGATTTTAATTGCATCTAGGCGTGAATGTATCAAGTATAGAAGAGACATGAAAGTATTGAAAAAACAAATTTTGCTGACGGAAGTGCTTGAAAATCGTGAAAGGTGTGAATGCACACATCTGTTCTGCATGAAACAGTTACTGGATTAGTGATAGTAAATTAAGCATGTTAATTACGTATTTGCGAGTTTAACGAGCCAAAGTGAAACATACTATGAATTATTTACGTGTTATGCTTAAACTGTGACAAATGGATTAATTTTTGTAGGAAGTGTTTTATTATAGTAGAGAGAGAGAAAGTGTACCTTTAGATAGTAAAGAAATGATTGTTTAAATTAACGATAGTAGGTTCGACAAGAAGTATAATTGAAGTAAAAGAGAAATTTGAAAGGTTTCTTTATAAATACCCGAGAAGAAGAAAATATATGAAAAAGAGTATGTTTTACAATGTGGCAATTGATAGAAAGTATTGGTACTACAGTATAATACACAAAATGTTGCAAAGAGAATACGTCAGTAAATGATTTTACTTTATGTTTACATTTTTTGTTAATGTTAGTTATAAAGTGAGTGAAATTAGGGGGAGGAAATCACTGTAAGAAACATTATAAATAGTTTTTTTGTGAAAAAGTCAGGAACACCGGTTATTTCCAGATGGGTGAATGGCAGAGAAGGGCGGAGCAGGGCGGGGCGGGAATACAACAGAATATATATGTAGTAGTAGACTCCGCCGCAGGGCGGGAATAGATGGAATTCTTTTCTCAGGCTAATAAATCACGATAAATACCCCAGCAACGCGGGGTACTTTAGCTAGTTGTATATAAATTTATTAGTTTCAGCAGTACATTTTTTAGAAATTTCAAGAATTGTCTAAAAATATCTTAAAACTAGATGACCCGGTGAACTGCGTATCCTTCTCTCTCTCTCTCTCCCTCACTATATATATATATATATATATATATATATATATAGTGATATACCAAAATATTATATATTTTGTCAATAACATTGGCTGTAAATGGGTTGGGTAAAAGGGTCTGCAAATGGCAATATACAGCCTTAGCAACGCCGGCGTAGTGGTTGGCAAGGTCAATAAACTACATTCAGGCCTTGAATAGGTGGGGGCGCTGGCTAGAAAGACATAAAATATTGTGGGATTGGTCTGAAAAGGAATGACGATCGAGGGCGTGGCTACTCGGTTTGATAAGAGATGAATGGATTGGCTAAGGGAGAATAGACTGTCGAATTTTGTTTTAAAAAAGAGGAACTAAGGAAGGATACCGAAGCGTTGAGGGCGGAAAAACGGTGGAGAAATGGACATTCTGATAGAAGTCGTCGAGTAGTACAGATCGCTGGCGAGATTAACATCAGGGGAGTGGGACTTGTAAGTTTTGACGTAAGACTCAATAGTTTTTCGGACTCTGAAAGTTGATGGGCAGAGGTAAATTCGATGAGGACTTTGAAAGTTTCTTTTATATTGCGGTGTTGGACTTTAATGTTTTACCACTAGTTGGGGAGGACTAGGAACACTAAATATCACGTAAGAACCAATAGATATTCTAGGTAGTGAGGGCTGGATTCGTCGGCAGTGTCGCAAGATCGGAAGAAAGAAGATGAACTTGGGTTCATCTGCATTCAAGTGGGAAGATACTGCGGAGCGTCGTAGATCAAGACGTTAGATCAGTACTGCAGTACAAAGGTGTTATTTTAAAACGAGGTCATGACCTAAAGACAAAACAATTGTCAATAGAAGTAAATAAATTGTTAAATTTCTCTTTTGGAAATGAAAAGATTTTCATTTGGTCAATCACAATTGTTAAGTAGTTAGAGATAGATAATTATTCCCTTTCAGATTCCTCGCCATACTGTATAGTTGGCAGATCAAGTAATCGGCTATCTAGGCGACAGGTATAGGCGATAGGGCGGTAGGTGATAGGGCTATCTAGGCGATAGGCGATTATCCATAACGGGACCCATTGACCCAGCTAGCCGGACATTTATCCATTTGTTAAAATTAGCTTTGGAAGCATTGGTTTAAATTAACGTAACCTGTTCCTGACGCCCAAAATTTTACTATAAATTCGGAACGGGTCACGATTATAACCGTCCTAAGGTGAATGATATCAACGATCTCGTAATAGTCTATGACGAGACATTGTTGGTACATTTCAATAAATATATATATATATATATATATATATATATATATATTGTGACCGTACTTACCTTTTCTGTAATTGTGGTCGCACATACCGTAATTTTTTATTTTTTGAGGCCAGGGATATCATTTCGGGGGGATACCTTTGATATAAGTATCCGACATTGGATTGATTATTAACACAAAAACAATGGTTTGTTACAAAAAGAAAAGATTAATTATTATAAACAAATGGACTTGAAATCAACATTGATTACTGAATGCTTAATTATTATGAATTACATTCAAATGAACACATCAATCTTTCATAGCAATTCTGTTTCTAATCATTTATTTTCCTTCATTTTACCTCTGAAATCAAATGGGAGCTCGCTGTCTTACACCACTCACCAACACATCATACATGAATTAGCACCATGACAATGCGTGCTTTAATACAGGATACATGACAATACTGTTGAAATATCTACCATTCCGCCCTCTACTCTAAGCGCCAGCTAATTACATTTCTATCCCACTTGCATACTACACTTCGACGGCTATCCCGCCCACATGTCATCTATATTCCACGGGTGTTAATCTCCGTCCTATTAAACTGAAAAAAAAGAATCTATTCGTAACTTATCTTGCAATACCAGTCATTCGAGTGTCACAGCGACGGTCCCAAGCTGTTGCCAGCCGAGGGGTGTCGACGCGACGCTCGCGGCCGTTCGTTGACTTGAGGCGCCTTCGCTGCCGGGAGCTTGCCGTCCCAAACACTGTGCATTCCGCACACAACACGTTTCACTGGCGATCGCTGATGTCAGTCCATATACAGCAAGTTGCCGCATCAATCATTCATGCCTCCCACATACTGCTTCCATGTTTCCCGCCATTCATCCACAATGTCTCTTATATTTTCCACCTTCTATCACAGCATTAGACGCATTACATCACTTTATTGTTCTTTGCACTTGATTTTCCTTTAATTTCTCTAAAATTGCCGCTTTTATTGCGTAGCGGCGTCTAGTGCATGCCTCATGCTCGCCACCCCGCGTACGTGCAAATGCATTAGACAGTCGCTTTCACTAATATGCGGTCGCGCATCCACCAGGTTGCGATTTAATAATTAACGTCCTTACAAGTTCTGCTTATCATCACTTCACATTACTTCCCCAAAACGTCATTCATGAAGTTTCCTCAGTTTCAATTTCGTCCCATCACGCCGCCTTCACCACACTAGGCACGTGTCCACACAGCACATTATCGTTTTTCCAAAAATCCGCACAATTACAGTCACTTTTTACAGTTCAATATCACAATCGGTGTTCTCGTCACACATTTTCATGACACCAGTTGCTTTTACTACTTTTTGTCGCTTGATTGCCTTGGATTCCTACGATCCCACACGTACGCCTGCTCACACCGCCATTGTCTAACCGCCTCTCTCCCGCGACTCCGCTGATTCGACTCTTCTCCCCTGTCACTCGGTCCCTTCGCGGCGAGTTCGTTCGCGCCGAGCCAACCGACCACTCTTCGGCGATCGACTCCTCCTGCACGCGCCAAACTTGAATTCCCCGTGCTCGTGAATCAATGGTCTTTTGACCATACGGTCAATATATATATATATATATATATATATATATATATCGTGACGGTACTTCGCCAACATAATCCTTATTATTTTGATGCGACCTGTGAAGGCGCAGGGGTCTTGGCAGGGAGGAGCCGTGATTCGGTATCACATGTGATATGAATTTCAGCGACACCTTTCTGATAAGAAATTTGGATTTATTCCAATCAACAAAATTCCCAAATCCAGCAAACACAAATGCACAAGAAATCAAAACATTTATCGTCACAGGTATCATTAATAAATTACTCAACTGAAATTTACTAGGCCTATGCGAATGGGATCCCTCGCTTACTAAATTCAAAACCATTTACTGCTCAATGAACACACACAACTTTACCATTTTCCCCCCATCCAAAATGCTTAAATTTATTTTAAAAAATCAGTTTTTCCTTTTTTTCTTGACTGAAAAATATTACGTGAGATCACAATTTTGATTTAAATTTGAATTCCTTTCTTTAGTCCTCGACTTGGAACATGGAAAATATTACTGGTCATTTCCCTCCCCGGTTCTAGTGATTAGTTCTCATTAACTAACATACTCTCTCGTATTTCCACTTTTCACTTTGCCCAGAATGAAACCTTTGATACTTAACGTGCGCAGTCTCCTCGCGCCATCCGACGGGGTCTGCTGCGAAGGTCGCGCACACTCGCGCTGCCGCCACCTCGAAAGCCCAGCCGCTATGCGCCGCCAAGGGCGAATTCCAGCCGACCACGAGCCCTCTCATGTCGCCTCCACAGCACGTTCTACCAGGTTCCTCCGTCTTCGTTGCTTCTTGTCCGGTCCTCGAGTTTTAATACTGTCCGTGCGTTCGTGTACTCGAGCGCGGCCGTCGACACGAGTCAGTTGCTTCACTACAGTTCTGTGTTCGCATTATCTGCGGGTAAATAACTACTTGATTCACTTTTCTAACTCACTTTTCAAAAACTCGACTTTGTTCAACCTAGCCATTCAATCACAGTACATCTCCTATTACTGCGTCACGAAATATCGCCTTATTAGCTAGCGAAATTACTGCCGCTATTACGAACATCTTCACTTTCTACAATTCAATAGTCTTTCCACGAATCTAGCATGTGTCCGTTTTTGATACCGCCGCTCAGACACCGAATAGGCACGACCGTTCGGTATCGCTGCTCAGACCAGAAGAGCTCGAATTTCTCCCGGTCAACAACACTTCCCCTCTTTTCCCCTCACAATGTGACGTGAGTGGGGGTCTCTCTCTTATCAGCTTGGCCGGTACCCCTTCTGGTCAGTAAGCGCTTCTCCGAACGCACCCAGCTTTACGCGGTCATTTAAATCATATTTCTTCCCTTTCGTTTCTTCCTTGGCTCTTTCCCTCACCATCATCCACTTATCACAATATATATATATATATATATATATATATATATATATATATATATACGTTGTGACATTATGGGTTCATACGAGCCCATAACGCCACCATCAACAACGCAGAAACACCTACGAACAGTGAAACGAATATACCTGGCGGAGCAATGGCCTGTATACGCGCCATCTATGAACAGCTGACCGAACGAGAGTGCTCGAACTAGCGAGTAATGTTTTCCGGGGAGGTCAAGGAAGGAGGAGAAAACCCCGCCCCTGAAAATTTCCCCAGGCGCGGTGACATAAATACTGCAGCACACCTTGGCGGAGGGTTCTTCTAATACGGCGACAGCAGCGAAAGGTGAACTGGTGACTACGCAGCTTAGGTGTAGAATAGGAGTTTTATTCTACCCGTTGATAGCCAGAAAGTGAATAGGGACGAGTTGATGCAGTTAAAAGCATTCTAGTAGCACCGTGAATAAGTTAGCATAGGAGTGAGAGTGTGTTAAAAGTTTAAGCTGGCAATAAGCTCAAAATTGCCCAAATTCGCGTAGAAGTACTAAATAGTATCCAGCATGATCGTACGGCACTTACCTACACATAAATATACACTTGGTCTTTGAATTTTATTGTCTTTTATTGAAATAATTCCTTAGGAGTCTTCTATCGATTTGAAAAAGTATTTTGCAATTTTTGCAAATTTTAGAAACATATGAACAATTGCAATTATGCAATTATAATAGTTTTTCTTATGAAAGAAATCTGAAGTAAACTGGACATTTGTTAAAGTTCATGGATTTTGTATGAACAAAAACATTGAAATTAAAATGTGTATAAGAAAGTAATTGGTCTGAAATTAGTGTTATTTTATCTCGCATCAACGTAATTTCTTCAAAAAGAATTGTGTTAACTGTGGTTATGTGTATGTGTTCATATATATTTGAATAAATTTACTTTCATGTTCATAAATATGTTTCATTCCATGTATTTTTATTTGAAAATATTTCCACATCGGAACTAGCGACGCCCGCCATTTTGTACGACGTAATTCTGTTAGGGCACTGCCCTCTGTGTTGAGATTGGCTGCAGGAGTTTGTGAGGCTCCGCCTGCGACGTTTCGTCATGACAAGGGCTGCCCAAGCCATGCACAAGCTGAACTTAGCCGCAGACAGCCGCGATCAATTTTTCTTTCCAAAACTGAACATACGGAGTTATATACATAGTATAGGAAAAGTTAAGTAATGCTGCGGAAAATGATTCTTTTCAAAACGTCCGTCTGTTTGTCCATCTGTCTGTCCGTCTGCCTGTCCGTCTGTGTCTGTCTGTCCGTCTGTCTGTCTGTCCGTCCGTCCGTCTACCTGTCTGTCCGTCTCTCTGTCTGTCTTTCTGTCTGGCTGTCCGTCTGTCTGTCCATCTGACTGTCCTTCTATTTGTCCGTCTAACTGTCCGTCCGTCTATCCGTCTGCCTGTGAACAGCACTAGCGACCTAAAGCCTCGAAGCGTAGAAATTTTGAAAAACATTATTTAAAATTTGGGAATTCTTTACATGAGGCCTCCGAGACATTTTCAAAATTTTCTTAGAAACTACTCCAAATATTTTCTTTAATTTTTTCCTTTCATTAAAATCTGTTTTAAATATGATGAAACATTCCAAAGTAAAATGGCCTCGTTTCAATGTGATACATATCGTGTCAACATTAGTTTGAAGTATATTCTGCCATAAATTTGAGTCCATTGCAGTTTAACGATATTGCCACGTAGAAAATAATCAAAAAAGTTCACCCTGTAGAAAGGTTGTGAATAGCAAAGGGTTTCGTACCGCCTGGGAAACGTCACCAGCGACAGTTGTCGATGGCGGTTGATTGCGAACTATTCACAAATGAAATAGATACTGGATCATGAGAATTTTCTTTAAAAAACAACGATGTTTCTGAACAAATATATCGATCTGAAGAAAACATCGAATATAAAACATAACAGTGATGTTTCTGCTCAAAAATATCCATATTTTAAAAACATCGATGTTTTTCTGCAATCCCTAACCCTGCTAGCTTCACCCCGCTCCCACCCCCACCCCTAGGCTCCTCCATTACAGCTTGTCCTTCGCTCCTCGCCTCCTCGCTCTCTATTTTATACGGCCCGATACTACCGTCCCCCAGCACACACTGCCACTCCCGCCACCTGATCCAGTCACAACACTCTCCCTACACGCTTCTCTCCACTCCATTTCCCATATTTTTAGCCACTCTCACCCTTTCAGCCACCTCTGCATTCGCACTCTTAAATGTCTACTTTCGACTGAGTTGCACACTTGCCGCGCCGCCGCTCTTACGTTCTCCCACATTACCACCATACTAAACCATTCATGGCGTCTACCTACATTACGATAGCTGTCTCTTCTATGCCCAGCTCGCAGATAAATTCCATCTCACCCCTCGTAACCGTTGCCTCATCACCTCCACCATCGCTGTCACCGTAGGTTCGGGGTTAATGCAAAAGCGATACCGCGAGCATTAGCGCATCCCCCGCCTGCTCGCCTTCCGTTATGCAGATGTTCGCCGGGCGGACCACATCGCCGCCGACTTCGCCTGTGAAAAGCGGCAAACGCAAGAGAAGGGCGAGGGCAAAAAAGGGTCGGACTTCCCGCGAATAGGAACATCTGGCACGGCAGGTGGAACCGCCCTACGGTGCAGTGTAGCTCGTTTTTCTCACTTGCTGGTCCAAAATACCCCATATTGTTTTCATCTTAAAGTAAGGTCTAAAAGCATCAAATGAAAAATGTAACTGCCGCAAAGCCATGTACTAAAATGCATCTAGGGTATTTTCATTTCTTTTTGAGTTGGTAATTGTGGTTGCCCATATTACCCGAATTATCTGATACAAATATATCTTAATAACGTGAATAATGACATGATTTTTTATTTACGTTTGCAACAAAAAAAATGACGACTTCCGGAGATTCCACCAACATTTAAAGAGTGCATCTATATTCTGATCGTTGGCCATTATTTTGACGGACTTGCGCTAGTATTTCCTTAATTTTACATTTATTTATTTTAGTAATTTCAGAGAGGCTTCGCACATTCTTTGTAAAATCCCAAAGACATACTTTGGATTGATTGATTGCTTCGCGTTTCCGGGTGCGTCAAATACTTAGGTCATTGGTACCGTAAGTGTAGTGCATGTTTTTCTCGGGAGGTGGCGATGATCTTTTCCCAGCTGGATGGTGAGATCTGGCGCCGACTTACCGTCAGCTACCGGGGTTTTGCGCTCAACCAGGTATCTCCCACCAGCGGGGCACCGCCCCAGCCGGGTCAAGCTATAAGCTCCCGACCGGTCTCCCGGCATGTGTGATAGTGTAGTGCATGTTAGTGTAAGTGTGTGTGTAAGAGGAGAGGATAGGACAAGGAAGAGGCAGGAAAGATCGCGCAGTCCGTGGCCCGATTTTTAGGGTACTGCTCCGGCATTCACCTGGTGTTGAATGGAGAAACCACGGAAAACTACCGATCAGAGCAGCTGGCCATTAAAATTCTCCTCCACACAGCGACTGAATTCGACCTAGCTGACAAGCTAGTGTTAAAAATCCTGCCACCGTCGGGACTCGAACCTCGGACCTCCCGGTCAGAGAGACTGCAGTGACATCAGTTGATGCATTGAGCCATCGCTCCAGGTACTTAGTTTAGTTCTGAGATGTTTGTATCCTTACGAACATTTATTTTTTTCTCAAGAAAACAACAAAACATTACAATTTCAGATGTTTTTTTACAACTTCATTTCTTTTATCGGTGACATGTTTTTGTTTTTGAAATATTGGAAAACGAGTAAGGGCAATAAGTAAAGTGGAATTTAAAAAAGGTTTATTATTATTATTCCCATATATCACGACAAAAGATGTTATGTGTCGGCTGACTATAAAATCTAATCCAGTTTGCAACCCGCTACTTAAGGAACAGATCTAGGGACTGTCGGTGCCTCTACAATACTTTGCGCAAAATGTGGGCTGTTCCAAATAAAGCGATTTCTTCAACTTGCCAGTCTTTTGAATTACCTGGGACTTTAGACATGTTCTTACATAAATTTTGCGAAACAAATCACAGACCTACGATAACTATCGGGACGATCAGTGCTTTTACGCCCGACATTTGTAGAACATTTGTAGAAATTTACCCGCTATTGGTAGAACGGAAATATTAATTTTAGAATATTAAAAAACACAAAAACCTAGTCCTAAATGGCAAATATCTTTTAAAAAGTATGTGCCGTTAGAAATATAGAAAATTGCGTTTTAGCGCTACTAAAAATGCGAAATTTGAAGCTCATTTTCACAGAAAAGTTTTGAGTTTTAAAAATATATTATTTGAAGTTATTTGAAGCACTTACACTCACAAATATAATAATATTTACAAATTGCTGGTAATGTGCATATTAAAGATGTGAGAGATCTATCAAAAAATTACATTTATGTAATTTTTGAAAAAACAAAAAATAACTCAAAATAAACTTTACGTCATATTAAAGAGTGTAATTAGCAATATCCGTTACAAAAGTTTGAGGAAAACATCTGCAGCCATATATGAGAAAATGGCGTTTGAGCGTTTCTGAAAATGCGGAATTTTGAGTTACTTTTCACAGAAGATTGTGTTTTCGAGAAACTTTACGTGACATTATATAAAGCACATGTACTCGTTAATATAATAATGTAAATATTAACGACGTGAGAGAGATGTCAAAAAAATTACATTTTTGCAATTTTTGAAAAAACAAAAGAATAGAGCGAAAAGTAGTTTTTGTCATCTGATAGGATACATTTAGCACTATCTCTACCAAAAGTTTAAAGAAAAAATGTGGTGCTGTTTTCGAGAAAATCTTTTTTTTTTGTATTTTTTTTAAATTGCACATATTACACGCAATATTGCACGAAAACTACTATAATTTTCAAAAAAAATGTACATGACCTTAAAGAAAGAACTCACTATGAAGAACAAATTGTATTTGAAAGAAAAATCTATATCTGCAATTTTGGAGTTCCAGAAAGACGCCGAAAAACAATTAAACTTTTGCAATTTTGGAAACTTCAGCGTTATCAGTGAGAATCGGACCTATGCCACCTTAATATGTGTATTTTACTCTATTCTTTCAAGAAATCTAAAGAAAAAATTTAGAGCCGTTTTTGATAAAATTTTGAAAATGTCTGGGTGGCTTCATGTAAAGTACCCCCAAATTTTACAGAATCTTTTTCAAAATCTCAATTCTTCAACTAGAATCAGATCGACTGGGGAATATCCATTTTGGAAGAAATCGTACGTATGGTTTAGGCGCTAGCAGTGTTCACAGACGGACGGACAGACGGATGGACGGACAACGGACGGACAGACAGACGGACGTTTTCCTTTCAATTAGTTTTTCGGTTTCGAGGACCGACAAAGAGGAGTTCTGGCTACAGCAGTGTTAGGGGATTTTTTTTCTTAATTTAGCAACTGGTTTTATCCACTTTTTACTTTCCCGTATACGTACGTATACACGGAGTGATATACGTAGTACAGGGAAAGTTACGTAATGCTGCACGAAAAAATTGCTAATTTTCGCCAGAAAAAAATTCGTTGCCGGTCCGTGATAAAGAAAAAGTACAGTTGTTAAATTAAGAGAAAAAGAATCCCCTAACACGTGGTGTAGAAAGAACCCATCCATTGTAGGTTTTTTTTCCCTTTCTTCTTCTTCTTCTTCTTCTTCTTCTTCGTCTTCTTCTTCAACTTTCCCCCCGGCAGTAGCCCTCGCGAGGCGGTCGTTTATTTCCTTTGAGGGTGTACATGCGCCGCAGCTCTTAGGCTTAAGCGGCAAAGAAGGGGCAGCTTATTAACTAACTTAATACTAACTTAATCTATGGATGAAGCCGGCACTTTGGCTGGCAATCTAAGATTTAAATTTCTGGTTAACGTACTTTTGTCTTTGCCTTATTGTTTGCTCTGTTTTCTTGCATTAATTTTTTATCATTCGCACACACATTCATACTAAGATTGATTTACAGTTCACACTCGCACTCACTTCCACACGACACAATGTACACTATTTACACTGCACTGTTCGCCACGGCGCCGGCTTTGCTCAAAGCGTCCGTAGCAGCTAGGCACCATGCGCCCTGGTGGCGGCTGGGGGAAGGGAGAAAAATGCGGCCGCGTTGCGGTGCGTATTACTCGGTTCTCGGCCACCCAAATCAGGCGTAAGGCCGAGACCTGCGCCCCCCCCAAGGTTTCGCAAGCATACGTCCACAAGCTACGTATGCAGGTGATGAAGAGGAGACGCTTCTGTGAGAGAAGCAGGTCCGAGGAGCTGAGGAGGGGACGTAGAAGGGAGGTCCTTGCAAGAATTTTGTGGCGAAGGTCCTTGGCGTGTTTGTGCCAGTAGAAGCCACGATCTAGAGTTACGCCAAGATACTTGGGTGCTTGGGGACCAGGGGAAATGCGCGCCCGCCAGCAGCACCGTTTCCTCGGGGTCTGCCCTCTGACGAGTGAAGTTGACAGCCACGCACTTCAGGGTTTAGAGCCAGGCGTTTCCGGCAAAGCCAGGTGGGAAGGGTGGCGAGCCATTCATTCAAATATCTCACTGCTTGCCTGCTGTTCGCCGACTTCCGTGAACATCAGGAGCCCGCAACGCTGGATTCCCGGTCTCCTTTCTGCTAGCAGCGGCACATCATTGACGTACAGCCCGAAGAGGGTGGGGGAAAGCACGCTTCCCTGTGGTTCTCTGTGGAATAGTTTCGATTTCGGAAGCATTAAGAGTTTTGTCTGGGCAGTAGACAGACACGAAAAGGAGTCGGCTGTTTCCCACCCAAATGTGTGCTCCAACCGCCTCGAATGATGTCAGCATTAGGGTCGAGAGGTTTGCCTGAGGGATGTCGTGGCGAATGTTCAATGCGACACCGCCTCCCAATCTGCCTTCGCGGTCGCTCCGGTATGTTGCGAATCCTTGAATTCGGAAGTCGCTCCAGGTGTTCAATCACGTCTCTTGAAACACCATGATGTCGAGTTCGAATTTCGTTCGTCGACGTTCGAATGAACTTACCTATTTGCTGGGCTTTGTGCAGTGCACTGCGCGCATTCCAGGTGCATGCACGCAGCGGTTGCATGCAGGTAGATTCTGGGCGTCTCCTAGTGGTTTGCGCCATTTTCAGGGAGGAGAGATGCTAGCTGTGCGAGCATTGCCAGAAACTGGCTTCTGGAGAATGCTGCAGGGGCGTCCACGGGTGGAGCGCTGGACCGCGACTCCACCGCACCGGTTGTGCCCCGCGTCCTATTTTGTCAAATCCGAAGTCAATAAATACAGGAGTACCGCAAGGCTCAGTACTTTTCCCTACATGTCTGATACGCCAACCTTCAGCAATACCAAAACAGCACTATATGCTGATGATACAGCTTTTTACTTTCTCGCCTCACGAATACTTCGTAAGAAGAGAAAGTTGTGTAATCGTGCGGCGGAAAACGGTGAATTTTCGTCAGAAAAACTCTTACAGCAGGGGTTTGGTGACAAAAAAGTGGATAAAACCTGTTGCTAAATTTAGAAAAAAAATCCTCTATCTCATGGTGTAGTCAAAATCCATGATTTGTTGCTTCTTCATACTGCAAAACCGATTGACGGCAAAACGTCCGTCTGTCCGTCTTCCGTCTGTCCGTCGGTGGTCAACGCTAGCGCCTAAACCGTTCGGCCGATTTTCTTCAAAATTGATATCCTCCGATCGTTTTTACTCGTTTTAAGGCCTCTAGAATTTGAAACAGATATTTTAGTATTTGGGGGTAGTTTACATGAAGCCCATTTTGAGATTTTCTAAGTTAAAAGAAAATGGCTCCCAATTTTTTGATTATATTTTGTTGTTGATTAGTGCGAAGAACGTTCAAGGGAATGACGTAGGTATCATTTTGGTTGATAGGCCCAATTTTTGGAAAATTGCAAACAACTGTTCAAAAACTGCAAAATTGAAGATTTTGAGAAAATTGAGATTTTCGCCTCAGAAAAAAAGTCGGTTGTACAAAATTAGCACTTCAAATATGGTCACGTACCATTTTTTGGAAAAACGAGTAGTTTTGCGTAAATTGCGATTCAAATTTACAAAAAAATTTTCTCAAAAACCGCTCCAAATTTTTTCTTTAAATTTCCTGCACGTGTGTAATAAGGGACGGTAAATGTATAAATAAACTAGTGGTGCTGTAGAATGGCACATACTTTCTCGCAGTAGTTATTTTCCAAATGCCGATCATCGGATAAATTATGTGCAGTAAGCCGTTCACCGCTGTCGTTCTTGGTCATGTTTTTTGAAAGACATGTTTTTCGCATGTTGACGATTACCGGCTTCCTAATGATAGAACTGATACAATTACGTTTTGACTAAAATATAAGTAGATGGTCCGCATGTGGGTCCCGTAGCGCGGTTAGTTAAGGCACCTTCGGGTTGAGCTCTTCAATAAGGAAGGTGCCGAGTTGGATCCCCCGAGGGGGATTTTAATTTGATGAATGTGATGTTGCAGAAAAAAACATTGAAGAGTATAGATACTTTATTGAAAATCATTTGAAGTACTTCTACTCACGAATAGAATCAATGCAGATAAATAGACAGGACTTGTCTGTGTTTTCCCTAAGTGCGTCTTTTAAACAATTTTTCAACTCTGTTATTCGATTTCTGAAGCGTATGACATGTCAAATCAACCGTTGTTTAGTATATATCTGTATGAACCAATTTAAGTAAAATTATGAGTATTTTAACGTTAAATTGTAATACAATATAACCAGAAGCCATGCGATGAACTTACACATCCCTAACGGTTCCAAAAATTCTTATTACTTTCTCGCCTTACGAATACTTCGTAAAGCGATTCACCGCTTTTCAGGAAAGGCAGCGGCCTTTCTTGGTCATGTTTGAAAGACATGTTTTTCGCATGTTGATAATTACCGGCTTCTAATGATAAAACCGACACAATTACGTTTGAGAAAAATATAAGTAATTGCGAAAAATGTACTGGAAATGTCTGTATATATTTGTTCAAATTTTTAACCTTTAACAATTTTTTACTTCTCTTCTTGGATTTGTAATGCGTATGTACCATCGTATCGATTGTTTCTTTATAATGCATTTACCATTTTATAGGTCGGTTCTATTCTTTCATGGCTCTGTTCGACATAGGCGGCGTTGGTGTGGCGTAGTGTTATAAGTGCTGGTTCGTTGACTTTGAGTCGGGTCTCGGTACGGAAAACGTTTGCTGGTATAATATGGAAGACCACTAGTTTTACTTCACATAGAGAAATAAATATAGCTATTGATAATATACAAAGCAGTTTGTATGAATTGCTAAACTGGATCTGAAAATGAGGTATTAAATTTAACACTGACAAATCGTTAACTAAACTTTTTACTTTACTTTGATATCAATTTCCTCCCCCTTTAAAACTCAATGGCTGGTGTTCTCTTAGACCCTTAAACTCAATGGTGGGATAATGTGTCTTGGCCAAAAACTAATATTCCAATAAAATATTTTGGTGTTCTCTTAGACCAAAAACTAACATGGTCATCACATACTTAGGCAATAGCAAATAAAACGTATACCAAAATTTCAAAATTATACCCGTTAATAAATTTCAAATCTTCTATGAAAATGAAATGTGGTACGCTAATTTATCCCTATATAGTATTTCAGTAAAGTCATTGTGTGCGTGCGTGTGGATATCTCCGTTCCGTCTCACGGTAAGACCACTTTCCGTGCATCAATCGAGACATACGAGGAGTTATTCAACGCATCTAGGTCTCCTGGTGGGGAACTGATAATTTTTTTTCAGATTCAGCTATAAAATTCTAAGAAATATTCAAAACTGTGTTTTTTCGTGCTTTGGCGCTGCAATCTTGGTGGGTATGCCGGGAACCAAATCAACGCCACCTAATTCGATGTAGTTGATTAGATGTATGTTGATTAAACTCCAGTACCAATACCGACAAAGAGAAAGAGAGAGAGACGACGACAAAGAAGACGCAGACGAAGAAGACGACGACCGAGGAGAAGACGAAGACGTAGAAGTCGAAGACGAAGAAGAAGAAGACCAAGAAGGAGACGAAGAAGATAAAGAAGAAGACGAAGACAAGGAAGAGAACGAATAAGAGGACGAGGAAGAAGAAGACAACGACGACGGAGAAGACGAAGCAGAAAACGAAGAAGTTGAAGACGAAGGAGAGGAAGAAGGCGTGGAAAAAGACAAAGACAAAGAGGAAGAAGAAGGAGGACGAAGAAGAAGACGAGGACGAAGAAGACGAAGGAGAAGAAGACGAAGACCAAGATGAAAAGAAAGAAGACGAAGACGAAAAAAGAAGACTAGGACTAAGAAGACGAAGGCGAGGATGAGGACGAAGAAGACGAGGACGAAGATGACGAGGACGAAGATGACGAGAACGAAGAAGACGACGAAGAACAAGACGAGGACAAAAAGAAGACGAAGAACAAGACGAGGACAAAAAGAAGACGAGGACGAAAAGAAGACGAGGACGAAAAAGATGAAGACGAGGACGAAGAAGAAGACGACGAAGAAGAAGGCAATGAAGAAGACGACGAAGAAGACGTGGGTGCACGTCTCCGAGAAGAGCATAGAAGAGCACATCTCCGAAAAGAGCATGTCGTCGGGTCGGTCGCTGCGTCTGGTCAGCGGGGATCGGAGTTATGCCTTCACAGATGCCTTCGAGAAGATAATTTTTATATGAGAAATCGAGATAAGCTACGTGACTCGGATGTGCAACAGATAAATGCGAGTTTCCGGACGTCATGTGGTTTTGAAATTGATTTTAAAAGTGTGGGCAGTACATAAAGCAGGGCTTCTGGCCCAGATTTTTAAAAACCCTTATTTTTTGTTATCAAAATATAACCATTTTTTCATTAAAATCGTATTAAAATACCCAAATTTTTAATATTTATCCTAAAATATTTTACACGGTTTTTGAGGCGTTGATTTTTTGTTGAGCCCATCCGCCTCTGAACCACATTTTACGTCAATAAATAATATCGTATTAAAATATTGTAATATGATTAAATTTGTTCAAAGAATTGGTCGGCCCGACCGGGATTCGAACCCGGGTCTTCTGGTTTACGCCCAGCTGCTCTGACCACTAAGCTACCGAGTCAACCAACCCTTTGAACAGTTTTCACGAGCGCACTATCGCTCCTTATATGTATATATAATTGTCACCATTCCCGTCACCTTGTTGGAAGCTATACGCTCGGAGAATATGTCCCGCAGTCATATAGAATCAACACCCATCGGATGTTGATATACTCCAAATTGTGACCATGTTACCAAGTAACAATGCGTTTTAATAATTAAATTTGTTCAAAGAATTGGTCGGCCCGACAGGGATTCGAACCCGGGCCTTCTGGTTTACGCCCAGCTGCTCTGACCACTAAGCTACCGAGTCAACCAACCCTTTGAACAGTTTTCACGAGCGCACTATCGCTCCTTATATGTATATATAATTGTTACCATTCCCGTTACCTTGTTGGAAGCTATACGCTCGGAGAATATGTTCCGCAGTCATATAGAATCAACACCCATCGGATGTTGATATACTCCAAATTGTGACCATGTTACCAAGTAACAATGCGTTTTAATAATTAAATTTGTTCAAAGAATTGGTCGGCCCGACCGGGATTCGAACCCGGGCCTTCTGGTTTACGCCCAGCTGCTCTGACCACTAAGCTACCGAGTCAACCAACCCTTTGAACAGTTTTCACGGTTCGAATCCCGGTCCCATTATTAAAACGCATTGTTACTTGGTAACATGGTCACAATTTGGAGTTTATCAACATCCGATGGGTGTTGATTCTATATGACTGCGGAACATATTCTCCGAGCGTATAGCTTCCAACAAGGTGACGGGAATGGTGACAATTATATATTGTAATATGGTAAACTTTTGTAAAATCACATTAATATTTAAAGGTCTGAATCAGATTTTTCAATCAACACTCAGTACATAAGAAAAAACAGGTTACGTAAGAGAAGAAAAACACAGGTGCATATTACGTAAGAGTTGCATATTGCATAATGCGCAAGTGATAAGGAATTATATATAAAGACGCTACATTTCATACATCTTCAGTATGTGAGTGCAATGTCTAGAGAATACATCAATATTATTGCAATGTACCTAATCATAATATGATAGGTCAAATGCAGTGTATAATATGATAGGTCAATTACAGAATACCTAATCTTAATACGTTAGGTCAATAATTCAATTACAGTGTACCGAATATTAATATGATAGGTCAAATACAGTGTATAATATGATAGGTCATAATTTAGTGAATTGAACTATTTTCATTGCTCGAAATATTCTAGCCATCCATTTCATAAAACTATGTATACTTTGATACCAACATCCTTTTTTCTTCATTTATATTAAACATTTTCTTGAATAATACAATGTTAAAAATCATGAGTTAAAATTTTTTTACCATACGTGATAACAGCCAATCGTGTTTCTAGGAATAGCAGTGTGAAATGAAGCACGTAATTTCATAGATGTTTTTTGGGCGGCGTGAACATTTTTTCTAATGTATGTATTTATCAAATAAATCGGATATCTAGTTAAATAAATAAGTGGTGATATTGTTATTTCTACATTTTTATTATTATTCGTAATTCTTTTAAATTCTGTAAATGAAAAATACGCCTTTTTATAAATATATGGTGGGTTTATACTCCACAATTCTGATGGAAATTGTTCATTTCGACCATTTTTTAATGAAATGTAGATAACAATGATAGGTCAAATACAGTGTATAAAATGATAGGTCAATTACAGTGTAATCTTTGGATCACTGGAATCTTTTTCTTGATTATCAAGTCTATTTGTTTGGAACACTATGAAAACAAAATACGGCATATCATACTGTAACGAATGGTAATGATTGGTAATATGGATTTCAAAATTATTTTTTTCAGTAATTGCAGATAATTCAAATATTTGTAAATCTTAGAATGAAATTGTAGATATAGGATTTTTTATCAGATTTGTCTTAAATTCTGTAGCATAAGAATATTCATAATATACAATAGATACATTAATATCGAAGTTTTGAATGATTATTTTTCCTTCTCCTGGTAATGTTGCAGTATCTATAGTACCATCTGCTTTTTTTGACGCCCATCGATACAATACATCATTCATCCTAGATGTCCTTGTAAATGTTATCGTAAAATCTTTTAGTTGAAGTTTTGGATTAGCACTAATACCAGCAATATCTAATGGAATGAGTTCACTTGTTGGAAATGTACTTTTTTGTAAAATAGTTGACGTAATACCTGGATAATCTAATCTAAATATATTTTGTCATCTTTTTTTAACATTAATAGATGAAAATAAATAAGGTACAAAATTATCGATAAGTTTAACATTTTATTTACCTCCGGATGCAGAATAATAAGTTCCATTTTTATATAAAAATGGATCTGATTATTCTGATAATTTGATAATTGATGTATAATTCTGCTCTTTCGAAATGCATGCATCCATCACCTTCATTCATATAAATATCTGTCATTTTATTTAATACCCCAATATTATTCTTATTACGATATGTAGCAGGACATGAACTTTCAATTTTATCCATTTATCAGGGAATAAAAAATTATTTTTTAAATTCTAAAATAATAGAAACGATACCGCCATTAAAATGTATTTTATTATTATGCTCATCTGTAATGCGTAGATCAATACGTTTTATTTTATAGCAGACAGGTACAAATAATGGATAATAATAATAATAATAATAATAATAATAATAACAACAACAACAACTCCACCTAGGGAGTACACGACCTTGGAGTTGGTGGTGGAGCTTGAGTACCCCCATGAGCCTGAGAGCTATGTCAGTGGTAGCCTAGCTACTGGTAGGGTCTCCCTTGCTGAATAGGTTGAAGGTGAGGGGTCAGACGAAGAAGTACTCCATTTTGAGGAGAGTGGGAAGTAAGTAAAGAGGGAAGGGTCATGAACCTTTGGAATTCCTGTTGTCGGCCCATAGAGGGTACAGGAGAGAAACTGGGTTGGCACACCAGGCCACTGATTAGAGTGGAGGCCCGAACCTTGCATTAGCCAGCGAAGGAGGCTGCCTTCAGCAGTCAGTGAAAATCCCGTAGGGTTTAGTAATGCCGACTGGCGATCGGAGGAACCCCTTGCTGGGCCCTGCGGGATGCCCCGAGGCCACTGTGGGTCGCAGTAACGGATGGCAGGAAACAACCCGAGGGTTAAGTGTGATCTGTCAACTCGAACTTGCGTCCTGCGAATCTTCACTTGAAACCAATGAGCAAAATGAATAGAACAAGCAATGTAATGAACCTTAACGTGCCTTGTACTACCAATGTCTCATACCTGCTCAGGAACCGAGCTAATGTCACCTTGTCGACATCAGGCCATCCCACGGATGTTAGTCCCAGGGACCCAGAGCCGGCAGTAGCTCGAAGCCATCGTCAGAGATGGACCCGGGATGAATTAATGGAGGTGATGTGGTGCTTTTACTATGCAAAAGCGAAAAATGGGGGCTCAGAAATAGAAGTTTTTAAGATATGGAGAGAGCGGAACCCAGATATGAAACTTACCCTAGACTCAAAGAAGCTTGCCAGTCAACGACGATACATACTCAGCAGTGGAAAATTCACAGCAGAACAACTTGCAGACATCCAGAGAAACGCAGAGTATGTTCATCAATCAAACCATCCACATGACGAACATTTAGAACCATCTAATATCCCTCAAAACGATGATCCACTTCAAGGTTCATCTCTTCCAAATGAAACATCCGTCAGTGGTGAAAATTCATCTGGCCATGAGTCACACGATAAGGACATGATGCGGGACCTCCTCCGACGCGAGATAGAACGAGTTCGTCTGCTTCCATTCGAATCTCGTGCACCGTTGAGGAGAATTTACGAAAATGCTAAAGCTAAGAGAGTGATACAAACAGCGAATTCTGTCTTAAATGAGGTTGTACAGACCTCAAGTAGAGATCTAGATATTACTGAAATCAATCACATCGTGTATGCAACTGGATATCTAGTATCTCAGATAATCTTGAGACCAGCCAAGAACACCGATGGCCGACAGCCAGACAGAGTAAAAAGTTCCGTACCTCCGTGGATGAAAAGAATTATGAAACGGATAGCCGACACACGGCGTGAAATATCACTCCTAGCCGAGGCATCTTCTAAGTCAAACCACACGTACAAAGTTCAACAAAAAATACTCCAGGTGGAACAAAAATACCTAATTGACAATGACACAACAAGGCTAATGGTAGCTGAAAAGCTAAAAGAGAAAATCCAAGCATGGGCTCAACGAATAAGACGGTACAAACGTAGAATTGATTTCCGTGTACAGAACCAGTTGTTTGAAACAGACGCGAAGAGATTCTATCGCAGTCTGACTGAAAAACCGAATGGCAATGCTGCCCCTCCTTCAAAAGATGACGTCGAAACATTTTGGTCAGGAATCTGAGAGGAAACCAGATTCTACAACAAAGACGCATCGTGGCTCCAATCTAAAGTTGATGCTGCCAATGAACTCGTGGAAACAGTGGAACATGTTCAAGGATTCTCGAAAGAGGACCTATGCCAAACAATTAAGAACATGGGAAACTGGAAATCCCCTGGGGTTGATAAGATCCACATTTATTGGATTAAGAAATTAACAGCACTACATTCTCATCCAGCAAAGGCTGTTAATAAAATTTTAGAAAACCCTAACGAACTTCCCGAATGGCTCACTCGCGGCATTACATATTTGCTACCCAAAGGAGGAGACAGCTCTTTGGCGAAGAACTACAGGCCAATTACTTGCTTGCCAGTAATGTACAAACTTATAACTGCAGCCATTGCTGACAAAATGTATAGGCACCTAGAGAAGAACCATCTGTTGCCAGTTGAACAGAAAGGATGTCGTAAAGGTTCCTATGGCTGTAAGAAAATCTTGCTTCTCAATAAAATAATTTTGAATGATGTAAAGAAACGAAAACGTAATTTAAGCATGGCTTGGATTGACTACCAGAAGGCCTTTGACAGTGTACCACACGACTGGATTTTGAAGACCCTGGAGATCTATCGATTTCATCCTAGACTTGTTGAGTTTTTCAAGGCTAGTATGAAGTCGTGGAGCACCAGGTTACTAATCCACAGCGGAAAGGGAGTAGTAGAAACAAGAAGTATTCAGATTAACAGGGGAATTTTTCAAGGAGATTCACTATCCCCTCTGCTGTTTTGCATTAGTTTGATTCCTCTATCAAGACAGCTGTCGCACACTGACTTTGGTTACAAGCTCCATGGTGATGAAATGCCTGTATCACATTTATTTTACATGGATGATCTTAAAGTGTTTGCTAAGAATGAAGCGATTCTCTCCCAAATGCTGTCTGTCATCAATGATTTTAATAATGACATCTGCATTAAGTTTGGTCTTGACAAGTGTGCGAAAGCCAACTTAAAAAGAGGCAAAATGACCACGTCCGAGAACATTGAAGTTGATAAACACACTGTGATTCAAGATCTTGAGCCAGGTAAAACTTACAAATATCTGGGCATTGAAGAATGTGAGACCATCTCGAACGACACAATGAAAGAGAGAATTCGCAGGGAGTATTATAGGCGAGTGAGACTTGTCTTGCAGTCCGCTCTGAACTCAAGGAATAAAATATCAGCAATAGGTAGTTCGGCGGTGCCTGTAGCCGAATACAGTTTCGGACTAGTAGACTGGACTGAACAGGAAATTCGCATCATGGATCGAAAAACCAGAAACTTGCTTACAATGCATCATGTTGCGCACTCCCGAGCTGATGTACATAGACTTTATGTGTCACGTAAGGAAGGAGGAAGAGGCCTCAGACAAATTGAGGCCTTCTGGCACAACGCAATAGTCGGGTTTGGGGAAGTATGTAGTCAGCCATCAAGGTGACCCACTAATGAGGCGGGTCATGAAATCTGACCGTAGAATGGGAAACAGAGGCATTGTAAGTGTAGCAAGAAGCATTGCGAACAAGACTATGCAAGACAACCAGAATGACAGAGACACTGAACTTCTGATGCTACTTATCATGAAATTTGAGACACAGAAAATGTTAAAGAAATCGTGGAGACACAAACCACTCCACGGACAATATCTAAAAAGAATGGACAAGGTGCAGATCAATAAAGATCAATCATTTATGTGGCTTAAAAGGGGAAGAATGAAGCCAGAATTGGAAGCACTTGTAATAGCTGCCCAAGATCAAGCCTTGAGAACACGACATTATGATAAAGCGGTTCTCAAAATTTCCCAAGATGATAAATGCCGCATTTGTCAGAAACACGTAGAAACCATCGATCATATTGTCTCAGCTTGTCCAATCCTAGCAAAGGCCGAATACTTGAAAAGACACGACAGGGTGTGTAGCTACCTCCACTGGCAGATCTGTACCGCCCTCGAAGTTCCGAACACATGCCTCAAGTGGTACGAACACTCACCGAAACCGGTGACATCTGTTGGATTGTGTACGGTATTGTATGACCTACAAATTCAAACTGATCGCACGATAGCAGCAAACAAACCGGATATAGTCATCCGGGATTTGGAGAACAAATCGTATTTACTTGTGGATGTTGCTGTACCTTGCGATCAAAACGTCGTTACCAAGGAGGCAGAGAAACATCTTAAATACAAGAGTTTGGAAATCGAGATCAGCCGAATGTGGGGCTTAAAAGCACAGGTCGTACCGATTGTTATCGGAGCTCTTGGATTTGTTCCGCAAAATTTGTGTAAGAACTTGTCTAAACTCCCAGGTAATTCAACAGACTGGGAAGTGCAAGAAATCGCGTTATTTGGAACAGCCCACATTTTGCGCAAAGTATTGTAGTGGCACTGACAGTCCCTAGATCTGCTCCTTAGGTAGCTGGTTGCAGCCTGGAGTAGATTTTATATTCAGCCGACACATAACATCTTAAGTCGTGATTTAGAGGAATAATAATAATAATAATAATAATAATAATAATAATAATAATAATAATAATGGCACAAATAATGGTCCGTAAATAATAGTCATTTGATAATTAAGTTGAGGTTTAAACGAAGTTAGAATATTTATTTCTCTATGCAGTTCATTTTCTTTTAGAATCATACCTTCAGCACAATTAAAATGTACATGAAATGTTTCAAATGGAATGAATTTAGGAAAATTATTACCAATAGTAGGTTCGTTTTTTTAACAATTTGCTATTGAAATCCTAATAATGATTTAATAGAATCGAGAGCATCAAAATTTAATTTAAATGCACTTTCAATTTCAATTCTATGAGAATACGATGTGGCTAAATAGTAATATTTGTTGAATTAAATGGTGCTTGTAATTGTATATATTTTTCTAAATTTTCTATGTTATATTGTCCTACTGGAATAATGAGAATATGTTTCTTTTTTATGCTCATAGTATAAATTATTATTTGAAGTTACATTAGGTGTCAGAAATGTAGAATAGAATCCACCACATGCAAATGTAGAATAATCATATATTGCTGTAATAAGTTTTTTATGTAATACTGAAGATGTTCCACTTAGCTTTAGAATTTCACTATTTAAATTCTAATAAAATATACGATTACAAAGTAAATGTATAACATTGAAGCATGGAAAATTATTACCATCTATACGACGTGCTTTATAGGCAGAGTTGGGCAGTATGGAAAATACTTGTATTTAAAATACGTATTTTCGATACTTTTGTAATTTGTATTTTGTATCGAAAATACATATTGAAACATGTATTTTGTATTTGTATCGAAAATACTTTCTGATAGTATTTTGTATTTTCAAAATACAAAAATACTTTTTATTAATCTGTCAGAAACATTGATCGGGTCAGTAAATGGAGACGGTCCTGTCACGGGGACGGGTGCAACCGGACCTCCGGTTCGTCCGATAACGTTTTTTGCTCTCCGTCGGTTCAACCGGAGATAACCGGAGGAACGCTGTAATCACGGTGTAAGATATATTCTTACACCGTGGCTATAATCGCGAGCTCCGATTCAATTTCTCGGAGAACAGGCTCCGTATGCCAGAACGAGTGCTGCACATTTGTGTGCCCTGTGCCCAGTGGTTGTCCGCAGTGATTAAAAACTTGTGCTTGCGGTGTTTTTAAGAGCTGATATTTTGTTATGGTATATTTAGGTAAATATTTATTTTTTCCCTGGCGACCTTGTCCTAAATGAAGCTTTATATATACATTTTAGGTTTATTTGAACTAAAACCCGTCGATTTTACAGCGCCTAATAGAGCCTATTTCAACATTAAAGCCTATCTGTGCCTATTTTACGTTTAAAAACCTAAAATGAGACTAATTTACCTAATTTCGTCAATGGCTTCTTTTCCCTTTTTTCTTCTGTGTTGGCACAACAGACAAGGATGATATTAATTTTAAGTCACTTTTAACAACCCAAATTGCATTCGTCCTCTTGTACCTTTTTATCCACTTGCCTCATTTTGTCGCCTGTAAGAGAGCGAGAAATGAATATACCGGACAAGGATCTTGCGATAAATGTCTCCACGCCACTACTTCCTGACTTTGTGGAGAAGCTGTCTCCATTTCCAAGATAAAGCGATTTAATTTCCCTGAAAGCAAAGTGATCTTAACCGATAAGAAACATTCATTTGCTCTTGAAATCTTGGAGACTGTATTAGTAATTTATTGTGAGGCAAAATACGGTAGTAATAATTCTAACTATAAACAAACTTCTTCATAAATAGTATTATCGCAAAATATTAAATACTGATAGACGTAATATTGATTTATGTTCTTATTTTTGCGAAATACAATAAAAGGTCTAAAAGTGAGTTTTCTTGTAAGTTTCGAGTTTTATTAGTGCCTATTCTACCATTTAAAAAGCCTAGCGGATGCTGAAAGAACCTATTTTAGGCACCTAAAATGCATATTTTAAAACCTAACTAGTGGTGCTACAGAATGGCACAGACTTTCCTGTATTAGTTTTCTATTTCCTTCGGCCTTGGCTAGCCTTTTGGAATTGCCACATACTCGTGCCAGCTGCCATCTGTCACCGCCCAAAGTACTTTTTTTTTACATTTTCATAATTTTTCGGTTTCCTAATGCTAGAACGGAAATATTAATATTAAAACGTTAAAGAACAGTAAAACCTCGTCATAAATGGCAATTTCATTTCAAAAATTTGTAGCCGGTAAAAAAAGACGTTTAAGTGCTACTAAAAATGAGAAATTTGAACACAGAAAATTTTCACAATCTTTTTCACAGAAAATTTTTGAGTTTCTGAAAAACTTCATTTAAAGTAATTTGAAGCACATTAACTCACAAATAAAATAGTGTTTACGAATTGCTGGTAACGTGCATATTAAAGGTGTGAAAGATCTTTCAAAAAAATTACATTTGTGTAATTTTTTAGAAAAAAAATACCCCAAAATGAACTTCACGTCATATTAAAGGGTGCAATTTGCACTATCCGTTCGAAAAATTTGAAGAAAATAATTTTTTGAGAAAGTGGCGTTTGAGCGTTTATGAAAATGCCTAAGTTTGAGCTAGTTTTCACAGAAAACTGTTGACTTCTGGAGAAACTTTACTTGACATTGTTTAAAGCACATGAACTCGTAAATATAATAATATGAACAAATCCCCACAAATATAAATATTAACGAGAGACGAGTAAAAAAAATTACATTTTCGCAATTTTTGAAAAAAGAAAAGAATTGAGCAATATGGCGTTTATGTCACCTCGTAGAGCACCTTTATCAATATCCATACGAAAAGTTTAAAGAAAAAATTTGGCGTCGTTTTTGAGAAAATCTGGTTTTTGTAATTTTTTTAAAATTGCAAAATTGCAAATATTTCGCGCAATATTGCGCGAAAACTACTACAATTTTCAAAAAAATACATGATCTTAATGAAAAAACTCGCTTTGGAGAACAAATTTTATTTGGAGGAAAAATCTCTATCTTCAATTTTGTAGTTGTAGGAAGACGTCGAACAAAATTCAAACTTTTGCATTTTTGAAAATTCGAGAGTTAACCGTGAAAATGAGATCTATGCCACCTTTATAAGTGTATTTTACTCTATCCTTACAAGAAATTTAAAGAAAAAATTTGGAGCCGTTTCTGAGAAAAATTTGAAAATGTCTGGGAGGCTTCATGTAAAGTACCCCCAAATTTTGAAGAAACTTTTCCAAAATCGCGGCGCCTCGAGTGGAAGCAGATTGACCGGGGTATATCCATTTTAGAAGAAATCGCACGTATGGTTAAGCGCTAGTGTTGTTCAAGGACCTACGGACGGACCGACGGACGTTTTGAAGAGACACACTTTTTCGGTATCAAGGGACCCCAAAACGTGTATTTCCGTTGAAATCTTGAAATCGATTTCCCGCTGAATTACATAACTTCCCCAATACTAAGTATATTACTCCGTATATACGTACGTATACGGGAAAGTAAATATCCGCAGTATTCATCAGATATATTTTATATATCATCATATAGTTCATATTTTAAGTCTGAAAGGCATCTCGGTTAATTGTCTATAACCTGCAATATTTGTCCCAAACTATCACCTCCCAAGAACTCATTGTGAGATCTTTAAACTCCAAGTATCCCTTCGGCTCTTAGCGTGGACAAGATGCCTTTCAGACTTGAAATAAATTACGTAACGCAAATTACGAGTATTTTCATGTCCGGATACCTGAAATGGGTTGAAAATTTCATTTGCAACATTTCTGTAAAGAATGTTATATATTTTTAATAATAAAATTTTAAATAATAATTTTATTGAACGTGAATTGTTTAAAAGAGAAAAAATAGAAGTTATTATATGTAAAACACCGTTGATTGTATTTTGTATTTTCAAAAGTATTTTAAAATACTATTTTGTATTTTGTATCTAAAATACTTCTATAAAAGTATTTTGTATTTAGTATCTAAAATACTTTCGGCGAAGTATTTTGTATTTTGTATCTGAAATACAGTTTTCAAGTATTTTGCCCAACCCTGTCTATAGGCTCTATTGAATGTGGTTAAACATCTTTATTGATACATAATTATATTATGAGTTCTGGATTGTTAATATTGGAATAAAATTAATGTATATAATGAGGACAGAGATTCTTTTCCGGGAATGGGCTCTGGGTTCCATTTTCCTCACCAATGGAAACACGTAGGAAATCTGACTAAACATGAATCTTTATTCAACGGTAGATTAAAAAAATTAGTTGTCTTTACTTTCCCGTATACGTACGTATACACGGAGTGATATACGTAGTATAGGGAAAGTTATGTAATGCTGCGCGAAAAAATGGCCAATTTTCGGCGGAAAAAATTAATTGTCGGGCCGTGAAAACGAATAAGTGGATAAAACCAGTTGCTAAATTAAGAAAAAAAAATCCTCTATCTCGTGGTGTGGTCAAAATCCATGATTTGTTGCTTCTTTATACTTAAAAATCGATTGACGGCATTCCGCCCGTCTGTCCGTCTGTGGTCAACGCTAGCGCCTAAACCGTTCGGTCGATTTTCTTCAAAATTGATATTCCCCAGTCGATCTGATTCTAGTCGAAGCTTTGTGATTTTGAAAAAGATTCTTTAAAATTTGGGGGTACTTTATATGAAGCTCCCCGGCGATTTTCAACATTTTCTCAAAAACCGCTCCAAATTTTTTCTTTAAATTTCTTGTATCAATAGAGGAAAATACACTTTTTAACATGGCAAAGGTCCGATTTTCACGTACAGCTCTGAATTTTCGAAAATTGCGAAAGTTTGAATTTTTTTCGGCGTTTTTCTCCAACTACAAAATTGAAGATAGAGATTTTTTCTTCAAATAAAATTTGTTCTGCATATTGAGTTCTTTAATAAAGGTCATGTAAATGTTTTTCACAATTTTGGTAGTTTTCGTGCAATATTGCGTGCAATATGTGCAATTTTAAAAAATTACAAAAACAAAATTTTCTCAAAAACGGATCCAAATTTTTTCTTTAAACTTTTGGTAGGGATAGTGGTAAATGTACTCTATCAATGACATAAAAGCCATATTGGTCTATCGGTTGGTTTTTTCAAAAATTACAAAAATGTAAATTTTTTACTTGTCTCTCACGTCGTTAATATTTACATTATCGGCGATTTTTTTACATTATTATATTTACGAGTATATATGCTTTAAATAATGTCAAGTAAAGTTTCTCGAAAACACTACCGTTTTCTGTGAACAGTAGCTCAAATTTCGGCATTTTCAGAAATGCTCAAACGTCATTTTCTCGTATATGGCTGCAATTTTTTTCTTGAAACTTTTGTAACGGATAGTGCTAATTACACTCATTAGTATAGCGTGAAGTTTATTTTGAGTTTTTTTTGTTTTTTTCAAAAATTATATAAATGTAAATTTTTTGAAAGATCTCTCACATCTTTAATATGCACATTATCCGCAATTTGTAAAGATGATTATATTTGTGAGTGTAAGTGCTTCAAATAACTTCAAATAAAGTATTTTGAAAACTCAAAACTTTTCTGTGAAAATGAGCTTCAAATTTCGCATTTTTAGTAGTGCTAAAACGCCATTTTCTCTTAAACGGCACATAATTTTTAAAAGAAAATTGCCATTTACGGCTAGGTTTTTGTGTTCTTTAATATTCTAAAATTAATGTTTCTGTTCTACCAATAGGAAACCGAAAAATTAAGAAAACGACAAAAAATGTACTTTTGGTGATGATAGATGGTAGCTGGCAAGAAAGAGTATGTGGCAATTCCGAATAGCTAGCGAAGACCCATGAAAATAGAAAACTAATACGGGAAAGTCTGTGCCATTCTGTAGCACCACTAGTTATTTCTTACAATACATCTGTTCGATCGTCACACTATCCTTAACAACCTCTTAGTGATTGACTTCGTATTGTCATAGAATTCCGCTCATTGCCCACAATTTTAATGACAATGGGGCCTCCACTACTGATCACTGCTTCCTATTCCTTCCCCACCCCCCTTCTCAATATTCTTACGTCCGTTCTTACCCACACCGTCTCTCCCGGCGAGGGCCTCGTCACGCCGTGTCTGCGGTCAGCCGATGAAGCGATGCCTCGCGAAACGCCGGCGGCGCTCGGGACTCATCGAGTCGCTGGCCGCCGGGGCAGGGGGGACGCTCGCCGCCCGCAGTTACTCCCGGCTTAACACTTTCTGCCGCGATTTCGCCGCCCACCACCGTTATATCGGGCTCGCCACGCGTCACCCGCCAACGTTCCTCAGTTGTCTGTCCGTGATAAACCTCTTCTCCTACACCTCGCAGTCGGATGCTCAATGCCGCACAGTTTGGGTTCACACTATATTCACCTTGCGTCCATTCCCATGCTTTGCCGTATTCACGCGGATTCCAACCCATTTAACATAGTTCACTGATGACATTTCTATCACTCCGATTACAGTTCCTCATTCCTCCATGATCACTAATACACGGTTACCAAACATCACCAGTCAGATGCCGCACGGAACTCCAGGTGCCTCCGCCGCTACACATTTACCCAAGTGATTGTTTTCATTCACTGATATTATCTTTCCTGTACTTCACTAATACAACTTTTTACACTCACTGCATACCTTCTTCCTCCACATTGTCCCTCCTCGATGAGTCTGGATTTCAACACTGTCCATACTTTTGTTTCCGCACCGTTTGTAAGCGTCCTTTCCTCCGTCTCCTTCGTCCGATCTCGCACGGTCCTCTCCTGTCTTCAAATCTCGTTCGGCACGTTCTTTGCTCGTGCCCAGTGTTTTCGTACGCCGGCGTGATGTGTGGTTCTCGCCGCGTAATAGTTTTTCTCTCTCACTCCAGCTGCAGATTTTATGGTTTAATCTGAGCATCAACTTGTGTCGCAATTTACCAGACGACCTCCTTCACGGTGCCGTAACTGAAGAAAAGCTTTCTTGAATATTCAACAAATTCGCGGACGACTAACTAGACGCCTTTCTGACGCCGAACACTCCTAACTAATGATGTTCTTACGAATAATATGTTGCAATCGGCGACCGTCGCTTCGGCGATGGAATGAACCAGCAGAGACGCTTCCACGGACGTAAAACCCAAAGAGTGCTGCTGCTGCGGCGGGCGTAAACGAAAGAGCGAAGCTGCCTTTTCCACAGACAAAAACTCAAGAGAACGCTTCCGCTTGCGGATTCGCGTTTTATACTTTCTTGCCTGTAGGGGTAACGCGGCGCCTCCTCCTCCCCTCTCCAGCTAATGCGCGTCATTTTCTCGCGACATTCGGCGGACACCGCGGGCGACAATTTCCTCGTCCGCGGGCGCGCCCTTTTTAAACTGCGCCGCGCTCTCTTCCCCGTTCTTTTGTGGTGTTTTATGGTTCGTGGGCACCTGTGACGAACCTCTTAACTCACGTTCGTCACAATATATATATATATATATATATATATATATATATATATATATACACACACAAGGTGTCCAGAAGCCCTCGTTACAAAAAAATACCACAAATTCTGTGTTGCCAGACATGAAGAATGGCAGGTCCAGTTTTTCCGAAAAAAATTTTGTCTTTGAGAAAATTGAGTTTGAAAATCACTTCTGGGGCGCGAAATTCAAACCGGCCGCAACGACACAGGCAGCGGCGTCTCCTTCTGCGCGGAGCATTTCCTCGTTTCTCCGCGTAAACGGTGAAACAGTCGAGTAATATTCTGGAAAGCATCGCGTTGCTTACACCAGAATACTTAATAGTATCAAGTATTTGCAGGTTCTATTCAACAAAAATATTTTAAATGTACGTACAGAATATCGAGTTTAGTTCAAAATGATAGCCACGGTACACGGCGGCGTAAACATAAATGATGAACACGATCCAACATTTATGAAAAAGATTGAATCTCCTGGAATGCTCGAATTGTTATTTTTAGCACACAAAGAAGCATTTAGGAGATAAATTATTCGTTAATGAAAATACTGGGTTTATTGATTATCTTTGGAATTTGAATTCATTCTCCCGGCTGTCATTTTCTGAATTATCAAACTAACAATAGCCAGCTTTTAACGTCTTAATAAACGACTGCACGGTTTATCTAAGATGTAGCCCTAATTGATGGATATCAATATTTCCCCCTCAAAAATATTGCATCTTTCCTAAATAAAAGTATCTGTTTGTGCCGTAGAAAAGCCATGAACTTCCTCAATACCACCCGTCGAATATTATTTTAGCTTAACTAATATGTGGTATGTGGTACAGTAAGAGCACTTCCTGCTGCCGCAGCGAAAGCGTTCCGAAATAACTGCTATTGCAAAATATGCTTAACTGTTCTACGTGGAACTTCGAAGTTACGGCAAGCGGCCTCGACTACCCATTTCTCGAAGTTGAATGACAATTCTACCCGCCTCTTTGCTTTTCCAGATGCAAGATGAGAGCATGTCTTTCTCCCAAATCTTGGAGTTACTTCGTGAAACCATTTCATAAGGCAGTTGACAGCTACTCGGGAAAAATATTCTTTGAGTTGTTTTGTTTCTTTGAGCTTGGATTGTAGTTAGCAGACACGTACGCAAATGAGCAACCATTTCTTCAATTTAATTCTTCGAGGTAACTACGTAGTACAGAATGTAAGGGAGTAGAAACTGTTCACTACTACACTACTTGAGTGTTGTAATTTTCAATATTTTGCTTTGATATTTTCATAATGTACAACGAAAATCGGCAAAGAGGGAAAAAATGCAGTATAATCAATTTTTAACCCCAAACCTTCTTTTGAATTATTTAACTTTTTAAATTTATTTTAATGCGGAAACATTATCCTTACTACTTAAATATTTTAGAACATGCATATTTTGCTACTTTAAATTAGTTAGAAATACTTTACATGCAAGTCCTAAATCTTTCAGTTATATCTCTACATGTTCAATATTTTCATTTGTTTAAAAAATTAATCAATTTATAACTATTCCATTTAATAATTGCATACACTCGAGCTGCCGCACTTATTGTTGCATAGCACATTAGTATACGCTGCCGGCGGCGGGACGCTGGGTGTGGTGCGGTGGGGAGGGAAGGGGAAAGATGACTCCGTACAGGTGCTTATTCAGCCATGATCACTATGCGGGTCGGGTTTCGAACTGCGCAATCTGTTGTTTTGAGGCCAAACTGACATGCGGCTGAAGGGCGAATCACTTGGCGATGGTGGAAGGTTCGCCATACGATATAAACCACGATGTGACGCGGCCTAGCAAGTGACAAATGCAAGGACACAGACCATAATACGAGCTGCGAATGGCAGCGGTCCGGTAACCTCAGTGAACCACGGTCGAACTTTTGCCTACTAGAATGTTTGAGTTCTTTTGAAGTATTTGTACATCACGCAATGCAACATCACAGTTTTTCTCAGTCTTTTACCCTTTTACACCAGTAATATAGTAATTTTGAATTTTGTATTCATTGTTGCATAGCACATACGGCGACGCTATTTTATTTCTGTTGATATTGGCCTCTGGGTTTGGTTAATGGCCTACGTGCCCCTACAAACATTCTTCAATGCACTGTTCGGTCTACATCTCCACAAAATGACTGTAAGAAGTATCAATTCAAATTTCGCGCCCAGAGATAATAAACCCAGTATTTTCATGTACGAATATTTCATTTCCAAAACGCTTTTAGTATATCACGATATTTAGAATGATCTTCAGCGGACTATCATTTACGTGGCAATCTTCAGCCCGCAGCACTAGTTCATATTAATATGTGCTAAAAAAAAGAATTCGAGCATTCCAGGAGATTCAATCTTTTTCATAAATGTTAGATCGTGTTCATCATTTACGTTTACGCCGCCGTGTACCGTGGCTATCATTTTGAACAAAACTCGATATTCTGTACGTACAATTAAAATATTTATTGAATAGAACCTGCAAATACTTGATACTATTAAGTATTCTGGTGTAAGCAACGCGATGCTTTTCAGAATATTACTCGACTGTTTCACCGTTTACGCGGAGAAACGAGGAAATGCTCCGCGCAGAAGGTGACGCCGCTGTCTGCAGTGTCGTTGCGGCCGGTTTGAATTTCGCGCCCCGGAAGTGATTTTCAAACTCAATTTCCTCAAAGACAAAATTTTTTTCGGAAAAACTGGACCTGCCATTCTTCATGTCTGGCAACACAGAATTTGTGATATTTTTTTGTAACGGGAGCTTCTGGACACCCTGTATATATGTGGTTTAATAACTCCTAAACGAAGCGTTCTAGAGATTAAAATTTTGTACTTTTGGGGCCAAAGGCCTCACATAAGCATTCTTCGCACTATATAGAATGAGAGCTTCTGGGACATTTTATTACATTTTGTTAGTCCGGCGCTTCTCGATACAACCCCACCTATTCGGAGACGTGCAGAATCTGCAACTGTAAGTAAAATTAAACTAATATCTTGATATTCTAGGCGACTGAATATCATGGTGTTTGAATTGCACGGGTGTTCCTCTCAATTCGGTGATAAAGTTAAATAATATTCTAAAGAGTAGAGTAGTACGAGTACTTGCCCGATACTGTATTCTAGCATGGCCAACTTTACGTAGCTTTCTCAAGAGTAGAAACTATCAGAAAAAGTCTACGTGGCTATCAAGGAAAGCGAAAATAGGTCAAGGAAGATTGTATAATTATTTCATGGGCTGTTTCTAAGGAATTGTAGTGAATTGTTCCAAGACCACTTGCCTATTTACTAAATTTATTCAAAATTTCTTTTCAGACTAATTTCATTGTTTTTCTTCTTATTTCGTATGCAATGAGAGGCTGCGATTCCTAGGGCAAACAGTGTAGTAGACATAATATTTTGCTGAACCTAAATACGTGAGTTCGTATCCCAACGTTGAGAAAACTTTAGGGAATTGGAAACACTTCTGCGGGCGTTGTGTGGTATTTTAATATTGTTATTACTAGTTCCCGGATAATTATATAATAACATATTTTTCTAAGGTAACTCTATAAAGTCGAATCAACGATGTATTCACGTTCCACATGGGTTAGTAGCCAAACACTTTGAGTTTTCAGGACATATATTTACATATTTTACCCGAAACTACATATATTTACATATTTTACACAAATCAACACATTTTACATATTTTACACAAATGAACATATTTTTACATATTACTGAATTTTTCCGTTATCATACATTTAAAAAATTTAATTCTGTATATTTCCTATTTGTTTTTGATAAGTAATCATCCAAACAAACAATTTAGCAATTGTCAAATTTTTTCTGTACTCTTCTCTCTAAAATGCCGCTAAAAACCCGCTGAAATGAGCGTATCCAAGGGTATTACAAATAAAAGGAGAAGGCGATGATGTAATCATAGCTTCTGTTCTGTTAGTTTTCAGCGCAAGTATCGCAGAAAACAGAAAGGAAGTTTGATTTGTGAAAATGATTTGTTTAGCAAGCGATATCGCGCACCCACTTCGCGTCTTTTAGAGGTCTTCTTTGACCTTGATACCGTTCACCAAAAATTACATCCACCAGCTCAAGAAGGGCTGTTGACATTTTTCTTTCCCTGATTTTTACATGCGACCCTCTAAATTATCTCTTTGGACCGAAAATCTAAAGTAAAATCTCGCTGTGGAATTTTTGGGCAAGGAAATCATATTGGCAAGATTGTGATAGGTTGAATGAACTTTTAAAAATGTAAGTCTTATTTTGTTAACTTGTGAAGTGTTACACAAATGCAACAATCAAACAATCACAAAACTATTTAACGATACAAAGTTTTTTTGTGGTCTAATGAAGTTAAACATAAAGTCTTCCTTCTGATACGAATGCAACGCCGTCCATGTGCAAGGCAGAAGAAGCCCTGCAGTTATTGTTCCAAAATTACTACTTGTAACCTATCTTATGCGTGCGTTGTGTTTGCAGAACTGATTAGATCTCAGTTTTATAAAGTTGATGCATTGATTTCCAATAAAAAAAGGAATTAACAATGTGGGGCACCTGGATCGACGCTATGAGCTACAATGCTAAAAATTTTGTATTTGTAATAAAAGTTATATATCAATTTGATTCTGAAACTGCAGCATCTATAGACTTACCGAAGCAATTGTTTGATATTCAAAAGCTGAATAACTATGTTGCCCCATATTTCAGTAAGCACTACAATTAAAGTTTTGGAAACATCTTCCCTGAAACTTTCTGGTAACTTTGAAATTACCTAATCAGCAATAGCTTCTTTAAACTGTTTATGTATCATTCGAAGGTCAATAGAGGGATCTAATAAAAAAAAGATCTTCAGTTCTAGAGAAGAACCCAGGATTTGGTGAAAGAGTAAGCGAGAAATTTTTTTTTGTAAGAACTTATTTTTTTCAAAGTAGAATCGATCTTTTGTGTGACTATCACAACTGATGATAAATTAATTTTAACTGGTAATCACTGGGTACCGTATCTGTTTAATTATGTGCCATCGTTTTTCCAAGCTTTTCATTTTAACTTTGAGAAGTGACACGCATTCATACAAACATAACATTTTCCATTGTGGGTTAAAACACTGTTCGCAAGTAGGTATGAAAGATAATTGATTAGCTTCCATGTCATTCACTTTATCACGCTGTCTGTAAGACGGGTTTATACAAGTACTTTTATTTTATTACACCTTGTCTGCAAGTAAAAAACTGCATAGGAGTTTTATACATTTTCTTAAAGACTTCAACTCGGTAAAAACGAAAAAAATACCAAAAATATTTCATCTCGTCATTTCTTTGTTACTCAATTTTTTCTTTGTATTTTTAGCGAAAAATTCCTAATTAACTTAAAACATAGCATTCTCCTTTTTGTTTTAAAATGGCCTTAAAACTAAGACTTCTCGCAGTAATGGCATCAATTAAAACTGAATTTGGCTATAAATGAAAACTGGTGGTGCTACAGAATGCCACAAACCTACCCGTATTAGTTTTCTAGTTTTTTGGTCTCGGCTATGAACTGGCTATGAACTCTTGCCAGCTGCCATCTATCGCCGCCCAAAGTACATTTTTTTTTATATTTTCTTAATTTTTCGGTTTCGTAATTATGGAACGGAAATACTATTTTACGAATATTAAAGAACAGCAAAAGTCGTCATAAATGGCAAGTTTCTTTAGAAACTTTGGAACCGTTTTTTAAGAAAATGACGTTTAAGCGATACTCTAAATTCGAAACTTAAAGCTCTTTTTCACAGACATTTTTTGTTTTCGAAAAACTTTCTTTAAAGTTATAAGAAGCACTTTACCTCACAATTACAATAGTGTTTACAAACTGCGGGAAATATGACGTGGAAACAAGATTTTCTATAAACCGGTTCAACTTTTTTCTTTAAAAATTTGGAAAGGATAGTGCCTAATACACTCTTTAACATAACATAAACGCCATATTGCTCTATTCTTTTGTTTTCTCAAAAATTACAAAATTGAAATTTTTTGACCTGAATCTCTCGCGTCGTTAATATTTATATTAGTGGCGATTTGTTCATATGATTATATTTATGAGTAGATGTGCTTTGAATAATGTGCAATAAAGTTTCTCAAAAACTCAATCGTTTTCTGTGAAACCAAGCTCCTAATTCCGCATTTTCAGAAACGCTCAAACGCCATTTTCTCATAAATGGATCCATATTTTATCTTCAAACTTTTCGAACGGATAGTGTTCTTTGCACTCTTTAATATGACGTCAAGTTGAATTTGGAGTATTTTTTCGATTTTTAAAAAAATAGACAAATGTATTTTTGGAAACATCTCTTACACCATCAATATCCATATTTCCAGCAATTTGTAAACATTATTGTATTTGTAAGTTAATGTCCTTCAAATGATTTCTGCTGATGTTTTTCGAAAATTCAAAAATTGTCTCTCAAAATCAGCTTCAAATTTCGCATTTACAGTTGCGCTTAAACACCATTTTCTTAGAAAGAATTTGAGGACACTTATGAAGCCATTGATTTCTTCTACGATAGTTTGAACTGTATCTTGGATAAGTATGTTCCTAAGAAAAAAATTAACAGTAAAAAATATTATCCTCCATGTTTTACAAAAGATATCATTCTAAATTTCAAAGTTAAAGAGTATTATCGCAAGAGATCAAAATTCTCTCCACACAATCAACATAAATATAAAGAATTAAGAAGGATAACGAAGTCAATGATCAATGATCAATGACGCTTATCTAAATTATATTAAAAATCTTGAAAAAGGTTTCATCCATAATCCTAAGTTATTTTGGAACTATATTAAATCGAAAAAGATTAAAAATTGTCGTAGATCTCATGTTATGACTTTTAAAAATATTCCGTTAAATAGTGATGACGATATTGCTAATAGCTTTGCCACTTTTTTCAAATCAGTTTATGTCTCCCATGATGCAATCAATGACCATATTCTTGATTCTTCTCTTTTGGGCACTGCTAACACATTTAACATCAACAACATCACATTGGATGAAATTCGAATTGCTATAAAAAAACTGAAACCTAAAATGTGTAGCGGTCCTGATGGTTTACCACCATTTATATTGAAAGGCTGCTATGATGCGTTATCATATCCCTTACACATTATTTACAATCTTATTTTAAAAATTGGAAAATTTCCAAAGAAATGGAAACTTACTAGTGTATGTCCAATACTTAAGTCTGGTACTAATATAAAAATTGAAAATTATAGACCTATTTCAATAAATTCCTCTCCTGCTAAATAACATATGTTAACAAATAATATATGTTAAAATTTTTAACCATGTTAAATGCTACTTATCTGATTACCAACATGGTTTTATTACTGGTAGATCCACTACCAGAAATCTTGTAAATTTTGTTCAGTATGTTTCAAGCAATTTAGACTGTAGAGTTCAGGTTGATACAATTTACACAGATTTTTCTAAAGCTTTTGACAAGATTAATCACAAAAAACTTATCTAAACTTTCTTTTTTCGGATTTTCGAAACAAATGTTGAACTTGATGAATTCGTATTTAACAAATAGAGAGCAATATGGTAAATTTCATCTACACAAATATTACCTTTATAAAACTGATTCTGGAGTGCCTCAAGGTTCAAATCTCGGACCTCTATTATTTCTAATTTATATCAATGATTTGCCTAATGTAATTCAAAATTCAAAATATTTACTTTTTGCTGATGATTTGAAAATTTATAAATCAATTGAAAATGAAAATGATTCAAACAAATTGCAAGCTGATATTAATAACGTCTACACATGGAGCGTAGAGAATGATTTGTACTTTAATATTAAACTAGTGGTGCTACAACATCACTTACTTTCCCGTATTAGAGGAAACAGCTAAGTAGTACTGTAATATTGCACTTTATGCGCTACTAACATCTTCGCTTGGAACCCAGTATTTCCATTGCAGTGTTGTCAGAACTATGTGAATTCTACAACTTCACAAAAATAGAATGCAAAAGTAACCCTGTATTGGAAAAAGAAGCCTGATACCCTGGAAATATAGAAATGCCTTCCATTGGGCCATGATTAGGGAAGAGTATTTTAAAACCATGCAACACATTCTCTACTCACTACAAATGGTACAGCATTTGGTGCAAAACTAAATATTTGCCTGCAAATATCAACATAAATTAGACAATTATAAGTCCTTTTCATACAGCTCCATTAGGTCACAACAATGACACTAATTCACAGATATTCGCGAGCGCCAAGTGAATTCCATTGTTGCAGACCCTGCATTGTCGCTATTCTGATAGCTATTAATTCTTTTTACTTATTTCAAATATTTCAAAATAAACAATTTCTAAAATATTAATGTGTAAGTCTATAACAAAGTTCGAATGTAAGAAACGAAGAAAGAAATAATATACAAAATTGCACATTCTAATTTACGGCGCATCCAGCTGTCCCAAGCGCAGTAAATTTACAGCGGCCTTTTACGTTTGTCACAAAATTAAAGAAAAACTACTCGTATTTTGAAAAAATTAAGCATGACCGTATTTATTTTATTTATTTATTTGTCAGAAAACAGAAACAGAATGGCACAGACTTTCCCGTATTAGTTTTCTATTTTCCTGGGTCTTCGCTAGCTATTCGGAATTGCCACATACTCTTTCTTGCCAGCTACCATCTATCATCGCCAAAAGTACATTTTTTGTCGTTTTCTTAATTTTTCGGTTTCCTATTGGTAGAACAGAAACATTAATTTTAGAATATTAAAGAACACAAAAACCTAGCCGTAAATGGCAATTTTCTTTTAAAAATTATGTGCCGTTTAAGAGAAAATGGCGTTTTAGCACTACTAAAAATGCGAAATTTGAAGCTCATTTTCACAGAAAATTTTTGAGTTTTCAAAATACTTTATTTGAAGTTATTTGAAGCACTTACACTCACAAATATAATAATCTTTACAAATTGCGGATAATGTGCATATTAAAGTGTGAGAGATCTTATTATATTGCACGAAAACTACCAAAATTGAGAAAAACATTTACATGACCTTTATTAAAGAACTCAATATGCAGAACAAATTTTATTTGAAGAAAAAATCTCTATCTTCAATTTTGTAGTTGGAGAAAGACGCCGAAAAAAATTCAAACTTTCACAATTTTCGAAAATTCAGAGCTGTACGTGAAAATGGGACCTATGCCATGTTAAAAAGTGTATTTTCCTCTATTCATACAAGAAATTTAAAGAAAAAATTTGGAACCGTTTTTGAGAAAATGTTGAAAATCCCCGGGGGGCTTCATATAAAGTACCCCCAAATTTTCAAGAATCTTTTTCAAAATTACAAAGCTTCGACTAGAATCAGATCGACTGGGGAATATCAATTTTGAAGAAAATCGACCGAACGGTTTAGGCGCTAGCGTTGACCACAGACGGACAGACGGGCGGAATGCCGTCAATCGATTTTTAAGTATAAAGAAGCAACAAATCATGGATTTTGACCACACCACGTGTTAGGGGATTTTTTTTTCTTAATTTAGCAACTGGTTTTATCCACTTATTCGTTTTCACGGCCCCGCAATTAATTTTTTTCCGCCGAAAATTGGCCATTTTTTCGCGCAGCATTACATAACTTTCCCTATACTACGTATATCACTCCGTGTATACGAACGTATACGGGAAAGTAAAAATGTTATTTCATTACTTATACACGAAATAAAGCATATCTAAGAACAAGTTACGCAATGAATAATGAATCATTAGAAAGTGTATATTTTGTAAAAGACTTAGGTGTTACTATTCAACATAATTTGACTTACCATACACACATATTTAATATAACTAATGATGCATTAAAAAATCTTGGCTTTATTATTCGAAATTCCAAAAATTTCAATAATACCTCAAGTTTAATACTCCTCTTTAATTGTCTTGTGCGCGCCAGATTGGAATACGCTTCAGTTATTTCGTCTCCTCATTGCATATCACTAAGTAACCAAATTGAAAAAATTCAAAAACGATTCTCGAGGTATTTATACTTCAAAAAGTTCAATCAATCTGCTTATGAAGTTGCTTATACTATTTTAGTTAAAGAATTCAATCTAACTACTCTTGCCAATAGAAGAGTCTTTGCTGAACAATAATATTGTTCTTATTTAAAATAGTTAATGGTCTATCAGATAGCAGTGAATTGCTGTCACAATTGTCATTTAATGCACGAATATCAAACTTAAGAGGACGAGAATTATTATACTTCAATAAACCAAATACAACATCTCACAAATATTCACCACTCTTGAGAATGTCTTCAAAATTCAATGAATTCAGTAGAGTGTGGGATTTAGACTTTAGTTTTTCTTTGCTAAAATATAAACAGAATTTAAATAAAATATTGAATGATCACTGAATGTGGATTTATTGTGTTAAGTATTGCTCGCTATTATGTTCCGATTATTCTGTAGATGCGTTTTCCATTTTTGTATTATTGTCATTTTTTATACTCATTTCTGTTCCTTTTTTGTAATGGCTGTTTTGAAGATATGTTTCCATTTTTGTTTATCTTACTGGTGTGTTAGGTTTTATCAATTTTGCAAAAAGATGTATTCTTATAATTGGACTTCTGTAATTTAGTTTTGTTTTTTCATTTGAAACTTTTTTTTATTATTGTGTATGTTTTGTATATTTTTCCTAGTAATGCCTACTGTAATTAGGGCTTTGCCCTGTTGTGGGTAATTAAATAAATAAATGAACTTACACAAATATTACAAAAAGTTGAAAAAAAATTAATGTTTATTGGGAGTGTCAGAGAATAGAAAAATCTCTAACAATTTCTCAAAACTCTTGCAATGCTGCGATAACACTAAATGAAAAGCAGACAAACTAGGCGAGGCCGCATGACTGATACAGTAAAGAAAATGAAATTAGTTTAAACATTGCAGAATGTTTAAATTAATAGTAGGTTTTAACTAACCTACGAGGCACAATGAATAATTATTCTCAACACATGTCTAGACTTTACAAATCAGACTACACTCTTAGTAAAAATCCTCCTCCTTTTACACATCTGTCCAGGAGGGGTCTAAATGCCCTTGGCTGACGGCAAATGTCCACGGGCCGGATTCGCTCTCCGTGGTCAGCGGTCTATAATCCAGCCTGTCACTCCATGCACGTTCTCCTCCTCAGCCGGGTTTTTGTCCTCTGCCCCGCCAGCCCCGCCTCTCCCGACCACACCCCGAGGTCTCTCCGGGCGAGTGGAAGGGAGGGCCAGCCGGGGTGCGGGCAGTGGGGGAAGAGGGGCAGCGACAGTGGCGGTGGTGGCGGTGGTGGCGGCGGCGGCGGTGCCGGCAGCGTAGGGTGGCCTGGCATCAGCCGCGCGCCTCCTGATGCACGAGGCAGTGCTCCAATGCAAGAGGCGCAGGGGAAACAATGATTAATTAATTTTTTAAGTGGGACGCGCGAAATTTATGTTCGCGCCCCCATAACACTCTGGTGCATCATGGAACTCCTATAATTGGCGGGAAGACCACAAAGAGCGCCCAGCTGGGAGAAAGTTACTGCAACTTTATCCGCGCCGAGAAAATGTGCTAACAGGGAGCAAAATAGTAGTAGTACAGAGATAAAAGACTTCCGTGTTCCTGCCTACAAACCTGAATTGACATTAATTATTGCAAACGTACTGTTGCTTTCAAGTTTTTTTAAATCACATGTCAGAAAGTATATTTTTGTACTTAAAATACTATCAAAATATGATTATATGTTACATCATTGAATTCGTCTATTGATTCGTCTCTTGTTGAATTCGTCTCTATTGCTAATGAGAAAAATACGTGGATCCATTTTAAAACTCAAAGATGATTAAATTTCTCAAAAAAATTCGAATAATATCTCTTCGGCGAATTGCTTGCTCCATGATTCCCCATTGTTGACCGAAAACTGCATACATCGGAAACCATTTAGATTTAGACGAAACGGAGGTGGCCCTCAGTCGGTGCGACTCCCTATATATTGCACAAAAACTGTTGAACAGATAATACAAGGATAATGCAGTTTTATACATCCCCGACAAAAAATAACAGTATGTTTTGGTTTCAATTCTGAATACTTTGTTGTCCCACAACGATTGAACTCCTTCTGATGAGTGGGTAACTGTTCAACTTGGAAATGAATTCCAGAGCCTAGATTCTTTTCTTGGTGCGCGATTCTCTGCCTAAGGTAACTTCTGTTAAGCATGTTGATGGTAATCTTTTTATTTTACGAGCGCATTTTCATGGTCGGTTTTGACGGTTTTGACGAACAAAAATAAAAATAATTTTATTTTTGTAAACGTGAGAATAATAACGCAATGCATTAAAATTCTTTCTCATCAACTTTTTACGTATAATGAGGTAATAGGATGATAACGAGGAATGAAGAGACAATGCTTACGCAGGACTCGAACCTGCAGCGTCCTTGGCGCAGCCACGGGACCGGCGAAGTTGTTGTTATTGTTATTATTATTATTATTATTTTAATTGGGTGTTCATATATATAAGAAGTTGGCTTTACTTGTTGCAGAAATTCTGTTTCCACGTGGATACATGACCCTAATGATAGAACTCACTAGGGAGAACAAATTGTATTCGAAGCAAAAATCTTCAATTTTGTAGTTGTGGGAGGACGCCGAGAAAAATTTTTGCTTTTGCAATTTTGCAATTTTTGCCACACTTGCAATTTTCGAAAATTCTGAGTTAACCGTTAAAATCGGACCTATGCCACTTTTATAAGTGTATTTTACTCCATTCTTAAAAGAAAATTAAAGAAAAATTTGGAGCCTTTTTGAGAAAATTTTGAATATGTCCGGGGGGCTTCATACAAAGTGCCCCAAAGTTTGAACAAAGATTTTCAAAGTTGCGGCTCCTCGAGGGGAAGATCGACCGAAGAATACCCATTTTGGAGGAAATCGTACATATAGTTTAGATGCTAGTGTTGTTCACAGACGGATAGACGGACGGACGGACTTACGATTTGAAACAAACAACAACACTTTTTCGGTATCAGTGGACCCCAAAACGTGTAATTTCGTTAAAATCTCGAAATTCATTTTCGGCAGCATTATATAACTATCCCTATGCTACGTATATTACTCCGTATTTACGTATGTATACGGCAAAGTAAAATATGGTCTAGTGTTTAATATTTGACAAAATTAATAATACTAATTATAATTAAAATAATAATAATAAAAATATTAATAATAATTGTAATAATAAAATAACTAGGATAGTTTAGTTAACTGGGGGTGTAGTTTTAATGTAGATTCATCTATCGAGTAACTTTTCTTCATTTGAAAAAATTTCAAATGTTCATTACTGGAACTAAAATTAACGATTTCTACACCCATATTGCCTTTTGCCATTATTTTGTCAATATTGCTCTTGGGTTTCCTGAATCCTTTTAAATTTGGCAGTGTTCTCCCTCGCTGGAACGTGACACCTGGCGTCGTCCTTAACGTCGGCTTTCGGAGTTTTCCTCACCGCACTCTTTCGTGCTTATATATTACATACCTTCTGGAGTTGTAGGCACAGTCTTATAAAAAATGTTTTTCACTTCCATCACCAAAAAAAATTAATTGAGAAATCTGGTGAATACGTAGGTTAATTTATGAAATGTCCCTGCCCTAACAATTGATTTGAATTTGCTTTGTTCAAATTTCTTCTTGATATAATAGTAAAAGTGCGGGGCAACAGTCGCGGTGAAAATATACTTCAGAAGAGAAGTTTTACAATTCACATTTTGTTTCCTTTTATAAAATTGTTACATTCATGAACAAAGGAGGAAGTAGATTAGCAGTAAAGAATATTAGAAACTTACTGCTAATCTATGATCTGTTTAATTATCTCGAGATATTACTGTAAAACATCTTAAACTATTGATTCTCTTGCCTTCTACATCAAATGTTTTGAAATTCAGGCTTGTTTCTGTCGCCATTACAAATTAAGGTCAATGCTTGTTAGGTCTGAAAATGGCCTTTAATAATTTTTTTTTCTTAAGCTGTCAGTTTCTTAGATCGTTCTTTTCGCTGATTGTCTTTTTTAACATTGATGTCCGTTTCTATGCACTCCCTGTCATGATCCTAATTACAGTATTCACGCATCCATCATATCGCGCATCCAGCACATTGCACCATTATAGCCTAAAGGTCTGGGCACCGCGAAGGCCAAGTGTCCCATAGGCGTCTCAAGGCTAATACTTCCCGGACCAATAACTGTTCATAAATTCAAATCAAGTTTGGGTAAAATACTTCTTGCTCTATATTTCTTTTAAGTTATTAACAACTAAGATATTGCATTCATCTTCATTTCTAATCATTTCAGTAACACAATCTATGTAATTCTATTAAAAAAATAAAATATTATTCAATTTTTGCAAAATTAAAAAATATTTCAATGAATATCTTTGCTGCACAACACTTGCGTCGCGGATTAAATGTTAAAATGATCTCCATTCAAACTTCGCTAGTTATTAAGTATTATTTAAGAAATCGAAAATAGGAAACACAATCGCTAAATTGTATCACTAGGGTGTTTCGACATAACTACTTACATCGCACTGCGAATTTTGGCAGCAGTCTCATATTACCGAGTAGTATATGCTGCGATTTTGACGGTGATAGTGAAATCGATGGACTTAAAACTTTCTTCTTGTTAGCTCAAACGGGAACTTCAAGAAAACAATTCGATAGATAAACTTCTTGATACAAAATTTTTAATTAGTAATAATCTAGTATGTGCCACCGCACCGTCAAAATGCATTTTGCAAAATAAAAAAAATTTGTTTGTAATAGATTTCATCACTAGATGAAAAAGGTATCGGCATGCAGTTTGCACTGTTGACTAGAATATATACAAACAAGTTGTAAACTTTTACGTTCACATTAGCAGGGCGACAATTTCGGCGTTTTGATAATTTATTTATAACTCAGACGAATTAAAATACCGAAACGACAGTTCAAACGAAGTATTAACAATTCAAAGAAAATGTTGATAGATAAAAATTAGCAATAGTTCATTAGCAACAATTTCGATCAATTTGCCGATAAGTCAGAAATCGTTAATACAGTTCGTTACTACAGATCGTTAATACAGATATCGTTAATATAATCGGCGGAATGCGAGACACTGCAAAACGATCTGAACCATATACTTGACTGGGGGAAGAACGACTGGATTGTCTGTTAAACAAATGAGGGTTGGCATCAGATGTTAATTTCCTACAAACAATTGCATATCTCCAAAACGAAAGGCGATAGCGACGATTGAATTGCGGAATTTCGCAACTTGTTGAAAGGCAATTAAAATGAGAGAATAAAGAAGTATTGTAAAATTTGTAAATTTATTAACAATTTCCAAGTTTTGCAATTCTAAAGTGGGAAGAGTTCCCTGATGACCCAGAACCGAAAATTGCGAATTAACAATTTTGCAACAATTAAAAATGTTATAAACAATTTTTAAATGTGCGTTATTCCTGCGGGAGAGTGAGCTCAAATTGTCCCCGAGTCGAATATCGCAAAATAACCATTTTCAGAAGAGATTCAAATTGATTGTTTAATATCTAGTTTAATTGTTGCTTCAATAATAAATATAGACCTGGTCTTTGAATTTTATTGTCTTTTATTGAAATAATTCCTTAGGAGTCTTCTATCGATTTGAAAAAGACAGTATTTTGCAATTTTTGCAAATTTTAGAAACATGAACAATTGCAATTATGCAATTATAATAGTTTTTCTTATGAAAGAAATCTGAAGTAAACTGGACATTTGTTAAAGTTCATGGATTTTGTATGAACAAAAACATTGAAATTAAAATGTGTATAAGAAAGTAATTGGTCTGAAATTAGTGTTATTTTATCTCGCATCAACGTAATTTCCTCAAAAAGAATTGTGTTAACAGTGGTTATGTGTATGTGTTCATATATATTTGAATAAATTTACTTTCATGTTCATAAATATGTTTCATTCCATATATTTTTATTTGAAAATATTTTCACATCGGAACTAGCGACGCCCGCCATTTTGTACGACGTAATTCTGTTAGGGCACTGCCCTCTATGTTGAGATTGGCTGCAGGGGTTTGTGAGGCTCCAACTGCGACGTTTCGTCATGACAAGGGCTGCCCAAGCCATACATACGCTAAACTTAGCCCCAGACGGCCGCTATCAATTTGTCTTTTCAAAACCGTATAAAAGTGAATTATTTTTTTCTTTTACAATTAATCGTTTTTTGAAATATATTACGAATGTAAAATTAATCACGTCGAAGCTAAAATTGAGTTAAAAGATTTCATTCTCAATATCAAAACATGAGATGTAGGTGATAAAAATGTTGTCAGTCATTAAAATTACCCATTTATTTTTTAAAAAAATAGATAAAATATATATTCAACCAAAAGATTCACGTTATGCATCAGAATATCAATTATTCCTACATATCATACTTTCAATATAATAAATGCCACAAGATTTAAATGGTGTGGATATAAAATTAAATCGTTGTGAATGTTTGAGAGATTATTCGTTTGATTGTGAAATATTACGTAAAGTAGGTGCAGGAATAAATAAAGATGGTGCTGTAAATGTTAAACAATTAAAAGATTGTGGACATACTCTTTTAGATCTAATTCAAGATTATGATGCAGTAAATTTAAGATATTTGAGAAATAATATATTTATGCCTGTGAATATATGTGCAAATATGGTAAGTGATAAAGAATTCAATTTTAATATATTTGGAAATGATGTAAACTATATTGAAGTTACAAATAATTTTCAAGTCAGAAACGCGGAAGGAAAGTAAGATATGAAATATATTTATGTCTTGGTTATATCGAAAGATGGTGAAGAAATTGAATACGTGTTAACACAACCATTACGATTTAATAAAGGAGATATATTATTTTTGCGAGCTAGTAAATATGTGACATACAGACCTCTTTCTTTTACAGTATCTATTCAAGCTATCATTCATTTAAAATTATAAATTATATAAATGGATACATATTGTTTGAAATGTAAAAAAAACATAGTGATACGTTTCAAATTAAAGAGGAAACTACAAGAAATGGAAGACCTAGAATAGTTGGGATATGTGCAGTTTGTGGAAAGAAAAAAAGTAAATTTGTGAAAAAAAACTAAATATTCGAGGAACTATTACCGATCAATTACATAAACCTATGCGAAAAAATTTTCCACGATGTCGCGTTATAACATTAGGACTTGATGAATTATGACAAGCAGATTTAGTAGAAATCAATTCAGGAAAATTAAATGGAGTTTCAAAAATTAATAATAGATATGCATAATTTTAACAGTTATTGACGCATTTTCAAAACATACATGGGCATTACCAGTTAAAAGTAATTGTGTAGTATATGGCCGGCAATTCGAAATTGCCGCGGCAAAGAGCGCCGGCGGCGTGCAGCACACAGCACAGAGCGTCGGCAGCAGGAGCGCCGAGTTTCGCCGAACGCGCCAAAAAGCGCGCTCAGAACAGCAATGACTACTATGACTACTCCTTGGACTTCGCGCACCATCGAGCCAGCCAATTAGGAGGAGCCGCAGGAAACCTTACGCGGGAGCTGGCCGACATAAAAGGGCGCCGGCGGCAGATCTCGAGAGAGAGAAGAGCGCGCTACGTAGTCAGTCAGATGGCAAAAATGTTTCCTTAGAGTGTATTGTGGCATTTGTACACGGCGGCCGAGTGGGCCAGGATTGTTCAAGTAATAAATCTTATTTTAAGAAAAGTATGTGTTTCTGAGATACAACAGTGGCGACGAGGATAAAACTCGGAGAGTGTGAGGGCTGCAGGCGTCGCCATACAACAGTGGCGACGAGAAAAAACTTCGGAATGAAGTGTTGCTGTGCGGGAAACGCGACAAAGTGCTGTGGCAAATCGCTACAATAGTGACGAGAGAAATTAAGAGAGCAATGGGCGTCGAGGTAAATTAGTATGCGCAACGCTGAGAAAGAAACTGGACTCGTGTGAAGAAACTTGCCTACAGTATAGTGCAACTGCTGACAAAAAGGTATTGCAAAATGGCCTCAGAAGCGGAAATGGTGCAAGTGCTAGAGGATATGATAAAGCGGCAGGAGGAATTCGGGAAACAGATGGAGCAGCAGCATCGGCAGTTCATGGAAGAATTGGAAAGACAGCAGGAAGAACGGCTGCAGCAGATGGCAGCGTGGAGTAAATGCAACAAGCCATGGTTGGACGACACGCCGCAGCAGGCGTGTGCACGGAACGCGTCGGACGAGGCCGGGGCGATTGGAGTGGCGACGCCGCGGGTCGCGTCTCAGGAGACACGGGACGCCCCTACAGGTGCAGGCAGCCGCACGGGGGTGCGGCGCAACAGTCGGCTCGAGGAAAACCATACGTCTGCAGGAGGCGCTGGGGCAGCAAGCTGCCATGGTGGGGAGAAGGCATCTCGGAAGTCGGCTAGAGGCCGCGACACCAATAGCGCGGTCCGGCCGAGCGTGCAGCATGGCAGCCAGGAGAAGGTCGCCGCGAGGGCGACGCAGCGCAGTACTACTAGAGGCCGCGTAGCTGATAACGCGGCGAGGGCAAGCAGGCGGCCGGGTGAGCAGCGGGTCCAGAGCTCAGCGCGGCAGGCAACGAGAACGCAGATAAATGCAGAGGAAGCATTCTGGAAGGCATCGAGCTCGGCGCGGAGGCCGAGTGAGCGACGACAAAGGGAGCCACGAAGGGTAATGGAGTTCACTGTGGAACAAAGCAAGAGGGAAATGTGCTCAAAGCGAGGTAGGGACTGCACAAGCTATAGTCGTAGCAAAAGTAGGGATACGTGTAATAGCAGCAAGGAAGTGGAGTTATTCTGTAAGAACTTGGTAATTAACGTCAGAGACCTATGGAAAGGGATTAAAATATATCGGAAAATGTGTGGCGTAAGTGATAGCGGTAGTATAATAGGCGGTCAGCACAGATTGAGCACTAAGATTTATAGTGAGTTAAAGCCAAAGGACACGGCAAGAAAATGTAAACCAGTACTAGTAAGAAACGCGTGGCAGGAGCTAGCAGAATTAAGTAGTAAATTTAGGTCTCAAGATGACGGGCTTAGTGAAAATTTAGGAGGGAAACTGGTAAAAGGCAAGGCAGTGCTAGAATCGGAGTTTCAGGTTATGGACAAGCAGCGGCTGGCACAGCCAGGTAGCGAGGCTGGCGAGGTCGAGACACCAGGTAGCGGGGCAGCCGCCCCTGAGAGGTCAGCCGGGCAGGTAACGCAGCGCCGTCCGGCAGGAGGCCGCGGCTCGGGTGAGCCGGTGCAACAGGGCAGGCAGCAAGCGGCCGAGGCAGCAGCTCAAGTCGGGACCACAGGAAGTGACCACAAGGGCAAGTCTAATGACAACGAGCAAGCGAGAGCTTTTGATGGTAAAATGCTAGGAGTGAACTATGACGACATGGTAAAAAGTGTAGAAATATACCATAAGTGTGTAGTGCAAGACGATCGTGGGTACATAGAGGTAGATCAGGTTGAATTAGTCACGGAACTGGCTAATGAGCTTAAGAATGAGGTGAACAGTAGAAAACACCGTGTTAGGGAGAGTTATTCAGCTAGTGGAGCGCTGGGAAATCGGTTAGAAATATGGCAGGCGTCAGCAAACGATCTACAGGAAATGAGGCAAGACTTTGCGTTTAAGCAAGAATTCGAGAATGCCAGTGTAGTGGGCAGTGGAAAACAATGTGACATGATGCCCGTAGTTAGTGAAGCTAAGTCCAAAAATGGGGTGACGAAAAGTGACTCAGGTGCTTCGCAGCAAGTAAAGTTACGGGCCCTGGTAGCGCGTGTGTTTAGAGAGCGGTGCGTCAAGAGCAATAGTAGCAGGTCTACCAAACGTAAAACCATACGGAAGAGATGGTCAAATGCACATGATAGAGTGATGCCATGGGGCGGACAGCAGGAAACAGTAGTAATGCTAGGGCAAAATGCGGTAAAAGTGAAACGCGGGATAACAATTCAAGTATCCAGTGGAAATGGCACCCGGAAATTAATTTTCGCAAGTGTTCAGCTAGTAAGGGGGAAAAGAGTATGCTTAGAATACTATCATAAAGAAAGTTTAAGAAAAAAAAGCTGTCAGATTTTCCAGTTATGGGGTGCATTATGGTTCTGTTTCACATTTGTTAAAGTTTAATTTAAATGTATTATGTGACAAAAGAAATTGTTGAGTGCATTCATTTCTGACGAAGTGTGTCAAGTAAATGTGGTGAAGCCAAAAGTAATTGGTGAAAAATAAGTAGAGTTGTATTAATTGATTTAAGCATGGTGAATCAAAGTTAATTGTTTTATTTTTTTCTCATGTAACTGGTTCAAAAGCACAGATGGTAGCTTGAAATTTGTTAGCGTCAAGAGTTTGTGTTCGGGTTGATTGTTTTGTGTTAATGTTCGATTAGCAAAGAGCTGTTTTTGTATATTTGTAAAACAACAAGGTAAAATGCCAGAGAAATTAGGAACTTTCATGTATACCATGAGGAGATATAGTGTGGTTATAAAGCGCAAGTGCCGTAATGTCCACGTATAACTGCGATCAGTTTCTTATGTCTTATGAGTTTGTTACAGTGACTGTCCCCTGAGCAACGAATGGAGCGTGCCGCTATTCGTTGCATTTGGGTGGGGAGGGTATAGCATATGGCCGGCAATTCGAAATTGCCGCGGCAAAGAGCGCCGGCGGCGTGCAGCACACAGCACAGAGCGTCGGCAGCAGGAGCGCCGAGTTTCGCCGAACGCGCCAAAAAGCGCGCTCAGAACAGCAATGACTACTATGACTACTCCTTGGACTTCGCGCACCATCGAGCCAGCCAATTAGGAGGAGCCGCAGGAAACCTTACGCGGGAGCTGGCCGACATAAAAGGGCGCCGGCGGCAGATCTCGAGAGAGAGAAGAGCGCGCTGCGTAGTCAGTCAGATGGCAAAAATGTTTCCTTAGAGTGTATTGTGGCATTTGTACATGGAGGCCGAGTGCGCCAGGATTGTTCAAGTAATAAATCTTATTTTTAAAAAAATATGTGTTTCTGAGATACAACAAATTGTATTAAATGTAAGTGGAGCTATGAATAATATATTTCAAAATAAGTGAATACCTAATTATTTACAAAGGGATCGTAAGGAATCGTAAATAATTATATAATCAAGATTTTCAACATTTTAACAGTATAATATTCACCATTATTCTAGTTTTTCAGAACTTAAAGCATCTGTAGATGAAAGATTAAATCGTACATTAAAAGAAAAAATTGTGGAAACAATTTGAATTGAATTGAATTGAATTGAAGCCTTATTTTACGTGGCGAGACTCAGGCCATGAGGCCTGCTCTTCCGTATGACCACGCAAATTTCGCTACGCTCCTTTCACCAACTAGCGGAAAGAGGTATTTCTGAGGCGAGGAAACAGGCGATTTGAATTTAGCTCAGAGGCGTCATTTAGGCTTGAGGATCTTTTACATGCAAGTAAATCTACTAACATGGGACCGCCGGCTTTACTTCCCATCCGGAGGAAGGAGTACGAAGAATTTTTTCGCCCCTAAAAATCCACGGCTTCGATTGGGTTTGCCATCTTGGGTACAGTAGTCCGCTACGCTAACCGTTACACCATCGCCGCCGCTATACACCATTGCCGCCGCAATTTGATATTCAAGGCAATTATAAATGGTTGGATATACTTCCAAAATTAATATGTTGTGTCATACTGGTCAAAACGCAGACGAGTGGGTTGTAATAACAGTGAGTTTATTCATGAACTAGACCGCAGTCACAAATAACAAATTTCACTGCTTACAATTAACTAAGTAAATAGATCCCACTACTAGAAGAGATTTTAATCGAACGGCTACCACACCGCTCTACATCTGAGACTAATGCATGTATCGCTCGTCACGACAATGAATTGCCCGCCCCTTGCCCACGTGCGCCACTCGCACAAGCTTACGCACAACTGCCCGTCGACGCTGCTGAGAACAAGAAGAAGAGCGGCCTTGCTCTCGCCCGTTATATTGGTCTTTCGCCGCCCCCATTGCCTCCGCGCCGTATCCGCGCTAGGCAGAAATTCCCAATGCGTCATCCTCCGCGCCTTTTCTTCAACATCCTGCTCTGCGCAGGTAGGCACCGTTTGAGCGCGCCACGACGCTACAATATGAATATAATCATACCACACATCATACTACTCAAATCTGTTGATGTCAATACATATAGTGAAAAAATATTATTAAAAACTGTTTATAAAAGAGATAAGACATTTATTTTACCGAAATTCAAAATTGGTGATGTTGTAACCGTACAATATCATTGTAACAAAATTACGCTTTCGACGTATGCGCTAAAACGTATTAAGTTCTGTGGCGAACAGGTAATACGGTTGCACTCTTGACTAGGATGGTAGTTGTAAGCTCGGTGAAGGAGGCCGGGTGGTTTTCCAGCGAGAACATCCATGGCGTCAAGAGGTTTTTCGAGTCGCACTGGGTAATAAATGATGTGCCACGAAACTGTCGGAAGATTTTTGGGCGAGAGGGTGCTGCTGGAAACCGGCCGAGAGCGTTATGATTTCGCATATCTGCGTCCTGCCATCATCACCGATAAGTAGATGAGATTATTTGTTAACTTTGTGCTTCACTTGTTTTGTGTTTTGGAAAGTGATATAATTCTCACAAACTAGTTGACTTTGGGGGATTGAGTTGTATATGGGGGCGACCAAATTAATTCGCCATAGCCGTTGCGACAGTTCAGCGACATTATTAGTGTTAGAAGGAGGAGTTGTTTATAAATAAAACATTTATCTCCGTAGACTGATAAACTTTCCTTCCAATTGTGGGGTAATTTTGGCAGTGTGTTCCTTGTGTAAGTGCAATAGTTAGTACTCAGAAAGCAATTAAAAGCTTTGTAAATTGGGAATCTGCCTTTTTCTTACAATTTATGCATAAAAGGTAAAGAAGTATGTACATTAGAAATTAAATTTCTATTGCTGTGTGTGTTGGTCAAATTTGGATGTACATTTTTTTATCTGGAAGAAAGAAAATGGTTAAGAAGAATATACAATTCTAAATTGTTCTGGTGTAAATGCACCTATTTGTTGTACATATTGTCTGGAATGTTATTGCACATTCCAAGTTTATTTGTTGAAAGTGAATAGTGACTTAAATAGATAAAACAATTTACTAATTAGTAATGTTAATGAACATTGCAAGTTATTCGTCCAAGTGAATAAAGCTTTGAATATAGGGGAAATAATTTACTTGCATGTTTCCAAGTAATTTATTTTTTTTAGGTTTGTAAACCAAAAGAAAATACTTTTGAAGAGTAATTAGGTTTGGACCACTGTATTTTAAAGCACCTATTAATGGTTCTGATGCTTTCATTCTATGGAAAGCAATATTTTTTGTGTTATTACTTGTAAAAAGAATAAGTGTACATTGAATTTATGTTGATTATTGTCATTTATAGTGAAATATATATGTTTTTTGTATACAATCCAGTGTGTAAGTATGACTAATAACCTAACAATCAAGATCCCAAAGCCCAGAGATTATACATATACAATGAATTATAATAGAAAGTAACATAAGAAGTTTAGGCATAAATGGAAGTTAGGCTGTAGTGCGTACACATCCTTAAGCATTATTGGGGAAGGTGTACAGTCACAATGTAGTAAGTAAGAATAAGTAAATTAAAATCTGTATTTGAAAAATATACTGGTAATTGGTCTACAGAAATATTTGCAATTACTAAAATTATTCATTCTAACCCATTTGTTTATCTTCTTAAAGATATTCAAGGTTTGTTTTATGAATATGAATTGCAAAAAACAAAATATCCTGATATCTATTTAAATGAAAAAGTATTAAAAACAAAAGGTAATAAAGTATATGTAAAATGGTTAAGTTTTGATAAAACGCATAATTCGTGGATAGAAAAATCGAATATAGTTTAGAGATTATGATAGTCGGAATTCCGGCAAAATATAAAATGTATAAAATATAAAAATCTTGCGATTGCGTTTGAAAGCATTTAACAGTTGAAAATCCAGCCCCAAAGAACTTGTCTTCCAAAGCACATCGTTCAAAGATGTGACTCTGCTCTTTCGTTGAAATTATCGCGCGGAATTTGGGGAAAATATTTTAAGTCCAATGCATCACGTTTGAAAAGTATGTTCTGCGCTGGTAATTAGTGCCAAAGATTGTTGTAAATAATTGAATTACTCGAACAGCGCCAACTTTGAATCAATTTTGGTCGCTTATGTGTGGACAACATATTTCTGGAGTGCTTTTATGCATCTACAATGCAAACATAGCACTTTCCCTGCAATCTGTGGAGTCTGCTCCGAGTATTTTTTTCACTATTTTTGTGAGACCATATTTACCCATTTCCGGCGAAAATAATAATTATAATAATGAATATATAACGAACTTAAGTTCTGCTGTTAATAGTGATACAATGTTTAATGATGATTTCACCAACAAACCAAATATTGCACTTGTGACTGCACAGCTGCGATTAAATTTCTTTTATTTTCCTGTGATTCATTAGAAAAGAGCGTCAACTGAACGTCCGGGAGACGCCGCGTCCTAGGCACAGATGCCAACGTTTCGGACTCCATACTCCGACCTTCCTCAGGGCTAAAATAGCCGAATCGATAGTCACCCTGAAGAAGTCGGTATACGAGTATGACAGCCGAAACGCTGACATCGCTGCCAAGGTCGCGGCGCCTCCCGTACAGCAAAGCTCATTCCCTCATCACGGAAGCCTACGCTTAAATTTAACGTGTACTGCCAGGCGCGAGACTACTTCGCTTTCGTCCCTAGTCATCGTGGGTCGTTCCCCCTCCGCAGCCACCCCAGCCATCCTCGCAGCTGGCATCATGAGCCGCCGTCCGCTGAGGGCGGGGGAGGAGTGGAGACGGGCGCCGCAGCAGCCCTGGCTCAGCGAAACCGGTTCGCGATTCGCGAGGGACGTGATGGCGGCATGGCGCGGCGCAGTGTGACGCGGCGTGATGTGGAGCGGGGCAGCGCAGTGCGGAGCGCGACTCCGTCGTCTCGGCTGACGCGATGGCCTCGGCGGCGGAGGCGAACCACGCCGCACCGGGCAGAAATAAGGGCCAGTGTAAGTGCAGGTGGTGGCGGAGGAGGGGTCGCAGACGAAGACTGAGATGTTGGCGAAGGCAGGTGCAGAGATGAAGATTGGGTGAGAGACGGAGGCAGAAGTAGAAGCGGAGGAGGTGGTTAAAGCAGAGGTGGGGGCGGATGAGGAAGCGAAGGAAGAGACAGAGGGGGAGGTGGCGGCAGAAATGGAGATGGAGTCAGGGATGGAAGTAGAGGTAGAGTGGGAAACGAAAGCCAGGCAGAGGCGGAGAGGGGGGCAGTGGAGTGGGAGGCGGAGGTGGAGACATTGGCGGGGACGGGGATTTGGAACGTGGGGGAAGGCGATGACAGTAGAGGAGAACACGGCGACGGATGCATGGGGGACTGGGGAGGCGCGTCGCGCCTCGGGAGTCGAGTTACTGCCGTCGTGTCGGGCGCCGAAGCGAAGCGTCGTCGCGGATGCCGACAGGAGTGGCTGCCACCTGGAGCGCCGTCGACGCCAGCGCTGCTCCCGGTGGTGCCGACAGGATTGCTCAGCCTGCCCTTAGCTGCGTAGACGCTAATTTCCTCGTGCGTGCGTAGACGTGATGCATTAGTAGATCACCGATTGCCAACTGGACATAGAATGACGTCAGAGCTTTTTCCCCTCCAAGATAAGGCACCCGGAGTAGCAGTGAGACCAAAGGTGGAAGGGAGAGAGGGGAAATTGCTGTCGCCTTTACCGAAACCTTGGCAGTGGGCCTCTGCCGTTATTTCAAACAACATAAGTGGGATAATATCTACACCACTTCATTTTCTTTCTGTTACGGAAGAAACGTTTCCTTTTGTAGATACTGGAACAATGGCGAAGTGTTTAGTGTGTTCGAAAGAACTGCAGTACGCTAAAATGTCCAACCTACAGATGCATTACCTAGCTTTGCGACCCAGAGAAATCTGCGAGATTAAAATAAATTCTGAGAATTGGCAAAGCTCGCAATCATGGGATGAGTAAAGGAATTTGCAGAATGAAGATTATGGAAAAGATACTGAAAATCACGGGGATTTACAACATTCTCAAACAAAACTATACATCGAAAATAATCAAGCCTGGGGGAAAAATCTCTCACCCCTACCGGGTACCTATTTGTTAACATTAATTAATGTTTCAGAATGACATAATTCTTCATTTTATATACTATTGCATAAAATATTATTCTAAAATGTGAAAACTCTTTTCCAAAAATGTTATCTAATAGAAAAATTGAAGTGGAATTACAGTACTGGTTATAATAAAGAGTCGGATATTTCTTTGAGTTACGTAATAATGTATGTTCTATTATATAATTCTCCTTGTTTTTAATCACAAATATTCTAAAAAATAATTACCCGTTAAAAACGTAATTATCGATTGAGAGCGTAGGCTTCCGCGGCCGGAGTCAATATTAAGTTGGCTGTCCGGGTGACGCCGCGTCCATGGCAAAGGTGCCGACGTTTCGGTCGCCATTCTGCGACCTTCCTCATCAGGATCAGCATTATGCCCTGAGGAAGGTCGCAGAATGGCGACCGAAACGTCGGCACCTTTGCCATGGACGCGGCGTCACCCGGACAGCCAACTTAATAGTAATTATCGATTGTCCAAGCGAAAGTTTTTCCTCACTTCAGTAACATCATTGGAACACTGTGCACCCACTTCCGCGTCGGGCCCTACCTTTGCTCCGCCGCTGTGTTAGGAGCAAGAGGGCAGATTTCTGTGACGTCACAGAGTTTTGAGTTGGTAAGCACTGATCTAGATTCAACCGCCTCTCCAGAAAAGAGGTAGTCATGAAGGGAAAAAAGAGAACTGTACTTGTAAGAAATATAAATTATATATTCAGTGTTCGGGGAGGAAAGTTCGAAAATAAGTTCTGATGACAACTTTGAGTATATTTTGTCTAACAAACTGCATGTGCATTCTCAATGGCTGAGACGCAATAAGCATTTAAAAGTTGATTTGAAAAAAAATGCTTTTTAGGCAAAAATTTGCATTGTAGATGCATAAAAGCACTCCAGAAATATGTTGTCCACACATAAGCGACCAAAATTGATTCAAAGTTGGCGCTGTTCGAGTAATTCAATTATTTATAACAATCTTTGGCACTAATTACCAGCGCAGAACATACTTTTCAAACGTGATGCATTGGACTTGAAATATTTTCCCCAAATTCCGCGCGATAATTACAACGAAAGAGCAGAGTCACATCCTTCAACGATGTGCTTCGGGAGACAAGATCTTTGGGGCTGGATTTTCAACTGTTAAATGCTTTCAAACGCAATCGCAAGATTTTTATATTTTATACATTTTATATTTTGCCGGAATTCCGACTATCATAATCTCTAAACTATATTCGATTTTTCTATCCACGAATTATACGTTTTATTATTATTATTTATAATAATTTTTATTTATTTTTAGGCATTTTTATTTATTTACATTATTTATATGTAATGTATACATTATTTATATTATTTATATTATTATATTATTTACATTATTTATTTTTAGGCATTTAGGCATTTTTATTATTATTATTATTATTATCAAAAACCTAACCATTTTACACATACTTTATTACCTTTTGTTTTTAATACTTTTTTCAATTAAATAGATATCAGGATATTTTGTTTCAAACACGATCGCAAGACTGCAGCACTTACTGGTCACCTGGCAAGCCGGCGATGCACCATTAGAATTCTTAGAAAGGCTCTGAGTTCCGCTTAGACGCGACCGATCGTTGTTACAAAATCCAAACCTCCACAACAGTGATTTCCCAGCCGTCGTCTGGAGTTGGCAAGCAACTCTCCAGAAAAGATTTAGTAATAAAGGGAAAAAAGAGAACTGTACTAGTAAGAAATGTAAATAATATATTCAGAATATCCGGGTAGGAAACGTCGAAAATTCGACGTTCGTTTTCGGCGTCTTCTTAGCACTACATTTGTAAAAAAATCAATTTTTCCCAATTAAATGTATTTATCAAAACTACACCTTCAAATAAGGTAATGCTTATTTTTTTTTGAAAATATGAGTAATTTTTCTGTAATTTCGTGACAAACAAAATAGACTTCTGCGCTTCAGATAGCAGGATGAGTCGTAAAGTGGAGTTTGCAATTTCGTAAATTATTTCTTTGTTCGTTTCGTACATTCGACCTTTTGTTATACATTTACACATTTATCTTTTATAAATTATTTATTTTGAAATATTTGAAATAAAAATTGCTAGTACGCGTCCGAGGTTAACAATGAAGTACAAGGCCTTATGGGCTTTTCCGGTCAATTAACATGCCGCCGGATTTTTAGATTTAATACCCCGACTTACTTTGTCAACAAAGTAATTTTAAATACTATTTGGTTTGGCAATCAATCGGCCTTGAGGTGTTGGACAGTTCACGTTCGGCTCCTCATATTATAGTTCGTTTCCTGATTTCAAGCAAAGAGCTGACTATTGAAGAAGTACCATATCGTTCTGTAAGTGATCGACTACAATCTATCAAACATTTAAAGTGATTTATCTGTTCTTTACATTGGAAGGGCGGGGTAGATCTTGGGTCCCCCAAGATGGAGCACCTTCCTTTATTTCAAGTTCACAACCAAAACAAATTGGCAATGGTAATCAAAGCCCGCTAAAAGGCAACGTAGTGGCTTCTCTGCACCTAGTTCTTCGCATTGCGCCTAGAACGTACCATAGCCCGCTAGTATGCTTTAAAAGCCTCGGCGCTTTGCCCATCTCCTTGTTATAGCTAAAAGTTCCGCTAGTGACCGCTGGCGCGCTGCTCGCCGAACATTCCTCGATCTGCTGCTGCATGCAAATATACGGAGATATGCATTACAAACACAGAACTTTTCGATTTACAGGCTTCGAATTCAAGTATTTAGGCATCTCCATTACTTCTTTAGTAACAGCACCAATGTTCTTCACAACCTCTGATAAAAAAATGTTCACAAATTATGTCAATGATCGTTATTAAACCTGCGCTCTCGTCACATGCAAGGAAACTGTTTCTTTGCAAAGCTGGCTTAATATATTTTTGAAAGTTTCTTTTCACAACAAACCTTGGAAGTTGTACAGCTTTCACAATAAATTGCTCTACCACATATAAACTGCAGGATTATTTGAAGATGAGAATGATTTGTTTATTAATTTAATAACCACCTATGTTAATTATCTTCACATTGTAAATAAATATTCACATACATTCTTGATGTTTCTGAACGTTAATAAAATATGTAACCCTTACTTCGGCAACCTAACAATTCAGTTTATTCTCAAAATTCGATACAAATCTTGAAAAAACACTCACAAATAGCACAAACAATTTTTGTTTACGTTCAATAAAAACATACTGGCTCCATGTACTAGGAATGATCGTTTGAGACAGGTTTGGATATTTCTCGTATTGTAACACTTGTCAATCAAAAAGTGACATATTTTCTCACAAACGTCATTGGATATTACGAGATGTCTGTTTGTTGATTTTTATTTCTGATGTTTGATTTATTGTTCTATCATTGTTGTGGAATTTGGAAGGGGACTACGCAAAGAATTAGAAATAATGTCTACATTGTACTTTAGTTGCTCTTATTGAAAATCTCTAGTTTTTTCTTGTACCTCCATGAGAGCACCAATATGAATTTCGCTAGTCGAAAGTAATTTTATGACTCTATCTCTAGGTGAGAACGTTTTTACCAGGGCAATAGTGATTTGAAGTACTTTTTTTGAGTGAACTTTCCCGAGCATTATTTACAACAGCGTCAGCATTTATTCATAAAAGCGCCCGTCGTCCGTTTTAGAACTAGTTTCTTCCAGTTATTTAGCGATTATTTTTTCACGAATACTTCTATTTTGAATTTTTACTATAAAAATAGATAGTATAATATGTTTAATATAAAAATAGATAGTATAAAACTGATAAAATAATAGTTTTCTATTTTTTTCGTTTTCATCCATTGTCTTTAAAAACCTTAAAGACATGTGCATTATAGTTTTCTTTAAATACCTAAATATACAAGTAAATATCAGAAATAATTAAGAATAAATATTGTATTTTATATGTCAGGAAGAATCACTACTGGCTCACTAACCAAGTAGGTTTCACGCATGCTATGTATTTGAGGGTTAATTTGAAGCATTCACTCCACAATTTCTTTTAAGCAAACTGCACAGTGAAATATAATTTCAGTATTGTTTAATATTACCACCAACACGAGTTTGCAATGCCTCATATCACTGTAAGTGACCAAAATCGTCCGAAATGCGGGCATTTCCCTATGCATTAAAACGGCCCGAAGGTCTCGCGAATGGTCGGCGACCAGCGCTCCAGCGGCCACAATGTGAAATTTCGTCCGTTCGCTTACTTCCATAAGGATCGGCGAAGTGGCGCGGCTGTTAGGCATACTAGCGGGCTATGAACGTACCAACAAGCAATAGATTTCAAGATCTACCTACTGAAGAAACAGAAACAGCAGGCGAAGAAACTAATGTCAACATTTCCATACCACTAATTTTCACACATAACTGTAATAACCATTCTGAACTAATATCAAAACTCGTGGTGCTACAGAATGGCACAGACTTTCCCGTATGGGTCATTCCACGCAAAATCGGACGAATTTGAAGGAAAATTGACCTCGATGTCTCGTATCTTTCTGATTATTTTTTTACAGGTTCATGAAAACAAACTATACAACACGTATTTGTTAGTTTTGCTCAAATATTTATATTTTCATTTTATTTTTTTTAATTTTTCGTAACTTCATACGCACTGACATGTATAATATTTTGTATCTCAAAATCATTTTAAAATTTCGGTTTTGAGTTCCTCTTAAATCAAAGCTTATATCTGTACCTTTCATGAAATTTATCTTATTGTTTATAAAAATTTATTTTTAATGTTAATTTGTTGTTTATATATTTTTATTTATAAAATTATTAATTTTACCACGAATTAAAAATCTGAAAAAAAATGAAAAGAAAGTTCAAACTTTCTTCTAAAGGACTGCGAAATTTCAAAATGGCTTCTGTTAAAATAACTTTTTGCGAATTTTTTAAATCTTACCTGGTTCACAGCGCCGCGAGAACCCCATGCGCCCGTCGTTGTATGTGCCGCTATCAAATGAAACGCTGGGGGGAACAAGCTTCACAACAGGAACATAAGTGAAAATGTTCACTGAGTAATGAGTTTTAAAGTTCTTGTTAATATTCCAAAACATAAAATATTAAGCTGTATGAGATTTACGTCTTTTTAAGTTTCTCTTTATAAAACTTGGATAATATTTGCACTTTCTTTCAAGGAACATGATTTAATTATTTCTTGATCTTCACAAATAGGAATAAAGGAATGTAAGGAACGTGTACCACGTAGCCATTTTGCTGCATTTCTACGACTTTTAAGTGAATTCTTTCTTCTTCATGTTCTTCATTGGTGAAGAAGAAAAACACTACGTTTTGTATGTTTTTGTGCCCAGTCATAGAGCTTCTTGGGAGTCGTAATCGGATCATGATTTACTTGAATCGTTCAACGTGAATCCACTGCCGATACGTCACTCTATCAATCGTCCTCTCTTCAAACTTTTCCTGCAGCACTTTAAGTCGTTCTAGTCCAGGACATTTGTCACACTTTTTAAAGTAACAGTCAGCTCTTGGAGGGTCAAAAATAACTTTTGTTAGGTAGTACCGACAATCCTTCAATGCATTAACATCATCTGATAAGTTTGCGAGACCTCCACTGTCAAAAATTAACTTTACTCGTACGTTTTCGTGATATACACAAACACATACTGTATGTGTACCGTTAGCTCCTGGTAAAATGCAGTGTTTCCGTCTTAATCCAGCGAACTTTGAAAATGTGATCTTTAGATGTGGAGACTTTTCTTTAAAATGTCAGTAGGTTTCTTTCATGTTGCTCAGTATAATCCTTTTTTGTTTGTGAATCTATCTCCCATTCTCTCTCACTGAAATAAAATTATGTTTTTTCTTTATTTATTCATGATACGGTTAACGTCATCTGAACAATAAAAAGCCACAGCACATGGTGTATAGAAGCGACGATAGCTCTTCTGGATTTCACATGTGGAGTTGAAAATATTCCTTTGTTGCTAGTTGTTTTGCAACAGTTATCATATGAGTAGATGCATCGAAATGTTTTATAACTTTAGGAAAAGACCAATCTTTGAAAATCGTTAAAATTTTAAGTTTTATCATCAGTAGATTCAATACTTTTTCAATTCTTCTACGATGTATTCATTTTCTTGTTCTTCTTCTACCTCTCCTATATCAAATATTCCTTTCTCTAAGGTTCGTCTTATTTTTTCCACTTTTCGACGAGGATATGCTTTCTGACTCAGTTTCGTTTTTCCCAATAGGTGTTTCACCTAACATCAATATTGTTAAACTTTCTTTCAGATGTGATAATTTTACATTCTTGGTTGGCGCAGCTTCTGCATCACTAGGAGATAGATCACCATTATCTCTGATTTCAATGTTCAATTACGAATTATTGTCTTCTTCTGAATTTCTACTCTGTTGACTTGCACCAGGTTTGCTGGAAAATCTTTCAATGGCACTTTTAGAAGTTTGACTTTCATTTTATAAACCATTTTGAAGTTCTACATCCGTATATGTTACAAATTTTCAAGTTCGAAGTAATTTGTAAGTATTGTTTGCCCAACTTTTGAAGGATACTTCGTATTAAATGTCTTAAATTTTTACATTCAGTTTTACCATACTTTTCTAGATTGAAAGGATTGAAACATGAATCAAAGCGTATCTTCATTGTACTTGCCATCTTCAATTATTTCTTGTCACTTCGTGTCCTAGAAAGAAAGAAGCGCATGGGCACTCACACACGCGTCACAAACGAGGATATTATTTGCACTGTGTCACACACTCTTGGATGTAAACTGATCCCAATGTTTGTATTGCTTGGTCGACTTCCTGCCATTGCCTTGGGTGGTAAACGACCTGCTGACATCGATGAAAGGGTGTGGGCAGTGTTGCGCAAGGCCGCAAGTTCAGTGGAGGAAGACACAGGGAGCATTGACAAAGCGGTATGGCAGCGGCGGCGCGCAGCGGCGGTCGAGAAAATACTCTGCGCTCCGTTGAATATTATTTTTTTTCGTGAGTTCTAAAACAGAAGCGATTTTGAAAAATTGCAGAGATGGGGATGAAAGTCTATATAATTTATTGACGTCGAGTTTAAAACAAAAAATCATGGGGATCATCTTAAAAATCTCATGTTAAAAATTATTATCACAATATAAAAATATGCAATTATTTATAAACCCTTGTTGAAAGATTGCTTCTTTAGCTTTAATTTGAAATCAAGTTTAAGTTTTTACAAGCAATACATTTGGAGTTAAAAATTATTAAACATCTCGACATTGGAGAAAAAGTAATATATTTCAATAATTGTAACTTCAAAAATAATGTATTCTCGGCTAAACAAAAAAAATACGTGTCTCTTACTTTTCATAATAGATAGTGTAAAAAATATTAGAGAATTTGACACACTTCAGGTTTTTTTCTGTCCGGTTTTACGTGGAATGACCCCGCATTAGTTTTCTATTTCCTTGGGTCTTCGCTAGCTAGCTATTCGGAATTGCCACATCCTCTTTCTTGCCAGCTGCCATCTATCACCGCCAGAAGTACATTATTTTGTCATTTTCTTAATTTTTCGGTTTCCTATTGGTAGAACGGAAATATTCTGTGCCTGGGGCCCTCTTCGACAGTCTGTGCCTGGACGTTGTAGCGAGCGGACGTGCCTTGGGGATCGCTCTCGCGCAGGTAAAGGGATAATGGCCTGCGACGTGGAAATGTACCGGGCCCGCATCGGCAGCTGGGCCGCCCGCGTGGCGTGCGTGCTGAGAAAGGGTAGCGTTCCTGCTCCCTCTCTGGACGCCTTTGCACTGCTAGTTATAGCAGCGATGTTAGTAATTGGTGGCGTGGAGATAAATCCTGGCCCGGTATCTACGCGACGTGGCGCACCAGTGGATGTTTCATGGAGGTGCGTCGAGTGTTGCAACGGCGGTCTGCGAGGTGAACTGTCGCGTCTTCGACAGGAGTTCTTGCAGGTTACTGCTAAGCTTGCAGCGACTCAACAGGAGCTGCAAGTTTTGAAGGCAGCAATAAGAGTAACGGAGGTGGAGGCGATAGCAGCTACTGCGACGGAGGAGGCAGTGACGTTGGTGGCTCAGCCGGCCACAGCGGTCCTGCCAGAAGAGGTGACGTCGCCAACCCCGGCGGCGAGTTCCCCAAACGTGGTGTCCACGGCGGTGACGGCATCAACCACATTTGCATCGGTTGTGAAGGATTCAGCGGCAACGAAAAATTCTAAAAAATGTGTTGTGTTCGGTGACTCTATTGTGCGTCACGTAGGTCACGCAAACCTACAAGTAAAATGCTTTCCGGGAATCCGCGTGGAACAGCTGAAATCGCAAATTGAAGCTAGTGACGTGGAAGCCCCGGAAACTGTTATCATTCACGGAGGCTCCAATAATTTACGGAGATGTCGCTCATTTGATCACCTCATGGGCGACATCTACGAACTTGGGGTAGCAGCCAAAACGCGCTTTCCATCCTCGCGTATAGTGCTGAGTGGCGTCATTCGCCGCCGGGATGTTTGGTCCCGTAAGGTGGCGAGGATAAATCGGGACATGGACTTTGTGGCAAAAGCTCTCGGATTCATGTTTGTGGATCCAAACGGGTGGATCTCAGAGAGCTCACTAGGTCGAGACGGCGTCCACCTCAACCGGAGGGGCGTTGCGGAGCTCAGTGGCCTCTAGAGTAGCTGAATTCTGCACACGCCCTCCCGTCGCCCGTTGACGCTGTGAGCGACCGCCGGTCTCGCGTTCCGCGGCCAAATTAAATCTACCGGCAGCGGCGATAGGAGCGGGGGCTGTGGGTTTCATTCCGGTAACGGTGGCTTCAGCGTGTGACGGTGCAGAAGGCAGAGACGGAGGAGACGACGGAGACGACGGAGGCGGCGGACACGGCGGCCGTGACTGAGCTGGCGAAGGCGACGGAGGCGGCTGTGACGGCGACGACGACGACAGCGGCGACTGTGACGGCGACGGCGGCGACTGCGGTGTCGTCGTCGGCGGCGGCGGCGGCGGCGACGGCGGCGGCGGCGGCGGCGGTGACGACGATGACGACGGCGACGGAGACGACGAGGGCGGAGACGACGGCGGCGGAGGCGACGACAGCGGCAGCGACTTCGAGGGACGCGCCCTTTCAAGAACACTTTCAGGTGAGGAAGGGGTTCCTTAGGTTGTTGCAGGTGAACTGTCGTAGTATAATCAATAAAGAAGTAGAGTTTTGGAATCTAGTTGATGCCTGCGATCCCGACACAGTGATAGGGACGGAATCGTGGCTAACTGAGGAAATCGGGTCCTCTGAAATTTTTCATTCCCATAACAAGATCCTTAGGAGGGATAGAAATAGTAGAGGGGGCGGAGTCTTTATTTGCGTGAAAGAGGACATTAATATTAGATTAGAGTGGGTCAGTAGAGAGTTTGAAATGATGGGAATAGAAATTATTACGTCAGGAACTGTTTTAGAAATTATTGCATGCTATAGGCCTCCGAGCGATGGATATGACATTTTAGATAACATCATTCAGAGAACGGGAAACGAAAATGGCCATGCTATTGTTATTGGAGGCGACTTAAATATTCCGAGCGCAAACTAGGAGGGAACCGTTAGCGAAGGGAAAGTCCAAAATCTAATGAACGGACTGGTTTGGGAAGGGGATTTTATCCAGGTAGTTCGGACCGGGACGCGCGACAGGATGCGATTTTGGATGTCTACCTAATTAGGCCGAAAGAACTTTTCATATCTTGTGAAGTTGTTGAGGGTATTAGTGACCACAAAGCGGTTCTTCTTGACTTAGACGGAAATATTTCAAGAAAAAGGCATTACAATAGGAACGAAAGTACGGCAATACAAGAAAGCAAATGTAAGTGGGCTTCAAGGCTTCTTTAGGGAACAATATGACCGCTTTCTAAGAACAGAGGGCGGTATGGAAGAAATACGGGGCGTGTTTAAAGATATTATATACGAAGCTTTGCAAAAGTTTGTTCCGTGCAAAATTCTAAAAAATAATCCGGATCCAGAATACTACAATGCAAAAATTAGGAGAATGAAGAGGATAACGAGAAAGGCATTTAAGAACAGAAAGCGCAGTAGCGAGCATATGAATATTTTTCGAAATCATTCAAAAGAATTGGAGCGCGAAACGAAAATTGCTCAGGAGGCATATTTAAAGAATATTCTAGATGGGAAGGGAAATAACTGGACAGGCTTTTATAAATATGTTCGTAGAAGGAAAGGAAATAAAGAGGATATCCCAGTTATTCGCGAAAATGGAAACACGCTAATTACTGACAATCGGGCAAAAGCGGATGCATTTAATAAGTATTTTAGTTCGGTTTTCAAAAATAGTACGGACCATCCATTTATTCAAGGGCCTTCGGTTGCGAATCAGTTTAATATTGAAGTAAACGTTCTATGGAATAAAGTAAAGTCTTTGAAAAATGGTAAGTCAAGGGGTCCAGACGACATTTCTACGGATTTAATTAAACTAGCAGGAAAGGCAATATTACCGTACCTAATTAGAATTTTTCACGTGTCTTTGAATAATTCAAAAGTACCGGAAGATTGGAAATTAGCCTTTGTCGTACCAATTTTTAAAAGTGGTGACAAAACTAAATTATGCAATTATAGGCCGGTAAGTCTTACGTGAGTGGTGTGCAAGCTTATGGAGCATCTAGTTGGGAGTTACATTAAGAAAGAATGGGAAATTAAAAAATGGCTCTACGATGGGCAACACGGGTTCAGGAGTGGTTATTCATGCGAAAGTCAGGTAGTCACGCTATTTCAGGATCTAGCAGATGAAATTGACGCGGGCGGGAGAGTAGATGCAGAAGTTATAGATTTTGCTAAAGCATTTGATGTCGTTCCACACGATCGGCTTGTACAGAAATTAATGAATTCAGGCATAGATCCCAGGGTGGTGGCGTGGATTAGCGAGTTTCTGCGAGATAGAAAACAGAAAGTCCGAATTGGACAAGAGTTATCTTCCGGGGCAAGCGTTACGTCAGGAATACCGCAGGGGAGTGTCATTGGACCCCTTCTATTTCTAGCTTTCGTCAATGATCTGCCGGCGCAATTAACCTCAAATGTTCAGCTATTTGCAGACGATTGCATAATATATCGTAGTATTAACTCGAAAAGAGATGAAGAAATACTGCAAAAGGATCTCGATGCGTTATATTACTGGACGGAAAATAACGGAATGTCCATAAATAGCTCTAAAAGTAAATCCATCACTTTTGGCAGGGGTCATAATTACAGTGAAACACATTACCGTTTAAATAATGACATTATTCCGAGAGTTTCCTCGTGCAAGTACCTAGGAATTCATTTCGATAGTAAATTAAGTTGGAAAAAACAAGTAGATTTTGTTGTAGGGAAAGCCTGGAGATCTCTTCACATTGTAATGCGCATCCTAAAAAAGAGTACGGCAAACGCGAGGGAAATTGCTTATTTATCTCTTGTTCGTCCAATAATGGAATATGGAACAATTTGTTGGGATCCGCACAAGATTATGCAGTGTAAACACTTGGAAAGGATTCAGCATAGGGCAGCTAAATTTACTTTCAGGGACAAGAAAACCGCAGGGTGGGATTCACTCAAAAACAGGCGATCAGTGGCAAGACTCTGCGCCTTGTATAAAGCTCATAATGGTCATCCAGCTTGGAAAGAAATTAATCGGCGGCTATGTATTCCTACATACATCAGTAGAGTGGATCACAGGCACAAAATAAATTTAAGACAGCAGAGAACGGATGTCGGGAAATTTTCATTTACAAATCGAACGATTACGGAATGGAATAAATTGCCTGCAAAAACCTTTGAACCCTTTCCTCAAAGTGTTCAACAGTTTAGGAAATTAATTTAGGGTATTATTAAGTAAATGAGGGAGAATAGTGGGTTATATAGCGATGCATAAGTGTTCTATTGTGAAGTGAGGTGTAGTGCAGTGTATAGCAGGGAAATAAAGAAGGAAATGTTTTCAGGTCTTAGTGAAGTGAAGTGCAGTGTGATACTAATGCAGTGTGTGTGTGTGTGTGTTTTCTCTCTTAATGTAATTTAATGTTTTATGAATCAGTCAGTTTTTATATTATTATCATTATTTTACCATTATTATTACTACAATTAGTATATAATTTGCTAGTTATATCACCTTATTCTTATTCTTATTTTTATTATTGTTATTATTATTGTTGTTATTATTATTATTATTAGTAGTGGTTTTAGAGTTCTGTATTACTGAAAGGCTGTGTATATTTATGTTTTTGTAATTAGCTGCCACCGGGTTATGCCCAATTGCAGTTTAAATAAATCTAATCTAAAATCTAATTAATTTTAGAATATAAAAGAACACAAAAACATAGTACTAAATGGCAATTTTCTTTTAAAAATTATGTGCCGTTTTAAAGAAAATTGCGTTTTAGCGCTACTAAAAATGCGAAATTTGAACCTCATTTTCACAGAAAAGTTTTGAGTTTTCAAAATACGTTATTTGAAGTTATTTCAAGCACATCCACTCACAAATATAATAATTTTTACAAATTGCTGGTAATGTGCATATTAAAGATGTGAGAGATCTTTCAAAAAAATTACATTTATATAATTTTTGAAAAAAACAAAAAAATAACTCAAAATTAACTTTACGTCATATTAAAGAGTGTAATTAGCATTATTAGCACTATAAAAGTTTCAAGAAAACATTTGCAGCCATTTATGAGAAAATGGTCTTTTGAGTGTTTCTGAAAATGCGAAATTTTGAGCTACTTTTCACAGAAAACGGTTGTGTTTTCGAGAAACTTCACTTGACATTATTTAAAGCATATATACTCATAAATTTAATAATGTGAACAATTCGCCGCTAGTGTGAACATTAACGACGTCAGAGACAAGTCAAATAAATTAAATTTTTCCAATTTTTGAAAAAAGAAAAGAATACAGCAATATGGCGTTTATATCATCTCATAGGGTATATTTAGCACTGTCTAGAGATAGTTCCAAAAGTTTAAAGAAAAAATTTGGAGCCGTTTTTGAGAAAATCTAGTTTTTGTAATTTTTTAAAATTGCGCAAAAACTACTAAAATTTTCAAAATAATGTACATGACCTTATACAAAGAACTCACTTTTGGGAACACATTTTATTTGAAGGAAAAATCTCTATCTTCAATTTCGTAGTTGGAGAAAGACGCGGAAAAAAAATTAAAACTCACAGTTTTAGAAAATTCAGAGTTTGCCGTGAAAATCGGACCTTTGCCATGTTAATAAGTGTATTTTACTCTATTCATACAAGAAATGTAAAGAAAAAAATTGGAGCCGTTTATGAGAAAATTTTGAAAATGTCCGGGGGCTTCATGTAAAGTACCCCCAAATTTTGAAGAATCTTTTTCATAATCTCAAAGCTTCGACTAGCACCAGATCGACCGGGTAATATCAATTTCAGAAGAAATCGTACGTATGGTTTAGGCGCTAGCAGTGTTCACAAACGGACGGACAGACGGACGTTTTCCTTTCAATTGGGTTTTCGATATCAAGGACCCACAAAAGAGGGTTTCTGGCTACACCACGTGTTAGGGTTTTTTTCTTAATTTAGCAACTGGTTTTATCCACTTTTTCATTATCACGGCCCGGCAATGAATTTTTTTCCGCCGAAAATTGGCCATTTTTTCGCGCATTACATAACTTTTCCTATAATACGTACATCACTCCGTGTATACGTACGTATACGGAAAAGTAATTAACAGAAATATTACAACATAACAAATTTCAAACAAAAGTTCAAAGAGTTCACATAAAAGTGCTTGTAATATCAATTGAAGATTATTATCAACTGAGAAGCAAATTGACAGAAAAAATATATTATATCATACTTACAATGATCGTACAAAAACAACAATTTCAGTCATCATACGGAATGTACCAACATCCTATTCAGATCTTGAAATACTAAATGAACTTCGTCTGAATTTCCCTGCCCTTACTGTGATTCGTCTAACAGATGCATCGAAAAATCCATGGCCGTTGGTAGCAGTCATATTAACGAAAATCCAAGCTGCGAAGAAAATATACGAACTGACATCACTATTTAGTGCCATAACACCAGTCGAAGAAAGAAGACATCGACCTAGTCCAGTCAGATGCAGAAATTGTCAGACATTTGGGCACACAAAGAAGAACTGCGGCTTACCTATATGTTGTGGACGCTGTTCGGCAAATCATGTTACCTCGGAGTGCATTTCTTCTGAAGAAGTATGTGCAAATTGTAAGCAAGCTCACGCATCTTCTAATAAAAAAGTCCTACTTTTATTAAAATTTTGAAACAAAAAAATTCCTTTCAATCCTTTAAATCAAGTAATCAATCAAGATCCCAGAACAAATGTAAATCAAACTACTACTCTCTTCACTAATCAACCTTTTTCTTCCCCACCACCACAGTTAAATAATAATTTTAGATCTCATGCCCGTCCTTTATATTCAGAAAAAGTTAAAGAAAATGTATATAACAACTCTTCATTAAATGAACAAATAAATTCGTTTGCATTATCAATTGCTAACCAAATTCCAACTTTAATAACCAAAATGTTGTCAAACTTAATTCCCACAATAATTCAAAATATGTTTCAATCCTATAACTAAACTCTCCTTAGTTAATTCGAAAGAAAATGAATATTTCTCAAAAATTCAAAATTCTTTCATGGAATGCAGATGGAATTAAAAATCAAATTCCTTTACTTTCTTATTATCTACAACTGTAAAAGTGTATAAAATAGACATAGCATGTATTCAAGAAACTCATCTCTCTCCTACCAATAAATTTTATATTCCTGGTTATTATATATACAGGTCAGCGTAAAAATTTAACTACCTTTGGCCGTAAAGGAGGAGTAGCACTCGCGATTAAAAACTCAATTGAACTTTAGCAACTAAATTGTCTTTCTAGCAATGCATTTAAAAATGTAAGAGCAATAATAAAAACCAAAGAATTAAAATCTTTTTGAATTTCTTCGCTTTATAGGCAACCAAATAAAATACAGAAGCGCTGTTATTTTACCCTTCTTCGCAGCATACCCCCATACCTTTGTTGCAGGAGCTTTTAATGCGAAACATTCTGCTTGCGGAAGTCGACTAGATAACACCACTGGATCAACTTTCCTAAATGACACCCACAACACTCCCAAGACTCGCCAACTCATTATTCCTATATCCCTAATATATGTCCAGATATAATTGATTTCGGATTATCACAAAACATACCTTTTTATATTACAGCTAACATTCTGGACGCTTTACCTTCAGATCATCGACCAATATCTTTTCCCTTCTCTCTTTCTTTAACCTATAACAAACCTGAATATCCATTTAATCTTCATAAAGTAAATTGGCAATATTTTCAAACTCTCAATTCTAAATTACGTCCCCCGATTTCACGTTTAGAAACGATTACACAAATTGATGATTACATTTCTCTCTTAAAACATTCTATCTTAGATACTATTGATTTAATCGCTCCATTTCCAGTTAAACATGATACTCGACCTCCTATCCCTCTAAAAGTGCACAAATTAATTTTACACAAAAGAAAAGTTCGTAATTATTGGCTTAGACATCGTACCCCATATCTAAAAACTTATCTAAATTATCTTACAAAAACTGTACGTAGATTATTGTATTTCAATCACATAAATCATATACTCCGTCAAACGAGTTATGCAAACATAAAGAATACCACTTTATGAAATATCACTCGAAAACTTCTAAGAAAACAATTATTCCATCCTTATGTTGACAAAATAAATATATACATTCACCCCACGAAAAATGAGAAATATTTGCAGATAATTTGGAAAATATTTTTAAGCCGCATGAAGCTTTTAATACTGATGATTCATTAATTCAAAGTTCTATTTCAACAGAAATTCCAACTGTTCAGGGGCGTGCGGTGACCGATTCCTATGGATAAGCTCTGTAAATAGCAAGGGGGCGACTTGATATGTTTGAGGAGACAAAACGAAAATCCATTTAGTAACTGTATATAATTATTTAATTATATCTAAATTATTATTATTATTATTATTATTATTATTATTGCTAATTCTGGAAGAATGCGAGTCCCCAGCATATGCGCACAAAATTTTCTACGAACTACCAGTCACCAACAGTCGCTGGCATTTGAACGATCCACACGTCGTAGTGTCTGTCGGGACGTGACGAACGCCGAATTGAAACACTGTCCTTTGTGCTGATACGGCAAAGCTCACGCGTCGGAACCGATTTGAGGAAGCGGCCTCCGCAACGGTAGTGCCCTCCGTCCCACGACATTGCGTCTGATGAGTGAAAGAAATTTTAGGAGATTATATGGTGCGGAATGGCGAGGGGGAGTCTGAAATTATTCATTTCACTGTTTCCACGTATTTCCACTTTGAAATTATTCGGTAGTAATATGTTTTAAAACTTGTTTAATAAATTATATTAACAAATTTTTAACATTTTACTTATTAAAGCCCCTTGGTTTATTTCTAATCTACAAATTCATTCTGAGTAAGGTATACTTCCAATTAAAAACTGTTTTCTACAAATTTCAGCAAAATTCTACGGCAAAATTAATAAAATTCCATCTGCACTTCATTTTGAACTTGATAAACACAATCTCCATCGCAACCGACTAAAACGTAAATTGCCCTAACAATTCTTCGACCCTCCATAATCTCTTTTCAAATTTGATTTTAACACATAAAACAGATTGTTCTTGATGCGTTAACTTTTTTGTAGATACTGAATTCTGTTTGTAATACTCAATCAGTTCATCTTTTGCTGCTAAGGGCCTAACTGACCAAAGGCATGTAATTATTCAATAAAAAAATTAAAACTCTTTATTTCTTTACTGTTGAAAAGGAAACAAGAGGCTCGGGATTTTGGCAACTGCATTGTAACAGTACATCGATTCCCATCACATAAAACGTGTATACGTGATTGAGCCCGTGGAAGAGCCGCCCTTTGCCGCTCCCGCCACCGGTGCCCGCGCCCGCACCCGCGCCGTCCCGGCGCCCGCGCCCACTAGAGATTCCTTTGTCACCGTCTTAAGACCTTTCACTACGTTCCACAGGGTAGCGCCCATCGACGGATTACGCCGCTTAGCGCAGCCGGGGCCGGACGGTGCAGATTTGCGCTTCCCAGAAATACTTCAATGGAAACTTATTCTTGGTATTATCACACCCCCAAATGTTATTTCCAACAGGGCATGCGCCGATAATTCTATTGGCCAAAGCAAGGCCTCACTCCCACACCTTTCGTTTGAAACAACGAATCATAGAATTACCTCACAGGGGGATGGTGGGAGACAGAAGTTTGGTGGTGAGCGTAGCTGTAGGCAAATTAACAGATTCCGAAATTTTACTGGCGAGTTAACTTCAAAACGGTCTCTCCGGCTCTTGAAGGAGAGCGCGGCATTTGCCGCATATCGCGAAGTGCTAGGCTTGCGCTCGATTTTAACAACTTATGAATTGGAGCAAGCAATAATGTTACGCTCTCCACACTTCAAGTCTGGCGGAGTTATATGGTAACGGATGGTTGCGTGGATGCCACTCGCCAGCAGTGCCCGAGCTTAGCAGATTCACAAAACAAACTATCGGCGGTCACATCCGCCCGCGTCAACGTGGCTGAGGTATCACTGCCGCCGGCGTACCCCGCGCTGCCGTAGCCGCCGCCGCCGCCACAGCCGCCGCCGCCGCGCCGCCCTCTTTGTGTGGCCACCAACCTTGCAGCCAGGGCAAAGGACCGTCCGCTTACCTGAGGACGAGCTCACAGAGGGTGTGATGAACTCTTGCGTTTGCAACACGCACTTTTTGTAATTGTTGTTTGTTTTTTTTATTGCGAGGCGGGCCGCGCGTTGGCCGTGTAACGTTAATTGTCATTATAATGTTACCAGAATGAATAATGTGTTTCTTGGCAATCCATGATTGCAAGACCTGCTCCTTCCCGCATCCCTCGAAGTTAAAAGAACAGGACTAAATTCGTAAATAATCTTCCTCCCTACCATGCGTGGGTGGGCGATTATTACAGCATGTAGTTGGCTTGAATTTTGAATATTATTGGAACAGTGGTGCGTTTTAAAATCAATTTCTTCATGATTTTTTGTGAGTACTGTAATGATTTACGATCATTTAGACTATTTTTTTCATTTCCCTAACGTAAAAGATTCAATTCAAGTGCCACAAATTATACCAGGAGAGACAAATGCCAACAACCTCGCGCACGAACATGTTTTCTAAATTCAATGAATGCGCGGAAGGAAAATGCGATACGAGCATTGCATAGAGCACAAATTTTGGAATCAATTAAAACAAAAATCATCAAAATCGGACCAGGGGTTCACTTAATTTCAAAAAATTTAGTGATCATACATTTCGATTTAATAAAAGTGACATGTAGTGTCACGCACCGCACGCGGTCCCCGGCGGCGTGGGAGCGCCGGAAATCCGTGAGGGCGGCCCGGGCCTAGCTCAGTCAGTCAATTTTGTTACCTTTCTGAAAATAGGCGGTGATGGAAGGAACTGCAAGGTGCGATATAATGACAATAACAATTTGGGTGACTGGTAACACAATAGAAAGTTTATTTCCGCCTAATGATAGGCCGGAGAAGTTACACAAGGAGTCTTAGAAGAAATGCCCTACCTAGTGAGCTCTGGTTAGGAACAAAAAGAACTTAAATCTAAGAGAAAAGCAAAAAAAAATTCACAATGCAATTATTCTACTGATTACATAAAGGAAACGATCATTCGCCCTCAGGACTGGCGATTACGTGCCTCTGCGCGGCACCGCAATTCACAGAAAAAGTCTTTGTACGGTCGTTGACCAAATACAATGCCTGATAATGACGGTGCTGAACAGGCATCAAATGGCACCGGTTGCAGCTGGTGGCGGCGACGGCGGCAGGTCGGCCTTCCAAAGCCGAAGGGAACGCTCGCCGGCGCGTGGCCCCAACACGAGGCGGTGGCGGCACGGTGGCGGCGCGGGATGAAGCGATGGCGGCTTCGTTGGCCCAAATCACAAGCGATCGCGTATCTCACGCACAATGTCACACAGCACGATCTGAGAGTTCCAATAAGCTCTATGCGAGCACAAATCTCGGAGAGTATCGGTCTAATTGCCAGTGGTGGCAGAGTTCAAAAATTGATACTCGGAAAGAATTTCTCCCGGCTATCGAGATTAAGCAAGACAGAATTGGATTGCACGGGGCAATCTCAAATCGCTCCCCAGAGCACGCGATGCCCGAGGTACCTCGACCTCTCTCCTCAGCTCTCGCCACCCAAGTCTCTCGTACCCCACTTTGTGTGTTTTTCCACTCTTTCCCCCCCCCCCAAATTTTCGCAGATATTTCGAAATCATCCCTTCCCCACAGAATTCTACCCCTGATTGGTTGAGTGTGATGGCGTCTTAACTCTTTTTTTAGCCAACCAGCTCCGGCGATTCTGGGAATTTTCCTTACTCTGTCTCATTCCAAAAGCCCTCTTTGTTTATCGAAGAAAGTAGGTCAAGAAGGGTGTGAGACATGACCGTTGTACCCCCGAAGGTTGCAGTGAATTACGGCTTTGAGCTTCCCAGCGCGGGTGACAGCCAAAAAACCGTGACGGGCACGCGCCGCGAACCTATTCAAATAGTTCTGGGGCGCCTGAGGTCCCGAACAAAAGGTCTCCCTCGCCCCCTGGTGCCATAAACATTCGGGGGGTGCGCGTGTCGCGCGCTCGCGGGCGGGCAGTGGGGCGCGGTAGCTTCTCTCTACGCACTAGCCTTCTGCATCGGCATTTTATTTATGAAATTAATTTGCAGTAGAACTAGCGTACCGCTACAGTAGGCACCATTCGTGCCGAGAAGAAATGAATTACGAATAGTGTTTTTCGTGAATGTTAAGAGAACGCCTGAAGGGTTCGGGTTAGGATTTGACAGGATAAAGGAGCAAAAATTATCGAAATTTTTGAAGGTAGTCACGATTTTGGAGGATGCTCAGGAGGCGAAATCGAAATTAATTGCTAAATTTTCATTCAGGAATAATAGAAACAAAAGCCACGTTTTCGTGACGTCATGAGATGATAAGTCGTAGTTTCGGAATATTTAATTAAATAAGGCGTTGATCGACGAATTAGACATTACAGCAATTATCGTAGGAATGTTGAACACGATTTAGAAACAGCGACAAGTCAGAAAAACACTGATAAATGAGAAAATATAAATATTTTCGTTATGTTATTTGGGGCAACAAGCGAGTGATCCGCTTTTGTTCGCCCAGAAACTATATAGGCGAGATACCAACAATGCCCTTCAGTCAGAGAGAGAGGAAGCTTGCTCGAGTGTGAATCCATGTTGTGCGGTGCGAGAATTTTGTATTGTTACGAGTTTGTGGCGCGAGCTATCGTTTAGTTGTGAATCCTTAAATGCACATATAAATCGATCGACGATGACAATACAGAATATTTCTGCATATCATTATCGCTAGATAAACAATATTTGTTAAAACATTGAGTGGCGAATTATTTATATCACGAGGACGAACATTTTTCAATCGAACATTTTTGTGGTGTTTTTTTAATATCACGAATGCGAACGCGACCACAAATCTGCATCTGATGGTGAAGGTGATTTTCGTCATATACTGCGTCGCCGGACCAGCCAACAGGAAAGTACAATGACTATTTTTAATTTGCTACAAAACGCATTCATGTTGAAGGACAAGTAATGTCAAATTTAAGTAGATTAAAAATCAATACGGCCGTATTCAAAATGCGCATTTGGTATGAAAGGAATTTTGCGAATTATTCAGTGTGAATGGTTTTCTTTTGTGTCAATTTAATTTTATATTGTGTCAGTGAACGGTATTTATGTTTATGTGTTAGTTTATCCAAAAGAAAGTAATCGGTTATTGACAAAAGAGAGGCTGATTGAATAAAGGGAGATGGACTCAGTCGTGTTTGTCAATAAAACCTCTCAATGCTGTGTTGTGATTTGTAGCAATTAGATACTGACCCACGCGCGCGTTGCAACGAATACCACGTTTCAGTCCCTGTAAAGGAGCTATCACAAATTCACGCCCGCAAAAATTTTAAATGTTGTAAGAAGTTAGCTAGCATACGGGCAAATTAAGAGCAGTCAATAGATAGAGAAATGTGTTAATTAACAGGGCACCCAAAGTATACGTCTAATGGGTATAATGAAGCGTAGAAGGCACGTAACAGGTGCTATCGAGCAGGGGTGTTCCATTGTGGTCACGGTTTATCACATTTGTAGTGGCGGTTAGGCCATAGTGACGCCCACCGCCTCTCGTACCCTCAGCGGCTATGCATAGTGTATATATTGCCGCGGGACGGCGCGCCACGACAGCGCACGCCCCCCTCTTCTCCCCTCGCCCTCCCCGGCACTTCTAAGCCTGCGCTCGCGACGGAAAGACGGAACTTTACTGCTACCTATTGTGTTCGACCTTCGAGCATAGATTACATGGAGGCGCCCTGAGCGGAGAATTTTGAAGCAAACATAACTCTGCTCCGTGACGTCACAGGTTGGCAAAAACAGCGATTGCAGCGTTCGAATGCAATTTCCCGACTTCCTTTTTATCTGTATTTTGTGACATTGTGTGCGTTGTGAGGGCAATTTTCTGTCAGATGGTTGTTTCTTGTAGTGCTAATAAATGCACGAATCGGTACCAAAAGGGAGTTGATATTGCATTTTTTCGATAAGTACTAATGGTCATATGTTTTTAGGTTAGGTAGATGCTGTTTTCACGTGTTTGCAATGTTTTGAAAATAATAATCAATAATGTATGTTTTTGAGAATAAATTGTTACTATCTGACAAGTATTCTCTTTAATTTTAATCTGTAAATACTTATATCTTCAGATACGCAAGCCTGAGAAAAATAAATTTTAATCCTTTTCCTATTGTATTATATAAATAACTATTCTTTTAAGTAAGTAAAATATACATAAACCTGGAGATTGCTGTCAATACTGAGCAAGATGTTTTTAATTATGAAGGAGGGGATTATGAAAATCTTGGAGAAAAATTAGAAGAACAGAAACTTAATACAAATAATATATTATTGGTCTGCAAGTTAAACTTGTAACTCCAAAAACTATCTGGGGATAAATCAAGTTAAAATTCTTTTCCATTGCTAAGGGGGAGATAAACCTTTCTTTTTACTTTCACAAATCTTTCAATGAAAATTGCCTTTTAAGATTAGGATTTACTGTTCTTTAATATTCTTAAAATAATGTTTCCGTTCTACTATTTGGAAACTGAACAATTACTAAAATTGTCCAAAAAATGTACTTTGGGCGGCGATAGATGGCAGGTGGCAAGAGAATGTGGCAAGTTCGAATAGCTAGCCGGGAGCAAAGGAAATAGAAAACTAATACGGGAAAGTCTGTGCCATTCTGTAGCACCATTAGTTTTTTAATTAGTGAAATCACTTTAGTTCTGAAGTTAAATGTACTAAATTATAAATTATTTTCTTGTTTCAAATAGAGTCGCATAGCAGTGAAAATGTTCTCGAAAACTATCAATGAACTTTATTTTTCATTTCTTAAAAGGTATGTCGGATTGAAAATTATTCAAAAGCATAAAAAAAGACTATTTAGTTTCATTTGTTTACCGGCGATGAAAAAATAATTGGCTCATGTACACAAATTCGTTTAAAATTGCGACAGAAAGGTAGTCCCTGATGCCTAACATACGACGATACCAGACTTCTGCCAACCTGTGACGTCATCGGAGTCATTTCATGTTTGCCTCAACTTTCCATGAGTAGGAAGCGACTATGGCGCCTCTATGTATTCTATGCTCGAAGTGTTCGACCCTACTTGTGATTAGCATCTGTTCTCTGGCTTTTGGACAATTGACCTGGCTGCACTGGACATCTGGTTATCAACCTCGTATTTCTTGGGACATCTACTGGTTCGCATATCGCATATTACCTGTCACCAAAAATTAAACAAAAGTAACCAGTTTTTATTTTGCATAATTTGCATATTTCTGTTTTTTTCACTCACTATTTTTATTTAAGCGGCATATTTAAGGGCTTATATTCCAATGAAATCAATATTTGATGTAGGCTCCTCATCGTAATTGTTTATTTTCGCAAAAGCTTTATGCGAAAATAAACAATTACGATGAGGAGCCTACATCAAATATTGATTTCATTGATAGCATCGTAAATGCCACACCATTTCCTACTACTTATATTCCAAGTTTTTGGGGGAGAAGAGGGTCGAAGTCAGATATTTTCTTGTATTTCTCTTTCAAAAGAAAACCGAATTAAGCCATATTAATGCTACAATATCAACAGAATATTTTCGATAGTCTTCTGATAAGATAGTTTTCGCTTGGAACGCTTTACTTCCTATATCTTCCTTCATTCATGTGCATGAACTTAGTAAAGTGGTGTAATGTTACGGCATTTTGTAACAATGATATGGGTTTCCTTGCTTAATAACTTTTTGGATAATTATAATGGTTGAAAATATGTATTTATTACACGCCTTTTGTACCACATTGTAAAATGAAAAATTGTATAAATAAATGTTATCTGTTGCTCACTATATTCTGAAAGACTCTCATGGCCCAATGAAATTAATTTCTATATTGTCGAGAGTATCAGACCTATTTCCAATTGAAGTTTACAAAACTTTTGTACTATATTTTTATACAGTTGTAGAATTCACATTGTTTTGACATTGCGATGGAAACAGTGAGTTGTTCGCTTTTTGGTTGAATTGACGTTTATAAATTATAGCAAAGATGTTAGTAGCGATGACAGTGCAATATTTCAGTACTATGTAGCTGTTTCTAATAACGCGGGAAACTATGTGCTGTTGTAGGACCCCTAGTTTCACTAAATCATTAGATTTAACATGTTCATTCGTGATTAATTAGCGTTGATTTTTTTTCAAAACAGTTTTAGCATTACCCAGGAACAATGACACAGATGATGTTTTCTGTTCCCTTCGGGTATTAGTAGAGTCCCCATGCCTGTTACTACCGGGGAACTTGTTTAGGTGATTCCACTCGCCTCTCTCTATCTGTGTGAAAGTTCTTAAACAATTTCAACGCTAACGAATCACGAATGAAAAAATCGTTACGAATCACGAATGTTAAAAATTACATTCTTTAATGAAAAACATGAGTTCCCATTTGAGATTTTAAAGTTACCATCCACCCCACTCCAATAGCGATGGGGGGCTTAACTGTTACCAACAGAACAGATTTTACTTTCCCGTACGCGTACGTATATAGGAGTATACACGTAGTATAGGGTAAGTTATGTAATGCTGCGCGAATAAACGAAGGATTTTCGGCAGAAAAATATTATTGCCGGGTCCTGATAACGAAAAAGTGGATAAAACCAGTTGCATAATTAAGAAAAAATATCCTTTAACACGTGGTGCAGCCAGAATCCTGTTTTGTGGGTCCTGGATACCGAAAAACCAACTGAAAACAAAACGTCTGTCCGTCTGTCTGTGTGAACAACGCTAGCGACTAAACCATTAAGCCGATTTTCTCCCAAATTGATATTCCCCGCTCGATCTGAGTGATCTCGTGACCCCTTGGATTTGAAACCTATATTTGAATTTTTAGGAGTGCTTTACATGAATCCCCTGGAACATTTTCAAAATTTTCAAAACTAGTGGAGCTGCAACAGCACATACCTTCCCGTATTATTGGAAACAGCTACATAGGATTGATATATTGCACTTTCCGCCCTACTAATAACTTGAAAACGTCCAATTCAACCAAGAAGCGAACAACTCACTGTTTCCATCGCAGTGTTGTCAAAACAATGTGAATTCTAACACTGCATAAAAATACAAAGAGTACAAAAGATTTGTAAACTTTTATTAGAAAAAGAGGCCTGATATCATACAGCTATATCAAGTCACAACAATGACGGGTAATTCTCATTAATTCGCGACAGCGGAACGGAAGTCACTTGTTACATTCCCTGCATTGTCGATACTTCCTTAATGAGAAAGCATTTTTTTTTATATTTAAAAACAAATAATTTCTTTAAAGATAAATTTGTTAATGCCTAACGAAAGGTCAAATGTAAAAACGAACAAAATATACAAAATTGCAAATTCTAATTTACGTCGCATCCGGCTGTCTAAAGCGCATTAAATTTGCAGCGGGCTATTATGTTTAACAAGAAATTATAGAAAAATTATTCGTAATTTCAAAATATTAAGCATGCCTTTATTTGAAGCATTTTTACTTTCCCATATACGTACGTATACACGGAGTGATATACGTAGTGAAACGAATCAAATATCTCTCTATTAACACGTTGTGCTTCTAACTGTCATGGGTCCGAATACGCAAGGGGCATAATTCGGCTTACCTCATCGTTCAACCACAATCTGCCCCCTGTCGGCTTGCTTCCATGCGGAATACGACAAAACCTGAGAGTTATTTTAATGCCGTGCTAGATTGCACAATAATATCCAAGTTTTTTGTACTTTCCTTAGCACTAGAACAATTTGAATTTATTATAATGAAAGATTTCATTTGAATTGAAAAAACACTCTTTAAAAATTATTGACTTTGGTCATGACCATGAAAAATAAAATAATTGTTCGTACGAACATTCACCTGAGCTCTCTTCCCGTTGTATCGTTTGATGCTTCGCTCGGACGCCGCGTATCTCCACACCATCACCTCCGACCGACCAGTTACCACTTCTAGTCTTGATGTCTTCTATCTTGAATCTTCCCACACGCCACGAAGTCACTCCCATTCACATAATGCACTAGTCATATGCGTCCATCCAGATGCCTACCCACGTATAACTAATTGAATCGGTTATTCATGCGCCCGAAGCTGCGTGCACTAGCCTGCCAAATCACCATTAGCACTGGTGAAAATATTCAAAGTTCAAATAAACAGTTCTACAGTTATTTACACGTCCCGATCCATTTATAAAATAATTAAAGTCCTCGCCTTGTTCGGCAAAATATTTACAAGTTCATTAGCCTGGTGCTTCATCGTCACTGGTGAAAACTAATTAAAGTTGACAAGTTTCTTACAAGTTCCTTCCTATTGGTATGAAAATAATCCAAGTCAGTGCACGGTTTCACCAAAATGTTTCTATGTTCCACTTTCATTCGCAGAAAAAAAAAGTTAAAAGTCCCGAACTGCATCTCCGAAATTTTTACAAGTCTCTACTTTCGATCACAAAAATATACCAAGTCTGAACTCGAGCACGCACCCCCCAAATTCAGAAATGATCCTCATGCTATGAAATCTGAACTCCAACTATTTTTTCGTTCTTCGATCCAGGAAAACTCGTATTCATTGTACAAATTTTGATTGATATTCCCTACTAACGGATTCTTATTATTTATTTACTTTTATAACCAAGGTGCACTCTTGGGCGAAATTTCTACGCTTACATACGCATTTTCGACTGATGCTACACTATAACCACAGGCTCATGAAATTGTTTATCTTTGTTACTAAGGTGCCCGTTTACCAAATATCGTGACATGTCAAAACATTGGTGTTCTCCCTAGCAACGTCGTGGTCATTTATTTACACCAGTTACTAAGGTGCCTAATTCTAATTTAAACTAACATTAAAGCATTAAATTATTTGATAGTGAATTTGGTATATCCCGCATTTGGTATATCACAGTAGTATAAGGAAAGTTATGTAATGCTGCGCGAAAAAATGGCCAATTTTCGGCGGAAAAAATTAATTGCCGGGCCTTGATACCGAAAAAGTGGATAAAACCAGTTGGTAAATTAAGGGGGAAAATCCCCTAACAAGTGGTGTATCTCTGTTTTGTAGAATCTCTGTTTTGTGAGTTCTTGATACCGAAAAACCTATTGAAAGGAAAACGTCCGTCTGTCCGTCCGTCTGTGAACACTGCTAGCGCCTAAACCAAGTACAATTTCTTCCAATATGCATATTGCCCGGTCGATCTGGTTTGAGTCAAAGCTTTGAGATTTTCAAAAAGATTCTTCAAAATTTGGGGGTACTTTATATGAAGCTCCCCGGACATTTTCAAAATTTTCTCACAAACGGCTCCAAATTGTTTCTTTAAATTTCTTGTAAAGTACGCTTATTAACCCTTAACTGGTATCATGGATTTTGGTTACGTAAACGGTATTGTCGGGTCACCGCAGACCCAGAAATTAATTTTGTAATTTGGCATATTAATTCTTACTTAATGAAACTAGAAATCGATATAAATCTTAAAACAACTTCCCTCAAGGATTGTAACTGAAAGACTTCTTCAATTAAATTCATTTTGTGTGTCTATAGTACCATATTTCTGAATTCGTATATATTTACATGGGTTAGATGAGATCAATTTGAAAAGGGATTCAATTTTCAAAATACTAGAAATGTTTCATTGGCACGGGTCAAAATGAAGAGCTAGCACTTGTATAAACATAATAGGGACAGAAAAACACAAGAATGCTACTTAATTCATAAACTTTGCAAGCATGCAAAAGTGGTATACAACAAATGTTTAATTTTTTGTCTGTTTATAATTAGCCAAATAATTATGCAGTTATGGACGGGATGTAATTTATTCAGACTCTACGCACTTATTACAATACACTTTTACTAACTGTGGGTTTTGCAAACAGTTTTGTTGCACTGACAGCAGACTGTGTTATATTTATTGACCTTTGATGACTGTCAAAGAGAACAGCGATTCCGTTTCTTCGGCTCGTTACCCTCATCATTTTCACTGCATGAATCATGATCTCTGTCTATTGTTGAAGCGTCACTGAGATCACTATCTACCTCTGCAAGCTACTGTTCAATTTGTACAGAAAGTTCTTCATATTCCATTGTTGAGAAAACAGACTTCGATTTTCACACTATAATTAAAAGACTAACGTCAACGGTATCGTCGGGTCTCCACTGACCCGGAACACACACTGCAAGGACAAATCAACTTCCTTTCATGAGTTCTAAAACACCACTGCCCATAAGTGTAGAGTGTAGGGATCAGGTGGCAGCACAGGCAAATTGCGGCAAAATTGCAAGGTTTAAACAAAAAAGAAATTCTTCTGGGTCAAATGTGACCCGACGATACCAGTTAAGGGTTAAGATGGCATAGATCCGATTTTCACGCCAAACTCTATATTTTCGAAAATTTTGAAAGTTTGAATATTTTTCGGCGTCTTTCTCCAACTACAAAATTGAAGAAAGAGATTTTTCCTTTATATAAAATGTGTTCTCCGAAAAGACTTCTTTCAGATACATTGTTTTAAACATTTTAGTAGTTTTCGCGCAATATGTGCAATTTTAAAACATTACAAAAACTAGATTTTCTCAAAAACGGCGCCAAATTTTTCTTTCAACTTCTGATAGAGATAGTGGTAAATGTACTCTATCAGATGACATAAAAGCCATATTGCTGTGTTCTTTTGTTTTAAAAAAAATTGCAAAAATATTTTTTTTTACTTGTCTCAAGTCGATAATTACATTACCGGCGCTTTGTTCACTTTATTATATTAATGAGCACATATGTTTTAAATTACGTCAAGTAACGTTTCTCGAAAACAACCGTTTTCTGTGAAATCTATCTGGAAATTCCGCATTTTCAGAAACGCTCAAACGCCATTTTCTCATAAATGGCTCCAATTGTTTTCAAACTTTTGGAACGGATAGTGCTAATAAGACTCTTTAATATGACCTAAAGTTTACTTTGAGGTATTGTTTTGTTTTTTCAAATTTCCATTTTCCGTAAATGGCTAGAAAAAATGTCTTCAAACTTTTCGATCGGATAGTGCGAAATGCACTCTTTCATAGGTAAGGATTATTTTGAGGTATTTTTTTGTTTTTTCAAAAATTACACAAATGTAATATTTTTGAAAGATGTAAACCTAATGAAACGATCTAAGTTTAGAAATGTTACAATTCATAGAGATTTGACGACATCTAATCCATACGTTAACACGTCAAACTGAAAAGAATGCGGTACATTAACCATTGAAACTTACCTGTTTCGCAGAGCGCGTTCGAAATGTTGGGATACGCTGTTTTCGTAAGGCGATTGCTAGGTGGAGAGGAAAACTCGAGGGGAAATTTCCGCCAGAAAACTATTGTCCTGCTCTTTTTCATTTCTTCCAGGTACAAAAAAAGCGCGAAAATTGATTCTGGCGTGAATAAAAAATTAATATATACAGTGGGCACCAAAGTACCCGTTGAGCGTAAATGGGTTAATGTCAAAGTTCATTGTCAAGTTCAATTGATTAATCACAATTCTAAAAGTTAAAGTTAGAATATGTTTGAAACTGTTCAGATACCGAAGAACGAAATATGGTCACTACTGTTTGTAGTGTTTACATTCCACGAAGTGGGTTCAGATCAGCATTCTTCTCTTGACCGCGTGTGTCTTGTCACATGTTGTGACAAATGACTCCTACCAGTCGAAACAAGTTTGAAATGGTTAAAAGGCACGTGCGAGTTGATATGAAAGTCATTTTACAAAATATTAATTGTGACTTCATTCAGATTTTGAAAATAACAATGCCTGTGGATATTTCTTTGGATTATTTTGTATTTTGTCAATTGTCACAACTCTTAATCTTCAACTAATTAGTTAAGTTCATTAACGAGTCATCATTACGTACCAATGACAACCACATGAATACATAGCAGTTGTGTTGACATCACTTTTAATTTTACTTGCCGCGTCTGATCAACTTCACTCGGGATCAAACTGCAGGAGCGGCGACAAAATAGAAGGCGCAATTTGACTTCGAGGAATCCGAGCGCTTTCCCGCTTCCGCAGCTGAGCAACAACGCCCAGAGGTGGTGAGGGCAATCACAGCGGCGCCATCGACAACGACAGCGATGGCGGAGCAGCAAGGATGACGCAAGCACGGTGCAGCGGTGGCGCCGCGCATTGCAAGCCGCCGCCGCCACTTTCGCCCGCGCGCGCTCCCTCACCCGCGCCGCCGCCGCCTTCTCCTCCCCCGCCGCTTCCACCGGCGCCACAGCAGCAGCCGTTGCCAAGTGAAAGGCGAGCTATATTTGAGCGCCGTGACGAGGGAAGGGGGCAGCGACTCCGCAGGTATCTCGCCCTGGAGAAGCCGGCCCAGGAGGCGCGACGCGGTCACGAACTCGTCCCAGCCAGGACGACCCACAGCCGTCCTCGACCCGACCCCGCCCCGCCATTTCGCCACTCTCCTCATCCATCCCGCCCAAACTATGATGTCGTCAAAGAATCTTCGTTTGTGGTCCTTTTTCTGGAAATCATCTTCTCTGGGCGCTGATTTATAACGTCAGACTTTTTCCGCTTTGTCTGGATTGCCAAAGTCCCCAAGACACGAATAATAAACAAACATATCTCTCCACGATTAAGGTCATTCATCTTCCCAGGAACAGTCCGCCCGAGACATAAACACCCAACGACCAAAACGCAATGTAGGTTATCGCGACGATAATGCAAGGCAAGCGCGTGCAGAGAATCTGCGAACGAGTTATAATGCAAAAGGACCTCTGGGCGAAGAAGAAAACAGACTGGCATACTGGGCGGAGCAGGGCATCGTCAAGACTACACGCGCAACAGAAAATATTAATATGTAGGAATATTACTGTGCACTGAATATTCTGAAGAATAAGAATTCTGCCAAGGGGAAACCCAGCAAAGCAATGCATTTTACGGACTGACTGACATCTTGGCACGATATCAAAGGTAGCACAGCTCGATATCGGAATCGATCAAATTCAGTTTTTTGTATCGTTGCTGCACAACAATGATTTTGCAGTTCCACCCTGAAACTTAGTCTGAAATCAGGCACTCAGGCAGACGAGTATGTTTAACATTCTACTCGAAAATTATTAATTGATTTTACCCACAAAACTGTAAGAATAATAATGAACTAGCAGTCACTTGCCTCAATTGAACGTTTATATTAATAATAAAAGTATACTTGAAGTATATATTTAAATCAAAATTAAGGATTTCTTAATTATGATTAAGTACATCACCTCCTAATGTTTGCTCAACAATTCGTGAGTCTTTGTAAAACGGAAGCGTGCAAGGGCCCAATTAAATAATTTATGATACTGTAAGACACACCTGCTTCGCCACAAATAAAGATATTTATTTAAGACACTTCGGCATTTTCATGAAATTATCTGCATAATAGTAATGCATTAGCGAAGAAGGAAACAAATTTGCAGGAAAATCAATGCGTAATACTTTTTTCCACATTATTGTATCTCTCGTTAGAGAGTAGTTGATTATGAAATTAAGAGCAAGCAAGCTATTTGAGTATTGAAAACACAAATATTGAAACTGCATTCTTATGTAGATATTACTAAGCAGTAGGCATTTTCTATGTAATGATCGAGGGTTTGATTTAACACATTATGGAAAGTTTTGCGTGCATCCGATAGAAACGCCTCGTATTCTGAATAATTCTCTCATTCGCTAATCGTTGGAATTGAGAACAGGAACAGTCAAGTACGATCTGTTATTAAATCAGATACGAGATATGCAGATTGAGAGAAGACTTGAATTGATCTATCTGATCCACAGCTATAAAATGCTGCGTTGTAGTTCGAAAAACGTTCGACAAATATCAGAATACACAATACACAAGTGATATGATTCTGATCTCTTCAAAATCATTTATCATTCTCCACGTGAAATGGTAACAATCTATTCCCAGGCGTGTGCTTTACATTTACACAAAACGTCTACCATCGCTGAAATTCATGCCAATTGGGGTGCTTTTCAAGTATATTGCAAAATAATTGGAAACACAGATAATATGCAGTTAGTTCCCAAACAATGCATCACTGCACAAGAAACACTTCGCCGGTTAAGAAAGTCTCTTCCGCTGGAGGTTTTCAATACTCGTTGACAAACTCAGACAGGTGTCCCCGCCACAACGGCCACTCCCGCGCAGAGGCGGCAGCAACGGCGTGCCTCGCACGCGCACACACATGCACACGCACGCGCACGCACTCACCTCAGCAGTTCTCTCCGTCCTCGCGATGAGGACGCCGCGTTGCCCCACGGCGGAGGATGAGGATGCCCCAGGAGGAGGCTCGAGGGAATCGCGTGAGGTTGCCGTCGCCTGGCGGGAAGCGCTCGCCCCCCTTCAACACACACGCGTCACACAGAATGTCCACGCTGCCCTCTGACTGTCACAGACCGGCACACGGAGATACGAACAGCCGCGCGGTTGCCGCGGGAGTGAGGCGCAGGCGCGCAGGCGCGCAAGCGCCATGCGCGGCGCTCCCGGCGGCAGACACTTGAACTCGCCCGAGGCAGCTTGACGCGCATATTTTTAATTTGCAGCAGGTTCAGTACCGTGACATCACTGGAACCAGCGCTATCTTTTGAGAAATTTTGGTAAAGGCCGATATACACGGTACAAATGTCATGTATATTCTCGTACAGTTTCTGTATAGAAACGTCAAGGTCTCAAACTGAACGTGTAAAAGCCAAAAAAGGCGCATACACGGTCTATACCAGACTTTACGCTTTCTGCGTGAATCACCACAAGCCGCCGCTAGGGAGCGCTACCGGGAAACAACTGCATTGTGCAGTCCGAGTACTTTTAGTGATGGTATTTCTGTGCGTGCTTTCCGGCTGTGATCTTGATTTTGTATTAATTAACCATGAGGAGAATGGAGAATAAAAATTGGAAGGCAGGGATAAGGAAAGAGGTAGTTTATCACAATGCATCATTTCATACAATCGCACCTTGACATACCTAACCACAAAATCGACATGGCCGATTACAGTTAGTGAACGATTCTTTCGGTAGAGGCTCTGGAGTCAAACTGTATGCTTTCTATACAGGAAAAATTACAAACATGTTCATAATTTTCACATGTAGAAAGCGTAGTCTGGACTACATGAAGAATCTACACGAAAACTGTACCGTATATAGCGGCCTTGATACGCATACATACAAACAACATGCTTGTGGCTGTTTTGCACACCATTCGCTAAACCAATGATTTCGTTTTCACGGTCGACCGCTCATTGGGGGGGGGGGGTCGGGAATAGGGGCGTGACGTCGCGCCCACCGGCCGAGAAAAGAGGGCCTCAAACGGCCGCGCCGGCCATTGCGACATCGGATAGCGTAGCTAGGGCGTCATCTGCACGTACACTTAGCCACGGTGACGCTTTCGACAGCCGGTTCTCCAGATAGAAGCTTTCGAGAGGGGCCGCACCGTCGAGGCTGATTGGTCCTGTCGCCGTATTTGCGCGCCACATCGGTCGTACGGACACCACCATCGCCCGCTGTTGGCGGCAATGGATTGAGGAAGGCAGGATCTGGACGTCCACCACGCACCATGAGGAGGGAGGACCGATGGATTGTCCGCCATGCGCGAACAGATCCAACGGCGATTGGTGCTATTCAGCGGGCTGCGTAGGCCGCACTGTCACATGCTGTAAGTGCCAGTGTCATTGGTAGGTGGTTGCATAACGCAAGGCTCTCCGCACGCTGACCGTTACTACGCCTCCCACTCACACCCTAATAAACAGAGTCGCTACAGAGTCGGCTGGTGTAGGGAACGATAGACTTCGGGCATGAAGACTAGCAGCGGGTCATCTTCAGCGACGAGTACCGTTTCTGCCTTGATGACGACGACCACCGTGTCCGTGTCTGGAGGCGCAGTGGCGAGCGCCACGAAAAGCGCTTTGTGGTATCCCATCTCACGTCTCACCAGCCTGGTGTGATGGTGTGAGGCGCGATATCCCATGGTGCCCGTTCACCGTCGTGTTCCTCGGAGGTACCGTTACAGCCACACAGTACGTTCACGAGATGCTGCAACTGGTGGCTCTGCCGTTCGTGAACGCCCACGCCCACGTCCTATTTCAACAGGACAACGCGCGTCCGCATACCGTAGCCATCTCCCGAGCATGCCTTGCACCCGTGAATACTCTGTCATGGCCAGCAGCACCGCCAGACCTGTCCCCGATCGAGAATGTTTGGAATGCTATGGAGCGTGCGATCAGGATCACACCGCTACCCACCAATCTGCAAGAACTGTGCGCTCAGGTGCACGCTGCATGGGATGGACTAGCACAGAACTTCATTGGAGATCTGTACAACTCCATGCCGGAACGTCTGAACGCGTGTGTTCGCTAACATGGCGGTCCCACGACATACTAACATGTATCGTCTGTGGCCATGTAGCGCAATAAATGTTGGTTTCTACAAATGTGAAAGTGTAATAATTTTGTACGCATGGTACCCTCTACCTGCCTGTTAACAGTGATCGCAATGCCCTTCGTCCTTTTGGGTGCAGCTTTTTTATGACGATGAGTATATTTACATCAGTGGCAAGTTGTTCACATTATTGTATTTACGAGTGCATTTGCTTTAAATAAAGTGAACTAAAGTTTTTCGAGAACTCAACCGTTTTCTATAAAAACTACACTGTCAGAAATTACATTAAATTTAATGTACTTTAATGCACTGATTTACATTAAATGTAATGTACAGTGTACATTAACACGATATTAATGTACATGTACTTTAAATTTAATGTTTAAATTAAAATCTATGTAGATTTAATCTACTGTAGTAAATTAAATTTAATGTACCGTTAACACGAATTAATGTGTTCGTGCATTAAAATTAATGTTAAAATTAAAATCAATATAGATTTAATATACATCAGTACATAAAACTTAATATACCTTTCCCTACATTAAAGAGATATTAAATTTACTGTCAAATTATATTAATGTTTAAATTAAAATTCACGGATATTTGATAAATAATTGTGGAATGTATGGAACATAGATACTGTTTAAAAACTTAGAAATATTTTCTTCCGCTATTTGAACTCACGCGTAATAAAGGCTCTAGCCGAATAAGATGGTAAAAAGTGCCCTGCTTGGAATCGAAAAGTGAATCTTTCCTGAGGATTGTGACCACGAAAAACATTTTTTCATGGACTTTTAAATTCCTGCCCCCCCGCACATCCGTCGTAATAACGAAAAACGTGTTTTTTGAACTTTATTTTTTTCACTGACTCCGCCGCATGAATTTTCATGGAAAATAATGGTTACTTATGTAAAAATTTACTGAATTTTTCAAAAATAATTTTTAAAAATTTATTAGCCGCGAAATTCAACCTTTTAAATGGATTTGAAAATTTTGGAATTTTTTTAAAAAAAGTTGTTTTCCCACCGGGAGCACGAGAAAATTCTCAAATGTTGCCCTAAAAATCATCTATCTTCTGGAATTTTTTCAGATTTTTATGATTGGTGCGCCATGTCTAAAAAAATTAAAATACGTATTTTCGTCCCATTTGGCGTATTTTCATGTATATAGAACTTTATAAAAACATGTAATTACAATATTATTTGTTTTCTAGCCACGGTATTTGCAATATTAAAAGGCTAATATCAGTAAATAATTTTGTCAATAATATTTTGACCGTTAGATATAATCGCACCAGATGGTGAACAATTGAGAACAATTGAGAATTTCGAAAAATTATCAATTATAAAGAATTGACTTTAATTTAAGTGAGAATTTCTTGAGAATTTTAGATGCTGTGGTGTATACTAATAAGATAAATAACTGATTAAACAGATTTTCTATCATATTAAAAAATACTTAAAAGCTTAAATATCAAAACAGTAACTTACTTTTATCTTTCTACAGAACTTCGCCCTTTTTATCCCTTTTTTCTTCAAAAATAGCATCTTCATTATTTTCTTTTAATCATTTCAGTATTTTTTTTAGTATGTGACGTAAATGTGTATGTTTAGTATGTGACGGTAATGGAAAGCTGGATTTTTCCAGGGTGACCGCTGTGATTCGCGAGTAGAGGGGGTAGCTGAAGGTGGTGGGGAGGGAGCCAGGAGGCGGCGCCCCCGCGCGTCCGCCCATATCAGAAGCATTAGCCTACCGCATCATCCGTGCTAGCGAACTTGATTGAGAATTAATTTGCTTTAGTGTCTTTGTTCGGTAGTGGAGGAACACCAAATTCATGTGATGGCCTGGCGCTGCTCGTATCATCTACATCTTTTCCACTGTCACTTATACCCGTTTCCTCAGTATCATAAATAGCATCACTATTATTGCCAGCAGTAGCCACTCGCCTAACCGTTTGCACTCGTAAGCAAAGCGCATAATACACCTCCTACAGCTCTTACGGCATGTTAGAGACGCCACGAGAATAATGGCTACTAGCTCGTATCAGTACGTAATGTGCTCCGGCCTACCACTCGTAGGGCATGTCTCAGATGCCATCCCAAAATCCCTATTTAACTCGTTGGATATGCCACAGATGCCCACGTATTTTCATGATATGTAAAATAAGGTTTTCATTGTTGAATCGATTTGATTTCTTTGGTCAAAAAACAGTAGTACTGTATGTGTCGAATGGGAGAGGAGATTATCCTGGTTATTCTTCTATTTTCAAACAATGGTGCAATAATGTGAAAACGTGCTGGAACGGGGGAATGCCGAGTATATTATTTTAAAATGTGACTGAATATATTGTTACCTAAATTAATATGTAATTTTATAAAATTGTCTCTATAATTTATAATTATAATTTATTTGGAGCTTGATGATGTCATCGAATAACAAGAATGGTGAACCTAGCACAAAGGTTAAGTTTACAGACGATAGAAAATGTATCAAATGTATGAAGTTCATTCGCAAAACTTGTGGAAACGAATCTACAATTAGAAATGAAAGAGAAGCCAGAATTGTAAAAGAACATTAATGGCGAGGTAAATATAAATAATGTTTTGTGCTATAATTGTTGAAAAAATTATTTTTCAATTCCCCGGATATTTTGGGACCATTTCATGCCACTGAAAACGATGCTACGATTATGGCAAAAGTAACATCCGACCCACATGGTCTGAACAACTTATTGCAGGAAGTACAGGAAGTACAACTTATTACAGTACAGGAAGGAGACTTTTGCGTAGTAGACAGAGGTTTTAGAGACGCCAAAAAATATTTAGAAGATAAAAAAGTACATTGTTCTTATGCCTGCACTGAAAGGTAATCGAAAGCAATTAAGAACTGAGAAATTTAATTCTTCCCGTTTCGTAACGAAGATTCGCTGAGTTGTGGAAGCAGTGCACGGAGTCATTGCTAAAAAATATAAACTCTTGCATCACCAATTAGACAACACATTATTACCAAAGGTAGGCTTGTATTGTAAAATAGCATGCTATTTGAACAATTCTTTTGGTCCAAGAATGATTTCCGAACAGAAGATATTGTTCAACGAATGTTACTTCCACAACCTACAACTAATACCCTGGCAAAAGAAGTCGAAGAACAAAGATGGGCCCGACGAAAAATCGATTACAAAAATGTAACTCTAACAAATATTCCTGATGTTCCAGAACTCACGGAAGAAGATTTAATTTTTTTTCTGAAACATATCAATTAGGTCAGGTTATTTCACATTTAGGAGAAATGTTTACAGAAAACAACAACATCGATTTACAATATTTAAAATTAAAGCCAACCATCCTCAAGTTCGAAGTCGGTTCACGGCACATAAAAAGAAAAACCTATAAATGCTTTGTGGAATACAAACATCATACCATTGGATTTTCAAGAAAACTAAAATATTGTTGCGATTGTGCAAACTGTCTTCGTACAATCGGATGTTGCTTGCACATTGCCGCCATAATTTATTACTTGTCTCACGGAAGATACAATGGAAAAACAATAAGGCCAGCGGAATTTTTGAATTTTATTTTTGGATACGAGGATACAAATCTTGTAATTAATGAAGATAGAATATTACATATTAGACGAAGACTAATGTGTTTAGGATGCTTACTACTAACTTACATGCTATGCTTCATCTATACAGAGACGAGGAACTTCTGTTAATTGTCAATTTCAGTTAATTTTTTCAGGAACGGGAATTTGTTTTGAATTTCGGTTGGTGGTATAGGATTTCGGGCGAGGTTGAGTGCATTACTGAAATAGAATTTGGAGGCAAGGTAATTAATATGGTTGGCTAATGTGTTTCAATGGATAGTTTTTTTGTGGAGTTGGTCGTTGGTGGCAAACCAAGGGACGTTAGTGATTATTCTTGATACTGATTTTGGAATATTTGTATTTGGTGGATGTTTGTTTTTTGCGATGGGGCACGCCTATATTATTATGGCTTGCTCTGTGGTAGTGAGGAGGTTTGGTGATAATAGGTTTTAGTTGTAATTTTATTTTTACTTGACAAAGTTCGTATTTTTTTCAGTTAATTTTCGTGTTTCTGTTGAGTCCAAGATATTTAATTGTGCTCTGTGGATGCCAGATTATTGGTTTGTTATTTCATGTGAAGGGAATTGGAGAAGTGTAAGTTCTGAGGGTAAATATTTTGGAGGCGGTTTTAATGGGTTAAGTTCGATTTTTAGTTTAGCGGTCTAGCTATCAATTAGATTTAGATATAGTTGCATTGTGTTACGTATTTTGTATAGTTCAGAACCTGAGAAAAATAGCGCCGTGTCGTCGTCAAATTGGGGGATTATTTGGTAAATCTGGGTGATTTTGACAATTTTGGGCGATTTAGCATTTTGTAAGGATTGAATTTTAATTCTTTACAAAAAATTCTTCTAACCGATTCACGATTGATTCGTAGTTCACCTTCATGACGTCTAGCTGACCGTTCTGGGCATCTGACTACCACTTCCATTAGCCTTTATTTCTGGTGTCATTACACTGCGTTTCGGGCCAGGCTTCTTAGCCATTATGTTTCCTGCCGATCTGAATTTCTTCACCCACATGAGGATTGTATTGCGGCTCGGAACAGCTCCATGTCGACCAACATTGAACCGTGACCGAAACAATCGCTGCCTAGCTGTAATAGACTCATCACTTCTCTGTCATAGACAAACAATCGACATTGCTTGTCCCATTACTCCATAAGGACTGAGTAAATGAAATGGCGTCTTTTATAGAGCAGAACTATCCCACCACGCTCACCTCCCACCACTGCACTATCAGTTCTACGCAGTGCAAAACCGTTCCTGTCCTGTGTGTCACCCTGTACATGAAAATACGCCGAATGGGACGAAAATACGTATTTTATTTTTTTTAGACATGGCGCACCAATCATAAAAATCTGAAAAAATTCCAGAAGATAAATGATTTCTAGGGCAACATTTGAGAATTTTCTCGTGCTCCCGGTGGGAAAACAACTTTCTTTAAAAAAATTCCAAAATTTTCAAATCCATTTAAAAGGTTGAATTTCGTGGCTAATAAATTTTTTAAAATTATTTTTTGAAAAATTCAGTAAATTTTTACATAAGTAACCATTATTTTCCATGAAAATTCATGCGGCGGAGTCAGTGAAAAAAATAAAGTTCAAAAAACACGTTTTTCGTTATTACGGCAGATGTGAAGGGGGCAGGAATTTAAAAGTCCATGAAAAAATGTTTTTCGTGGTCACAATCCTCAGGAAAGATGCACTTATCGATTTCAAGCGGGGGCACTTTTACCATTTTATCCGGCTAGAGCCTTTAAAATATATTTTCAACATGTATAACAAAATATTCTATAATTCTATTCACGGTAATTCTATAATTAAAAATTCTTTCAAATTCACCGAAAAAAATTAAATTTTTCTAAGAATTGTCGCTTACAAGGTCAGAATTTAGTATTTTTTACGGCTCCGAAACATATTTCCGAGCGTAAATGCGTCCAAAACCGGTGACGAAGTAGTGACAATTATATATAATTTATATAATTCTGTAGACTTAATATATATTAATACATATTTCGTCTAAAGAAATATATTCCGTAGACGTAAAGAATATAGTATGTATCACAGCGGGCAATACATCACGCCTAAGTACCTGTTCAAAAAAGCTGGATGTCGCTATAGGTCAGTGGTTAGAGCAACGGCTCGTCAACCAGGAGTCTCTGGTTCGATTCCCGGCCGGGGTGACTATTCGTTGAACAAATTCAAATATATAATACATTTGTTACTCAGCAACAAGGTCAGAAATTAGTATTCTTTACGTCAGCGGCACATATTTCCGAGCGTAAACGCGTTCCAACAGGGGACAAGGTGCTGACAATTGGATATATCCCAACGGGCAATACATCAAGCCTAAGAACCTGTTCAAAGAATTGGTTGTCTCGCCAGGATAGTGGTTAGAGCAACTAGGTTAAACCAGGAGATCCAGGTTCGAAACCCGGTAGGGGTGACAATTCTTTGAAATTTTAAATATTGAAGTTAATGTATATGTACAGTAATTTTCATGCTCACGTACAGTAAATTTAATGTGAAAGTACATTAAAGTAAATATCATTACGTAAATTAAATTTAATGTACACGTACACGAAATTTAATGTACACGCAAATATTAACTTTAATTGTACACGTACATTACATTTAATGCACACGTAATTTAAAGTTACTGTACGTGTACATCAAATTTAATTTACATACATGATACTTACTTTAATGCACTTTTACAATAGAAGTAATGCAGAAATTTCTAACAGTGTAGCTAAAAATTCTGCATTTTCAGAAACACTCGAACGCCATTTTCTCATAAATGTTTCAAAATTTTTTCTTAACCTTTTTCAAACAGATAGTGCTAATTGCACTCTTTAATACGACGTAAAGTTCAATTGGGTTATTTTTTAAGAGACAGTTATGTAATCGTGCGGCGGAAAACGGGGAATTTTCTCCAGAAAATCTCTTATAGCAGGGGTCTGGTGACAGAAAAGTGGATAAAACCTGTTGCTAAATTTAGAAAAAAAAATCCTCTATCTCGTGGTGTAGTCAAAATCCATGATTTGTTGCTTCTTCATACTTCAAAATCGATTAACGGCATTCCGTCCGACTGTCCGTCTGTGGTCAACGCTAGCGCCTAAACCGTTCGGTCGATTTTCTTCAAAATTGATATTCCGCCATGGTTTTGACTCGTCTCAAGGCCTCTTGAATTTGAAACCGATATCTTAGTATTTGAGGATACTTTACATGAAGCCCATTTTGAGATTTTATGAATTAAAAAAATGGCTCCAAATTTTTTGATTATATTTTGTCGTTGAATAGTGCGAGGAACGTTAAAGGGAATGACGTAGGCATCATTTTCGTTGATAGACCCTATTTTTCGAAAATTCCAAAAAACTGTTTAAAAACGGCAAAATTGAAGATGGAGATTTTCGCCTCAGACAAAGTCGGTTGCACAAAATTAGCACTTCAAATAAGGACATGTACCATTATTTGTAAAAACGAATAGTTTTTGCGTAAATTGCGATTCAAATTTACAAAAAAAATTATCTCAAAAACCGCTCCAAATTTTTTCTTTAAATTTTCTGCACGTGTGTAAGAAGGGAAGGTAAATATATAAATAAACTAGTGGTGCTATAGAATGGCACATACTTTCTCGCAGTAGTTATTTTCCAAATGCCGATCATCCGATAAATTATGTGGAGTAAACCGTTCACCGCTGCCTTTCTTGGTCATGTTTTTTGAAAGACATGTTTTTCGCATGTTGACAATAAACAATTTGGTAATGATAGAACTGATACAAGTACGTTTTGACTGAAATAAAAGCAGTTGTTCCGCAAGTCGGTTTCGTAGCGCGGTTGGTTAATGCTCCTTCGGGATGTAATCTTCAATGAGGAGGGTACCGAGTTCGATCCCCCGAGGGGAATTTTAATGTGATGAATCTGATGTTGCAGGAAAAAAACATTGAAGAGTGTAGATACTTTATTGAAATTCATTTGAAGTATTTCTACTCACGAATAGGTTCAATATAGATAAATAGACAGGACTTGTCTGTGTTTTCCGAAACTGCGTTTTTTAAACAATTTTTCAACTCTGTTATTCGATTTCTGAAGCGTATGACATGTCAAATGAACAGTTGTCTAGTATATATCTGTATGAACCAATTTAAGTAAAATTATGAGCATTGCGGTCGGTTCTTTTCTTTTATGGCTCTGTTCGACAGAGTTGGTGTTGGTGTTACGTAGTGGTATAAGTGCCGGTTCGTTGAATTTGAGTTTCGTTTGTCGGGTCTCGGTACCGAAATGGTTTGCTAGTATAGTACACTTTTGCTGGTTTATGGAGTAGTGGAATAGCAATAAGGAATATAGAAGTATAGAAGCAGAGCGAGAAAGTATGTGCTTTGGAAGCACCACTAGTTTTGTTTTTGCAAAAATTACATAAATGTAATTTTTGGAAAGATCTCTCACATCGTTAATATACACATTTCCTGCATATTGTAAACACTGTTGTATTTCTAAGATAATATTCTTAAAATCACTTCAAATGAAGTGTTTCGAAAACTCACAAATTTTCTGTGAAAAGAGCTTCAAATTTCGCATGTTTAGTAGCGCTTAAACGCCATTCTCTTAAAAACGGCTAAACATTTTTCAAAGAAAATTGTAATTTAGGAAAAGAATTTAGTATTCTTTAATATTCTAAAATTAATATTTCCATTCCATTTCCATTAGGAAACCGAAAAATCAAGAAAATGTCAAAAAAATGTATTTTGGGTGGCGATAGATGGCAGCTGGCATGCCAATGTGGCGATTCCGAATAGCTAGCCCAGACCCATGGAAATAGAAAACTAATGCGAGAAAGTCTCTGCTATTCTGAAGCACCAATCGTGCTTCTAAAGAAGTATTCGTAAGACGAGAAAGTAAAAAAGGTAGCATGGACTTTGAATTGAACTTTCTGCGGACATGTGAAATGTTAAACAATACTGATAATGACAAGAAACTTCACAGTAAGAGTCTTTGTTTACATCCCATAAAATTCGTCTTACATCATTGCTGCTAGCATTTGAATATTACTTCCATCTATGGTTAACGCGCACCCGGACGTCTGGGCAAAAATGAACTATTAGGACTTTGTATCCACAAAGAATTACTGTTCCCAGCTTCCACTGGATTCTGATTGTAGCGCCACTGGATTAACTTCTCGGCTTTTCTCTTCTCGGCTGTCCGCCCCCGCAGCGTCCACCAGCGGCCTCTGAGACGAAGTCGCATACCACAGTTACCTTGTATACGGGCTCCAATCTACTCAAATCATTTTCATACATTTTTATCACACAATTTTACACTTGTAATACTTTATATTTCCCGGTCGCTCTCTCTGTAGACAACTGACCCGCTCGTCACCACCCGACGGTCTGCCTCACTCAAACCTCACTCGACCAGACTCACCCGACCTCACTCAAACGAATCTCGCCACTGTCCAGTGCGATTCGCTTGTTCCCAAGGAACCCAGCCGTTTCTCGTCTGTCCATACTTTTTCGAAACATACTCCAGCGTTGGTCGAGTACTCTTTGTGTGGTATACACCAGCATATTACACAATTAAAAGTTAATTGTCTATAAATGAATTGACATTAAACGTTAATAAAATTATATTAAACAATTTGAAGTTGTATCATGGTTACCTACATCAAAACAAAGTGGAAAGAGACTGAATCAGTAAATCAAACTGAATGTCATACATTTTTAGACCTATTCTTAACCTAACATTTTCAAAGCCTATGCATTCATGTACCTTCAACATATACATCCAAACCTAACATAGTATAACGAACATGTTTTACCCATTTTGGAATAAAATAAACTCCAATATATTCTGATGCATACACAGCATTTACGCCCGCCAAGGCGGGCCAAGTGGACTCACTGTGGCCGAGGGAGTGGGTTGCGGCCCACTGTGCACCTTCTCCGGAGCGGCGCCCCGAACGCGCCGCTTAAAGAGAGATTCATGTAACAAGCAATTTTGACAGCTAGTGCTGGCAGCATAACCGAAGGTTTGTGGTCGTTGTGGCCTTGATCCCATTGAACTCTCCTTCCTCAATTCGTTCGTTTGCAGTTGGCGAACTTGTAAATGGTTTCGACGCTTCCTTTTGTGATGTCCTCGTCCGACGAAAATATAGTGCGCCACGAGAAATAATTGAAATAAGGAAGTGCAGTGCTATGTGCTCTTCTGTAAAATTTCTTTTTTTTATAAACATTATATGGAATTTACTTTATGTGTGATAAGTATTATGTTTATTTAACAAACCGAGTCTTGAATATAATGTGCGTACTGGTGCACGTGTTTCCTGGCTCTTGTGTTGTGTTGTGAGTGTTTCGTGGATCTGTGCTTTGCGTTTTTATTTATTTTTTAAATAATAACGCCATTGCGAATCATGGAACGTCGGAGTGGTCGCAAGGGGTCTCCTTGTTCATTCCTGCGACAAGAGGATATTATATTTCTCGCGAGGAAAATCCGAGAAATGCAAAGGGAAGGAAGGTTAGAATCCGGTTCTGTTGTGAGCGTCATATTGAAATAGCTTAATCTGAGCAAAAATACTGTTACGAAGTAAGTTTTTATATTATAATTACACTTTAATAGCTGTTGTAGTGCAATCGATAAAAGTGTAACTGAAGGAATTCTGTTTATTTAGGTATTATAAAAAGGACATTAGTGAATTGAGAACTCCTGGGAAGAAAAGAAGACGAAGAGCATATGTAATAGACAAAGTGGATGGATTTGGCAAAGGCATCATCAGGAAAATTATTTACGGGATGAGTGAAAAGGGCAAGTTATAATTTATATTTTATTACTTGTCCTGTATATTTATTTTGTAGTAGTATAGTACAAAAAAATCAGAACTGTACTGTATTTATGGGTAAAGTAACGAAGATGATCCTCTTGTAGTATAGTTTCCTTATATTTTAATTAATGAAACTATAAATTTTGTCGTCTATTACATTTCACTTTATCTTCAATAGATCCACACTGGGTTGCCTGAGAATGAAGCAGTTGGCCCCGGACCAACTTTCAGATTGTACCTTTGAGACTAGATATTACTACTTTTCTAGGGAAGTATTTTCTTGATCCCAATAATGACAAGCCATGGTGCTTTAAGAGAGGAAATATGCAACTAAAAAATAGAATACTAATTAACAGTTAACTAAATAGAATACTAATACAATTGTCTTTTTGTTCCAGGAAACTTTTACTGACACATGAAAATAATTAAATTATATATATACACAAATATAAAAATAAAAATCTACAAATACAATTCACAACGCAACTTTAAAATACAATCTACAAATACCATACAATATACATTTAAAAATATATATTGTACATTTTTAAATGTATATTGTATGGTATTGGTAGATTGTATTGTAAAGATGTGTATTTTATTTGTATACCATACAATATACATTTAAAAAATATATATTGTATATACTAATATCCAGTCTCAAAGGTACAATCTGAAAGATGGTCCGGGGCCAACTGCTTCATTCTCAGGCAACCCAATGTGGATCTATTGAAGATAAAGTGAAATGTAATAGACGACAAAATTTATAGTTTCATTAATTAAAATATAAGGAAACTATACTACAAGAGGATCATCTTCGTTACTTTACCTATAAATACAGTACAGTTCTGATTTTTTTGTACTATACTACTACAAAATAAATATACAGGAAAGTAATAAAATATAAATTATAACTTGCCCTTTTCACTCATCCCGTAAATAATTTTCCTGATGATGCCTTTGCCAAATCCGTCCACTTTGTCTATTACATATGCTCTTCGTCTTCTTTTCTTCCCAGGAGTTCTCAATTCACTGATGTACTTGATGACCTATTTTAATGTTGTGTTGTGTATTGTATTTGTAGATTTTTATTCTTTAAATTTGTATATTGTTTGTATCAACAAATGTATTATTTAATTTCCCATAATGATAGGATACTGTTTTGTAAAACTTCATTGTTTACAAATTGTGTTGTTTTTGTACCGTTTCTTAGTTTTTGTTTTTAATATTAGTGTGCTTGAACTGCATTCATTAACTTTTGTGAAAATGAATAAAAAATATTATTATTACTATTATTATTATTATTTTCCATTATATCACGACTAAAGATCTTATGAGTCGGCTGAATACAAAATCTACTCCAGGTTGCAACCAGCTACCTAAGGAGCAGATCCGGTGACTATCAGCACCTCTACAATACTTTACGCAAAATGTGGGCTGTTCCAAATAAAGCAATTTCTTGCACTTCCCAGTCTTTTGAATTACCGGGGAGTTTAGACAAGTTCTTACACAAATTTTGCGGAACAAATCCCAGAGCTCCGATAACTATCGGTACGACCTATGCTTTTACACTCCACATTCGGCTGATCTCAATTTCCAAACTCTTGTATTTAAGACGTTTCTCTGCCTCCTTGGTTACGACATTTTGATCGCAAGGCACAGCAACATCCACAAGTAGACACGATTTTTTCTCTAAATCCCGGATAACAATATCCGGTTTGTTTGCTATTATCGTGCGATCCGTTTGAATTTGGTGGTCGTACAATATTGTACACAATCCAACCGATGTCACCGGTTTTGGTGAGTGTTCGTACCACTTGGGGCATGTGTTTGGAACTTCGAGGGCGGTACAGATCTGCCAGTGGAGGTAACGACACACCCTGTCGTCTCTTTTTAAGTATTCGGTCTTTGCTAGGATTGGACAAGCTGAGACAATATGATCAATGGTTTCTACTTGCTCCTGGCAAATTCGGCATTTGTCATCTTGGGAAATTTTGAGAACCGCTTTATCATAATGTCGTGTTCTCAACGCCTGATCTTGGGCAGCTATTACAAGTGCTTCCGATTCTGGCTTCATTCTTCCCCTTTTAAGCCACATAAATGATTGATCTTTATTGATCTGCATCTTGTCCATTCTTTTTAGATATTGTCCATGGAGGGGTTTGTCTCCCACGAGTTCTTTAACTTTTTTTGTGTCTCACATTTCATGTTTAGCAGCATCAGAAGTTCAGTTTCTTGGATAGTTTTCTTCGCAATGCTTTTTGCTACACTAACAATGCCTCTGTTTCCCATTCTTCGGTCAGATTTCATGACCTGCCTCATTAGAGGGTCACCTTGATGGCTGACTACATACTTCCCCAAACCCGACTATTGCGTTGTGCCAGAAGGCCTCAATTTGTCTGAGGCCTCTTCCTCCTTCCTTACGTGACACATAAAGTCTATGTATATCAGCTCGAGGGTGGGAAACATGATGCATTGTTAGCAGTTTTCTGGTTTTTCGATCCATGGTGCGAATTTCTTTCTTTCTTTCTTTCTTATTATTATTATTATTATTATTATTATTATTATTATTATTATTATTATACATAAATGATGGGATGGATCCAAATTTGCTGCTCAAGTGTAATGGTAATTCCACCCCATTGGTCAAAGTGATAAATAAATGTTCTTCTGAATTTTTCTTTTTTATGCACCTTTATAGGACAGTTTTCAAACCCATCTTTTAATTTTAGATTATTGAGATATGTTCTGTTGATAATTAAGTATTTAAAATAGATAATAATTTGTTAAGTGGATTCTTGTAAAGGAAACAATTCTGGAGAAAATTTAGTAAAGCCTTGAGTTGAGGATGCAAGAATACAAGTAAAAGATAGCGTTCACTGATAAGATGTTTTAATTACTAAGAGTGAATTTAAAGGATGTGCCTATTATTCATCTAAGAAATAAGAGATGAAAATTGACAAACTAGATTAAGGAATGCATTGCCTTGTAGAACATTTTTGATATACAAAACCATTAAGTCACATTTGAGTTATGAGAGCAATTGTACTAAGTATGGAAAATCGGGGTGTTGTAATTGTAAATAAACCACTCTTCATCACAAAAATGCATGGGCCCTTCGCTGCCCTGTGAAACTCAAAAATAAGGTATTTGAACGTCCCCTAAAAAATATTTTTTTCTTTCTATTCACATTCGTGGCAGTTTTCTTTTACTTCATATGAGAGTATGTTAATATATTTTTTCACATGCGTAATTAAATTTCAATATTTCGCGGACTCGCGTACGTGCATTTACTGAGCTCTAAGACTTCTGCGTATATATAGTTCTCTTCACGGGAGCCACAAACAAACCCTTTAAAGTGGTTACGAAGAGGCGTGGCTGAACAGCTGCCGCGGCGGAGGGGTACTTCTCTGAATTACATGTGAAGTTCACTTGTTTAGCGAACTGTCACTTTTGCCTGTTACTACGTGACTTCTTCTATACCTATAGAAGAATGACAGTTTCCCGAGAGCGCCACCAGAGGCAGGTCAGGCGGCGACATGCAGAGCAGGAGCGTCACGGGCCAGCGGCCAGGGATAGCGGTCCCCCCGCCTCGCCAGAATTGGCGGGAAGGACGAGACTCACAACGCCGGCTCCGGTACTATAAAAGGGGGAGATGGCCCGGAGCAGGCAGATGTCGAAATGCAACAAACGGTAATGGCGGCACTGCACGCGCCCGCCGACGAGCCGAGTTTCACAGATGAAACAGAAATTAAGGCAGCTATTGCAGAGCTGAAAGCTAAAAAAGCTTCCGGCCCAGACGGCATCACAAACGACGTCCTGAAGAAGCTGCCACAACAAGCCATAGTGTTTTTAGTCGCACTGTTTAATTCAATCTTATGTTTCAGCACTTTCCGAGTCAGTGGAAACACGCACATGTGCTAACTTTTCACAAGCAGGGAAAATATCCAAAACTGCCCGAGTCGTCAGTTTATTAAATACACTCGGAAAATTGTGTGAAAAACTTATACTAAAAAGAATTCTTAAATTTGTTTCAGATAGTTCATTAATGAATAAGGAGCAGTTTGGCTTTCGCGCGGGCTTTAGCACAACACGTCAGCTTGTGCGAATTACAGACCGCATAAGACGCAACTTCAACGAGAGCCGATTTACAGGCGGAGTGTTCCTCGATGTCGCCAGCGCATTTGACAAGGTCTGGCACGTCGGCCTCCTTTACAAACTCCATTCTCTGAACCTTCCAACCTACCTAGTACACCTTGTTCCCTCTTTCCCCGCAAACAGAACGTTTCAAGTAACGCTTCTGAATGCGAAATCTACCCGCCGCGCCATACGGGCCGGAGTGCCGCAAGGGAGCGTGCTAGCTCCTACGCTCTTCAGCCTCTATGTGCGCGACAATCCCTCGCACCTTCAAACGGAACTCGCCTTGTACGCAGACGATACGGCTGTAATAGCCACGTCTAAAAAGATCCAGCTTCTCCAGAAGTATTTGGATCAGCATTTACTTCAGATCCAGGAGTGGCTGAAGCTGTGGCGGGTCAAAGTCAACGTGAGTAAGAGCGTAGCTGTGCTCTTCACATAGGGGTGGGGAAAATACTTGAAAAATGTATTTCAGATACAAAATACAAAATACTTCGCCAAAAGTATTTTAGATACCAAATACTTTCATAAAAGTATTTTTGATACAAAATACAAAATAGTATTTTAAAATACTTTTGAAAATACAAAATACAACCAACGGTGTTTTACACATAATAACTTCTATTCTATTTTTTTCCCTTTTCACATTCAAAATTCACATTTAAAATCACATCACATTTAAAATATTATTATTAAAAAATATATAACAATCTTTATACAAAAATGTTTCAAATGAAATTTTCAACCCGTTTCAGGTATCAGTGTGGGGTCATCCATAAATTTCGTGAAGCGTAATTAAGGGGGAGGGAGGGGGTCTGAGGCAGCGTTACGCTGCTTTACATACGTAGAGATAGGGAAGTGCGTTACAAAGGGGGGAGGGGGTATTGAAAATACTCGAAATTTGCGTTACGTAATTTAGACGGCCCCTATCATTTGTGATGTATGTTCATATTTTAAGTCTGAAAGGCATCTTGTCCATGCTAAGAAGCGAAGGAGTACAAAGATATCACCATGAGTTCTTGGGAGGTGATAGTTTGGGACAAATATTACAAAATATAGACAATTAACTAAGGTTCCGTTCAGACTTAAAGTATGAACATACATCACAAATGATATGGATATCTGATGAATACCGCGGATTTTTAGCTTTTAAAATATGCATTTTAGGTGCCTAAAATAGGTTCTTTCAGCATCTGTTAGGCTTTTTAAATGGTAGAACAGGCACTAATAAAACTCATAACTTACAAGAAAACTCACTTTTTGACCATTTATTATATTTCTCAAAGATAACATAAATCAATATTACGTAGAATCAGTATTGAACATTTTGCGATAATCATCATCATATATATTATTAGTGTAAGGCAGTTTCGATTTAGAACTACTACGGATAAATTACGCGACCGATTTCGCTCGGGAAGCATTTTTCTTGAAGCTCTTTTTTCATTGTGTCGGCCCTGGGAATAACTTTTTAAATTCTTTTATTATAACAATAAATATTTGCAATAAAATGAGCAGACGGGCAATAAGTGCGATTCGATGGTGATCACTGATTCTCTTCAGAATCGATTCTTGAATCGATGGGAACAGCGGCATGAGAAAGCATGGCCGGCCCGGCCAGAGAGCAGCGTTACGCGGCGTGAAGCAAATATGACGTTGCGCATTGGGACGAAAACTTATTGTACCGTGGCAGCATGCTTCAATACTTCGTAAATTCAAAGTATGTACGGATGAATTCACTTAGAATTTCATGTTTTGTATTACCAGTTTCACATTATATTTAACCATTTACTATTTCATGTTTTAAAACATTGCAGTTGCTGAATATTTTTCAGCAGCTTGCAAAAGCCACGAAAAATCTATTCGAGCGTGGCAATGAGCTTTGAAATTTGTGAATCCAAAATAGGTAGGAAAGGTACGTATTAATACAATTGGGATTTTATGTGTTATGGGTTTTATGTGTTACGTTCGCGCCTAACCAAACCTAACATAACCTAATTTCTTCAGTTGTATTTGTACAAGTAAATTTGTTTCAACTACGAAACCAAACTAATGTAAATAATTGATTCAAAGGAGTAACTGTGTTTCATTCCTTTTTTATAAAGATAAAAAGTAACTTACTGTATCCATAAATGTGCTTTTTGCACTATTTCCCCCCTTGATTTATTCTGTTGATTATGTGCATTTATTGCAATATTTTTTTCTTGATTGATTGGTTTTATTGATCTTTATTACATTAACATTTTCAGCTGTTGTCCATGTGAATTGGTTTCATCTACCAAACTTAACTAAAACATGTCTGTGCTGCAATAACGTTATATCCAGTAGTCTTACTATATAACTGAATTGTTATGATGTGTAATTTGTAGATAGATTGGCATGTATTTGTATACTGATATTGATGAATCATTTTCAGCAAGCAAAGCTAGGCCACTGACAAATTGTTTGTGTGGGAGTGCAGTATAACTTTTTTCAGCATTACATTTTTAAAGAAAAGAAAAATAATAATTTACTTTACCCATAAGTGTATTTCTTTTAATATTTTCTCTGATCAATACTGAAAATTACTAATAAATTAAAAAATATCACAATGCTGTAATATTGTTAGTGCTAATAATTTGTTAATATACAACTGGATTATTATGGTTGATCATTTGTAGATATATTCTATCTACAATGTAGTATCATTTGTAGAATTTGTATATTGATGTTGATGAATTATTTTTCAGCGACTTGCAAGGTCACTGACTAATTATTTATGTGTGGCTGTTTGTGGAGCTTTGAAATTTGGAAGTTCAAAAGTACGCGTTAATTAATGAATGAAATGATATAAAATTGTGTGTTATGATACAGTATATCATCATTGCTACAGTAACCTTTGACACAAGTTTATTGTTAGGACATAACTGAGTTGATATGATTTGTAATTTGTAGCTACAATGGCATGTAAGAGGCGTTTGACTTTGAAAAGCTAACGTAAAAAAAGGAAGAAAGATCAAAACAACAGAAACAGTCCTCCACGCCAAGTTAATGTTGTCAGATGATCAGGGGAAGCAGATGTAGCAGTCTACAAATTAGTATACATAGTACAGCCAAACCGTAGTGTGAACAGGAAGGGTATGATGCACCAAACACAGAACATGATGCACCAAAACGATAAAGATGTTCAGAAAGTTTATTTTGAAGAAATGTCTGTATTTTTTGAGTGCTTTAACTAGAGACATTTTGCCTCCGAAAAAGCACAAGGCGGGTTTATTAAGCCAAGCAAAATCTGATATTGTTTCCCCTATTGAGGTTCCTGAACTCTTAGGAAAATTAATTACAAAAAATGATGAAAGATCAAAACATTACTTGAGTAATATTAGAAGTTATTTGTACTAATGTCCTAGCATTTGTCTCTGTGCAAGCAAATCTTTTAACATTTAAAAACCATAGGCCGTACTGTTACGCATTCAAGGGCATATATACCATTCAGTGATAACTGTACATCTCAATAATGTCAATCCTTTAAAGTATGCAAATCTCTCTTTATTCGAGACTCGGACAATTCTTTACAGTTCAGAATAAATCAAGTTAGTAATAACGAATGCGAAGCAGATTTAATATTACTGATGCACAGGCTTCTCAATGTCAATCCGTATACCCAATTGTTTCAACATAAAGTTGATGTGAAACAAATTTGAAACAAACCTATTCTCATTCTGTTCCTATTTACCATCTCATTTTTTCTGCGGAATACTTTTGATAAAAGACATTACGATCTATCAACAACTGTAGAAATTGCTTCTGTATTTCTAAGTGACGATAGAGGTCCCTCCAACAATATTTCTTTCACAATTCATTCTGAAGTATTTGGTCATCGAATAAAAATAATATCTGCTCTCGACTCCGATACTGAACCCATTTCTTATCCATTACTTTTTGTCCATAGAGAATCATTGCGGAAGCTTTGAATGAGTCTTGATTCTGTCCATACAACTTTGGTTTGTAATGTTGTTACTCAGTTGCAGTACTATTCTTATCGCTTAGCAATAAGAGGTGGTTTCAGCCCTTTGCCCAGTTTTGGAAGACTGTTCCAACAATATGTTGTAGATTCTTACATCAAAATTTTATTAAAAACAAAATAAACAAAATATTTAGCATCCCTTATAACCTTTTAGATGCAAAATAATTCTGTATGGTGTTGAATTCCATTATATTCTTAAGTGTTCTCCGAAAATAATAAAATATGATGTGTAGAACAGTAATTGTGAATAGTTAAATAATTGAGTAATGTTGAGTAATGTTTATTTAATATCTTGCATCTTCATGCATTTTGAGGAATATTAGTTAACATTTCACTTATAATACCAACATAGGCTCTTGCTTCTCTAGAGGAAACAAACATTTTTCCAGCTTGAAATTGAGTTGTTTCTGTGCCATTTCAGATAATCTCTCTTAATATTAATACCATGCATACATACATTACAATAAAGAGGGAATGATTTAAACAGATTACAATATCGCGCATGGAACTACAAAATGTATCCCCCTAAGAACTACATTGTACATTGCAGAGCTAAAAAAGTGTATGACCTGCAATTGTCTCAAGTTAGATTTAATTTTATAAAATTAAGAGGAAAAATATTGTTTTGGGAATACTATATTTTAGAGGATAGACGGTCCTGAGAGCTTAGACATTGGATGTGTTATTGTATCAATATAAATTTCAATACTTGCGTTGGTTACATTTTCCACTTTGATGTGCAACGTATCATGTACCGGTAAACTGAAATTGAAGTTTTATAATACATTTATTCATGTTTTAAACTGAATGGATTTAAAAAGTGGTTTCACATGGATTTTATTCATAATTGCATAAGTTACGTTTTAACAATGAATACAATCACTTTAATGTAGTGGAAAAATAATAATGATTCACGTTCATTCATTACCATATATGTATGGTATATCGTAACAAATTCTTTATACGTAAAATTTTAATCACTCAAATAAATATAACTCACGTAAAATTTAATCACTCACGGAAAATTTAATCACTCATATATCTAATATATCAAGAAATTGTTTAAAAACCATATGATAAATGTACTGTCATTGAATTGCAAAGTCATTTTTTAAATTTTGTAAACTTTTCAATCCTTCATCTGAAAAACCTGCTTACTTTTGCAAGTTTCTTTTCTTTACCTGATCGCTTACGGAATGGAGAAAAAGGAAACCGCTCATTTAATGAGCGGGTATACCTCTAGTACTATTTAACAAGTTTAGTACTTAGAATTATTTCTATCGTATTTTGCCTCACAATAAATTACTAATACATTCTCTAAGTTTTCAAGAGAAAATGCATGTTTCTTGTCGGTCAAGATCACTTTGCTTTCGGGGAAATTCAATCGCTTTATCTTAGAAACGGAGGCAGCTTCTCCACGAAGTCAGAAAGTAGTGGCGTGGAGACTTTTATCGCTAGATCCTTGTCCGGTTTATTCATTTCTCGCTCTCTTACAGGTGACAAAATGAGACAAGGGGATGAAAAGGTAAAAGAGGACGAATACAATTTAGGTTGTTAAAAATGACTTAAAATTAATAACATCCTTGTCTGTTGTGCCGACAAAGAAGAAAAAGGTAAAAGGAGCCATAGACAAAAGAAGTTAGGCAAATTAGTCTCGTTTTAGGTTCTTAAATGTAGAATAGGCACGAATATGCATTAATATTAAAATAGGCTCTTTTAGGTGCTACAAAATTGACGGTTTTAGTTCAAATAAACCTAAAATGTACATACAAAGCTTCATTTAGTACAAGGTACTCAGGAAAAAATAGATTGTTACCTAAATATACCATAACGAAATATCAGGTCGTAAAAACACCGCAAGCACAAGTTTTTAATCACTGCGCACAACCACAGGACCACCAGGCACACACATGGGCAGCACTCGTTCTGGCACGCGGAGCGTGCTCTCCGACAAATTGAATCGGAGCTCGCGATTACAACCACGGTGTAAGAAATATATGTTACACCGTGATTACAGCGCTCCTCCGGTTATCTCCGGTTGAACCGACGACGGGGGGAAAACGTAATCGGAGAAACTGGAGGTCCGGCTCCACTCGTCCACGTGGCGGGACTCCCTCCATTTACTTGCCCAATGACTGTTTGTTAATCAAAAAGTATTTTTGTATTTTAAAAATACAAAATACTATCAGAAAGTATTTTCGATACAAATACAAAATACATGTTTAAATATGTATTTTCGATACAAAATACAAATTACAAAAGTATCGAAAATACGTATTTTAAATACAAGTATTTTCGATACTGCCCAACTCTGTCTTCACACGAAGACCGAGATTCACGCAGCCGAGGCCGCTCGCGCTTTGTGGCGATGTAATAAACTGGCCCAAAAATGACAAATATTTAGGAGTGACATTAGTTAGCGCACTCATTTTCAACCTGCACATATATAACGTGCGGAAGAAAGCGCGGCAGACCAGAGGCCGCTTGCGATGCTTATTTCATAAGCGGAGCAAACTGTCAACGGCGAACTGCCTCACGCTTTATAAAGCAATTATTAGGCCACAAATGGACTACGCATGCCCTAGCTGGGCAATTGCTGCAGAAAGTTATCTAAATAAACTACAAGTAGTTTAAAATGAATGCCTTAGGGCCGCCCTCTGCGCCCCTAAGTATGCTTTAATTAAAAATTTGCACCGCAATGTTTCAATGCCACTGCTAGTAGAACATTTTAAAAACATAACTTCTCAATTTTTCAGAAAAGCCGCTAACTCGGAAAATACTCTCATTTCCGAGGTCGCTTCATACGAACCCGCTCAACGGGCAAAGTATAAGCGACCGAAACAATTCCTGGAATAAGAGAAATCTGAAACAGCGAAATGAGACTTGAAACAAAAGCATTGTTTTCTATTTTTGCACATGCAATGCGCGCGCCAGTTGGCTAATATCTTCTGATCTCTTTTTCTTTTTCATGTTGCAGGATTGGCCATAGATGCCCGTAAGGGTAGGAATGGCCGCACCGCGGTGAAGTGAACGCATATTGCACTTTACGTGCGTTCACGAAACTGCACAAGTATACTCGAGCAGGCAGATGTCCGAAAAGATGGGGATGGCTTCACAGCAGGGAAGTGTGGCGGCATTGCACCGCGCGGCCACACGGAACTGTGCTGCATAGCACGAGTCGAGCGGGCAGATCGTGTCTGAGTGTGAACCCGTGCGGAAGTGACTAGTGGCGTTTGACGACTGTATTTGGTAACGGCTGGTGGCGACGTAGTGATTATTCTCCTGGTATTTCTTGTAAACTGGCTACGACTTTGTACATCTGGAAATTTGGCACCCTGGCTTGTATTTGGTATTTTCTTTGGGATAGTGGCAATAAATTGATTATAACAAGCTGTTTTGCTACCCTGGATTTCCTAGTACATAACATATTCCTCTTTAGATATTTTTAGATACTAGCTGAACCCGTGCGATTACATCGCACTGAAGGGAACACTTACAACACAAGGGAACACATTTTACATTGAACACTTACAACACAATTGATAAATAGTCGCACACATGTTTGTCTTAACGGAACGCACAACAGATTTCCGCTTCCCGCCGCTTCGATTCACATGCGACAACCACGTGAGTTCTCCTGTGGCGGATGGTGTGCGCATAACCGCCATCTTGACAGGCAGCGCGCGGAGGGCACGCTAACTATCCCAGCCGCAAAGTTCAAACAACAAAAGTTTCCTAGCATTTTATTAATAACGAAAAGCTTCGTGATTTGCAATATTTAGTGACCTCCATTCCTGATTTTTTTATCTTTTTTTTGGTACCTCATTTGTTAAAGTCCGTTCACTATGAGCCGAGTAGGAGGGACAACAAATTCACGGTTTTAACGAAAATAATATATATGATACGTAGAAAATGCACTTTTTCAATCCAGTATTGGCATGATTTTCTCACAACTTCATCTTATGGTATAGAAATATAATAAGTACAGACAGGATTTCCATGCAAATGCATGTTTTTATTTAAGCGTTGTGGAGATTCCAAACTTTGTAAATATATGTTTCCTGAAAAAGAAAATGCATACTTTTTCCGTGCATGTTTGCATGGTTTGGTAGTTTTTGGATAAATTCATGCATAATGCACATTTGGACGATTTTTGTGCATGGATTTTGACTCATTTAATTTGATCTTCCAAATTTTTGTTCAAGAGTGTATTTGATTACAAGCATTTTGTAATATGCCTGTGGCCTCCTGCACGTCTGGGTGCGTAACCATCAGGGCTGTATCATCAGCAAAGGTCGCCACAATTACGTTTTCGTTTTATGGGATATCACTGGTATACAATGAGTAAAGAACGGGCCCCAAAACACTTCCTTGTGGCACGCCTGCTCTTATCTCTTTTAGCTCTGAGTATTCTTATTCTACTCTGACCCAAAAGAGTCTCTCAGATATGTAGTTAAAAGTAAAAGATCACAGGTGTTGTCATTGCCAACAATGTTATTTATTTTAAGAGCAGCTTTCGATGGCTTAGCCATCATCATCAGTATTCTGCTGTCTGGAAGCCACGAAACGACTAGCCGTAGCGCAAGAAATCGCTTTATTTGAAACAGCCCACATTTTGCGCAAAGTATTGTAGAGGCACCGACAGTCCCTAGATCTGCTCCTTAGGTAGCTGGTTGCAACCTGGAGTAGATTTTATATTCAGCCGACACATAACATCTTAAGTCGTGATTTAGAGGAATAATAATAATAATAATAATAATAATAATAATAATAATAATAAATGTCCACGCCTGCTTGTACAAGTGGCTTAAAATAGAATATCTGTACCCCGAGGCCCAAGGATTTTTGATGTCAATCCAGGACCAGGTGATTTCTTTTAACACTCTTTTTCATGTAAAAGGCACATTTGACTGACGATAATCTTTTAATACATCGTACAACTCATTACAACATGTTTTAGTCCCTTTTAGAACACAAATACATCGATACGCGTTACATGGAAACGCCTATATCTCTTTTTTTCGCGTATCGACAAGAAATTATCTCAAGCACATTATTAAAAACCTCGAAGTGCCTTCTGATTTCTGCCGGGCTTGTGGTGATCCAGCCCATCACTACGGGTTGCAGCATGCTCGCGCCAACAGATTATAAACAGATGTACGATATGATATCACGAATCATACACGCCAAACTTGCGAGGAAATGTGGAATTGCTGGTAAATTTGATACATCCTACTACAAGTACCGCCCAAAAAATGTCATCGAGAACAACAGGTATAAGGTATACTGGGACCGAAGCATACTAACCGACGGAACAGTCCATCACAACAGGCTGGATGTCATTCTTTGGGATACATCTAAAAGAAAAGTATGGCTGATAGACATAGCAGTTGTAGACATACCAGCAACCTTGAAAAACACACAAAAAGAAAATTCAAAAATACAGAGAACTAACACAAGTTGTAAAGGAGCAGTGGCATATATTTGTTGTGTCTTTGCAATCAGAAGAAGAACTCGTTTTCTTACAACATTTATTTTACACAACATGGAAGTAAAATGTAGTCGCCGGAAGGCGAACTGGTTAAGCCGGCGGCTCAGTATCTACGGCGGACGGCCGAGTTGAGTAGCAGGAGACAATGTCCTTGGGTTGTCGCTGGCTGAGAATAGTGGTGGCGGCGGAGCCGTCACCCATGTGCCGAGAGGCCGGAGCGCGGAGGCCAAGTAGGAACCGCGACAGCGGTGAGGCCGTAGCACCACCGGGCGATGCAGGATGAAGCGTCGCTAGCCGAACTTGGCGACGGCAGCGGGGCCGTCCGCTCGGCAGTGGTGAGGCCGGGGCGTGGTCGCGTTGCTGGCCGAGAGTCGTGGCGGCGGCGGGGCCGGCGCCTGGTGCGGCGAGGCGGGAGACACGGTTGGCTGGCTCGTGCTGATTACTGGCAGACTCGTAGCTGACTCGTGGCTGCGAGTATACAGGGTGGAACAGCTAAGTGTTAACACCCCTTGTATCTCCTCAACCGCGCAAGATACGAAGATGCCGATTGGACAGTCGATTGATTGAACAGGGGCTACTTGATTACAGCACACTTCGTCTTTGCGCTATTTTTTACTATGACGATATAAGGTCAACTTTGTTTTTACTTTCCCGTATACGTACGTATACACGGAGTGATATACGTAGTATAGGGAAAGTTATGTAATGCAGCGCGAAAAAATGGCCAATTTTCGGCGGAAAAAAATTAATTGCCGGGCCGTGAAAACGAATAAGTGGATAAAACCAGTTGCTAAATTAAGAAAAAAAATCCCCTAACACGTGGTGTGGTCAAAATCCATGATTTGTTGCTTCTTTATACTTAAAAATCGATTGACGGCATTTCGTCCGTCTGTCTGTCCGTCTGTCCGTGTGTGGTCAACGCTAGTGCCTAAACCGTTCGGTCGATTTTCTTCAAAATTGATATTCCGCAGTCGATCTGATTCTAGTCGAAGCTTTGTGATTTTGAAAACGATTCTTTAAAATTTGGGGGTACTTTATATGAAACCCCCGGCGATTTTCAACATTTTCTCAAAAACCGCTCCAAATTTTTTCTTTAAATTTCTTGTATGAATAGAGGAAAATACACTTTTTAACATGGCATAGGTCCGATTTTCACGTACAGCTCTGAATTTTCGAAAATTGTGAAAGTTTGAATTTGTTTTCGGCGTCTTTCTCCAACTACAAAATTGAAGATAGAGATTTTTTCTTCAAATAAAATTTGTTCTGCATATTGAGTTCTTTAATAAAGGTCATGTAAATGTTTTTCACAATTTTGGTAGTTTTCGTGCAATATTGCGTGCAATATGTGCAATTTTAAAAAATTACAAAAACAAAATTTTCTCAAAAACGGCTCCAAATTTTTTCTTTAAACTTTTGGTAGGGATAGTGGTAAATGTACTCTATCAATGACATAAAAGCCATATTGGTCTATCGGTTGGTTTTTTCAAAAATTACAAAAATGTAAATTTTTTACTTGTCTCTCACGTCGTTAATATTTACATTATCGGCGATTTTTTTACATTATTATATTTACGAGTATATATGCTTTAAATAATGTCAAGTAAAGTTTCTCGAAAACACTACCGTTTTCTGTGAACAGTAGCTCAAATTTCGGCATTTTCAGAAATGCTCAAACGTCATTTTCTCGTATATGGCTGCAATTTTTTTCTTGAAACTTTTGTAACGGATAGTGCTAATTACACTCATTAGTATAGCGCGAAGTTTATTTTGAGTTTTTTTTTTTTTTCAAAAATTATATAAATGTAAATTTTTTGAAAGATCTCTCACATCTTTAATATGCACATTATCCGCAATTTGTAAAGATGATTATATTTGTGAGTGTAAGTGCTTCAAATAACTTCAAATAAAGTATTTTGAAAACTCAAAAATTTTCTGTGAAAATGAGCTTCAAATTTCGCACTTTTAGTAGTGCTAAAACGCCATTTTCTCTTAAAGGGCACATAATTTTTAAAAGAAAATTGCCATTTACGGCTAGGTTTTTGTGTTCTTTAATATTCTAAAATTAATGTTTCTGTTCTACCAATAGGAAACCGAAAAATTAAGAAAATGACAAAAAAATGTACTTTTGGCGATGATAGATGGTAGCTGGCAAGAAAGAGTATGTGGCAATTCCGAATAGCTAGCGAAGACCCAGGAAAATAGAAAACTAATACGGGAAAGTCTGTGCCATTCTGTAGCACTACTAGTTTTAAATGGAACCCTATGCTAAATTTTAGCGTATCGTAATGCGCTTAAAAAGACGATTTCAAATATGTGTATATCTTTGTATTTTAGCGAATTGTTTTTTAGCAATTGATGTGCTTTTGTAACATTTTTGTACTGGAATGGCACTTTTCCACTCGACCTTCAGTGCTCTCCACTGACAAACTAAAGGAAAATGTCTCGTGAATGGTTTTGCCTACTTTCCGAAAACGATCGAAGGCCATGTACTACGTAGATAACAGGGCGGAGGCGAGAAGTATAAAATGCGCCGCTGGGGTTATGATAGCGCACTTCTACCAGTTTCTTAGAGCAGTCACACCATGTACACCAATGAAGAGAAGTTAGATATGCTACTAGTGTATGGTGAATGCGGAAGAAATGCTGTTAGAGCAGTGCAACGATATGGAGAGCTGTATCCTGATCGTCAGCTTCCTTCACGCCAGCTTTTTGCATGTATGTGCACACCCTGTTCCAACCTGTATACTTGTGCAGTTTCGTGAACGCACGTAAAGTCCAATGCGCGTTCACTCCATCGCGGTGCAGCCATCCCTACCCTTACGGGCATCTATGGCCAATCCTGCAACATGAAAAAGAAAAAGAGATCAGAAGATATTAGCCAACTGGCGCGCGCATTGCATGTGCAAAAATAGAAAACAATGCTTATGTTTCAAGTCTCATTTCGCTGTTTCAGATTTCTCTTACTCCAGGAATTGTTTCGGTTGCTTATACTTTGCCCGCGGAGCGGGTTCGTATGAAGCAACCTCGGAAATGAGAGTATTTTCCGAGTCAGCGGCTTTTCTGAAAAATTGAGAAGTTAAGTTTTTGAAATGTTCTACTAGCAGTGGCATTGACCCATAGCGGTGCAAATCTTTAATTAATGCAAACTTAGGGGCGCAGAGGGCGGCCCTAAGGCATTCATTTTGAACTACTTGTAGTTTATTTAGGTAACTTTCTGCAGCGATTGCCCAACTAGAGCATGCGTAGTCCATTTGTGGCCTAATAATTGCTTTATAAAGCGTGAGGCAGTTCGCCGTTGATAGTTTGCTCCGCTTATGAAATAAGCATCGCAGGCGGCCTCTGGTCTGCCGCGCTTTCTTCCGCACGTTATCTATGTGCAGGTTGAAAATGAGTGCGCTATCTAATGTCACTCCTAAATATTTGACATTTTTGGGCCAGTTTATTACATCGCCACAAAGCGCGAGCGGCCTCGGCTGCGTGAATCTCTGTCTTCGTGTGAAGAGCACAGCTGCGCTCTTACTCACGTTGACTTTGACCCGCCACAGCTTCAGCCACTCCTGGATCTGAAGTAAATGCTGATCCAAATACTTCTGGAGAAGCTGGATCTTTTTAGACGTGGCTATTACAGCCGTATCGTCTGCGTACAAGGCGAGTTCCGTTTGAGGGTGCGAGGGAATGTCGCGCACATAGAGGCTGAAGAGCGTAGGAGCTAGCACGCTCCCTTGCGGCACTCCGGCCCGTATGGCGCGGCGGGTAGATTTCGCATTCAGAAGCGTTACTTGAAACGTTCTGTTTGCGAGGAAAGAGGGAACAAGGTGTACTAGGTAGGTTGGAAGGTTCAGAGAATGGAGTTTGTAGCCGTGCCAGACGTTGCCGACGTGCCAGACCTTGTCAAATGCGCTGGCGACGTCGAGGAACACTCCGCCTGCAAATCGGCTCTCGTTGAAGTTGCGTCTTATGCGGTCTGTAATTCGCACAAGCTGATGTGTTGTGCTATAGCCCGCGCGAAAGCCAAACTGCTCCTTATTCATTAGTGAGTTATCTGAAACAAATTTAAGAACTCTTTTTAGTATAAGTTTATCACACAATTTTCCGAGTGTATTTAATAAACTGATAGGTCTATACGACTCGGGCAGTTTTGGATTTTTTCCCTGCTTGTGAAAAGTTAGCACATGTGCGTGTTTCCACTGACTCGGAAAGTGCTGAAACATAAAGATTGAATTAAACAGTGCGACTAAAAACACTATGGCTTGTTGCGGCAGCTTCTTCAGGACGTCGTTAGTGATGCCGTCTGGGCCGGGAGCTTTTCTAGCTTTCAGATCTGCAATAGACGCTTTAACTTCTGTTTCATCTGTGAAACTCGGCTCGTCGGCGGGCGCGTGCAGTGCCGCCATCACCGTTTGTTGCACTTCGACAACATGCGGTATTGGCGGCGCCTCCTCGACCGGTTGAAACTAAGATTCTAAAACATTAGCGAGGAGCTCCGCTTTCGCCTCGTTCGACTCGGCGAATTCTCCAGGGCTGATTTGCAGCGGCGGCACTGTAATTGGTTTCCTGGAAAGCATGCGCGTAATTTTCCATAATGAATTATCTTCAGGTTTGAGGCCTGAAAGAAATTTTTCCCACTTCTGATTGTGAAACTCTGCTAGTTGGATTTCAACTTTCCGCTTCAATCGATTTATCTCTCGCTTATCAGCGGGGTGTCGCGTGCTCTGCCACACTCTGCGCGCTCTGTTTTTCCTGCAAATTAAATTTTCTAAGTAAGGGGGTAATGGCTGCTCCCTCTTTGAGGAACGTTGCTTCTCAGCTGCTGCGTTGAGGCTGTCAGTGACGGCTTCGGCGAATTTTGCTGCTCCAGTTTCAATCTGCTGCGGATCTGAAAGAGCGGACGCGTCTGGGATGCGCTACTGCAGCTCCGTCTGAAAAAGATTCCAGTTTGTGCGCCTCTTCTGCGTCGTAGGTGCAGTAGTCAGCGTCGCGCCGCCGCGTCTCATCTCTGCGATTACTGGGAAGTGATCAGAGGATAATTCATAGGTAGTGGTTAAAATAGGTGAAAAGTGAATCTTATGGCAAAGCGCGATATCTAAAAGATCAGGCTTGCCATTCGTCCTATGAGGATAGAAGGTAGGTGTAGTAGGAGCAAAAATCTCACAGCCGTTTGCATCAGCAATTGCTTTCAGCTTACGGCCGCGCGGGCAGGTGATGCGGGAACTCCAGGCCGTGTGCTTGGCGTTATAATCGCCAGCCACGAGTGTTGGAGTGGTGTTTGCCTCAACTAGTTTTGCAATATCTGCAGCTAGTTGGGCGAACGCTTCCGCGGAGCGGTCAGGACGAGCGTAAAGGGAGACGAGCCGCAGCGTCCCGCGTTCCGTCTGTACGACGACAGCAGTGGTCTCGGCGTGCTGCAGCTGCGGGAGAACTGTAACATAATTAATTATGCTGCGTCTGATTAGTATTGCAGTTCCGCCTCCTATGTGAGGGCCCGTCATATTTGCTGCTTGTGCCGCTCTGTCGTTCCGGTAGCAGATATATCCTGGAATGGAAAGAGAAAGATGCGGGCTTAGCCATGTTTCACCCAGCATCATGACAGACATGTTATGCCGAGCGAGAAAGCTGTGAAGTTCTGACTGCTTCGCTCGCGAGCTGATGCCGTTGCAGTTCCAGAATGCGACGGTGCAGCTATTCCTATAGAAAGAACTCCTTCTATAGCCATTATTTAGGGTGCGGGGGAGGTTTGGAACGTGGATGAGGAAGAATGTGCCTCATCCGTCGCGTCAGCCGCAGCGGCCGCCGTCACCTCATGCGAGTGCACAAGGAGTTGTGTCATTACAACCTTGAGTATGACCGCAGGCCACTCTGTTAGATCGCGGCCGGACACGGCGCGCATAAGCGCCTGCGTCACACGCACCAGGTCGAGCCCGTTGCGGGCGAGCTCGTCGATGGTGCGGCTCAGCATGCGCTCCTGCTCGCTCAGGGAGGCGGGAACGGGAACGGCCTTCGCCGTCCGCCTTCGCTGCTCCACGCGGGCGGCGCGCTCCTCGCGGGCCGCGTCGGCGGCCGTCGGCTGGCGCTCCCGGGGTTGGCGGGGGCGTGGCGCCGCGGCGTCCGCGTACGAACGCTCCTGGCGTCTCTGCGGCCGTTGTGCGTGTTGGCGGTCGCGTTTCTGTGACCGCTGAGACCGCGGTGGCTGCGATGGTGGCTGCGGGGGCGGAGAGGCGGTGCGGCGGCGCGAGGGCGTGCGCTCCCGTGAGGGAGGTCGCGACGCCTCCGACCGCGCGTCGGCCGCTCGCCGCCTCTGGATGCCGGCGCGTCGCCGGCGGTCACGCTGCTGCCGCTCGTGGCTCTGCTGTTGGGCCGCGTTCCCCCTGAAACAGCGGCGCTTGTACTCGGGGCAACCCTTGTACTTTGCGCCGTGAAGGTCGCCCTGGCAGTTAGAGCAGTTACGCTCCTCCGCCGGGGGATTTGCCCCAGCGGACACTGCTCTGCTCCGTGCGCGTCGCCACAGAACTTGCAGCGCGTGCGGCGCTTGCAGTTCCTGGCCACGTGCCCGAAATCAAGGCAGTCATGGCACTGCGTGGGCCCGCGCGGTGGTCGATACACCTCCACGCGGACGCGGAGCCCACGGATGGAGGTCACCTCGCGGAGCGCCCGGTGGCGCTGCGTATCCTGAAGCGTAGCGATGGTCAGGGGCAGTGGTCTGCCCCGTCGTCCGGGCCGCTGGCTGCAGATCCGCTCCAGCTTCCGCACCTGAAACCCGAGATGGCCCAGGTTATCATGGAGCGCGTCGAAGGAGAGTTCCAGCGGTATGCCCCGCAAAACGTAACGCAGGAACTTCTCGTTTCCTGTGGAGTACGTGTGGTACTCCATAGAGCGGTCATCTAGAGCGGCCAGGACATCCTGGTGACTCCTGTAGCCGTCGCACCGGAGCCGTACGGCGTCGCCGGCCACCTCAGCGTTTGCCGCAGACCGTCTGCAACGCCCCCAGGAGGCCAAAAATGTCGGCCACTCCATAGACGAAGATGGGAGGAGGGCGGCGGCGGCGGCGGGTGACGACCGTGAAGTCGCCTTCCTCTTCTTCCTCGCCCTCGCCGGGTGGCGCGGTCGGGTCGGCGGTGGTGGTGGTGGTGGCGGCGCCCGCTGAGGTGGGCGTCGGGACGCTCTCGGCGTCGGCGTCGGAGTTGGTGCCCGCTGCGGCGGGCGGCGGCGGCGGCGGGGTCGCGGCGCCCGGTGATGCGGCGCCCTGAGTGGCGGCCGACGTGGAGGGCCCTGCGCCCGCTGCTCCGCTCGGCTTCTTCCTGCGAACAGGAGTCGCAGCTTTCTTAGCGCCTACGCGCTCAAGGGATAGAGAGCCGGGGCGCTTCGTCGTGCCCCGTGGCGTCCGCACGTCGGCCCTGCCACGCCCTCCGCTCCCTCCCCCCGTAGGGGTCGAGAACGGGAGCACGGGAGATGCCGGCGCCGACATCCTGCTCTCCCTCTAGCCCTAAAAAGGGCTGTTTAAATTAAAAGGCCCTAAAAGGGCAAGCTAAGGCTTTTGCTCTTTCTAAGACCTAAAAAGGGCTGTTGTCGGCTACGCTTTTGCTCTTATAGCCCTAAAAAGGGCCGTTGTCCCGCGGCGGGCGACGGTCCAGCGGTGGCGGAGCGCTCTTCGGCTGCACCCGCTTCTCTCGGCGTCGTCCCTCCGAATCGCACGAATCGAATCGAATCAATCACTCGTAGCTGACTCGTTGTCCATCGGGTTATATACCCCGGTGGGCCAATGAGAAATGAGTTCTTGGCTACGGTCAGTGCGCAGCGGGTTCTTGCTGCGCCCTCTTGACGGAGTCTTGAGGTTTGCTGGCGCGCGCCGTTTGAACGGTCGGAGCGTACACAACAATATTGGACGGGAAGATTGTACCAATCGTCCTCTCAGCAACAGGTGTGCTTCACGACCTACCGTCCTGAAGCACTCTCTGAATAAACTGGGGATCGAGACGAACATCATCATCAGTCTACAGAAAGCTGTGGTCCTGAGCACATGTTCTTTAGTCAGAAGATTTATGGGTTCCTAAATAAATTTATGTGTTAAAGAACTATTTACTTTAAATTTGTAAATTAATTAAAGTGTTAAAATTTATATTTGTAGAATTGTTTACTTCCTAGTTAGTTCTTAAAATAAATGTTTGTTAAAATTATTGTACTACGGAAATCATGCTTTGATAGAAATATCTGTATGATTCCTAAAACATGTAGCAGAAAGCTGTAAAAAATAAACAACAACAACAATAATAATAATAATAATAATAAATACATTTGAGGTCATTAATATAAAAATATACGGTACGGCGCCGTACGGCTCCGGTGCGACGGATACAGGATATATACGGTGAAATATACTATTATACAAAAATGCCTTCATTTTGTTTGAGCTGACAGTGATAAGTAGGCGCGCGGCTGTATTCAGACGGCTCCTACAAGCCCCTCTTGCATGAGTGCTTCTGCAAGAGCACTCCAGCACTATTCGACGTAATCAGAATCCACACACGAAATTTGAAGAAAAAGAAAAAAGCAAGCACTATATGATTAGTATATATGTCCCTAAGATATATCTGGCCACCCTCACCAGCTAAACTCAGTCGACAGATTTTGCAGGCAAAAGTGTTCAAAAGGCGATCCAAATACCGCCCGTGTGCGCGATGCATAGGTAAATTGCAAGGAAAAAGAAATTTAATGTATTGCGCTATTCTTACTTTTACAAAAGTAAAATTATTTTTATATCATAGACCGTCAAAACCGGCCATGAAAATGCGCTCGTAAAATAAAAAGATCACCATCAACAGAAATGCTTAACAGAAGTTACCTCGGGAAGGGGATCACCCATCAAGAAAGAATTCTAGCGACTGGAATTCATTTCCAAGTTGAACAGTGAACCATTCATCAGAAAGGGGAATCGTTGCGGGACAACAGTATATTCAGAATTTAATCCAAAACAAACAGGGGGAGAGGGCCCTCCGTAGGTGTGGTGAAACCAACCTTCCTAAGGGATGAAAACCCTGACAAAAAATCATCTGCCTCCAGGATTGGACATGGGGGTTGGACGCAGGGCTAACACCCCGGCTCAAAAGAAATTTTGTTCAAAGCGATTTAAATATGCCTCGGACCGGACCAAAATCAAATTTACGACAAAGGCTTCGAAATCGGACAATGAACATTGGTACGTGGAATATACAAGGCCTGGGAACAAAACAGAGGGAGGTCATCTCAGAAATTGAAAAACTGAATCTGGACATAATTATTCTTATGGAAACGAAGAAAAAAGAGACAGGGGAAAAAGTTTTGAATCAATATCTTCACGTTTGGAGTGGTGTGCCCAAAGATTTTAGAGCCAGAAGTGGAGTCTCTTTCCTTATTAAACGTAAATGGACAAAATACAGTAAACAAATAGAACATATTAATGACAGGGTACTTAAAATAGACATGAACAATTTTCGCCATCAGTTAACTATTTTAGGGGTATATGCGGTAAACAACAATGCACTTGTGGATGAAAAAAATAAGTTTTTTCAAGATCTCAGTGAAATTATAGCAAGTATTCCGCATCAAAATGAAATTCTATTAATTGGGGATTTTAATAGCAGAGTAAGTAACAGAGAACGCGAAGTAGTGGTTCAGTTTGGAGAGGAAACTGTTAATGACAATGGGAAAAGATTAATAAACCTTTGTAAGGAGCATGTTCTGTGTGTAGGGAACACCATTTTCAGTCATAAAAACATCCACAAATATACCAGAATAGATCCAGCAAGAAATATTCAATCAGTAATCGATTTAGTTGTGGTAAAGAAAGAAAGAAAAGTAAAACTGAATGATGTGAGAGTATACCGCCAACCAGAGTGTGGAACTGATCATCATATGGTAGTGAGCAAACGTATTTCCTTTTAGAAGTAAACGAAGATCTATTGAAAAAGATACCGATATTTTAATTGAACAAAATGACATAAATTTTAAAACAGACCTTTTAAAACAATACAGCGTTGAAATGTTCTACCAAAACAGAATTAACCTTAAACTAGGAAACTCCGAAGATAAAAGTCCCGAAGAAATGTATTATCACCTAAAAGATGTTGTTTTTGAAGCAGCTAAGGAAGCCCTAGGAGAAGAACAAGAAAAGAGGTAGTTCATTGAGAAATTCAGTGAAAATTTAGAAAGCTTGATTAAGGAAAAGAAAACATTGTACCTGTCGTGGATTTCAAATAGGAATGCCCAAACACGAAAGGAATGTACAAAAAAGAAAAGAAGTTAAAGAATTAGTAAAAAGTGAAAAAAAAATGAACACTGGGAGAGATTGTGTATGGATATAGATAATACAATAGGATGTAATAGGTCAACCCAAGCATGGAAAACGATTAAAAATATGAGAAAAAATTGTTACAAAAGTAAAGTACAAATAATAACTCCTACAAAAGGATTGATTACTACGAACAATTATTGCAAGAAAGTAGAGTTGAATACCAAAACAATTTGGAAAGCACACATTGACAAGCGTGTGAACCTGAAATCAGTTGGTTTGATGTAAAAAGGGCTTTGTCGAAAGCTAAAAACAATAAAGCTCCAGGACCAGGTAACCTTAGAATGGAACTTTTAAAATACGGAGGTTATAATATAACTGAATATCTCAAAAATCTTTTTCACAAAATTGAAGTTAGTGGCTATATTCCTCAGGAATGGAATATGTTCAACTCTATGTATCAGCTCTATACACAAGAAAGGTGACAAAACCCTTTGTGAAAACTACAGAGGAATTAGTGTCATCCCATCAATAGCTAGGCTATTCGCTAGTATTCTAAAGGAAAAAATACAGAAGGGAATAACGTTTAGTGAAGAACAAAGTGGGTTTAGAAGTGGGAGGTCATGTTTAGATAACATCCATTGCTTACGCCAAATAATAGAGAAAAATGGAATATACAATATAGACACACATATGACATTTATTGTCCTGGAAAAGGCCTATGACAGTGTTCCTAGATGCAAAGTATGGTCAGCAATGAGAAGACTGAATGTTCCAGAAAAATGGATTAATTTGGTTAAACAAATGTACCAGAATACTGAAGCGTGTATTAAAATGGGGAGGAAAATTACCCAAAGTATTAAAACTAACAAAGGGTTAAAACAAGGATGTAATTTATCGCCACTTCTCTTTAATATATATATATATATATATATATATATATATATATATATATATATATATATATATATATATATATATATATATATATATATGGAACAAGTTTTGGAAACTTGGTACAAGAAAAAACCTCAATTAAGTTAAAATTAACCTCAAAAAGACCGAATAATAATGCATTGGAGGAGATACCTCTAATATAAAAATTGCTGATGACGAAATAACTAACTGTTCAAAATTTAAATATCTGGGGACTATAATTACTGACGATGGGAAAGTTGATGAAGATATTACCACAAGACTCGCAATGGGCAGAAATGCAATCAAAGCTCTACATAGCCTTATATGGAATAATGTGCTACGACAAGACACAAAGAGAAGAATATTCTACAGTGTAGTGGAAAATATTATATTATATGGAGCAGAAATGTGGCCTTTACCGTAGAGACAGAATACGGTCAGTTGAGCTCGACTTTATGAGAAGACCTTTACAGATAACAAAGCTGGACAAGATAAGAAACGATGTGGTATGGGAAAGAGCTGAGGTTCAAACAACCATAACCAGAAGACTAGAAAATAAAGCTCTTCAATGGTACGGACATGTCCAGAGGATGCTAAATGAGAAATGGCCAATTCAAATTTTAAACTGGATACCTGAAAGAAGGCGTAGAAGAGGCAGACCTGTTTTGACCTGGAAGTAGAGATGGGCCAAACAGCTTTTCGTCAATAACTGTTATCGGAATAACAGTGGACTCGTAATGACGGTTATTAATAACAGTTGAAAAATAACACGTCCATGATCAGCAACCTAACGTAGCCGTCTGCTAAGAGTTAAACCAGTTGTGGCGACTGCTAAGAGTTAAACCAGGCAAAACGAATAACGTTGGTAGCACCGTAACACTTGTGCAGCTACCTTACGGCGATTGTCTGCATTACTTCCCCACCCATGTTTAGGCCGGGAGAGAAACAGCTGATATGAACAAGACTCGATGAACTGCCAAGGAAGAATATTAGTTAATATGATGAGTAGCAAATGTGTATAGAATATTTCTAAAATAACAGTGATCGTAATCAGGTTGCTAATACTCTTTCGAATATGCAACATGTTCATAGTGAAGTGATAAGTGCCAAAAATAAAGAGAAGTAGAAACTGTGTTTTGCTTACCTAACTAACCTTGCTAACCTTAAAAACTAAAGTGGTAATGACTGTTGAATATCAAATATTATAATGCGAGTTATTTGACCGTAACTCATTGTATTCTATCAGACTTAGGGAAATATTAGTGGATCTCACATAAGCTGAAATGGGACAGAAAGAAGTTAACAAACATATCGGACGGATTTAATTTCAAGGACAAATTTCTTATTGTATTATACGTAGTACCATAAAATATAAAAATATTGTGGCACATGATGTGTAATAATGACGAATTATGTATTCATGAATCTATAATTTGAATACTTGTTAATCACGATTCATTAGCAGCAGTGAAACTTGTCGTACAAAATGGTTGCCGCGAAAGCTTGTAGTAGTTCGGGTTTGGCCCAATAGAGTGGAGTACTATGAATATCAACCGATAACAGCCAATAACAGGATAAATGAAATAACGGTTATTTCGCGTAACAGTTACTAACGATAACTGTTAAGAAATAACAGTTTAGCTGTTAATGGCACATCCCTACCTGGAAGGCGTGTATATAGGAAGTAATGAATGAGAAAGGACTAGAAGAAGGTCAATGGAATGACCGAAATATATGGAAATCGAAAACGGCAAACTCTTAGGGGTAGAAACCGTCGAAGAAGAAGACAAAAGTTTCCAAATAATTCTATTTAGAGCAAATTATCATTACATTTTAAAAAATTAATAAGCGCTTTTTCGTAATAGTATATTTTCTTTAATCAACGAACACGTACGGAATAATCATTCTTCATTTTCATCGTTCAGTTCTCGATCTCTCAGCGATGTTGCCGCTACGATTAAAATGCAAACAAAGCGAAAGAAAATTGAATTAAAACTAAGTGCTGAATCAACTTATACTTCCTTGCTTAGCTAATAACAATATTTAAATATCACACAACGCCTGCAGAAGTGTTTCCAATTCCCTAAAGTTTTGTCAACGCTGAGATATGAACTCACATATTTAGGTTTAGGAAAATATTACTATGTCTACTACACTATTCACCCTAACAATCACAGCCTCTACGACACTTAAAAAAAGTTGGACAGGTGAACTAATTTTTTTTATTCGACCTGCAATCTCACAATCCGACGCGTAGGGCGCGACTACTTCAAGTCTGAGATGGCTTTATTGGTATTTATGAGTTTCGGGAACTTCTGTAAGAATTCAAGGTATCAAAGTTTGATGAAATAGCAATCGAGCTCAAGCAAGCGACCCCTCTGAAGGTCATTTCCAAACACTGAAGTATGAGGAACGAATAGACACTGAATGTTAATGAATGCAAAAGAGTATATACATTTTGAAAAAACATTTTCCCCGCAAAATTGCTCTCTTATTAAAATTAACTGAACTCGTTCTAAATTTTTCATACAATTCATTAGAAATTTCTCTAATTTATACATATTTATTTAAGTGTGTGTAACATTACAATTTGTAGTACAAATCTATTGTTTGTTTCTATATTGAATTTAAATTATTTGTCACAATTGTCCAAGAGGTCGTAGGGAAACATTCTCCGATTATTCTCCCGTATTACTGGATTAGTGCCACTTTCTTCAGACCTCGCCTTTCCTTTTATGCTTTTTAAGGCGAGGAGAAAGGGGAAAAACGTACGAGGATAGGCTACTTGAATTGCTAGAACAGCCAATGATTACTTGCCTTAGAGTAGAAGATGGCTCAAGCCACATGACAAAAATATATTTTTACTCTAATTATTACCAAATGAGACATCATTGTATCTCTCTTTACATGATCTATTCATTTCAGGTAAAAACCTACGCAGTTCCATTTAAAAATAAAATGTGTTACAATTCCACCATAAATTGAAAATATTACGAAGAATATCACTGCTGCACATTTGCCTCGTGGAATATTATCTATGATTAATATTATCTACCGTGCCACTGTTCCATCGAAATGTAATTTTAAAAATTAATTTCTTTATATCAAAATTCTATTAATAATAAAATAATTTGCTTATAATCAATTTCCTCGCTAGACGGTAAACTATTGGCAGCTACTTTGCACCAGTAAGTAGAAGATACCCAAGCACGTAATAAAGAAACCTACACATTTGCAGGACAACAGTTAGCTTCTGCGTTTTGAAATTTGAAACAAAATTTATTTGTAATGCAGACGAATGAAAATAATGAAACTCAAGTTTCAACCATGGTGTAAGAATAAATGTGAGACGGATCCCGAACGAAATTTCGTTCTCTTCTGCACATGAAGTCACGATGGATGCTGGCCTGCTTGGCGCCTAATGAGATTGTATGGTACGCGCTCGTTGAGTACACACCGAATTTTTGTAATCGCTATTTGCTTTGTGTTAGTAGTTTTCTAGTTGTTTTTTTAGTAGCAGAAAGGTGAACATATCGTGAATTAATATTGAAATAAAATAAATAATGTCGTCGTGCGCTATTTTTGGTTGCACAAACTGGAACAAGAAAACGAAGGGAACAGACATTAGGTATTTTTCTTTCCCGAAAAATGCCAATTTATGTGAAGCGTGAATAAATGTTTGTAGAAGAAAGGATAAGATCAATGTAAAGAACGGTGTTAACTAATTACGGTGTCTTTTGTTTCTGTAAATTATTTTATGATAGTGACGTTAATTGTAATTATTTTCAGCGCGCATTTGTTCTATCCACTTCGCTTAGGATAGCGTTGAAATACCATTGCGTCAGGTATTATTAAATTATACACAACAGAAAAGTAGAAACTTAAAACCTGACGCAGTGCCTACCGAGAAGTTGCCTATTGGTTTTGAAAAAATAAATCCTAGTCGAACCATTCGACTAGTTTCAAGGAATATGCACAAACTAGCGGATGTACTGTTATCAAAAGCAACAATGGATGTGACGGATAGTGTTCCAGAGGAGTCAATAAATGAAAACGAAGTTTGTGGAGATGGTCTTCAAATTTATGTAACACAAACAATAAACGAGTTACGTGATGAAATTAGAATATGGAAAAGAAAATATTCTGAACTGTTTAGAGAAAGTGCAATTAGAAGAACAACTGAAGAAGTTAATGACAATGATAAGAATGCAAAATAATAGTGGTATTTATTGAGAAATTTTTTAACATTATTAACAATCCCTAATATATCTAGCAAATTCAGAGTGAAGGAACTAGATTTTTGGTCAGACATTATCTTACATCAGTCCAACTGCAATTAAACACAGGTAGGACGGATATGCCAGTTATTTTTTCTTTGCTTCAGCTCGAAACATAAATAAGGCAATAAAATAGGATAAAACAGCAATAAAATGGGTAATTCCTACGTTAATGAAAAATAACTGTGTCTGCGGTCCCTCTCGTTCCTAAAAAGGTGTGCAATTATTTCGTAAAAATAGAAATATCTGCTACATTTAGAGTTGTAAAGGCGAATTATACATTGAAGCACGAACTGATAAAGATACGGATGCCTCAAGTTTCAGCAGAACCTCCCTAACGTAACTCAGACGGACGAAGACATACGCCTGCCCTGGGTGGGCCGTTCTCGCCGAGCGCGAACCTCCCATGGCCAGCTTTAGGCCTTGGTACCTCCAAGGTGACGTCACGCGTAGAGGAGGCGTGGCGAGTGCCTGCGCACCGCTTCACCATTATATTTACGCCATGGTTTCAACGATGTAAAATATTAAGAATATAAAGGAAATTTTCAAAGTTATGAAACAGCAATAGTTCCTTAGCAACAATTTCTACCGTTTTGCCGTAAGTCAGAAATTGTTAATATAATATAATCGGCGGAAAGCGAGACACTGCAAAACGATCTGAACCAAATACTTAAAAAAGTAAATGGGGGGGGGGAGAGCGACTGGATTGTCAGTAAAACAAAATAGGGTTGGCATCAGATACTTATTTCCTATAAACAATCTCGAAAATGAAAGGCGATAGTGTCGATCGGATTGCGGAATTTCGCAACATGTTGAAAGGCAATTGAGATGAGAGCATAAAGAAGAATTGCAAAATTTGTAAATTTATAAACAATTTTCAATTCTAAAGTGGAAAGAGTTTCCTGATGACCCAGAACCAAAATCTGCGAATTAACAATTTTGAAACAATTAACAATTTTATAAATAATTTCGAAATGTACGCTATTCCTGCGGGAAAGTGTCCCCAAATTGTCCCTGAGATGAATATCGCAAAATAACCATTTTGACAAGAGATGCAAATTGATTGCTTAATATCTAGTTTTTAATTGTTGCTTTAATAATGAGCATACACTTGTTCTATGAATTTTATTGTCTTTTATTGAAATGGTTTTCTAGAAGTCCTCTATCAATTTGAGAAAGACAGTATTTTGCAATTTTTGCTAATTTTAGAAACATATGAATACTTCAAAATGTGCAATTGTAATAGTTCTTCGCATGGAATCTGTAGAAAACTGGACATTTGATAAAGTTCATTGATTATGTATGAATAACAATATTGGAATTAAAATGCGTATAAGAAAGTAATTGGTCAAAAATTAGTGTTATTTTATCTCACATCAACGTAATTTCTTACAAAAGAACTCTGTTAATAGTGGTTAAGTGTACGTGTTCATATATATTTCAATAAATTGACTTTCATGTTCATAAAAGTATTTCATTCCTGGTATTTGTATTTGAAAATATTTCCACATTGGAACTAGCTAGGCTCGCCATTTTCTACGACGTAATGATGTTAGGACACTCCCCCCTGTGTTGAGATAGTCTGCGATGGTTTGTGAGGCTCCGCCTGTGACGTTTCGTCATGACAAGGGCTGCCCAAGCCGTGCACAAGCTGAACTTAGCTGCAGACAGCCGCGATCAATTTTTGTTTCCAGAACGGTACCAGCTGCCATCTACCGCCACCCAAACTACATTTTTTGGCCATCTACCGCCGCCCAAACTACAAAAAGTAAGTTATCGTCCTAAATGGCCATTTTCTTACAGACATTTTGAGCTGTTTTTAAGAAAATAGCGTTTAAGCGCTACTAAAAATGCGAAATTTGAAGCTCTTTTTCACAGACAATTTTTGAGTTTCAGAAACACTTCATTAGAAGTCTAATGAAGCACTTTAACTTACAAATACGATAGTGTTTACAAATTGCTAGTAAATGTGCATAATAATTAACGGTGTGAGACATTTTAAAAAAAATTGCATTTGTGTAATTTTTGCAAAAACAAAAAATACCTCAAAATGAACTTTACGTCATGTTAAAGAGTACAATTAACGCAATTTTCTTAAAAACGGCTCCAATTTTGTTTTAAATTCTCATTTAGAACGAGGTTTTAATGTTCTTTAATAGTCTTCAAATAATATTTCCGTTCTTCAATTAGGAATCTTTAAAATTAAGAAAATCTAAAAAAAAAAAACATACTTTGGGCGGCGATAGATAAAGTTGGCAAGAGTAAGGGGCAATTCCGAATAGTTAGCCCGGACTCAAGGAAATAAAAAACAAATACGTAAAAGTCCCTGCCATTCTGTAGTACCACTAGTTTTACTTTCCTGTATACTATACAGGGGCGTAGCGTCCATGGATGTGGATGATGTGTTACATACCGTGACAATATCAGCTATTTTTATTTTAAAATGATTGTCAATTGTCCGTTTTTTATTTTTCTACTACACAATATATTGCAAACTTTGCGCCATTGAGAATTCTATTCTTCATAAGGATGAACGACTCAGTTTGAAATGCCGCCTAGCCTGCGTTGTGAATCAGATGCAGTGACCCATTACATCCAGTGCCTACGACAAAGCTGTCGTTTTACGAAACTTCATTGTTCTCTTTGGGTTTGTAAGAGAACAAGATTAATTAATGAACATTGTAGTTTTATTTAAGTTTATTACCTTATTTTAATGCATTTAGCAACTGTATATTTGTAGCCAATTTAGGTTAGGAATTGTGCTGGTTGAATGCACAAAGATATGTGACTGTGTAATCCACATTTGTGACGTGGAATGGCGAGCACAACGCGATCCAAAGTGTCTGCATAATTATGAAATCGTATTTTTGTACCATGGACAAATTATAGCACGTGAGAAACAGTTAAAAATATTTGATAAAAGTATGAGAGGATATAATTTTATTTAAATACCCAACACAGGCTCTGTTGAGCAATACAACAGTGATATACGGGAAAATCTGTCACACTTCATTCGAGTTGTATGCTTTTTTGGGAGACAAGGGCTTGTATTTTCTAGCCATAATGAAAATAGGGGATCATCAAATAGAAAAAGTTTCATGGAATATATAAGTGAAATAATGAAATATGATAAAACTGACAAGGATGATATGGAAAATTCCAGTGTTTCGTGCAATCTTGCCAGACATTTAGATTGATTGGATTTCAAGTGTGAGAATTGTAATGTCCCATGAAATTAAAAATGAAATTTCTGGTCTCTTTTGTCTCCTCCATACTGGATGAAACCCTTGATGTAAGCAGCAAGGGACAACTGTCAACTGTTTTTCATTACGTGGTTGTAAATTGATTGATTTTCTCTTTCCTACTGAATTTTTATTACAGATCCCTGCTTTTCATTTTATAAATTATGCCAATTCTAATGGGTTCGAAATTATATGAATTGAACAATTTTGAAAATAATTGGGTTTGATAGTGCTCTTATTATTAAAGTATGAGGAGACATTTATATTTTGCTAGGTCGTGAACTTCAGTCAACTTTTTCTAAATTTCAACCAGTAAACTGCATGGAAGTACGTGAACCATTTTTACTGTTACTGAATCAGTTTTTATTTTAAATATACAAATTATTTGTGTGCTCTAATCGACCAAAGAGACAGAAATGGTATTGGTGAATGAGAAATATTTAGGAGTTTTAAATTATTTTCTCATTTCTCGAGTTACATACCTTAAGTCAAAACTCAGGCTACGCCACTGATACTATACGTACCGTACTGTGTATACAATTATTTCTTACGTTAAGATTATTTCTTACGTTAATATTATTTCTAACCTTACCAAGCAATTCACGCCGTGATTTAAATGAATGAATGTAAATTTTGCCGCTGGAAACTGTACCCACTCTCTAGCGGTCATGATGAGAACCGCGAATATGCACTTCCTTGTGTCGACATCTGTCAACGATGGGTGCAGTCCGTTTCAGCGTTTTATTTGTGGTAATTTGTAAATAACCAGTTCGGCGACGGTCAGGGCAACCAACAATAGCACGTGCGTAGACGGGACCACAGAGCACCAAAGGACTTACTTTGTCTATGGACGGGACTATAATTCTATGCTTTCCGCCGATTTAGTTAGATGAACAGCTAGTGTAAATATAGATTCTCGTGACTTATCGCTCAGCTGGTCTTATCGCGACGGCTGTCATAGTAGGCGCGTGGACTTTCCCCGAAGTGGGTAGATGTGGACCTGGGAGAGTAGAGTGCGTAGTGGCACAACTCGTGCGTGACTTGAAGCAACTTGCTCACCCATCAACATCTTGTGCTCCCGCATATCCAGTAAGGTGATGTGAAGGAATGGTTATGTGTGCGAGTTATTTCATTCTTCGTACTATTATTAAATAAGTGATTGCGAAGCTTTATTGGTTTGTGGTTATGTAAAGGAAGTGTTGGGCCAGAATGCATTTTTCTATTCCTGACACAGAAGAATTTAGTGATGATAATGGAGCAAATTATATGGTAACTATAATTTGCTCTTCTACATCCGTAATTATTAATAGATTTGATGAGAAATTGCATCACTGGTTAGCTCTTTCTGCTTTACAAGACTTAAAAGTAGAACTTTTCTACCAGTGTACATTAATGTGGCTTCATAAAGAATAGTTCTGTCATTGAAAGGCAATGAAACAAGAACTTGATTTTGATATCAGATTGACCCAACAGTTAATATAGGACTTGTCACTTCCTGAAAGCTCACAAAAAAAGCTAAAATGTCTTATTTCAGGGCTACAACATTCATGTCAATGGAGTGTTCCATTGTACAGTTCGGTACAAGCAACTTCACAATCTTCATGAACAGTTGAAGAAAGAATTTGGTGCCAATAATTTACCAGTCTTCCCACCCAAGAAACTTCTTCCATTATCTTCATCACAATTGGAAGAAAGAAGGGCTTATTTGGAGAAGTACATTCAGTTAAGTGAGTTTCAGTTTGTTTACCTATTTGTTTTTGGTCCCTGAGGAACCTTTCTATTCACTATTTTATTTGTGATGTTTTATTGTATTTTTTTAAAATTATAATTATTATACTCTGGATCTTTGCATACTTACTCTGGAAATTTATACAGATTTCAGAGATAAATTTGTAGTTAATGTCAGAATTTTCAATACAGTAATTAAGCTGTAGAAAGCTTATTCACATTTCTTACATAAATCATTCTACTTGCATAATTTTTCTGAAATGAATTCTAGAATTCTACTCCTAATTTTATGTCCTTACTAGGAAAAGCCGGCAGATGTTGTTCTGCCCTTCATCTCCCTCCTTCCCCTTCCATCTCCTTTCACTGTCTCTCCCTCACTCCCTCTGTCCCTGTCTGTCTCTGCCTCTCTCTGTCCCTTTTTATTCACATTTAGTTTCAGATTTTGCTCGTCTCTGAGCAGGTGAGATAATATCGGGAAGCACTGGACCAGCGAAAATGTAATAGAATGTTGAAGAACATCTCATCCTAGATTACGGTGTGAGGAATGTTTCTTTAAGGCCTTTGGCCTCAAAATTTTAGTTTTAATGCCATAGAATATTTTGTTTATGAGTTATTTAACGATACAGATTCAAAATGCTGCCGAGTGCTGCAGGTTGCATTTGCGATTGCATTTAGTTTTGTTCTACAGCGCCTTGTAGTGGAGTCACAACAGAATTAATAGCACATAAACCTGGGTGAAAAAATACTTAGAACTGCCAACTTTGATGGAGATCTGTCATATGGTGTCTGAGTTTACCTCTTATATAAATACTATCATACATTTTTTTATATATAGATTAAACGAAATGTATAAACAATACCTTTTGTGACCAAAATATTTATATTTTTATCATCACAACTTTCTTAATACAGGTTTGAAACTCATCAATGTATAGTTCAACTTTAAAAAAAACCTAGCCTTGTTTCATGACTATCAATGAATAATCTTAAAATTTACTACCAACTAATAATTTTAAAATTGACTTTTGTTTCCTTCCAGTTGGTCAGAATCCACAATTGGTCAATTCTGATCTTTTTAATGGTTTCTTGCTCTCAGCACAGCAAGAAACAAGCTGTGAAACAAACCAAGAGGTGCCACTCGAAGTGTTCTTAATGAATGGCTTCCAAATATCTTTGAAAGTGCTCACAACAGAAAGATCTGATCAAGTTTTAGAGGTAGCATCTTGTCCATTTTGTGATTTATTGTCGAATATATTTGATTTGGTTACTACTGATATACTTGTTTTTCAGAAAGTGTGCCAGCAAATTAACTTGGCTAGTGAGTATGTGTACTACTTTTCATTGTTCCTGATTAAACGAGAGGATGATGGAGACATAACTGGTGTGTCATTGTGATTTAAAATAATATACTTTATACAGGGGTAGTGCAAAATTAAGTATTCTCTAAGCCTTTTCTTTTTTTTCAATTTCAGTGCTCAGAAAATTGCAAGATTTTGAATCTCCATACATATCACAAAAGTCCATCCAAGGTGTGCATCGTGTTGTTCTCAGAAAAAGGTGTTATTTCTTGATTTTTTTATTTCATAATATGAATTTGCAAATGATATAATAACGGTGATAATAATATTATAATACTTTTTTTTTTTCTTTTCTAGTTATTGGGACCCTAGTTATGATCTTGAACTCATGCAAGATAAAGTGGCCCTAAATCTCCTGTATGTGCAGACTGTGGCTGATGTTGAACGAGGTTGGGTCTTGAGTGGCACTGACACACAACAACAGCTGGCATCTTTGCAATCTCGTGGAGCAAAACGGGAATACTTGGAGTTGGCACGAACATTAAAATATTATGGCTTCCTTCAGTTTCGACCGTGTGTGTGTGATTATCCACGACCAGGATCTCGCGTACTGGTTAGTGCAGGAAATCGGGAATTGAATCTACGAGTTCGCTTAACAGATAGCTCTGCTGTACGTGAAGGCAGTTTCAAGGTCACGCGAATGCGATGTTGGAGAATAACAACACTCCACAATGTAAGTAGCTGTATTGAACTGACTGGTAGCTGTTAAAGACTGATCTCTAACTATTACCAGTCTGAAAAAAATATTAAGTCCAATTACATATGTTAAAAATTGTTATCTTAAAAATACATTCATAAAGATAGGAATTTATATTTTGAAATCAGAAGTATAATTTTGTTTGAAGTATTCTTCATTGTTGATAGATTATTCTATAATTATGAATTTTCAGAATGGAGATGCAAGTGCTTCTGGCTGCAGTAGTAAAACACAACCAAAACCAAAGTTAGAGTTATCTTTTGAGTACCTCATGTCAAAGGATAGATTGCAGTGGATTACTATAGCCAGTGAGCAGGCTATTCTCATGTCAGTATGCCTTCAAGCAATGGTAGATGAACTATTGCTCAAAAAAACTGGCACTCCTAGGAAACAAGTATGTAAAATTTTTAGAACTTTTGAACATCTTTGAAGTTTCTGTTCACAATTTTGATTTGTATCAGTGAGCACAAAATTAATGATATTCTGAAGGGTGCAATTATTGTTTTTAAAATAAATAATTACTAAGACATAGATTTTATGATGTGAAATAGTAAATAATTTTGCGTGCAAATAAAGCCAGATGGATAAATTGTACAAGAGTATAAAGAATTATATTAAATATGTAATATTTTTATCACTGCGTATGCATAATATGAGTGATCATAATCATGTTAAGGCTACTTTTTATTGTTTTATAGCCAGGAGATCGAGCTCGTAAAGGAAGTTGGTCTTATATGAAAAGAGATGGAAGTAGCCAATTGATCAGCCACTCTAATTCAGTTGACAGCATTTCTTCAAACAGTGACAGTGTGGTCAGTTTCACTCATAGTGATTTCCCTCTATTCCCAACTATTTCATTATTGGTTGTAGAGTACTGTTTTTCATTCATCACCAGAAACATCATTCTTGATGTCAAATTTAATGTTAATTTTTTCTTTCAACAGAATGGTGAAGTCAAATCTACTCCTAAGACTGAATCAACCACATCAATGAGAAAACTTTCTGAGAAGCTATCAACTGTAACTTTAAAGTCTTCCAATAAACATACACCAGATCCATTTGTTGAGAATGATGCATTTGAAGGAATTGGGGATGATGACCTCTGAAAGTGATTGCGACTTATATTGCTTCTTTCTGTGAATGAAGCCTAATGTTTCAGGAACACCAAAGGGCTACAAAATAATGTTATTTCATTATTAATTATGTTAAATAATGTTATTCAAGGAACCATAAAACACATTTTCTCACTGACTTCCAAGCTTGGTTGATGGAATAAATAACAGCTGAATGTCAGTGCTTACATTGGTTCCTGCATTGAGATTTGGGAGCAAACAACTGATCTTACAATTTTGATTGAATAATGCTGTGTTTGGTTAGCAGGATATGTCATAGTGCCAAATGTTACATTCCCATGAGAGGATATGCTGAATATTTTCTGTATGGATTCCTCATGAAGTAATAATGTTATATACATTTTTGGAAGCCTTTTTTGTACAACTGCTCATAAATTATAGATTTGCGTGATATTTTGTCGTCCATCTGACTTAATGTCTCTTTTATATATTTTACTGTTGCATTTATGACTATCTGTATACGAATCGGGGACAACTTTTGAATTGAAGATTTTATGATTTTATGCAAGTTTATTTGTACTCATAGTATTATTTGCAAGAAGATTACAGCAATGTTTTAAAACTAATGTCAAAACGTAGATTCTGATGAAATGGCCTCGGATATTACTGTGATATTTTCAAATCTTGCCATGGGACCGTGAAACATTTTTCTTGAATATTTTCTTCAGACAGCTCTGAAATACATTCCATTTATGTGCCATTTGTTACCATTCCATTACATTCATTAATTACTGTGGTTGAGTACTGAATATGTCTACGTATTACAAAACTTAGATTCTGCTTATTGTAATTAAATCGTATGAGAAACTTTCAACTTTGGTGTGTGGTTGTAGAGACCATGAAGCTATGGACTTGCTCTAATTATTCAATGTGGCCACTACAATTGTGCTTCAACTGCCTAAATTCACAAAATGTCCTAGTGAATTGGCCTTGGAGAATCCATACGAAAAAATCCTCTTACACCTGTGAACCCTACAACCAAAGTCAGTCATCTCACCATGTAGCAACCAATTGCTCTCTATTAAATCTTTCTTGAGATAGGTTGAATCATGATGTAATATTTCCATTTTCTTCAGGTTTTCTGTTCATTATTAAAATTGCCCTCGATTCGTGCTAGGCTTGATTTTGCAGATCCATGTGTGATTATTTCCAAGCATCTGATTTCCTAGCATATGAAACAAACATTTTGTTGACATATCTTGTTACTTTACAAAAGAGCCATTTACAAGTGCCAATTTGTCAATGTGAATTAGAAACATTTTATTATGAAGGAGAACAATGGAGTTCTCTCTTTCTGCACATCAAATGCAGCCATTCAGAAAAAAGTTTCTAGAGTTATTGGTTTGCTCATTACTTTTTAATATACTCAATATATAAAATACTCATTGTTATTTCTCAATCATTTTAGAGGAACATGAAGACACAGGGTACTGCTCCTCTTTCCTCAGGAAGCTCGGAGAATGTGATAAATTTTCTATGCCAGATTTTCAGTAATTGTCACACTTGACTGTTAAATTTTTGTTGTACTGGTAATAATAATCCATTTTCAGTTTTTCAACACAATTTTGAGTCTCTTCCAATATTTTGAAAGTCTGATTCCAAAACAAAGTTTTATTGTCTCCTTTATGCCTAATCACTTCAATCATTTATAAATAATGCTTTTGTTTTCTTCTGTAGAGCAGAAGATGCAAAATGCCTGTATTTCCTGCTGCATTAGAAGGGAGTGGAAATAATGATCTTGGACTTGAAAATCTGGCATTCAGTAAATTTCATTGAAATTAGACTCGCTTTTCTGTTGGTAAATCTGGAACATCCCATTTCATAAGAGTGTATTTGATGTGGTAAATTGTGATATGTATGAAATTAACATATTTTGAGTAGAATATAAGAGAAATTTTATAGTTCATGCTAAGAAAACTTTTGCATGTATATTTATCATAAAGAAATATCAAATTACATTTTAACATTTGTTTGATTCTGAAGGCTGTTTTGGTGCATGTTTCTGTATTCAAACACATAGGTTCATTCAATATTTTTAAGCAATAATCGTACTAATCTTCATTATAAACTTGTTAAATGTTACAATTTTTTAAAATGTTTAAAGGACTTTTGTTTCCAATTGTGTGTATTTTTTATTCTAACTGGATCATTGTTTTATACATATTGTAGTGGTATTTTTTAATACCAGCACTTCAAGAATTTTAAATTTCATTGTTACTTCATTTTATTTCCTGGTCATTTTCCTTCCTGAATCCATCAGCAGAGAGGTTACAAGAGTTCTATACCAAACCTATTGATTTTAGGTTTTATGATAACAAAGTAAGTGATTATCTTAGGGTGTAATACTCAAAGCAAAATTGTTTTAAATAAATTTACTTTTATCATAAGCTCATGAAAAGGAATATTACTGGAATTAAAAATAGTTATGGATTAATTCTTGACAAATCAGAAGTCTTTAAAAAGTAATATATAAAATTGCATGAAATTGTTTGGAATTAATTGAAAATTTTTAAAGAAAATGCCAATTTTATTTTCACAGAAATTGCATATATCCATTTCTCCCATAGTTAATGACGCACCTACTGAAGAGTTAAGGCAACATTGAAATTGCTCCAGAAATGTTAGTTTGAAGGCAGAATTAAAATTTATTACAATAAAAATTCAATTTTAAAATTATTGTGGTATTCAGTTACCATTCATCATGATTATTGCTTGTTCTGCAAGAAAGCGCACCCCTTCCGTACAATTCGAAATGGACTTACAGACGACTGAGCAGTTACTGCCAGGGGGGGTCTAGCACGGCCATCTCTAGTAACTCGTCTCTGTCTAGAGGCAGCCGTGGTTCTAGCTTAATCCTTTCGTGACCAGTAGGACATATATGTCCCCCTAAACTCATTCCTCGAGAAGTTCGCTGGGATACATAAAACCCTCTACTAGAGTCCTCTGTATCTAGGGACTCTACCCTCTACCGGTGCATTCTGCAATCTTGTGGAGTGTGTGTGTACTGCGTTCTAATGCTCAGTTACGAGTGTTTCCAAGAATTGTGTGATTTGTGGTCATTGTTACAGGAAGGTGCATATTGCGTACCTCGTTTTGGAGAGTTTTATTTTTTCTGGCCGTTTTATTTGTTGTAAGGTTTATTTTTGTTTGTTTTGAATTATTTAGGTAATTATATTGCTGCTAAAATTATTTATTTTTCAAATGCGGGGATACAAGTGATTTTGCGAATTTTTTGTCTTGTCGCTGTTTCGAAAGTTCCCCCTTTTGGAAAGTTTTCCTTTGATTTTTATGCCGTTTTAATATATTTCATTATTTAATTCATGATCCTAAATTATCCTTGCTATCCATCCTAAATTAATTTGAAAATTTTCCATATTTACGACGATGCGTATTTTCCACAGTTACAAGGCATCAGTAGGAGTGTAGCAAAGGGAGATAAGAACAGACACCATGTACCAAGATCGCAAAATAACCCATTATTGATCCTCCATTTCTATTTTTTTAAAAATAAATGTAATTATTATTACTTTTTGATTCTTGTGTTGTTTTATAATTAAATTCGAGAAAAAATTTCATTTTCTTCTCAGTATTATGTTCCATCATACACGTAGGGTTCAATGGGATATATACTAGTATGTCCCACTAACATTTTCTAAAAAACTAAACATTAACAACAATTTTCAGCAATGAATATTGAAATAGTAACTAAAAAGTAACTTTAATACGAAGTTTTGTTTCAAAATTCCGAAAAAAAATAAAATCTGTCACGAAAGGGTTAATAGGGGCTTGGCTCACGTTCTTGGTGAGGATTAACTTCAATTTAATATTTTTCGTTTCTGTCTACATTACTAATATATATCATAAGTTGGTCCATCATTGATAAGACAGAAATCTTTTAAATAACAGCTTTGTATACAAATTTTCCACAACGTTTCGGAAACATTTGGTTTCCAGCATCAGATGACATCTGTTTGGCACTTCTCCATTGTTTTTATATATCATAATTATTTGTCACCTGATGTTGGAAACCAAATGTTTCCGAAATGTTGTGGAAAATTTGTATATAAAGCTGTTATTTAAAAGATTTCTGTCTTATCAAGGATGGACCAACTTATGATATATATTAACTTCAATTCCAGCCGCAGTTGAGGTGGTGCAGTCGCTGTGTTATAGAAGAATTCACGTAAGAACAAGCGAAAGTGACAGTTCGCTAAAAAAGTGAACATTACATGTAATTCAGAGAAGTATCCCTCCGCCGCGGCAGCTGTTCAGAAACACGTGCACCAGTACGCACCTTACATTCAAGACTCGGTTTTCAAATAAACATAATACTTATCACGCAAAAAGTAAATTCCATATAATGTGTATAAAAAAAAGAAATTTTTGCAGAAGAGCACATAGCACTGCACTTCCTAATTTCAATTATTTCTCGAGGCGCACTATATTTTCGTCGGACGAGGACATCACAAAAGGAAGCGTCGAAACCATTTACAAGTTAGCCAACTGCAAATGAACGAATCGGGGAAGGAGAGTTCAATGGGATCAAGGACACAACAACCACAGACCTTCGGTTATGTTGCCAGCATTAGCTGTCAAAATTGTTTGTTCTTACATGAATCTCTCTTTAGAAAAAAAGTGAATATTAGGCAGAGAAAGAAAATGCATAGGGCACGAATGCGGCCGAGAATGAACGAGTATAGCATCAGAGAGTATATAACAGAGACGGCACTCAATGTGTATTGGCGAGCTCTTATTTGACCTGGTGAGGGGAACCGACAGATCTCTCATGGTTCTCCCTTGGTCCCCCGCCAAGTGGGGGACGCCGCCATTCCCGGGCCCCAATAGTGTTGAAGCTTTAAAAATATGCCGGGAATACGAATCAGCCAATCACGACGACCCACTCAAAACGAGTAGCGAAGAGGACCCCGGTGTCAGAGAGTACAGCTCGGTTTCACTTCCAATATTATTTATATTGACTTTTGAATTTATTTATAAGTACATATGATTTACAGATGAATTAAGAACAAAATAAATGTTACACGATTTAGGAATTTGAAGGCACGGAAAGAAATCTAGGATAAACATGCAAATAAACGAAAGTGATTTCACATTTTAACATTTATTTTCAAATTAAACATGGAATAATACAAAGGCACAATACACATACATCCAAAATTTGTGAAATATCACTAATTCAACTTTCTGTTGGCTCCCTACATACATATTTAAACCCTGACAACCTATTCAAAAAGAAATTATAAAAAGCAGCAAAAACATAGCATAATTCATTGGCATACAATGATGACAAATAAAAAAAACACACAGATACATAGATATTGCAATAAACCTAAAGTGAGTTGCAATGTGAAATGTATAAAATGCACCGTTACCAAACAGTAAGGCCCGCAACAGACTACGCCGAGGAATGTGTTTCCAGAAATGTGCGACGAGAAATGTGGAAAATCGAAACAAGGGACTCTTATGGACCCCCACACACCTGAAAGAGTTTCCTCGTTCGCCTCTGCGGAGGCGAAAGAGTTCCTCGCTCGAGTCGGTCGGCGAGCGAGTTTTCTCGGACACATTTCTACTCCTTCACTTGTTCTACGACATTTGGGCGTTCGCTGCCGCAGGAAAACACCAAACAGTGCATAGAACTGAGTGAGGTTATAACGTTTGGCAGTAAAAGATGCGATAAACTACCAGTTTTTTAATTGTTTTTGGAATTTTCTCTTCAAACGGAAATGAACACGTAAAAACTTGTATGGAAGATATTCTTATGTGTGAAATCCACTCATAATGAGTAATATAAAATTAAAAATTTGAAGCAAGAAACTTGAAAGGGTATTTTGAAAGAATTGAATTAATTTATTACTTTTTTTAATTGGTATTTATGAATGAATTTATTAATTGTGAATTTTATTATGAATCATTTTATCGTTATCTATTCATTATTCAACCAACAAATATAGTAAACCAGAGCGTGGTAGAGATTACGGAGTTCAAGAAAATTTGCTGATGTACAACTTCTCCCTTATACGTCACTTAACTTCTTGTTTTTTACATTAAATAATGATTTGTATGCAATGTAGTAGTGTGTTTCTCTCTAGGTTCGAACTCGTTAAACAAATGGTTGACGATTATTGTAACAAAACAATAATATCACGAGTAAAAATTACATAAGAGCATTTAATAAAACAAAAAATGGGACTCTCAGATGATATCATATCTAAAACTGCTGCCATCACTCTCGGCTTGTGGCACATAAAGGCATTTCGAGACATCGAATAACCTCTTTGTAGTGTGTGGACGCAGCCTCGCCGGCTTATTTCCACATTTCTCGTCGCACATTTTTCGCAACGCATTCCTCGGTGTAGTCTGTTGCGGGCCTAACAGTTGAAAATAGGAAAATACAATTGAGTGATCGACTTGAACTTTTCTAGTCACAACATATAAACATAGATAAGTAAGATCCTATCAATTAATCTCAAAACCCTTCGGCCCAAGATTCAAAGCACTGAAATGTACAGCATGGTGTAAGAGATATAGGTGTGTGATGTTATTCGGAGGTTCCACAGGAGTTGATTGAATCGGTGGTCCGATTACTTTTCCTAACGAGTCGTTCAATTCAAATGAATCGTTGAAATCGTTTACCTACTGTCGCGGAATCTGCACTGTGATTGGTGGATCGGCGCTCTCGAGGCAGCTCTTTCAAAATCTCCAGAAAACGGATATTCATGAATACTGTAATTAACATTTCATAAATAACAGAACTTTTAGTGCACTTCGAAATAAACGAACATAATATGCCTTTATGAATCGTTTAAATCAATATAATTATCTTTCACGTCAAACAGCCCAATTGTACTTCGGTTTTTCTTTCTTGGCGCACGGGGGTGTACCAATAAAATAGAATATCTCACTTATTTCGCGTCGTTCTCCGTTGTGCCGCCAGGGGTCGCATGATCGCCAGCACTGTTTGATACGGTCGCGATCATGCCATTCTTCTAGCGGCACAATTAAGAACGACGTAAAATATGAGATATTCCATTTTATTGACACCCCCCCCCGCCAAGAAAGAAAAACCGAAGTATAAATATAAATGCATGGAAGAAGTATAATTACTCATGGAATATTAATGGAGTGAATTGTTACTTTTACGCAACTGCAGTAATTTGTGATTTATAACTTTTCAATGTACATTAAGTAATGGAACCATGGTTTGTAGATTAATTTTTCAATAAACAACAGATTAGGAAGTTATAAGAATGATTCTTCGTAGAAACCTGTGGTTCGCTTTCACGATTCGTGAGTCACGAAGTCGATTCACTATTCACTAGCGCCACCACAAAGCAGACGTACAATCGAAGAACTACATGGACAAGAAGCCAATTTACTTGGTTGGACCGGTGCAACTGTACCAATCGTCGATTGAAAACGCGGGAAAATGTGGTGGCAATGTGGGCGGAGGCCCAATGGGGGTCCTTTGGGAACATGGCGCCAGTTTCAAAATTTGTCATATGTGTATTGTCATGACAACACGTACTTATAATGTGTAAGGTTAATGACAATTGAAATAATTAAGTTATTAAATTTATTGATAATTTAATCTGAAATAGCTATAAGTAAATAACTAGTGGACTTTCTTGTATAATGTATAATGGTTATGTAAATATGTAAAGAATATATACGCAGCTAATAATGTAGGCCTATCTATTATATTTCAGATACCTGTATAAGTAAAAAATTTCTCTTTATTAAAATGCTTGAAACAAAGATGCCTTGTCTTCTTAAACCCACTTGGATCATAAAGAATTTTTTTTTTGCTCTTGGAAATCACGTACAGCATTTCATCAAAACAAAAGAATATAGTCACCCAGTTTGATAAGTGTTTCTTTGTAAATAATGAATAGCAATAAATAATTTTGAATGAAAAGCCAGGAGTACCATTTGATACCATTTCTAATTCTGAAACTATAATATTTAGTTACGAAACACTTAAATATTTTATAAACTATTAATTGAAACTGTTTGACACTGATTAATATCATTACAGAGACCAATGTTAAGTTGGAAGAGTACAGTTTGTTATATTACTGTGGGGGTACAACACACACAATGGTTACTTTTGTATGATTCACTGACAAAGTAGACAAACAGTTGTGACTGTGCAAAGTTAAACTATATTAGTTGTGAAATTCTTCAAATTACTAGTATTGTATTTCTTATATTAATTTCTACAATTCTTAGGTGACTGCTATACTTAACGAAGAAAGCAGAAACCAAGCCTTGTCATCGGCAGGGGAGGGCAGCCTCAACAAGCACTGGACAGGGCCTGAAATATTTAGATTCCTCATAGAGGAGGAGGATCATGCAACAACCACGTCCAGTGCTATATTGCAGTTGAGGCACTATACAGAAACTCCCCCAGTCCCCTTCACCACGGATCCCATTGAATTCTGGGAGGGAGAAAGGGCGAAAGGACTGAAGGACATGGCTCAGACGTATCTGTGTATACCAGCTACTTCTGTTCCAAGTGAAAGGCTTTTCTCTGAAGCTGGGCTCATTATTACTAACAGGAGAAGCAACTTGTCACCTAGCATAGCTTCTGCTTTGATGTTCATCAAAGGCAATGAGAGGTTTCTCTAAGAATTTTTTGAAACCTCTCATTGCCTTTCATTCAAGGCAAGAGTACCACCTCATTCTCTACAAAAAGGATATTCATAATACTGCCATTTTCTCTGACAACTGTCAAGAATTTTTAAATATCTCGGGTGTATCAACTAGTAATGTTCTTGCGCTGATTTCTTTCACAGAAGATCACTTGTCTTATGAGTAATATGACCATTTTTCTCTTTCCACTAATGTTATTTTCAAATTTATGCCATATTTACACACATAAAGAAAACAAATGAAGATACATTGATAAAAGTATATCCTCTACTTCACACAGTTTGTCCGAGTAATTTATCAAAATGTGGTTTAATAGTTTTTGTTAAATTTGGAGAAAAACTCTATCACTTTGGCTCCTTGGCTGACAGGAACTGCCCTCTCTCGCAATTTTTGTTTGCTGAGAGTTCTGCTCCCAGAAATTAGTTTAATGGAGACAGGTCATATTGATTTCTTTCCCAAGAAATATTCTAAGAGTTAATATTTCGTTTTTTAAAAATTGATTCAAAGCATAACTACTCTCCTTTTGGTACATTCATGCAATTTGACTGTGCTTACGTTCAGTGACAGTCACTGAAATCACTAACAACAGAAATAGTTACATAGTATTAATAATAAAATGTAAACAAAAAAGATATTAAAATACATTATAAATATTTTTTGATTTCAGCAAGTACACCTACAGCTGAAATGTGGTGGATGCAGAGAAGACGTCTGCACTTTTCTGCAATTAAATCTATCAACCAAGAAAAAGACCTACAGGTGGGTTATGTCAGAAAATCCTGCATTGGCATTATTGCACAGTATTTCTTACTTTTTTTATTGCTACAGTTGTCAGACACTTCTCTCTAGATGGAAGGGGTATAAATATTCCTTTTCCAGAATACTCCTTTACTTGCTCGGACTGAACATTCAGAAAATATAAGTATTGTAAGATAGATCAACTTTCATGGGCAAGCAGTGAATTTTCAAAATAAATTAATAGGTAATGTAATTGATTTTTATTAGTAAAGTGTCTGTGAGTGCCAGTCTTAACTTTCTGCCTTCGTCTTATAGGAAGAATGGAGAATAGAAGAATAGAGAAAGAAGAATAGAAGGATTTTAAAACCAATTAATAGGTAATGTAAATTATTTTTATTAGTTAAATGTCTGTGAGTGCCAGCCTTCACTTTTTGCCTTTGTCTTATAGGAAGAATTCTGGGATAGTAGAGGAGCAATGGAATGGAGATTGATATATAGGGATACGTCAACTACTATGGTAATTAATCCCTTTAGTGTATAGGATTTCTTGTGGCTGGAGGTGGCAATGATCCTCCCCGTGGATGGTGAGATCTCACACCTACCGTGCAGAGGATTACACTCTCAAAGATTTTCTCCAACATATATGCTCTGGCCTTCTTTTTGTTTCCAGTAAGTTCTGCTTTGTTCATTTTGTCTCTGAAAAAGATTTAAGGAGACAGAAAAATGATTTCTTTTCTTCAAGATAAATATTCAAAGAGTTGGATTTGCTGAAGTATTTGAATGAGAGATGCAGAATATTTTGACACCCATGTTAGTATTTTAATGCAATAGGCTTTCCATCAATGACAATCACGAAATTTGCTTTCAAGAGAAATTGTTACATAATAATAACAATAATAATAATAATAATAATAATAATAATAATAATAATAAAATTAGAAAAAAATAAACATACAAACTAATATTTTTCTGTTTTAGCACCAGATTAGCATCAAAGGAAAAAGTGACTTATGCACTTTTCTGAAATGGAATCAGCCATCTCTGACAATTACATTACAGTGAGGTATGTTAGAAAATCCTACATTCAAACTTTTTTAACTGCTTTTATTGTTATTCGATTTATTTTAATATATAATATTGTTACAAGTGAAGTAAATTATGTCTCGTAATAAAATGCCCATAAAGTCCAGTCTGTTTTTAAAATATCTTTGTAACTTGTATCACACAGGAAGAATTTGAGGGTAGAAGATTAACACTGATGGGATGAAGATGAAAGGGAGAGGTGGGTATCCCATTTGTGCATCACTGAGAATGCAAAGCCTGCATTTACAATTTTCTCAATGTAAGTTATTTCTTTTTGAATGAATTTATTTATTTTTTTGCAATTTTTAGTTTTTTTTATTTTCCACATTTATTTTTATGAAATAATGTTATCCCTATTTTTTTATTATTAGGTCATGATTAACCTGAAGGAGTCATACTTGAGCAATCTACAGTGCCTTATAATAAAATGTATTTGCTATCATAATAAATATTGTGATAATTTTCTAAAAACAAAAAAATGTATGACTGCATAAGATACCAGATAGTGTTTCAGTAATTGTAACGTAATCATTGCCAAATGTTCTGGGATTTTGGTATTTCATTAGGAAATTGTTGTGTGAATATGTAACAGCAATTAAGTTTACATATGATTTCTGGGAATATATTATTGTTAATTTTCCTCCAATAAAAATTCTAAGGATGTAATACTATGCAAATTATTTGAGTTTGTTTGATTTTAATAAAATCCTAAAGAATTTGATATTATCCTTATTTTTCATTTCCTATTACAACTTGGAAAAGAATTACAATTCTTGTTTTCAACAGCAATATGTATTTTTATTCTGAAAGTAGTAAATTCTTCCTTCATATGCAACATTTCTTTTAGCATTTCCAATTTGTACCACTTCCCCCTTCATTCATTAAAACCGATATCCCATCTAATTGTTAATTTTTCTAAAGAAAGGTTTTTAAATGCTGTTCACGTATTACAATAGCACTTTTATATATTTGAGAAACACTATTTAACGATTTACTCTTGTAATGAAAAAAATCTTAATTCACTAAAATATAAAGGTTTGAAAAGTTTGCATAGCGAAAAGTAACTACGAATGGAATATTTCACCATCATCACAACTACATATAAGTTGTAAAATATATGCAGACACCTTCCTATTGAACGCAGTTACTTCGTAGCTAATTTAACTTCACTGTCAAACGTAACTTAACATACCGCCAAAATGAACGAAAACAAATGAATGAAAATCAAATTAACACCGAAAAAGAACGACTATCTTGCTATCTAAACACATGTAAAAACATTGACACATTAGCGCTGTATAGTCGTGTGCGGGAGGAGAGCGAACTACCAAAGTTGGTAAACCGACTATGCGGCTTACTCCACATAATTTATCCGATGATCGGCATTTGGAAAATAACTACTGCGAGAAAGTATGTGCCATTCTATAGCACCACTAGTTTATTTATACATTTACCGTCCCTTATTACACACGTGCAGAAAATTTAAAGAAAAAATTTGGAGCGGTTTTTGAGAAAATTTTTTTTGTAAATTTGATTCGCAATTTACGCAAAAACTACTCGTTTTTCCAAAAAATGATACATGACCATCTTTGAAGAGCTAATTTTGTACAACCGACTTTGTCTGAGGCGAAAATCTCTATCTTCAATATTCCAGTTTTTAAACAGTTTTTTTGCAATTTTCCAAAAACTGGGCCAATCAACGAAAATGATACTTACGTCATTCCCTTCAACGTTCTTCGCACTATTCAACAACAAAATATAATCAAAAAATTTGGAGCCATTTTCTTTTAACTTGGAAAATCTCAAAATGGGCTTCATGTAAAGTACCCTCAAATACTAAAATATCGGTTTCAAATTCAAGAGGCCTTGAGACGAGTAAAAACGATCGGGGAATATCAATTTTGAAGAAAATCGGCCGAACGGTTTAGGCGCTAGCGTTGACCACAGACGGACAGACGGTCAGACGGACAGACGGACGTTTTGCCGTCAATCGATTTTGCAGTATGAAGAAACAACAAATCATTGATTTTGACTACACCACGAGATAGAGGATTTTTTTTCCTAAATTTAGCAACAGGTTTTATCCACTTTTTTGTCAGACCCCTGCTATAAGAGTTTCAGACCCCTGCTATAAGAGGTTTTTTTTGGCGAAAATTCCCCGTTTTCCGCCGCACGATTACATAACTTTCTCTTCTTACGAAGTATTCGTAAGGCGAGAAAGTAAAAAATTCATTCATTGTTGAGAACATCTTAATTATGTGTTCTAAACAATGTTCACAAGGACAAATACCATCAAAAAGCACGCATTCATTTGCAAGCTCCGACAATCTAAATTCTCAATTAAAATAAAAGTTTGGAATGTGATGAAATTCAAAATAAAAAGCAGCAACGTACTGTATAATTAAGATGGCGCTAAAATTGTTGTTTTTATGAACAATAATTAGTTATATTTTTCCAATAAAACTCTTGAAATAACTTCTCAGTTATCTGCTTTACTACATTATGAATATTAAATTCCTGATAAATTTTCAGACACAAAGTCATCTTCAGTAAAACATTTTTCTCATCAAAAACATTTCCAACATGTCTTAAATTAAATTAATATTGCTAATGTTTCTTTGAAAATCTTGATTTCTTAATTCCGTTACAGGAGCATATTTCTGTATTAACTAAAATTCAAAGCACTATCTACAACTTCCGAAAGAGAAATCACTGGATGAGGATTCCACAATCTTATATATTTCTCAAAGGGCTGTTTGGTCTTTTCAATAAATTGGGCGACATACGAAACCGATCTGTATAAAGAAGCAATGGATTGAAAAATCGTGTTTCTTTTCACCTGCACATGGGACATTCGTATTGAAAAAGGGCGTTAAAAATACCTAAATATTAAAAAAAGTAGTAATTCGGGATCTGTAATATCTGATTGCCGCGCGATCTATCGGAAGAAAATTACACTCCGACGGTGGCGGGAAACAAGTGAATGTTGCAATCTCAAGCATTTTTGTTTGTTTCAATTTAGTGTAGGTTGTGTAAGCACGTGAACGTGATTTTCTACATTGAATAGAAATCTTGAAATATGAGAGGTTAGTGATCTTAGTGAGGTTAGGTCGTTTATAATGCTGGAATACAAAAAAATAATTTAAGCAGAAAACAATTTGGTTATATGACTAACCGTGCGATTTAATCGCACGGGTTCTCACTAGTAGTTTTAAAAAGGAAACACGATCATCACTTTATTTAACAGTTGTCCAAACTGGAAACACTGTAACTTTCCTCAAATTTTCCAACGTTGTACAAAGAAACTGTTAATTATAAACTCGCTGCAAAACCACACTAGCAGCATCGACAGCTACCGGTTGGAAGTTCTTCAGCCTTCTTTTCTTTTCTGCTGGAGTTTCTCGCCTTGTTTGTTAGAAAAGGAGGTAAGGCAGTCAAGAAATCCTCCACAATTTTTTTTAATTGAGAGACACTCAATTTAGAAAATGATATTTCGCCCGTCGTAACGCACATAACTGTTTCTCACAGTATATCATTCTCATGAAAGTGGCGATGACAAACCTGTAAAATATTGCAAAAAATTAAAACCTGTTTAATACTAGTAAATAATAGCAGCAAAAGCATTTAAAAATCAAGAAAATAATTAACAAAGTACAATAATAAGACAACCGTCGGATTAAGCAAGGACTGATAAAAAATTAATTTCAACGAATTTAGGATCTTAATTATATTCTGCTATAATGTATAACCTAAAAATATTTGAAATTATTTAAATGTTCGTTTCTGTAAGCCTTATTATTTAAACTGTGTAATGTTTTAAGAGTAAAACTCACTGTAATAAGTTGAGTTCAAACTTGGACTAATAGAAAATAAGTATTAATCGTTTTTGGAACATGTTGCAGAACATTCTAAAAGGTTTCCCGCAAGGAAATGACTACGAATAAAATGAATACTTACAATGGATGTTCTTGAAGAGTTGTAGTTCCGTCGATGTTCCGCAGGTCATTTTCGTCGCATTTCATTTACAGCAGGTCATTTTCGTCGCATTTCAGTATCTTTTGAGAAACCAAATAGGCCCTACATGACTTTAAACCCTTATAAGCGCAACGCACGGCAGTTAAGTACAGCGCATTTATATCGCTTTTTTGAAGAAAACATCACTGATATGCTACCACCAATACTTATAATGAATACTGAATAACTTCATCAATTGGGAAAATCTTCACATCTTTCAAATTACAACACACCGTTGCTACCAAAACAATTGACCATGTGGAAATCACAGTGTTGACTAGGATTACCCTGGGCGCCATGACACTACGTCACAAGCTGTTTGGAGGCTTTCTTTATTCAGGGGGTGTTGGTTCACTCCCAGTCTAAAAATGAAGCTAATGTGAGGCTAGTTCTCACAGGTCTCGCTATATAAGCGCTGCGAACGACTTGGGCATTCTTTTGGGACAAGATGGCAGTGGCGTAGCGTCAGGGGACGCTGAGATGCTGAGCATCCCCGTATATAAGAACCTTAAATACTGTATTGATAATCTTACAAGTGGTCTGTTGAGCGAAACACGTTTTGTATTAATTTAAAATTGATTTCCTATGATTGAATTCGGCGGGCTGTTGAAGCTGGCCTCTGATTGCTTGGATGCTAAAATACTTCAGCGTCTGCCGCCAGATTGCGACGAGCAATGACGCATGCGCAGATGGCGAGGTCCCCCTCTCCCCTCTTCACCCCTGGCCCAGAGAAACCCGACTGCTTTACGCTAGCGTCTACTGCGGAAAGAAGCTCGTTTGTGCACGAGAGCGCAGCACACTTCAGGCGTTCAGTAAATTATCTTTCTCTCTCTCACTCGGGAGTCCCCGCTTGGTCATGGGTACAAACTGTAGAAATAGTGCCTGACTACTATTTCTTAATTAATATCCAAGAAATTGTATTATCTCTTAAATATATTACATATTATTTAAGTCTGCAATGTATAAATTAACAAATGGTCTTATTGCCATTCGCGTATAAGAATTAAAGCTGAGCCATTGTATAATTTGCTTTCAAGACATCGGCAGCCCTGACTGCTGTGAGGATTTTGTGGGAAGCGCCTACACCGTCGTAAGCAATCGAGATCGTGGAAGTAGTCCCAGTGTATCTGCCTTGTGTTGCGTTCGCCTGTTAGACGAAGTAGTTGATAGTGACATTTTGTGTGTTATTGTTGAGCATCCCCAAACGTGTGAGTCACGCTACGCCACTGCAAGATGGCTTCCATTGATATAAATATATATTGATAAAAAAAAGAATTCACGTAGGAACAGGCAAAAGTGACAGTTCGCTAAACAAGTGAACATCACATGTAATTCAGAGAAGTATCCCTCCGCCGCGGCAGCTGTTCAGCCCAACACCGCCTAGAATACAAGGCCTGCCGACTCCCTGAGAGTTTGTGCGTGACGTCACGACGAGAAGGCCATGATTCATTATCACATACTATAGTGCGGTAGTGTTGTTTCGGGGCCTGTACTTAATGTTTTTTGTTATTTAATGGCAAAATATACTTAAACCGTGTGTGTGTGTGTGTGTAGGGATATAAGTGCAGAAATTATGCCTAGTTGTTTGCCGGGGTGCCAGGCAAATTATAAGAATGGACCTCGGTTGGGTATTTTTTCGTTTCCAAAGGACGTCAGTTAAAAAGAAAATCGATGAGAGCAATATGTATAAATGATTTTATACCCACAACATACATAAAGGTAAGCTACAATCTATCTTTAAAATATGTATTTCTTATTTTCGATTATATTATTCATAGATTACTTAACTTGGTGATACATACTAGATTTCTATACCTAACCACCTTTCTGTCCAATTCTCTCTGGAACTGGATTCTTTAGTTTGTTGGCAATATCTTGTTTTCTATTTCATGTGTAGGTTTGTGAACTACATTTTAACGAACATGATGTTGAAAGAAGTAGTTCAGCCTACGATGAGAAAACAGGGAAGCAAATTAATGCCCCATTGTCATACCCCAGGCTTGTTGATGGTGAGTTAAATAATATATTATTTGGGAACTATATATGACTTCAGAAGGAGAATAATGTAATTCAGAAAGAGACCTTAATCTTTATGCAATTATTCTTAACAGTAAAGTTCATAAGTACCTTGTGCATTAAAGGGTTGATTATTGTAAAGTTCTGAAGAGTTGAAAGGACAGCTGTTCTTCTTGCTTACAGTTTGTTTTGTGTAGTCATTATTTTTGTGGGGATCGTATGCAAATTTAGTGATTTTAGGTGTCTGGCGACTTCAGAATTTGCTTCACTTGAGACAATAGAATGATTTTTTAGGTTTTCAGAGAGTACTTGTACAAAAAGTATGTAAATGGTAATTTAACATTCTACAATGTAGGTTTGAGATAACAAAGTTAATTATTATTTCTAGGTGCTGAACCGTCTGTAATGCCTGGAATACCAAAGTATTTGTCATGGCCTTCGACATCTGCTCGAGAAAGCTCGGATATGCGACGTATGCGATTGGAGAACGAGTCTTTAAGAAATGTCATCGAGGAAAGCATCGTTTTCCTTTGAGACACATAATGAGAAGAATTCGTTTCATTACTATGAAGAATTGAAATCCAAAGTGTGTGACATAAGTTTACCTGCAGATTGGACGGTATTGCTGAAAGAAAATTATGTAAATTTTGTTAGTGAAAGGAAACTGTCAGCCAAGAATGTTTTGTGCTATTAATGTTAGTGTAGAATTTATATTATCTGCTTTCAATGAGGATGCTGAAGTACACTCGCTTCCATCTGGAAAACTACCAAGGAAGATCAATAAGATACACGACTTGTAGAATATTGTTAGTGAAATCAGTGGAGCTTTCTGCAATAATTGTCACAATTTCTCCATAAAACATGTTATCGACTTGATCACACATTTTCTTGATCATTTGGAAACAGTAATACCAGAGATCCACAGACACATTGGATTTATGAAAGAACAAATATTATTACTTCCACTACCTACAACTACTGCAAGATATTTATGACAATTACTTATATTCTGTAGTCTTTTTCACTCGATATCACCTCGTGGATATAAATATCTGAAATCATCTGGTAATTTGAGATTACCCAGTTCCTCAACTATTAGGCAAATTTGCAGCACGTTTTCCAGTAATCCCCATTTGGAGCAAGACCCTTCTAAAGCACAGTTTCATGTGTCTGGAGCACAGTGTCATGTGTCTGTTAGGCAAAATTTTTGAAAGTGAAAGCAAACTGCGAATTCAGAATGCCATGTCCCTGATTTTGAAATCTCACAGTCTCAGTCAAGTTTCTGTGGATGTTTTGTGAATTTGATGCGACGAATTTCATGTCTCAGGATGAAGACCTACACAACACAGTGGTTCCAGATATTTTGAAAAGTAATTGTGCTGTAGATGAGGACGATATTGATGACATTCCAGTATCAACCTGTTCCGTTTTAACATATATTGGGGGATACAATGCTTATGCTATAACAAAAAATCAAATATGGCTATTGTAAACAATATTTAATTGCAGAAAAGTCTGGTAGATAATGTTGATTAATTCAAATAACAGAGGTAGTCTGTTTTACCCTCATAAAGATGTTGTTTGTTGTACGTCTTATTTGTACATTATTGTGCAAAAATTAATTTCAAAAGAAATAGAAAATGAATTTTTGATGGTATCAAATTATAAGAATGTAGTTGTTTCTTTAGGAGTAATGAACATTCCAAACAATCTCTTTCAAGGTCATAACATTGAACACCATAACGTTAAGGACATTATTCAAAAAATTATGTATGTAACTGCCAAACTACTTTTAAATAATTATTCAAAAAGAAAAACTGACCATTTAAAACGAAAAACAATGTCAGAATGTAAAAGAGCAAGCAAAAATAGTGTTGCAACATAAGACATGAGCTGTAATAAAGTGTATTAAAATCGATACATAAGTTTAAATGCTAAGTTTGTGACGTTAAATAAATAAATAAATAAATGTCTTTATTTTTTGACCTTGCAATTAGCCATATGCCTCAAGTTTAAATGAACTAAAACCAAAAAGAATTCTAAATTCCCCCCGGAAACTTTGCGATATTTACAACGGCGCTATTGCCGAGCGGCCACCGCGGCCGGCGATTCTCGGTCTTCCCTTGTGACGTCACGGTATACGTCGGCAGGCCTTGTATTCCAGGCGGTGTTGTTCAGCCACGCCTCTTCGTAACCTCACTTTAAAGGGTTTGTTTGTGGCTCCCGTGAAGAGAACTATATATACGGGTCAATCCATTTTAAGTGGTCCAGCACTGGTCGCTCGACCATATTGAAAAAAATTCATATTTTGTACATAAATTTCCTTATGTTTTGGCTGTTCAAAACCATCTTTAACTTTTTTTTATTGTACCTGGTTTACAAATGGCGGCCATTTTTGTTTCGCGCCGTGCGCCATTTTTCGCGTTCGCAGACATTTACTCTTTCCTACGTTACTCAGCTCTAGATTGTTCTAGCATTCTAGAATAAAACGCATTCGATTCAGCATACTCTGGCCTGCAAATCAAAATATTATTTACCTATTTTCTATGTTTTTATTTGGGAAATATTTGCAACCAAATCTATGGAACGCGATTGAACGAAATTCGATTTTCAGAGAGTAATTTTTCAAATAAGGAATATAATCTAAGCCTTAATTTTTTCTGTGCTTTTACACACAACAGTATAGTTACATTTTGTAAAATATCAATGATATATGACGCACCCCTTAAGAATTACATCCTCTTGAAAATTGGAATTTTGGATTTTTTTCCAATTTTGAACTGTAATATCTGTGTTGGGGGACCAGATAAAAATCTGAAAATTACACACATGCTAGACCGCTATCACACCAAACTTCAGTAAAAATTACAACTTTTAGATTTAATTCGAAGTATTTTTAAAAAAATTGAAAACTTAAGAAAAAAAAGGCTTTATTTCCCCCTTGAGGATACTCTGTGGCAAGTAGTAATCACTTTATTTTGAAGCTATTTTAAACTAAAATCTACATTAATTTAAAATAATTAATTCTACTTAATAATTAATATACATAAAAGTGGCCTAATATACAATTTTATTACGTATACTTTACTCTAAAACAAATTTACAATTTGACATCTACGTCCGTAATTGAAAATATGGTTATCTTGATTTTGAAATCTGAACAGCTTAAAACAAAAATTATTTATTTACAGTTTTCCTGCCCTATGTGAAGAAAGTAACAGATCGCATAGGGAGATTGTTAACTAGACATGGGGTCAGAGCCATTTTCAAACCCACCCAACAACTTCGCAACATATTACGCTCAGCGAAAGATCCCCAGGATCGCATGTCTCTAGCCGGAGTGTATAGAATTCCTTGTTCTTGCGGGTCCGTGTACATAGGCACTACGGGGAGAAGTTTCAATACACGAATAACAGAGCACAAAAGGAACTGCCGTTTAGGACAAACAGAAAAATCAGCAGTTGCCGATCACGCGCTGTCAGGACGCGGCCACGACATACGCTTTGAAGCTACTGATAGTCTCTCCACCACCATGCATTACTATAGCAGACTCCAAATGGAAGCCATCGAGATTTACAAACATAAAAATAATTTTAACAGGAAAGAAGAAGGTGAAAAGTTAAATAAAGCATGGTACCCGGCACTTCGTTACGCAAAATCTCGGCAGACAACCAGTACCGCTGACGTGGCGCAGCAGCCCATTAACACCGCCGACGCGCCCAGCCAATCACGCGCGATCACCGGTGACGCGGCCCAATCAGTCGCGAGCGCGCGAACCTCGGCGCGAACCGCGCGTATAAATACGGCTCCTCGACGCCGTAGTGCATCAGTCGACGACGTGCTGCCGGACAGAGTTCTTCGCCCCCGCCAGCATCACCACTGAAGATGCCTACCACAGTTGTAGGCGAAACGTCTGGAGTAGTCTCCGTTGGACCACGGCCTGCAAGCCCGGCAACTTCCCACAATGAAGAAACCGGCCGTGAAAGCCTACATTGTAAAAAGACAATTGCATTAGTATTCTATTTAGTTAACTGTTATTTAGTATTTTATTTTTTGGTTGAATATTTCCTCTCTTAAAGCACCATGGCTTGTCATTATTGGGGATCAAGAAAATACTTCCCTAGAAAATTAGTAATATCCAGTCTCAAAGGTACAATCTGAAAGATGGTCCGGGGCCAACTGCTTCATTCTCAGGCAAGCCAATGTGGATCTATTGAAGATAAAGCGAAATGTAATAGACGACAAAATTTATAGTTTCATTAATTAAAATATAAGGAAACTATACTACAAGAGGATCATCTTTCTTACTTTACCCATAAATACAGTACAGTTCTGATTTTTCTGTACTATACTACTACAAAATAAATATTCAGGACAAGTAATAAAATATAAATTATAACTTGCCCTTTTCACTCATCCCGTAAATAATTTTCCTGATGATGCCTTTGCCAAATCCGTCCACTTTGTCTATTACATATGCTCTTCGTCTTCTTTTCTTCCCAGGAGTTCTCAATTCACTGATGTCCTTTTTATAATACCTAAATAAACAGAATTCCTTCAGTTACACTTTTATCAATTGCACAACAATAGCTATTAAAGTGTAATTATAATATAAAAATTTACTTCGTAACAGTATTTTTGCTCAGATTCAGCTATTCCAATATGAGACCCACAACAGAACTGGATTCTAACCTTCCTTCCCTTTGCATTTCTCGGATTTTCCTCGCGAGAAATATAATATCCTCTTGTCGCTGGCATGAACAAGGAGACCCCCTGCGACCACTCCGACGTTCCATGATTCGCAATGGCGATATTATTAAAAAAATAAATAAAAACGTAAAGCACAGATCCACGAAACGCTCACAATCAACACAACACAAGAGCCAGGAAACACGTGCACCAGTACGCACCTTACATTCAAGACTCGGTTTTAAAATAAACATAATACTTATCACACAAAAAGTAAATTCCATATAATGTTTATAAAAAAAAGAAATTTTTAAGAGCACATAGCACTGCACTTACTAATTTCAATTATTTCTCGTGGCGCACTATATTTTCGTCGGACGAAGACATCACAAAAGGAAGCGTCGAAACCATTTACAAGTTAGCCAACTGCAAACGAACGAATCGAGGAAGGAGAGTTCAATAGGATCAAGGACACAACGACCACCCTTCGGTTATGTTGCCAGCATTAGCTGTCAAAATTGCTTGTTCTTACATGAATCTCTCATTAGCACGGTGAACAGTAGACTTGACTGATCTCTTCGTAGTAAAAACTATAATCCGGAGTATGAAGTAAATTTAGAAGTTTCCAAAGTGAGTCGAAAATCAAGTTATTAAAAAGAAATAGGTTGAAGTTTTCCCCAGAAAAGGAGAAAATTAAATCACAATTATTATATTGGGTCAAGAATTTCAACAATGAAAAGGGTATGTGGAATGTGGTAAGTACATATATCAATTATTTACCTTACATTATCAGTTAACTAGCGGACTCGTGCGAGAACTCTCGCATGTTAAAACCCACCCTTTCCCTATCCATTTGTCTATCCTTTCAATTAAGAAGGAAAGTTGTTAATGAAACATGTTTATTTTTTTAATGTGTAAATGAAACTTCTAATGTACTTACAGAATATCAACAAAAAAATAACAATACAAATGATGTTGGAAACAGATTTTCAATAAAAGTTTATTCAGCATAATAGAGAGATGTTCTCGCAACAATTATACTTCTTTAAAAACAACTTTGAACAAATTATTCACTCCTTGAGAGTTAACTTTTCGCTTTCCTTGATAGTCACAAACATAATAGAAAAGGTTTTTACTCTTCAGAAAGCAAAGCAAAGTAAAGTAGTGCGTAAATACCGATGGAGCAAGTACAACCCTACTCTTTGCAATATTATTTTACTGTCCTTGATTTGTTATGAGGAATAGAGGGGGTTTTGGAGAGTTCAGGGTGCCAGCTTGCTGGGGTGCGAAAATTGAAAAATTATTTGTGTATTAAAAAGTATTGGATTATTTTCAGCGTTCTTACGTACTTCAAGAAAAGCGATTCCGAGCCAAAAATAAACTAATATTTTCACCTTTTAGAACTAAATACAATTTGTTACCATTGGAAACAATTTAGTAGGCTTACACTTCACTTCGGTACGTGGGAATGTTACTCAAACGATGTTTGCATATTGAATATCTTAACGAACCGACACATTGACTTTAATATCAAACGGTGTATTATTTACAAATGAGTTTGCAGCTGGGCGTTGATGTACATACTTCCAGACACCACCAACATTTAAATCGTGCCTTCGGACTGCGAATGTTGGCAGTTGTCGAGTGACTTCTCCTATTCTTTCTATAGTTTTAAATTTACTTGCTTTTTTTAATTAATTCACGTAGTATTGTAGGCCAGTGCGATTTGATTTTTGTTTTTCATTTATTTCAAGCTATTTTACTTTAGCTAATTTAAAACGTTTGTTCTTTGTGTTGTGCCATACACAAGTTTTCCCCTACTACCTCCGCGTACCCGTGCGAGAACTCTCACATGTTAGATCCTATGTTAGATCCCCATCCTTATATTTCCATTTTAAGAGGGGAAATAGTTAAAGAAACGTGTTTATTTGTTTAAAAATATATAAAGGTAACTTGCAATGTACTAACACAATATCAAATAAAATAAAAATCAATGCAATTGATGTTTAAAATAAATTTTCAATAAATATTTATTCACTATCATGGAGAGTTTTCTTGGAACAATTCACAGCACTTCCTTAAAGACAACATTTGTAGTAATTATTCAATATTCTTTAACAGCTTTTAGCTTCTCGTAAGTCATAAAAATATTAGAAAAGCTTTTTACTTTTGAGAAAGCTACGTGTCTGAACCTGCTGACTTTAAAATTTCCTCGAATTATAACGAAAATACTGATACAGGTAAAACACAGTCTTCACTCTTCTCTGTGAACCCACATCCCTCCTCAATTAGGTACACAGCACTTACAGACACCGGTAAAACGTTAATTGATTGGTTTCACTACATGCAAAGAAACAATCTTCATAGGTATCAAGCAACTATAACTACTTCTATAGAGCGCCCAAGCATTTGATTGCAGTACAGAGCTTATGGAGAACAGCGTTGTCACTTCTCAGCGGCGCTTATACGCAACACTCGCCTTAATACTTGGATTGACATGAAATTTTGCCAGCTTGTTCAGCACCTTGAATACCACTTGAACGGAAATAATTTCAAAACATGTTAAATAGATGGCTTAATATTAGAAATTAAAGATTTTTGATAAAAAGATGTATTATTTTTATTAGAATTATTATTTAAAAAACAGGCCTTTAAATGAGAGTTAAAACTGAAATATCAATAGCAAAACAAGTCCAAATCCAGTTGGAACATTGTTAATTCATCACATATTGACGAGGCTTGAATTGTTTTGCGCGAATGACATCGATATCAAGGTCAATATTGCTAATTTTTAGTCCCAAGTCATTTTATACGTCCAATACATCCACTTTTTTTATGTAAAATAAAGGGAAAATTCATTCACAAAGGTGAGATGACATGGATGGTATCAAATACTGCAAGGGTTTGTGCGGACAATGCGTAATATTCTTTTCGAACACCCAGCTAATAATTCGTCACCTATCTGCATTTGAAAGCACATTTTACAACTACTGGTTGAATGTCTTTGGCATTAATATTATTAACAGTAAAATTTCTAATTCATTTTTATATATGTTTAAATGCATTTCACTGTTTTTAATAAGTGAAATTCAAAAATAAATACTCTATTTTTCCTTTCAGATCGCCTCTTGAGAATCGCTGAGAAGTATTTAAGATCACTTAACGACATGAAATGTTCGTTCGGAGCGCACGAAATATTGTTTTTATTACCGTCTAACTCAAGAACCATGATTCATACAGAAATGTGGTTGGTCTCATATCAAAATTTGGACTTCCCTTGTCATTTCATCCGCTGGGTGTTTGTGCTTTTCTGCAATAATAAAAAAGTTTCTCGCATAGTGAAAATTTAAGAACGTCAAAATGTAGAAATAAGCATTTGTCTATCATTTATAATTAATTTCATGGAAATTAAACCATAAAACTAAATTACAAAATAACCATCACATTCATAAGAGTTCTGGGAATAACTGGTAAAAAACTCAATTGTCTAAGATTAACACAACTGAAGCTATCGTTGAATGAACTTGTTAAGTATTTGCGCGTGAAACAAAATGGACGTGTCGAATAACCCCGAGCCTCCTGAATCGGCAACACAGCTTGCGGTAGAAAGAGAGAGTCTTATGTAAAATTGTATTGGATAGAGAGAGAGGGCAATACTCCATAAGGCGCCGTACTGCAATCAAATGTTTGGATGCACAATAGTTGTTGCTGGAGAGCAAATCTTGAATTAATGATTATGCAAATAAACCTCGTCATACTGCACAAACTACGGTGTTAACAGAAAGCGTAAATAAAGATTGTCAATTCTAAGCCTTCTAAGCGTGTCGCCACAAAAATTGCTACCAGCAGGAAGGGCTGAAATATTGAGGTGGCCTTGATAGTATTGAAGCGTGGAACCGAAAATTTAATTGAATGGATCGGGGAATATCTCATCTTGTAGATTATGGTGTGAGAAATGTTTTTTGAGGCCTTTGGCCTCAAAATTTTACTTTTTAAGGTTCTAAAACGCTTTGTTTATGAGTTATTTGCCGATATAGATTGACATGTGATGCGGGCTGCATTTTACATGAATATTTTGATGCGTTTTTTTAAAGTAATCATCCATATTTTTAAAGTCAAAGTGGAATTCGTCAAGTCTCCGTGAAATTCTCTTTCTTTAGAGTCCTCATTTATAAAGATTGGTTGCGTGGGAGAGCCGGAACGCAAAGGTATACTACTGAAATAATACAGGAGACGATTATCAAATAGAAACACAATCATTGTAAAATCATACTCAATCAATATTGTGAAAATAAACAACCAAATTAGTATAGTCGTTATTTATACGCCAATTCGGAAAAAATTCCACGACTTAAATTGTGCAATCAACGAATATAATGCAGAATGCAAATTGAAAATTGCAGAATTTGTATGCTAAAAACTAAAAATGGAAGATAATCCAAATAGATTTGCAGGTGATGTTTTTAGGAATGTTTGCAATGGTAAACATGCTTTTTATATGAGTTTTCAATAATTTAAAAAAATTAATAAGGTAACTTTTAGAGGATATGATTTACAAAACATACCTGAAGATAGAATCTGTTATAATTAAAACGGTAATTTTTAAGATTAATAAATGTAAGAATTTATTTGTTTATCTTATTATTTTTCATTCTTGTTTAATTTTGTTGAACTTTCAGTGGTTATGTTGGGCAGTCACAGAGATTGCCATTGGAACACCATGCCTGTTCATCAAACATATCTGACGACTGCAATCCTCATACTGAACTTTAACGGTATGGTAAATGTGTATCTTGCTTATTGTGTACTATTTTTAATTAATATTAATTATTGATTTTTTCTAGTTATATGAGATTACAAACTTCATGAAGTGTAATTTACTATCTAAGAATTAAAAATATATTTAAAAAAAGTTTAATTTTCAGAAGATGAATATGGAAAAATTTTGAGGGAAGCAACTGTAATTCATGAAGAAGATTAATTGAATGTATCCAAAGGGTGTCAGACAAACTTGTTGATGTTTGAAAAATATTTGAAAATAAAAAAATGGCTAGTCTTCTTTGAAAATCATAAGACGTGATTGTGAAATGTGAACCTGAAAATGTGTTTTTTGCACATATCGTTGACAAGATGTGATTCTATAATGGCAACTGATGTTATTTCAATATAGGTATAGAGGTTCTGTATATAAATATTGTAGTAAGAACATGGATTATTCATGATGGTAATGTTCTGTGCAGTGGTTCTAAAAAGTACCTTCATTTCAAGAATAGGTTTTTGAAGCCATGTTGCATTTCAATTGACAACATGGTAAGAAGTGAAAGGAAGTGGTTGTGAGGTTTTCAGAGAAGTTAATAGAGAGAACACAATTCAGATAACTGAGAACCGTGTACACAGTTTCATGAATAGTATGGAAACTTTTTCGCAGTAAAATTTAGGAATGTGTGAAAATGCAACTAAATTTCAGATGAAAGAAATATTAAAACTACTAAAACAGTGTGTTACAACTCTAGCACAAATTGGATCATGCATTTCACGTAAAAATACTTTCAATAATTTAAAATTCTTGCCTTCCGATGTTTATCAACACCCAGAACCGTGATATTTTCGATTGAAACACATGGCCCACTTCTATTCACCACCATAGCACTACAAATAGACAACACAATCATAACTCTGTGTGAGAAAAGCCCTATATAAGCAGAAATTAAGATATTCTACCTGTCACCAAATATTATGAAAGGTTACAAGAATAACATAAGGCTTTTCTCAAAAGCAAATTCTTCTTCTTCATAAATTCATAGTCAAATCAATTTTACAATGAATGGTTTGCACATGTTCAACAGCTATTTGAAATTTAAGTACAGGCAAATGACTGTTAATAATGATAATTCTGCAATAAATGTAAAATTTATATATAAGTTACTTATGTAACATTTATGTACATTAATATATTTAGAAAATTAAGAATGTATGTAAATTGTATATGTATACTGTTTGTAAGTAGGTTATGTGATTTTGAGAATTTTAAGTCATAAAACTGTAATTATTTCAGAAAATAATATGTACAAATTAAATATTATTGATATTGAAATAAAGAATTGAGTTGAATTATAATAAACTACATTTTTTAAAATTTGTTAAATATTACTAGAAAATTATAATTGACACTAAAATTGTTTTTCAATAAGGGTCAGTGATGATTATACTGTTGCAAAGAACAAACTTATTGAGCAAACCTGCTGAGCAACATGAATGTCAAATGAATGGTAAATCTCTGTTTAAGTGATTTTCGTAAATGTAATCCCTATTGTTTTTGTTGTTATGACTCCAACTCCTGTTTTTAAATGGAAATCCTCATACTCTGGTACATAAATCATATAATTGCAAATACGCATGGCTCTCGCTACAAATATTTCAAAAAAATTAACACCCCTGTCAGCCTGCATAATAGGTCTTAAAAGATCCCGATACATTTACAGTAGCGGTTCCCCAATTATGTGTATTCAGTGACGTTTATAGCTTTCCGATCCGATCCGATCCGATCGTGCGCACCGTATGGGCAAGCGAGGAACTAGCCTCAAACTGGCTTCAAAAATTGTGCCCAAAAGGCGGCTAGTTGACACACCTATACATCATACTCCGTGGAGTACACGAAGACGTCGTAGTTCGCAGAGAACAAAGATTTTGAGGAACATAGGATTTTCTTTTGCTGTCGTATCCGTGACTGTCCATGATCGCAGCGAACACTTGCAAATTTTTGTTGCTGGATATTAAGCTATTAAGAGGTCTCGTTGTTATTGTTAAATCAATATCATTAAATCCTCATACATATGAAAATTCGTCAATTTATTGTATAATATAGAGCAAACTTAAAAAAATATCACATTTGCATTTGCCACGTGAGCTTCCAATCCGCGGAAATTCAATCCTGGAAGGAATCTCGTACCACAGATTCCCTTCCCAAAATACAAGACCCTTCGTCCTGCAAAAATGGATTGAATTTGCAGGGATCCCAGATGGCGATCCGAGACAGGCGTATATGCAGTGCACATTTCAGGGCTGAGAATTTCATTGTTTTTGCCCCAAAAAGGAGATGTTGTGGTGCGGTTCCGTCTTTACGTGAGTATATTTTCTTAATGTTTTAAAAAATACAGAACACCACAGATTTGGAAATAAAAACTAGTGGTGCTACAGAATGGCACAAACTTTCCCGTATTAGTTTTGTTTCGTTTGGTCTCTGCTAGCTATTCGAACTTACCAGTACTCTTGATAGCTGCCATCTATCGCCGCCAAAACTACGTTGTTGTTTTTTTTGGACATTTTATTAATTTTTCGGTTTCGTAATAGTAGAGAAAAAATTATTTTAAGAATATAAAAAAAAACAATTAAACCTTGTACTAAATGGCAATTTTCTTTCAACAATTTGGAGACGTTTTCAAGAAAATAGCGTTTAAGCGCTACTGTAAATACGAAATTTGAAACTTTTGCACAGAAAAGTTTTGAGTTTTTGAAAAATTTCATTTGAAGCACATACAATCACAAACACAAAAGTGTTACAAATTGCTGGAAATGTGCATTTTAACGGTATGAGAGAACTTTCAAAAAAATTACATTTTTGTAATTTTTGAAAAAAACAAAATAGAGCAATGTGGCGTTAATGTCATCTCACAGATCACATTTAGCACTATCTCCATCAGACGTTTAAAGAAAAAAGTTGGGAAAAAATTTTGAGAAAATTTGTGTTTTGTAATTTTTTAAAATTTCAAATATTGCGCAAAAACTACTAAAATTTTAAAAGAAATATACATGACCTTAATGAAATAACTGTTTGAAGAACAAATTTTATTTGAAGAAAAATCTTTATCTTCAATTTTGTAGTTCTAAGAAGACGTCGAAAAAATTTCAAACTTTTGCAAGTTCAGAGTTAACCATGAAAATGGGATCTATACCACCTTAATAAGTGTATTTTACTCTATTCTTACAAGAAATTTAAAGAAAAAATTTGGAGGCATTTTTTGAGAAAATTTTGAAAACCTCTGGGGGCTTTATGTAAAGTATCCCCAAATTTTAAATGAAGTTTTTCAAAATCGCGGCGCATTGAGCGGAAGCAGATCGACCGGGTAATATTAATTTTGAAGAAATCGCACGTATGGTTTTAGCGCTAGTATTGTTCACAGACTGACGGACGGACGTTTTGGGAAAAAAAACAAACCTTTTTCGGTATCAGTGGACCCCTAAACGTGTATTTCCGTTAAAATCTCGAAACCGATTTTCCGCAGAATTACATAACTTTCCCTACACGTACGTATACGGGAAAGTAAAAATCGTAGTCTTTAAGATGCACTCCAAATCTGTCAATTATATTTGTGCATTTGAACCACATACATTTGGTTTGAATTCAATTGGTTTGAATATTAAAATGTTGATTTATTTTGTAGGAGGTTCTGCAAGATTGGCTACAGCAATGGAATCTGTCACACCAGTCCCACAACTTAAAGGTAACCTTATTTGAAGTGAGATTTATGTTTGTATATTTTATTAAAAAATGAAAATTAATTTTTATTCTCACTGTGCTATAGCTCTTGCTGATCCGCCTGTGCCTGTCTCGGAAGGTGAGGAAGAGGTAGTGGCATCCAGCACATCAGGACAATGGGCCACTTCTTCTTCGCCTGAAGTCACAACGCCATCTGGGAAATGGCAAGTTCAGCATCCTCAGGCAGGCAGAGGTGAATTTACGCATAGGCACAGTAGGCACCTGCCTACGGCGGCAAATTTTCAAAGGCGAAAAATTTTCTTGATATTTTCTAAAACAAATTTAGGTTCTTTAAAAACTATAACAGCATAAACAATATTTTTATTTTAAAAATGATTTAAACGAGACTAAAGCCGCACCCTCAACCTTTGATTTATAAATTAAGTTTGAATTTCAAATGGGGACATTTTCAATATTACAGAATACATGAAAAGAATCCGTCAACGGCTTCTGATTGGTTGATTGAGCAGAAATAATTACGTTCTTTGAGTCAGGAGTTTGAATTAGCCAATCAGAAATCGCTGACGGATTTCGCCATGTATTCATATTGCGCTATCTAGAAAGTAGCAACATCTATTACTTTTTGAGTTAAAGTTCTAGAAGACGGGTCTGGAAATAACCCTTTTCTTTCTTTTGTTACTATTGTTGTGCATCGTTTATTGTAAGGGTCTGCTGAGTAAAAATGATATTTTGAAGTTTTAAAATGAGTGATTATCGAAAAAGGCTCAGCGGAAGTCAATATGCAAAAATCCGAAAAGAAAAGGAAGAGAAATGTCAAAATAAAATTGACAAGACAAAAAAATGAAATCTTTAAACCTATATTTGAAACTGATCACTGCTGCAGTTCATTCGACAATTCTATTACTGAGTTAGGATAAACATATAGATTAGATAACATTTTTAGTTTTCAGCTTGTATATTTTTTCCATGTACTAACAACTTGTGTTAAATAAATGTTAACATTAATATATGTTTAATGCAGAGTTGTGTTGCTAAAATATTCTCAAAATGCAAAAAATGTTTAGTACAATGATTAGAAATTAAATATACGTGACGTGTTCTTGTTTTATTCGTTAAAATGAACTATATCTTAATATAGAATTTAAATAAATTAGCATAAAATATTTTACTATAATTATGTTACTAAACTTTATTTTGTATAATATGTAATAATACATATAATATTTTGACTCATTTATTCAGGGTTATCACTGAATCTAATAATGAGGCTGCAAAGTTCCAAACAGCTAAAAAGGAAATGGTTCCTCAAGCAATTGAAAATATAACTGCGATTGATTATGGGTCGACGATTCAACCGATGTAAATAGTGTAAGCATTTTTTGTATAATTAATTAAACCTTTATATATTGTAATGGGACGGTCGCACACGAACTAATTTCGGCGTGTGCGAGATGAATATTTTATATAACAGGGAGTCCGGGAAAACTTAGCTGGCTGAAAATGTGCGTTTCTCCGCTACCTGAGTGCGCGAAGGGCCGCCGCCAGCCGTCGGGGGGAGCGCCTCCCTTTGTTCAAAGACCGTTTGCCACACCTCTGGTATTTCCGAGCGCTGCGTCAGAGCACCCAGCGTCTTCTCGGAAATCGTGGTGACGTGAACGCCCACTCGAAATCGGGTTCCAACCGTCGATGGACCCATGGCAATTGGACGGCGCGCATCACGCGGTTTGGCTGCGCCAATAGTCGAACACTAGGCGGGGGTGAGACATGTGATCTCGCGAGCAAGGGAGGTTGCTGCGAACGCGAGACTCGGCCATTCCGATACGAACGACGGCCGCGAGTGTTACCTTCCGATGTAAGCGACGACCGAGGTGTTGGGTCCGATGGCAACGACCGCCGCGAGACGCTAGATCGCCGCCGGCAACGCATCGTCGCCACCTCACCGCCCGCTCAGGTGCCGCCGATGGGAGAGGCGGAACACCGTGTGAGTGCCGATACTCGAATGAACGAAGAAGCTTTCGGACGCGGCCTGGGGGCCGGCCGCCACTAAAAGACGCTTTGGTGTGGCGATTCCTGGCCGCCGCCGCCGCAGTCAATGCCTGCCGCGCGCGCCCGCCCGCGCGCCGCCGCCGCCACGCCGTCGTCGCCGCCGCGCCAGCCCACGCGCCGCGCCGCCGCCGCTGCGCTGTCGCGTACGCCGCCCGCGTGCAGCCCTACGCCGCCGCAGCCAAGGCCTGCCGCGTGCCGCGACACCGCCGCCGCGGCCACCAGCTGCCCGTCCGGCCCAGGAAACGGGGGGAGCGCCGTTGCCCTGCCGCCCGACACCCGGGCCGATGCCGACGCCCGGAGGAACGGAGCGCCCGTGCGATGACCCGGAAGGGTTGGACTGTTAAGTTAAGCTAGTTATAAGTTAGGTTAAGATAGTATTAAGAACTGTAGGGGGCTTCACCCGATTATTTTTTGCTGTGAATTAAACTCAGAAATCATGAAAGAGCGTTTTACTGTGTAGTGCATGAATATGCCCAGTCACGCATGCGTCCTAAATAGATTCCAGCCGAGCACATGAGGCAACCTGCAGCAGACGGGAATCCACAGGTGAGTCGGGTCACGCCCTGAGAGAGATTAACACCGCCGACACCGATGAGTGGTCGTGTGTACGGGGGCGGGTGTTACAAATGGCGCCCAACGTGGGGCAAGCGACGAATCAGGCGAGGCTAATCGTCGCCAATTTTGGCTATATTCACTGACGACGTGCCGCCGAACCTGTGATGTCGAGGTAGATTTCAGATCTATGGCCCGAACCCACGTGACCCGACTTACGATTCCTCAGTAAAGTCTCTTAAATTTGCATGCGTGACTGCGGTAGCTATAATTAAACTGGCGAATTGCCAAAGTAATAATTTGTTCACCGAGGGTGATATTTTGCTATGTATTGTGTATTTTCTGTGTTTTTTGCTTTTCTTGTATTTGTGTGTTGTGTACTGTGATAAGTGTTTATCGTGTGCGCGTTTCAACGTCAAGATGTCCGACCACGAGAGTGAGCCATCAGCGTCACAAGAGCGGGCGGAGATGTTGGCAATGATGCAGGCGGTATTAGCAAGCCAGATGGCAAAATTTGCCGAAAATCAGGAAATTCAGATGGCAAATCTTACTAAAATTCAGGGGAGTCAATTTGCTGAGCTTCAATGCAAATTATTGGAAAATAAAGAGATGCAGGAAAATCAGTTCGCTGAATTACGCAGTAAATTAGGGGAAAGCCAGAAACAGACGGCGAATCAGATTGCCGATCTTACGGAGCACTTCACGGAACGGTTCAACGGAATCAGCGACCAAATAGGCGAGCGCGTAAGAGCGGAGGTGAGTGCCGCGACCGCACGCTTAGACGAGCACATCGCCGCTTACACTCAGGAATCAGTCGCGATTTCTAAACGAATCGATGCCGTCGCCGAACGACTAGATGCGTCGATCGAGATAAATAACGCTCGACTCGCGGAGTGTGAGGCGCAGGTAGAGGTCAAGCTTAGAGAACAGGAAGGGAAAATGCGTAGCTTGCACGCGCATGTCGAATCTGTCGTAGACGAAACTAAGGGAAAAGTCGCGGAGTTTTGTGACGGATTGAAGGACGCCGTAATTGAAGTTGAAAAAAAGGGCGCCGCGAATTGCAAGAAAATCGCGAGATTAGATGGGAAGGTGATCGCGGAAGTCGCTAGGCTTGATGGGGATATTAAAAATTTGCAAGCGACGACCGAGGCGTCAATCCAGAAACGGGGCGCGGATTTCAAACAAATAATCCGAGAAAGCGTCGACGGTTTGCGCGACGAAATGCAAACGCCCGCAGGTGTATGTTCAGACGGCCACGGAAGTAGAGTTCATTTATCGCCGCCGCAAAATCTCGGTTTTTCAGGTGCGAAAAACGAACATCCGTGCGAATTCTTGCGACGCATGGAAGATTATTTTACGTTATCTAACGCAGTACCCAACAGGCTAAAAGCAAAATTCGCTCAACAGTATTTGTTTGGAGCCGCACTCCAGTGGAGCTTATCAATGTCACGATTTCCCGAGACATACGAGGAATTTAGGGAGAAATTTTTGAAACGGTTTTGGGGGGAAGAAACCAAATTCACGTATGAGCGCCGACTATTAGAGAAGAGGTGGTATCCGAAGATGGGGATATCATATCTGGATTATGCCGTCGGGAAAATTGCAGCATTCCGTTTGTGCGATCCTTCAATTAGTGATAACCGGCTTATCTGGATCATCACATCACAGTTCCCGGAGCGAATTCAGAATTCTCTGAACAGCGCGCGCTTGGAAAATATCCACGAATTCCAAGATTTATTAGGAAAATTCGACCAGGCACGAATTTCGGGGAATAATGAGACAGAAAATGATAGGCCTCCACCGCAAAACAATCAGAGGTGGCCGCGTCGAGAGGGCGACGCCGGCAGAAACTGGGGACAGCACGACCGAGGCCCACCTCGGGACGAACGACCCGATGGACATTCACCCGCCGAGGGGCGAGGGAACCGACCCTCGGAAAATTAGAAGCGTCCGGAGCAGGTAGGCATCAGCGCTTGGGACGCAATACAAGTACTGTAGAGATGCCACTAGTGAGAACCGTTATTATTGACGAAATATTTGAGGAGGAAGCGGATCGCGATGTCGATCGTGCCAGGGCAAGAAGGTGTCCGATCATCGCCGCAGAGTGCGAGGGCAAGCCAGTCCAGATTTTAATTGATTCAGGGAGTGAAGTTTCAGCCGTTTCGGAGCAATTCTATTTTAAATTAAAGAGTGAACACTCAAATTTGCCCGAGTTTCCCATTCTTAAAACTTACGTTGTTGGAGCGGATAGGAAGAAAAGCCATCCCATTACTAAACAAATCTTTGTCACTATTAGCCACGGAGTTTTTCAGTTCGATGCTACATGTCTTGTCATCAAAAATCTAGCTTACGAGCTCATTTTAGGCGTTGATTTCTTACGTGAGTTACAGGTCTGTATCGATTTCAAAGAGAACGTGTTGAGGTTCGAACCGCCGTATTTACTGCCGTTCACCGGCGAAAACAATGAATTGATTGCTGATGAATTCAGGATCAACAATTTGAATAGGGACGAGGTACGAGAAAGTATCACCCACTCTATTGATCGCAACCACTGTCTGACAGCAGCCGAGAATAGCGCTTTACGGGACATGTTGTTCAATAATTTTGAAATTTTTCTTCGGCCGACAGAACCCATTAAGGATTTTCTCTTTCGCATTCAAGTTACCGACCGCTCACCGTTTAAATGTAGAAATTATCCTGTTCCATTTGCTTTGAGGACAGAAGTAGATAAGACGATTTCAGACATGATTGCAGAAGGAATTATTAAAAGAGCTTCTACGCCGTATATCAATCCCCTGGTAATAGTAAGAAAAAAGGATGGTGGAGTTCGTATTTGTCTCGATGCTAGGAGGTTAAATCAGGTAACTGTTCCAGATCACGACTCGGTCGTGCCAATTGACGTCACTTTAGGGAAATTCCATGGTGCTAAATATTTTTCAGCTATTGATTTTGTTTCTTCTTACTGGCAGATCGCAATTCACCCCGATGACCAGAAATTCACTGGATTTTTGTACGATGGTTTGAGTTATGTTTGGTGTCGCACTCCTTTCGGTCTCCGAAATTCTGGAGCATATTTTATTAGGTGTTTGGATCAGAAGCTGCCGGATCATGTGAAGAAATTCGTAACTCCTTATATCGATGATTTGGTTATCACGTCTCAATCATTTGCAGAGCATTTAGATCACTTACAGGAAATATTTAAGATCATGTTAGATCACAATATGCAACTAAACATCGAGAAATCACAATTCTGCACGCAGGAGATCCAATTTTTAGGCTATATTGTTGACACGCAAGGGATCCGAATAAATCCGGAGAAAGTGCGCTCCATTCAAGATTTTCTGCCGCCAAGAAATGTTAAGCAATTACGCGGATTTCTAGGCACCTGTAATTATCAGGCACGATTCATTAAGAATTATGCAGACGCCATCGCACCGCTAGTTGAACTCCTCAGGAAAAGCAAGAAGTGGGAATGGAGCCGTCTTCATGACGAGGCTTTTAATAAAGTAAAGGATGGGTTTCAGAAGGCTACTCAGTTGGCACACCCAGATTTCAATCTGCCATTTTTCCTGCATGCCGATAGTAGCGCCTACGGTCTAGGGGCCGTTTTATCGCAACGAGACGAGGACGGAAACGAGAGAGCCATCGCTCTGGCGAGTCGAGTGTTGCGTGGGAGTGAATTTCATTTTTCAGTTTCTGAGAAGGAAACTTTGAGTATTTGTTGGTCCCTTCAGAAATTCCAGGGATATCTGCTGCATCGCCACTTCACGATTATCACTGACCACCGCGCTCTCACATTTTTAAATAAGTGCCACTGCACGAACGCGCGCTTACTAAGATGGGCATTATGGTTGCAGAAATTTGATTTTACCATTCAATATCGCAAAGGAAACGAGAACGTCGCTCCGGATTATTTGAGCCGGCTATCACAGAAGGAGAGCTGCCGTGCAGAGAGCGGGCCGAGCTTTCAAATGAATGCAATTAAAATTGACGTGGAACCAATTCCGGAAATGCGACCCTCAAATTTGAAATTGTTGCAAGAGCAGGACGAAGTCATAGGCAAAGCAAAGAAATTTTTGAAGGGGGAATTAAATAGTGAAGACCGGTTATACGCCAAGTTTCAGAGCGACAGCTCCGCTTTCAAATTGTCGGCTGATTTAATTCTATTTAGAACCGCCAATGAGCCCGATCCACAATACAAGGTCTGGATCCCGGCTGCTATTTCTAGGAAGTTGACACTTCATTTGCATCAGAAGTACGGGCACTACGGTAGCAAAAAAATTTTAGCCATAGCTCAGGCGTTTGCATATTGGAAGAATATGACGCGAGAAATTAGAGTAGTTATTGCTAAATGCGCCTTGTGCCAGAAAACCAAATATCCGAATCGATACTATACCGGGCCGATGGAACACATCATTCCACGCGCTCCGGGTGATCTAGTGTGCTTAGATTTGTACGGGCCACTACCTACCGCTCGTTATGGTTACAAGCACGTGATGGTTATATGTGATGCTTTTTCAAAGTTCACGCTCACGTATCCGATCACGAGACCGACGGCGCGGAATTGTTTGCGTAAACTAACGCAAGATTATTTTCAGGAAGCTGGGCAAAGTAAGAAAGTGCTGTCCGATCACGCCACGCAATTCACTGGAAACCTATGGCGATCTACGTTAGAAGGATTAGGCGTACGCACGATTTTTTCCTCTATCAGACACCCTCAAAGCAACCCCAGCGAAAGAATCATGAGGGAACTATCCCGCCTTTTCAGGGTGTATGTTAGCGACAATCACAAGAGATGGCCAGAAATACTGCCCCACATTAATAAATGGATTAATCGAGTACCTCACGAGAGCGCGGGCCTATCTCCTTTTGAAATACATTTCGGAAAGAAGCCACCAGCCGATTTTCCTCTTTTAGAGCGCCTGGCCACGCACAGTGTATTGAACTATGAGGAAAGGTGCCGCATTGTTTACGCGAACTTAAATAGAGCAGCTGAAAAGAGAGAGAAGATGGTCAAGAGACCGCACGAATTCAAAGTCGGGGACAGGGTGCTTCTGCGCACACCTGCTTCGTCTGACGCGCCGAGAGGTCTGTTTGCGAAGTTTTTTCCATTGTTCGCAGGCCCTTTCACTATTCGAGGTAATCCTCACCCCAATGTTTTTGAACTCGTCACAGACGATAGGCAACCGGCAGGAAAATATAATGCTTTTAATCTAATTCCATTTCGCGAATGAGACCTGTTTTGTCCTTTTCATTAATTATTGTCGTATTTTTAGTATTTTTGTTTGTCAATTAATTAGTGCTCTAGTTGACTATTATGTGCTCGTCTTCGTTGAATTTAGATGCTATTGTTGTTGTGGTTTGTTTAAGTCTCTACCGACTGCCTGTGTCTTCTTCATTCGTTTACCGAGATTTTACTTAATTGTCATTGCTTAATTGTTAGACGGTTTACTTATTGTTGATGTGGGTTGGAGTTCTTACTTCCTATAACGAGGACGTTACTGGGTTGGTTTAAATGTTGGTGTTTGTGGATGAGATATTCCTGATAGTATTTCCCTCGCTTCTTTTGTCTTAGTTTTTTTATTTTTCCTGCTATTGTAAGCACTTTGTTCAATTATTTGTGGTTTTAGTGCGTATTTCGTCTATATTTTGATTAGGGTTTTTTTTGTTAAATTATTCCGTTTGCTCCCGTCGCCATTAGTTTTCTGTTGAGCCATGAAATCATCTTTTCTCTCCGATTTCATAGCTAGGCGGTGGAGGGGGTGAATGTAATGGGACGGTCGCACACGAACTAATTTCGGCGTGTGCGAGATGAATATTTTATATAACAGGGAGTCCGGGAAAACTTAGCTGGCTGAAAATGTGCGTTTCTCCGCTACCTGAGTGCGCGAAGGGCCGCCGCCAGCCGTCGGGGGGAGCGCCTCCCTTTGTTCAAAGACCGTTTGCCACACCTCTGGTATTTCCGAGCGCTGCGTCAGAGCACCCAGCGTCTTCTCGGAAATCGTGGTGACGTGAACGCCCACTCGAAATCGGGTTCCAACCGTCGATGGACCCATGGCAATTGGACGGCGCGCATCACGCGGTTTGGCTGCGCCAATAGTCGAACACTAGGCGGGGGTGAGACATGTGATCTCGCGAGCAAGGGAGGTTGCTGCGAACGCGAGACTCGGCCATTCCGATACGAACGACGGCCGCGAGTGTTACCTTCCGATGTAAGCGACGACCGAGGTGTTGGGTCCGATGGCAACGACCGCCGCGAGACGCTAGATCGCCGCCGGCAACGCATCGTCGCCACCTCACCGCCCGCTCAGGTGCCGCCGATGGGAGAGGCGGAACACCGTGTGAGTGCCGATACTCGAATGAACGAAGAAGCTTTCGGACGCGGCCTGGGGGCCGGCCGCCACTAAAAGACGCTTTGGTGTGGCGATTCCTGGCCGCCGCCGCCGCAGTCAATGCCTGCCGCGCGCGCCCGCCCGCGCGCCGCCGCCGCCACGCCGTCGTCGCCGCCGCGCCAGCCCACGCGCCGCGCCGCCGCCGCTGCGCTGTCGCGTACGCCGCCCGCGTGCAGCCCTACGCCGCCGCAGCCAAGGCCTGCCGCGTGCCGCGACACCGCCGCCGCGGCCACCAGCTGCCCGTCCGGCCCAGGAAACGGGGGGAGCGCCGTTGCCCTGCCGCCCGACACCCGGGCCGATGCCGACGCCCGGAGGAACGGAGCGCCCGTGCGATGACCCGGAAGGGTTGGACTGTTAAGTTAAGCTAGTTATAAGTTAGGTTAAGATAGTATTAAGAACTGTAGGGGGCTTCACCCGATTATTTTTTGCTGTGAATTAAACTCAGAAATCATGAAAGAGCGTTTTACTGTGTAGTGCATGAATATGCCCAGTCACGCATGCGTCCTAAATAGATTCCAGCCGAGCACATGAGGCAACCTGCAGCAGACGGGAATCCACAGGTGAGTCGGGTCACGCCCTGAGAGAGATTAACACCGCCGACACCGATGAGTGGTCGTGTGTACGGGGGCGGGTGTTACAATATGTATGTATGTACTATGTATGTATGTATTATAATATTTCTAGAATATTTGTGTATAATATTACAATATATTTTATAATTTATTATTTTATTTTTTAATTAAATAGGATTTCTATCGAACTGCAAGAACATAAAGTTGACGAAACTATAACTTCTACTGATCGTTTTTGTTGGAAAAGTGATCCAGCTTTGTGGTCTATTAACAAATACTATAGAGACAATTAACAAATACATGCTATTAACAAATACTATAGAGACAATACAGGACACTTCCCCGTTCTTCCACGCAACCGATGGAAACAAGTTCCCACTAGCGATCCTAGTGTCAGAACCTGGTAATGTAGCGCCAAATAGAAATGTCAGTATGATTCTTACTGAAGAAACAAATATTTTTTAATCTACCTAACGAAATAAGACTTATTTTTACCTACTCTCGCTGTGATTTAATTGTATTGAAGGACTCAAATTACGGAAAATTATAATGTACAATGTGTTATAATGAACACGAAAACATTGAACCTTTAGTGAACATATAATGAAAATTATTTTCACGAATAAAGTTGTTACAAATGCAAGATTTTTCTTGCCTAAACACTTCCACTGATAGATTTGACTTTCTTTCCATTTGCTTCCTTTAAAAAGCACTGTATCAATACATTGATACCTCTGCTTTCATACAGATTATTACACCCCTTACATAAAATATTCTGCAAGTGAATATTAATGATTTGCATTAATTGTTTTTGTGCGTCAAGTTTACTTTGACGTAAACAATTTAAAAAGTGTTTATTGAAAACATATTCAGTCTTAGAAAACTAATGGCGAATTCATTTGGGTAGAAAAGCGTGGCATTCACATACCGTTTAATCACAATATGCGAGTTTCTTAATTTATACTTTTCATCCAAATTCTGTTAGGCATTTCTACAACCATCATATGGTACGGTACTACACAACCAGCCACATACATAGGACTCAGAATTTTCCTGTACAAAACTTGTAGGAATATCTTCAGTGTTATATCCATTTCTGCAATGTTCGTTACGCATGGCATTGGGAATGGCAATGTGCAAGTAGTCTCCCAATTAAGTAATTTAGTTTTTAATGCATTTTATTACAAAGAGAAGTCAAATTGTATTAAACTAGCATCATTCATGTTCAAGATTCTTTCAATTTTTACCTGTTTTTATCACGAGGAAATGTGAAGAACGAACGCGAGTTCTGCTGTATTTTATAATAAAGCCAAAAACTACAGAATTGTTTCCTGCCATTCGTAGAATGATTTAAAGAACAGTATTGTAAAATATGTTTTCCAGAAATCGACCAGAAAGACAATAAAATGAAAAGAAATCAAGCAGACAACAAACACCAACAGAGCATTGAGGTTAGGGTGTACGAGTTATTACCAGGTTCTGCCACCAGATGGATGTTTCTCGATATATCGCGAAGTGTCCTGTATTGTCTCTATAGTATTTGCTATTAATGAAGCTACACGTGATTATGTTGCCAAGCATGGGTTCGAACAAAATAAAAGCGCTAACTTTTCTAAATCACGAAAAGAGTACAATGATGGCCAAATTCGTTGCTAATGTCGAATATGTTCGAGTATACGCATATCAGTAAAGAAACTAGTGGTGCTACAGAATGGCACAGACTTTCCCGTATTAGTTTTCTATTTCCTTGGGTTTTCGCTAGCTATATTGAATTGTCACATACTCTTTCTTGCCAGCTGCCATCTATCACCGCCAAAAGTACATTTTTTTGTATACCAGTATTATAAACAACCCTTTTACATTAACAAAATCGTTCATAGTGTGGCATATTATTGCACGAATCATTAAGTCATCGCTATTTCTGCACGAAATATGAGCTATCACTGACGTAATAGTCTCGGCCCCTATATATTTTCAGTTATGGAGTTTAAAGAAGGCAGTGGTACCATATAAATAGATTGCAGTGTTCGCAGTAAAATCAAATACGTTATGAACTTACTTTTAAAAAATTGTATTACAGCTGCATTTGCCATGATTGTAAAAGAAAAAAGTTTTTTGTGTTTAACATGTAAGGGTCTTAAGGAAATGTATTTTTTACAGACCTCAACATAATTAATTCTTCACTGGATACCATAGTAAATATTCCGGGCTTGTCATTTTTTGTTCACTATCAAAACAGAACCTTCTTCTTTCACATCGTTGATGCACGAATTGTACAATTCGACACGTCTACAAGCACCAAATATGCCAAAAATAGCAACAACCTGAAAACCACACCAGTTATTAATACAATACACCAGTTAATAAATAAACCTTAACTATTATTGCCACTGTCATTATTAAAGAAAAGTTTCCTCATCAGCTTTTGTAAGAAGTGTGTTTACATCTTGTTGGGAAAATACCATTGCCTTTAAAAGTTGATATCCCACATTTACGTGCTTCATAAGTAAACTTACTTTGTGAAAGGTTCCAATATCCATATTCTCTTTGATCTTTAGCATTTCCTTTAATTTGGAATAAGTGCACCATAGTGTCGATGCTTTACATGCTGTGGACTTAATGTTTAAAGAAGTATGAATTAAATTAACAAACGTCTTTATTCTAGCATGTGCATTATACTTACTTAACCAAACTGTTCCGATAGATACGAAAGAAAAGCAGCTTTGCATAATAAATTTGCATATTTTTTATCTACACATTTTCCTTAACTCTGCTTTTGCAGCTTCTTCCACAATTTATCTTGGCAAATCCATTATGTTTGAATCACGACTTTCAAACTAATTGCCATTTGTAAACACATTTGTCGCTTAGGTAGCATTCATGAAAAAACATGAATTTGAGATCTACTACAACTACGAATTACAACTTAACATAATTAATTTCGCTCCCTTAAATCCTTATAATTCTGTTATACAAAAAATAGTGTATGCAACTCGTTTATAATGTTAATTATTTGCACTCGTAAGAAGATATTACAGAACTCACTTCTAACGTCGTTCGTTCGGTAATATCTTCTTATTCCTGTAAAAAAAGGACAACGTTATAAACTAATATTGCATAATATGCTATTGTCATTTTCTTAATATTTCGGTTCCCTATTGGTAGAACGGAAATATTAACTTTAGAATATTAAAGAACACAAAAACCTAGTCATAAATGGCAATTTTCTTTTAAAAATCATGTGCCGTTCAAGAGAAAATGGCGTTTCAGCGCTACTAAAAATTTGAAATTTGAACTTTATTTTCACACAAAATGTTTGAGTTTTCGAAATACTTTATTTGAAGTTATTTGAAGCACTTACACCCACAAATATAATAATCTTTACAAATTGCGGATAATGTGCATATTAAAGATGTGAGAGATCTTTCAAAAAATTTACATATTTATAATTTAAAAAAACAAAAAAAATAACTCAAAATAAACTTTACGTCATATTAAAGAGTATAATTATCACTATCCGTTACAAAGGTTTCAAGAAAAAATTTACAGCCAAATATGAAAAAATGGCGTTTGAGCATTTCTGAAAATGACGAAATTTGAGCTACTTTTCACAGAAAACGGTTAGATTCGATAAAGTTTACATGACATTATTTCAAGCACATATACTCGTAAATATAATTATGTAAAATCGCCGATAATGTAAATATTAACGACGTGAGAGACAAGGAAAATAATTTACATTTTTGTAATTTTTGAAAAAAAACAACCGATAGACCAATGTGGCTTTTATGTCATTGATAGTGTACATTTACCACTATCCCTACCAAAAGTTTAAAGAAAACATTTGGAGCCGTTTTTGAGAAAATCTTGTTTTTGTAATTTTTTAAAATTGCACATATTGCACGCAATATTGCACGAAAACTACCAAAATTTTGAAAAACATTTACATGACCTTTATTAAAGAACTCAATATGCAGAACAAGTTTTATTTGAAGAAAAAATCTCTACTTCAGTTTTGTAGTTGGAGAAAGACGCCGAAAAAAAAAAGTCAACTTTCACAATTTTCGAAAATTCACAGCTGTACGTGAAAATCGGACCTATGCCATGTTCAAAAGTGTATTTTACTCTATTCATACAAGAAATTTAAAGAAAAATTTGGAGCCGTTTTTGGGAAAATTTTGAAAATCCCCGGGGGGCTTCATATAAAGTACCTCCAAATTTTGAAGAATCTTTTTCAAAATCTCAAAGCTTTGACTAGAATCAGATCGACCGGGGAACATCCATTTTGGAAGAAATCGTACGTATGGTTTAGTCGCTAGCAGTGTTCACAGACGGACAGACAGACAGACGGACGTACGGACGGACAGACGGACGTTTTCCTTTCAATTGGGTTTTCGGTATCAAGGACCTAGAAAACAGGGTTTCTGGCTACACCATGTGTTAGGGGATTTTTTTTCTTAATTTAGCAACTGGTTTTATCCACTTATTCGTTTTCACGGCCCGGCAATTAATTTTTTTCCGCCGAAAATTGGCCATTTTTTCGCGCAGCATTACATAACTTTACCTATACTACGTATATCACTCCGTGTATACGTACGTATACGGGAAAGTAAAAATGCCTCGCAAGTGGCTTGTTTACTATGAGAGCAATGGAACTGTTTTCTGCGGTATTTGTCTACTGTTATTAAGCAATTCAGAAGTAAGAACAATATTATCATCGGAGGGATTCAATGATTGGAAAAATGCGCATACCAAATTAAAAGAATATGAGAATTCTACATGTCATAGAAACTGTACGTCCGCATTGAAAAATGGACAGCGGACTGAAAACTAAGTGAATAAGCAGCTGCTGGAACAAGTTGAAACCGAGGCAACTTATTGCAGTAATTTTCTTAAGCGTGTCATTTTAGTTATAAAAACACTTGTTTCAAGAGGGCTTCCTTTAAGAGGACATGTCGAAAAGTTTGGAAATAATCAAAATGGTAATTACATGATGTTGCTTGAGTTAATTTCGAAATATGACCACTTCTTAGCAGATCACATACAAAAATTTGGTAACTGCGAAAAGGAAATACATCGTATTTATCCACCACGACGGTTGAAGAACTAATAGGTATTGTAACAAAAATCTTCTTCATATATATTTTATTCACCCAACTTTTATACTCTTTACCCAACTATTGAAATGACGATATGCTATTATCAAACTCATTAATTGATTACTGATATTAAAATTTGATTGCCCTAGCCAGCTCAATAAATTAATAATTTATACAATGGTTTCGTAATTTGCCACTATCATTTTCTTACCAGTTTCAGCATGGGCCACTCGATCCGCCCGCCATACGGAAGACGAGAAACCTCTGAAAGATATTGTTTATGCAAAGATTGCTAGCTACGGATTATGTAGGACTACATAATAATCATTTGATCTGATATTCATTAAAACAGTAACAGATTGATTTATTCACCTGATTTTCTTCGATAAATTATTTTGGTCATGATCTTTTACTGAATGTCTAATCAGGTTTTACGGTACCAAGAGCTCACTTCTCAGATGTCGCCACGTAGATCTGATGACACCCCCGTGAAGATGGCCAGAAAAAATCTCAAAATTCAGAATTTTTTTATGGATACGTTTGTCCACCGTTTGACCACGTTTGACCACCCTTTAGAAAATTTTTACCAGCCTCCGTTCACAAATTAGAACAAAAACAAATTTTTCTGGCCAACTTCACGATTTGACGAAATTACAAGATTTTGCCCAAAATATTAAAAATATCGAAATTTGAAGTGCGTTTTTGTTTGTCCATCGTTTGACCACCTTTAATCACTAACTACATTATTTTTACCACGTTTCCTCTAGCAGATATTCGCGAAAAACGTATTCCACTGCACCCAGAAACCGTGAAGATGGCCAGAAAAAGTTTCAAAATGCAAATTTTTTTGGTCGATTCGTTTGTCCATCGTTTGACCACTTTTGATCACCCTTTAGAAAATTTTTACCAGGCGGGGTTCAAAAGTTATAGGCAAAAAAAGTTTTTTCCCGCCAATTCTCAAAATCGACCAATTAGCAACACACAAATGAAAAATTCGAAACTTTTAATTTGCATTCGTTTCCTTACCTCCTAATGACCTCTTATTCACCTTCAGACTTGCTTTATCACCAACTGAACAACCAAAATAAATTTTCAACAAAGCGTGAAGTTGGCCAGAAAATAATTCGAAATTGCAATTTTTTGGGCTGATTCGTTTGTCCATCGTTTGACCACGTTTGACCACCCTTTAGAAAATTTTTACCAGGCCGGGTTCAAAAGTTAGTGCGAAAAAACTTTTTTCCCGCCATTTTTTCAATTCGAAAAACACAAGAAACACGCAGAATTTTCCGTACTTTTCTAACCTTTGCGTTTGTCCATCTTTGGAAAGTGATTGTCCATCACTGAAAATTCGTAAGCTACGTGTATTTCCAGAAATACAGGCGAAAAACGTATTTTTCCACAATTTTTTGTAAAATTCCCCCCAAAAACAAAAAATACCTTCAAATTATATAAAAAACATTCGCATTCGCTTGTCCATCGTTTGACCATCCTTTAGAATATTTTTACCAGGCCGAGTTCAAAAGTTATAGGCAAAAAAAGTTTTTTCCCGCCATTTCTCAAAATCGACTAACTAGCAGCAAACAAATGAAAAATTCGAAACTTGTAAATTGCATTCGTTTCCTTACCTCCTAATGAACTCCTATTCACCTTCAGACGTGCTTTATCACCAACGGAACAACCAAAATAAATTTTAAAAAAAGTGTGAGTTTGGCGAGAAAGAAATTGGGCGGATTCATTTGTCCACCGTTTGACCACATTTGACCATCCTTTAGAAAATTTTTACCAGCCAGGGTTCAAAAGTTAATGCCAAAAAACTTTTTTCCCGCCACTTTTTCAATTAAAAAAAAAACAACAAGAATCACGCAGAATGTTCCGTACATTTCTACTCTCTGCATTTGTCCATCTTTGGAACGTGATTGTCCATCACTTAAAATTCGTAAACTACATGTATTTCAAGAAATACAGGTGAAAAACGAATTTTCCCACCTTTTCTTGTAAAATTCCCTCAAAACAACAAAAAATATATTCAAATTGTATCAAAAAGCATTCGCATTCGTTTGTCCATCGTTTCATGTCGTTTGCCCAACCTTTAGAAAATTTTTACCAGCCTCCATTCATAAATTTGCGCAAAACAAATTTTTCGGGCCAAGTTCTTGTCTTTATGAAATTACAAGATTTCCTTTGAAATATTAAAAATACCACAATTTGACGTGCGCATTCGTTTATCCATCTTTTGATGACGTTTCCCTAGCGTTTAGAAATTTTTTACCAGCCTCTGTTGAGAAAATAGAGCAAAAACAAAGGTTTCGGTCCAACTTTACTGTTTGAAATTCAGTACCATTATTGGAACATGATTGAGCTGTATGAAACGCACTATTAGTTGCCGAATATGTTTTAGTAGTTGTATGAAAATAATTTGTTTTCGCACGTAATGTTGTAGAACTTGTAACGTTTCAGAAAAAAAGATGACATATGCACCGCTGTGACAAAATTATTTTCTCAGGAGTTTAGTTTCGTTACGAAACGAAAGTCTGCGCGAATTTAGTTTTGTTACAGAAAGAACAGATCGTCTAAGACAGTTTCGTTTCGTTTCTTTACTGAAATGAAACAAATGTGACTTTCCTTTTCGTGGGTAAGAAACGTTGTTTCTTTATTTAGTTTCGTTATTAATATTTGTAGAAGGAGAAGTAACGAAAGTCGAGAGAGGGCCATTGAGAGGAGTTGTACACCAGACTACATTTCTGTACTTTATTTTTGTTTCAGAACAGAACTTCTTAAACACGAGTTATTATCTGTACGTTTTCCTCTTTTTTTAAATTTATTTATTGCTTGTTTGGATGTACATAGATCAGTAAAACACTCTTTCATATATATTGATGACTTACTACTAACTTAAACTATGCTTAACCTAGTTCTACTATTGCTACTACAATGGGGTAGATTACTCATAAGAGTATCTACAGATCACAATTGTCTGAGAATATTATTAGGAAGGAATCGAACAGGTATCTATTGTTTATTCTGGTCTGTGTGTTGTTTGTTGAGGCTAAATTGTATTGTTTGAGTTGATCTATTGAGTTTATGTTAGAGTAGAAATTATTGGATAGGCGTACTATTTGATGGATGATTGAGTTTATATTTAATTCACTATGGAGTTGATGGTTTGAAATGAACCATGGGGCGTTGGTGATTATTCTGAGGAATCTGTTCTGTAATATTTGTATTTTATTTACATTGGATGGTGCAGCATTTGTCCAGATGGGGCAAGCGTATAGCATTATGGGTCTTATGATAGTTTTATATAGTGTTATTGCATTTGTTAGTGAAAGTTTGGAATTTTTATTAAGTATTAGCTTGAGTTGGATTAATTTGATTTTAGCCTGTTATGTTTTTATGTTGATGTGGTTTTTCCAGTTTAGTCTTGTGTCAAGATTTAGACCTAAGTATTTTATAGGTTGGTTTGATGGTGTCCAGTTTATTTGACTATTGTTTAATAGTAAAGGGTGGGGGGCAGAGAATGGTCTTAATGAAAAGATTTTTGATTTTGATTTATTTGGATTTAGTTTTATTTTCCATTTTATTGCCCATTCGTCTATTTTATTCAAATGTTGTTGAATTTTTGTGCTGCTATATGTCAGGGTGCAACTTGATGTGAATATTGCCGTATCGTCAGCAAATTGTGCAAGTTGAGTGTATCGTGTGGTGGGGATATCTGCTGTGTAAATATTGAATAGTGTTGGGGATAAGGGTAAGCCTTGTGGAAGTCCTGCTTCTATAGGGCGTGGGTTGGAGCTATGGTTACTCTGTCTGACATAAATTGTGTGATAATATTTAGTAAGTATTTAGGTGTTCCTATTGTTTTGAGTTTGTATATTAATCCGGGGTGCCAGACTCTGTCAAATGCTTGAGATACATCTAAGAGTGTTACTATTGTGTGTTTCTTTTCTTGGAAGGCAGTGTGAATGTATTCAGTAATCCTTAGCAATTGATATGCAGTTGAGATACGGTTTCTAAAACCAAATTGGTTGTTTGGAATAGCTTCTGATTTTGTTAGATGATTATTGAGTCTTTTTAAAATTACTTTTTCAAATAATTTAGATAAGGTTGGGAGGAGACTTATTGGTCTGTAATTCACTGCGAGACTATGATTTGTGCTTGGTTTAGGGATCGGGATTATATTTGATATTTTCCAAGTTCTTGGGAAATAGCCTTGTCTGAATGATGAATTATAGATGTTGTTTATGTATGCGATTGTGGTTGTGGGCAGGTTTTTTAATATTTGGTTGCTAATTAGGTCATGTCCGAGAGCTTTTCTTTTAGGCAATTTTTTATGAGGTTTTTGACTTCAGTTGGTGAAATGAATTTTAAACTCTGTGGGACGTCATTGTTGAGTGCTCCATTTGAATCAATTATTGCTTGGTGGTCTGGGTGTACGGGTGTGTTATTAGGCTTGAATGTTTGAGCGAAGTGTTCTGCTAGTGCTTCTGCCTTATCTTGGGCCATATTTTATACCTTGTGTCGTGTTGAGTGGCGGCATGGTTATTTTTTTTATTAGAAGACATTTTGAGAAGTGCCATAGTGATTTGTTAGAGGTATTTAATGTTTCTATTTTCCTGTCAAAGGAATTTTGGGTGTGTATATTTATTGCTCGTTTAGTTATTTCATTGAGGAGATTTAGTTCTTTTTTCTGTTGGGGAATTCTATTCTTGCTCCATAGCCTTCTAGTTTTATTGCGTGTGTTGATTATTTCTATTATCTCTTTGGGTAGTTTTGGTTTTGTCTGTTTAGAAGAATATGTGGGTTTGTTTTCTTGTAAGTGTTTTATTGTGTTTGTTATTATTTCGTTTATCTGCATGAGTGATTTTTCTATTTCCATGGGGGAGTTAAATATTTTGAATTGTGGTGTCTTGGTTCTATTTTCCTAAATGTTTCCCAATTTATGTTTTGGGTGATTAGTTTCTGAGTTGGAGCATGTGGGGGAGGTATAATTTTGGTGGATATTAACGTTTTCCTCTATCCTCTATCGATAATTTAATTACTCTTAAAATATGTTCTTGCTCTTGTGGTAAATTTTTACTCGCAATACTCACCGTGCTGGATACATGGTTAACATGAAATAAAAACTTTGTTTGGTACGGATTACAGCGGAAATACCTAAAAAAATGGAAAGGGGGGGGGGCTATGTCCACCGACCGATTTGCGCGTAGGCCCACGCCCCTTCCAACGACACCTCTCAGCAGCGCTTCAGAGAAGCGGCAGTGCCCTTCTCACCCCGCTCACGGCCGCACCGCCGCTCGCCCAGAATGGGAGGGAGTTCGAGAGTCCTACGCCTCGGTGACCTGCAGTGCCCTCCAAGTAAATGGACACTCTGCCGACTGACTCGCTGATAGCGGCGCGGCGCCGCGACTTAAAATAATATGGCTGCAAGACGATGGCACGTGGCGATTTCCGCACTGCGATGGGCGGCAGGTTTTTGCACGTAGTATTTGAATAAAAGTTCATATATTTTCCATATTTCATATAAAATCAGTCCTTATAGCATATTAAATACAACAGCGAAATTTCATTAAATATTAAAAATGCATCTCAACTGTAAGAGCTTAAATATTTTCAGTAATTCCTTGAACATTAGAGGTGTTTGTTTAATTAGAGAGAATTGACACTAAGAAAGCAAGTGAAGAAACTGTTAATGTTTTGATTATTTATGTGAGGAATAGATCAGCTCTCCCGCCCTATGGTCCTGTCTGAGGGGCCTGAGTGTCCCGCGATGTGAATGAGAGCGGGATGAGGCGTTTAACTGTTGGATTTGTTTGACAGATGACCTTGAGACCTCCATGGTCTGTGGGAAACGCACCTCCTTTCAGTATCCCCTCTCCTTCTCTCTGAGGCTAACACCAGCAAATCCCATGACGTCACAGAGACTTGGACGTCAGAGTTCCACCAATCCTTGTATTTATTTACAGCTGCCCCTATCATGCCATCAGCTGAAAAGAGCTCTGAGAATCTTCGAGAAAATGCACAATTTTATAACGAAACAAAATGTGACGTTCACATTCTTGTAATGTCGTGCATGTAAATGCAAGAACAAGACCGGGATCTGTATCCACTGCAAAAAATATGTACATTTGGGTCGAGTGCTGGAAACACCTATTATACTTGTTCCCGCTGCTTTGAAGCTTTGTAGGGTTTGATTAATTAAAATTTACTGATGATCAAGAACTTCACAAGATAAAAATGAAAACCTTTTTATTTATGTTAAATATTATTGTTATCTCTTGTTATAGGCATCCATTGTTACATATATAAGAAATACCTAGCACAACAATAATATTCTTTAACAATTCAGAAGTTATAAAACGCAATAAAAATTCGTACCCGTCAAAATGACGTACCCTTCCAAACAACTGTAACCAGGCCGGGTTCAAAAGTTATTGCCAAAAATCCTTTTTCCCGACATTTTTTCAATTAGCAAAAAAAATAAAATAAAATAAAAAACGCCGAAATTTTCGACACTTTTCTACCCTCTACGTTTGTCCATCTTTGGGAAGTGATTGTCCATCACTTAAAATACGTACCTTACGTTTAGTTCAAGAAATACAGAGGAAAAACGGATTTTCCCACCATTTTTGTAAATATTTTAAATATCAAACGTAATTAAAACAGATAAAAAAGATTATTAAATGTTATCTATCCATTAAAACTGTTAAGCACAAAGAGCAAAATCTCTTTTGAAAAAAATATGGAAATCTCGGAACAGAATTTAATTCGGAGATTAATGACACTAGCCCGCAAATTAAACTTTTTATTTGTTGCCCACAGTAAAATATGTGATTTTATATAATGCCAAGGTGCTGAATCCGAATTTTTAATCCGTTTACTTCTATCACGTAATGTTTTCTTACGAAATCACTTTTCATGTATTGTATAATTACGGGACTGTCATCACAAAATTTTTAATAATACTTGTTTATTTTAAAGAAAAAACATATTTAATAAACACAATTTGTTGAAATTAATGTGTGTAGTTGTTAATACACGTCACTAGGGTGTTTTTGCTTTATTTTCTCTTGTTTTCATCACTATTGGAAAGTTTCATACAAATTTTACCCCCGTTGCGTCTTACTTGAGAAAGTCCTCCTGTCCTTTTTTTATTTTCGCTTTTTAACAACTTGGTCATAAAGCGACCACTGAGATTGTTTTAACTGTTGGAAGAACACATAAAGACAAAACGAGCACACACAAACATCCACGCCCGAGGCGGGATTGGAACCTGCGGGCCTTCGGGGTAGATACGGTCCATCATCCTTAGCGACCTCTGCAATCCAGACCAGCTCTTTTCTGTTTGTCTTCAGGTATTTCACGCTTTAACATCCAACAATAGTCTACAAGCATACTGATGTTTCAGCGTCCCCGGTACCTTCTTTCGAACTCCAGCACATCTTTGTGATATCATTCGCTTTGATTTTCGTTCAAAAATCATATATTTTGTGGGAAATAGTCTAGACGTCAAAATAGGAAATAAATTTTCATACTTAGTTCCTTGTATGTTTCAATCATGTTAGCCAAAATATTCCGCTAACCGGTTTCCAAACCATTGATATTCCAAAGATAGCGACGGCCTTTTGCCGATGACCGAATGACCAAGATCTTTTATGCATATTATACATTGGTAGGTACTGAAGGTTTACTTAGGTCTCCAAATTTGATTTCAAACCAGGCAAGATATGATTGTTCTTTACAAAATCAAAAGAAAAAATCTCCTAACACGTAGTGAAGCCAGAATCCCTGTTTTGTGGGTCCTTGTTACCGAAAACCCAATTGAAAGCAAAACGTCTGTCCGTCCGTCTGTGAACAATGCTAACGACTAAACCGCTCAGCCGATTTTCTCCAAAATTGATACTCCTCGACCGATCTGACTGATCTCATGGTCTCTTGAATTTGAAACGGATATTTTCAAATTCTTTTACATGAACACCCCGGACATTTTTAAAATTTTCTCAAAAACGGCTCCAATTTTATTCTATAAATTTCTTGTAAGAATAGAGTAAAATACAGTAAAATCTGTCTAAACCGGAACCTGCACAAGCCGGAAACCTGCCTTTACCGGAAAATTTCTGCGGCCCGTTTAGTTAAATGGTATTTTACACAGCATAAAACGGAATCTGTCCAACGCGGAAACGGAACGGTTTTTCATGTCCTGCAGGGGGAAAAAACCTTCGTAAAACGAATTTTCTGTTAATTTAATGCAGTTCGCAGAGACACGCGAGATACTCATGGAATGAATGCATCTGCAATTCTGTTTTAATACTTCTGTCCATCTCATATGAGTTTCACACGTGGCAGCCGCACAGTGAAGGAAAGGGGCTTCCGCTTTTATCGTAGAATTCGACCTTGTGGTCATTTGTCTCTCAAGGCGTAGGTCTTAGGGGAATTCCCTCTCTCCCGACTTTCTAGGCGTGGGTAGGTGGACGGGAATGGCTTCAATTCACGCGTCTCCCTGCCTCGGGTTGACAATCGACAATCGTCCCTTGACCAGAGCCGCATTGCTCAAGGCCATGCGAGGGTGTCGGATAGACCTAGTACTCTGGGCTGTGACGCATTGTACACTGAGTCTGCGAGAAGTCCGGGTGCAACCACTAGCCAGTGAGGTGGTGTGTTTTTATGAGTTTCACGACCAGTTTCACAACGATTGAAAAAACAACATAAAACTCTATTAAAATTTGGCAACTTTGGAAAACAATTGTAAAGGTGTTAGTAAGAGAGAAAACCTAAAACTGTACATTAATGTTGAAAAAAAAATATTATTTCAATGAACAAATCGTGAAATATTTCATTTTACCGAATTGTCAGAAATAATTATGTTTTATATTCATTTATTGGTGATTTCTTCCGTAAATAAGTTTATGTTAGTATATGTTTTATAATTATAATAAGTCATTACTAGTTTCAGGACGGGAATATCAATATTGAAAGTGTCATAAACGTACAACCCTGCATGAAACGGAAACCTTCCTAAACCGGAAAATAATTTTGTCCCAATCCATTCCGGTTTAGACAGATTTTACTGTATATTTATTAAGGTGGCTTATGCCTGATTTTCACGGTTAACTCTGAATTTTTGAAATTCCGAAAGTTTGAATTTTGTTCGGCGTCTTCCTCCAACTATAAAATTAGAGATAGAGATTTTTCCATCCAATAAAATTTGTTCTCCAAAGTGAGTTCTTTCGTTAAGGTCATGTACATTTTTTGAAAATGTCAGTAATTTTCGCGCAATATTGCGTGCAATATGTGAAATTTTAAAAAATTCTAAAAAAAACAAGATTTTCTCTAAAACGGCTCCATTTTTTTCTTTAAACTTTTGGTAGGGATAGTACTAAATGTACTCTATTCGATGACATTAACGCTATATTGCTCCATTCTTTTGTATTTTCAAAAATTGTAAAAATGTAATGTTTTGACGTGCCTCTCACGTCGTTAATATTTACATTAGCGGCAATATTTTAACATTATTATATTAATGAGTACATGTGCTTTAAATAATGTCAAGTAAAGTTTGTCGAAACCTCATCTATTTTCTGTGAAAAGTAGCTCAAAATTTCGCATTTTCAGAAACGCTGAAACGTCATTTACTCATGAATGGCTTCAAATTTTTTCTTCAAACTTTTCGAACGGATAGTGCTAATTGCACTCTTTAATATGACGTAAAGTTCATTTTTTTGTTGTTGTTTTTTCAAAAAGTACACAAACGTATTTTTTTTGAAAGATCTTTCACATCTTTAATATGCACCTTACGAGCAATTTGTAAACATCATTATAATTGTGAGTGTAAATGCATCAAATGACTTTAAATGCAGTTTTTTAAACTCAAAACTTTTCTGTGAAAAACAGCTTCAAATTTCGCATTATTAGTAGCGCTTAAACGCCATTTTCTTAAAAACGGCTACAAAATTTTTAAAAGAAAATTGCCATTTAGGACAAGTTTTCATTGTTCTTTAATATTCTAAAATTAATATTTATCTTCTACTATTAAAAAGCCGAGAAAATAAGGAAATGTCAAAAAAAATGTACTTTGGGCGGCGATAGATGGCAGCTGGCTTTCTCAATGAAATGTATTTATCAAAAATAGATCTTCAAATAAGGTCATGCATAGTTTTTTGGAAATACGAGTAGTTTTTCTATAATTTCGTGACAAACGTAATAGCCCGCTGCAAATTTACTGCGCTTCAGAGATCCGGATGCGTCGTAAATTATAATTTGCAATTTTGTATATTATTTGTTCGTTTTTGAATTCCGCCTTTTGTTATACATTTACACATTAATCTGTTGGAAATTATTTGTTTTAAAATATTTGAAATAAAAATTGGTAGCTCTTTATGGGAATATCGACAATGCAGGGAATGCAACAATGGAATTTCGTTCCATTGTCGCGAATTTCTGTGAATCACGTGTCATTGTGACTTGATATAGCTGTGAGGTATGATGCTTCTTTTTCCAATACAAGTTTAAAAAACTTTTGTATTATATATTTATGTAGTTGTATTACATAGTTTTGACAATACTGCGATGGAAACCGTGAGATGTTCGCTTCTTGGTTGAATTGGACGTTTTCAAATAATATCTAAAATGTTAGTAGAGCAGAAAGTGGAGTATATCAATCTTACGTAGCTGTTTCCAATAACACGGGAAAGTGTGTGCTGTTGTAGCACCACTAGTTTAAAATTGTTGTATTGCAAAATCGATGATGGAGTCTTCAAAATTACAAAAATTACGATATCTGGGTTGTTTCAAGCAAATATAAAAGATATATTCTTTCCGAAAATTCGAACGTATTATTAAAAATGAAAATCTTAGTGTTATTAAGCCTATTTTTCAGGTATGTCAAAATAATATACAGTTACCCTATAAATTTGTGACAAGTGATTAGTATGCCTTGGATCGACAGCAGAATATCCATTTTGAAAATTTATTCCTACTTGCACGTACATTTTCTGAAATCACTATAAAGAATACGATACTTTAAACCCTGCGTTGGCAATAGCTCCGAGATCGATTTACCGGCTGAAAAAATACTTTCTTAAGCATTTCTGGACTCTGAATATTATTTTACACACGCTTCCAAAAATCTCAGAGTTTTCTTTAAAGCTCATTTTTGTACAAAATTATACACTCTTAGTACTCGGTTGCGAAAGAAAAGTGCGTGAGTAACATAGTACGATTAAGTCATGAACAGAAAAAAATGTGTTGTAATGTGGGAAACAGAACCTGGAAAATTTTTGTTCTCAAACCTGGAAAACCGATAAAAAAGCTTGAATTCCAAATAGCCAGATATTTCGTCACCGTGCATTCTCTTAAGTGTCCTATACGCTATCCGAGGTCTAAATTTAATCAAAATTGTGGGTGCTGTTTTTGAGAAAAAAATGTTGACACAAAATTTTAAAAAATGCCTATATTTCACCCAAAATTACGCGTAAAGAATTTTTTTCAAATTTTCGAAAAATTGTATATGACTTCATTTCAAAATCAGATTTCCTCAAGGGAAAAATCTCTATCTACGAGTAGAAAATTTTAGTCGTAGGAAGGCCCCGAAACATTGTGAACTTTTACCATTTTCAAAAATCAGTTTTGAACGAACATGAGACCTGCATCATTCTCTTAATCGTTTTTCACACTATCCAATGACAAAGTTTAATCAAAACGTTGAAGCCATTTACTGAAAATTTTGAACATGTCCCAGGGGCTTCATGTGAATTAAAAAACGGGTTCCAAATTCATGGGACCGCGACATCAGCCAGATCGATTGGGGAACATTAATTTTGTTGAAAATCGTCTGAACGGTTTAGTCGCCAGCGTTGTTTACACACAGACGGATAGGCGTTTTGCCGTCAGTCAATTTTTCGATGTCAAGGACATATCAAATATAGACCGTCCGTCTGTCTGTATGTCTGCCCGTCTGCCGTCTCTCCGTCTGACCATCCGTGTGTCCGACCGATTTTTTCCGTAAAGTCCTTGGTAAAAAATCAGCTCTTTAAAAATATCAAGTCCAATTTTTTTAAAGACTAGTAGATTTTCGGTAATTGGTCTGAAAAAAAATACGCTTTCTAAAAACAATATTTTCTTAAGTATCGCACTTAATATGTCATTACATTTTCTCCTGATATGTAACAACCGACATTAAGAAATATGGCTCTAGTCCCAGTTTTGGCTCTCTCTCAGTTTTTCAAATATTGAATAAAGTAAACATTTAAAATTGCAAAATTAAAGATAACGATTTTCCCTGTAAATTCTGTGGTAAAAAATCAGCTTTTAAAATAATTTCAAGTTGAATTGTTTGAAAAAGTCAGTAGATTTCGCATAATTTGTGTCTGAAATTTAAGTAATTTCTAACAAAATATTTCCTCAAACACCGCATCACATTTTCACTACATTTTCTCCCCGTGTGTAACAGCGGACAGTCAAAAATATGGTGCTAGTTCCATTTTCGATTCTAGTTCTTAGTCCACAACCCTCCGTATTTTTGAAAATTCAAATAGTGCATGTTGGAAAAAATATGGTTTGAGACAATTACATTTGTAACCGTCGCCACTAGTTGGCACCACACGGCGTTTCTGTAGAATAGTGGGATGCAGGCGCGGATCCGGACTTCTCTTTTGGGAGGGGTCACGTTAAGACTCAAGTGCATTTATTTCGGAAACAGGGGAGGGTACAGAATATAATAACATATATTTGAAGTATGTTATACGTATATCAGATTGATTTTATTACACCATAAATATATTAGAAATTCAATATTCCCATAATCACATATCAGATATCAATCAGCTTACTATTGTTACGATCCTCACCCTACCCCCTGTGGGTGAGTCAGGTGTAACTTTGGAAATTTAAATGGAAACCCCCAATTTTCGTTGCAGATTCGAATTCTGCCTACAAAAATATGTCAATTTTATTCGGTACATTTATTTTTAAAAAATTAAAATTTATAAAGTTATCAACAATAATTTTCAAATTAGCCAAAATAACTTTCATATGATGCAACATGAAACAATTTGCGAAGAAACTTATGTGAGCGAAACATGTAAATGCGGGTAATGAGAAAAAATAATAAATTATTATAATTAATAAATACATGTATAAAATAAATAAACTAAATTATACTTTTATTTTTTCACACAATTATTTTTCTCATTTTCATTTTTCCTTTTTTCACTTTTTTTCGTATATAGTGCTCTTTTGTATATTAATAAATTTGCATCACATTTGAATCTCCTTCAATGGCGATTCTTCTATAACAATGTTGTAAACTTCATTATAATTTTGGGGACAACTTCATCGAGATATGCAAACATCTAATAATTTAATTTAATGTAACATTTAATATATTGCAAATAACTGATCTGATTTCTTTTGCATTGCCAAGGTGCTTTGTATAATTAAAACCCAAATAAAAAAACATCATTGCAATACTGTTCATCAAGAATGAGAGCTGTCAAGAGATCCTTTTGATACAGGATTCGGACTCAACGACCGCAAAACATTCAGATAAGATATTTTAGGCATCAGACTCTATCCTCGCTCATCAGCCAAACTAAAATTCTCTCACCGGATTCGGACTCAGCGACTGCAAAATATTCGAATAAGGTCTTTCAGCAGTGGTGAAGCTGAAGGGTAATCTGAGAGCCTTATAATACCCAAATTATTTTTCAATAACATCTGTCGTTGCGCGCCATTTTTCAATATTTTTGTTACTGAATCTTGAAGAAAATTAAATGTGTTCAACTTTTTACTTTCCCGTATACGTACGTATACACGGAGTGATATACGTAGTATAGGGAAAGTTATGTAATGCTGCGCGAAAAAATGGCCAATTTTCGGCGGAAAAAAATTAATTGCCGGTCCGTGAAAACGAATAAGTGGATAAAACCAGTTGCTAAATTAAGAAAAAAATCCTCTATCTCGTGGTGTGGTCAAAATGATTTGTTGCTTCTTTATACTTAAAAATCGATTGACGACATTCCGTCCGTCCGTCTGTCGGTCTGTGGTCAACGCTAGCGCCTAAACCGTTCGGTCGATTTTCTTCAAAATTGATATTCCCCAGTCGATCTGATTCTAGTCGAAGCTTTGTGATTTTGAAAAAGATTCTTTAAAATTGGGGGGTACTTTATATGAAGCCCCCAGGGGATTTTCAACATTTTCTCAAAAACGGCTCCAAATTTTTTCTTTAAACTTTTGGTAGGGATAGTAATAAATGTACTCTATCAATGACATAAAAGCCATTTTGGTCTATCGGTTGGTTTTTTCAAAAATTACAAAAATTTAAATTTTTTTACTTGTCTCTCACGTCGTTAATATTTACATTATCGGCGATTTTTTTACATTATTATATTTACGAGTATATATGCTTTAAATAATGTCAAGTAAAGTTTCTCGAAAACACTACCGTTTTCTGTTAAAAGTAGCTCAAATTTCGGCATTTTCAGAAATGCTCAATCGTCATTTTCTTGTATATGGCTGCAATTTTTTTCTTGAAACTTTTGTAACGGATAGTGCTAATTACATTCATTAGTGTAGCGTGAAGTTTATTTTGAGTTCTTTTTTGTTTTTTCAAAAATTATATAAATGTAAATGTTTTGAAAGATCTCTCACATCTTTAATATGCACATATCCGCAATTTGTAAAGATGATTATATTTGTGAGTGTAAGTGCTTCAAATAACTTCAAATAAAGTATTTTGAAAACTCAAAAATTTTCTGTGAAAATGAGCTTCAAATTTCGCATTTTTAGTAGTGCTAAAACGCCATTTTCTCTTAAAGGGCACATAATTTTTAAAAGAAAATTGCCATTTACGGCTAGGTTTTTGTGTTCTTTAATATTCTAAAATTAATGTTTCTGTTCTACCAATAGGAAACCGAAAAATTAAGAAAATGACAAAAAAATGTACTTTTGGCGATGATAGATGGTAGCTGGCAAGAAAGAGTATGTGGCAATTCCGAATAGCTAGCGAAGACCCAGGAAAATAGAAAACTAATACGGGAAAGTCTGTGCCATTCTGTTTCTGTTTTTTGACAAATAAATAAATAAAATAAATACGGTCATGCTTAATTTTTCAAAATACGAGTAGTTTTTCTTTAATTTTGTGACAAACGTAATAGGCCGCTGTAAATTTACTGCGCTTGGGACAGCTGGATGCGCCGTAAATTAGAATATGCAATTTTGTATATTATTTCTTTCTTCGTTTCTTACATTCGAACTTTGTTATAGACTTACACATTAATATTTTAGAAATTGTTTATTTTGAAATATTTGAAATAAGTAAAAAGAATTAATAGCTCTCAGAATAGCGACAATGCAGGGTCTGCAACAATGGAATTCACTTTGCGCTCGCGAATATCTGTGAATTAGTGTCATTGTTGTGACCTAATGGAGCTGTATGAAAAGGAGTTATAATTGTCTAATTTATGTTGATATTTGCTGGCAAATATTTAGTTTTGCACCAAATGCTGTACCATTTGTAGTGAGTAGAGAATTTGTTGCATGGTTTTAAAATACTCTTCCCTAATCATGGCCCAATGGAAGGCATTTCTATATTTCCAGGGTATCAGGCTTCTTTTTCCAATACAGGGTTACAAAACTTTTGCATTCTATTTTTGTGAAGTTGTAGAATTCACATAGTTCTGACAACACTGCAATGGAAATAGTGAGTTTCAAGCGAAGATGTTAGTAGCGCATAAAGTGCAATATTACAGTACTACTTAGCTGTTTCCTCTAATACGGGAAAGTAAGTGCTGTTGTAGCACCACTAGTTTTCCCCGTTTACGCGCAAGGGAATTATCAGAGCTGCAGAGATATACTCTTCGGGGCCGGTAACTGAGCGAGGCCAGTGGATAGACACCGGCTGGCTCTATCTATACGCACAAGAGATCGTGCACTATCTTCCTTTCACTTGTATTCACTAGGCAGAGATCCCAGCTGTAGCCTAGGCTCTCGGTAGACACGGACTTTTACAGCGATGCGCGCCCATGTCTCGACCAGGCAAATTCAACTCATCACCTGACGTTGTGGGAAAGTAGAGTTGTTTGTGTGCCGTTTGAGTGATTTTTGTTGGTGTTTTCTTGACGAAACAATTAATGAAGCAAAAGATATAGTGTTGCAGACAATGTCCCACTGACTATGCGCCAGTCCACGGCCGTCTCTGGAGATGGCCGTGGCCAGTCTCATAACTTGTAAACGGTTCACGATATCGAAATGCAGTTTTCGCTCAACAATGTGGAATCACGAGTCAAGTAATACGCCACAGAGATAGAAATAGTAGTAAATAACCAGTTAGATATACAGAGACTATTGAAATCTGCATCAAAGTAGTCATGACTATGAATGAACTTTCAGGACGAGATTTATTTGAAAGGTACAAAAATTGTATCTTTTAAAATTATTGATACAGTAGTGACTCAGATGGACTACAGGTTTCAAGATTTCGAAAACTTTCATTTTATTGAATTTCTTGACGAAAAGCACTTTTTCACTTACAAAGCGTCCTTTTGTTCAGAAAAGTTTTTTCCTAATAAAACAATATCCATTCCTTGACAGTGAGAGGCCTCAAAATGAACTGACAAATGTATACATTAATAATGTAAAATACATGCCTACAGTTGTTTTGTATTTGTAGTAGTATTTGTTAGACAAATTGGTCTAGAAAAAATATCAAGAGACGGTTGATTAGACGGACATTATATAGTGCAGCATTATGTGAAGGGAATATGATTACATTAAAGGGTTAAGACATTCGTGAGAAATTCCACGGGAAATTAACTGTGCAGAACGAAAGCTTTAAAAAGAAATTATCGACGATTTTGTAGAATAAAAAAACGATGAATGTAGCTAATTTACAAAATATGTAAGATTAGATTTTCAGAATATCCAACTGCATGACTCTAGCTTCGCCACTGTATTTTAGGCGTCAGACACTCCCCTCGCTCATCAGCCAAACTAAAATTCTCTAAGTTTAATTCTTTTACAAATCTTTACCACTAACCCCTGTTGATAGCCTTAACTTGTGCTGAAAGCGGCTTCTTACGTTCTCACAAAACTAGAACCGGCATCAAACTTCAATGATCAAATTAGGTTCGTGTTACTGATTTCATGACGCGTTTTTAGGTTAAATAAACATTGAGTTCGATAGGAGTTCCAATACTGAATTGGATTGTATTATCGAAACTGAATTCTAACAAACACCTGAAAGCAAGCTTGTTGAAAATTTTACATACAGACCATTATTATTACTAAGTTTAGCTAGTTCTATTCCCTTTGAACAACAGTTGTGACTTTTAAGATGAGACCATGTGTTGACGTCCATTTTGCCCCAAATTCTCTCGTTCAATTAGTGACAAATATTCACATTACGTTGGTAACACTAGTAATACGCAGTGTATTTGATTCCGACTTTAGATGTGTTACTTGTTTAAATATATTTCTTTGAACTTAAAATATTTTTAAAGTGATATTGAATACACGTATGTTTTATACAAATTAAATTCCAATTTCTATATAAATTCGTTAGTTTCAGCACTGCTAAATTTTTAGAAATTTCTAGAATTGTCTGAAAATATCTGAAAATGTCTCGGACAGTCCCGATTCTGAAAGGATACTGGAAAGGTTCAGTTTCAGTTTCTCAGAGTTGTTTAGATATCTTAGAGTTTCTCACAAAATTGTGACGGTTCATCATTTGGGGGGGGGGGGGGTCATGACCCCCGTGACCCCCCCTTGGATCCGCGCCTGGGGGATGGATGAAGGGGAGTTAACCCTGAGGAACTGAATTCGAGTTTCGGTGCAAAAAATAATTTTTGCTTGTGGAAAACACATTTGCATGTTTATGTAGTAGTATAATATAGCGGAGCACTTGGAAATAATGCCAGTTGGTCTGTGCGGTTGGAGTACCACTAGTTAAGATCGAAAATTAGTTTCATTTTAACATTTCTTAGGCTACCAGTGTTTAATTTTTATTTATTATTTTTTATGTTTGATGCTTTGGAATTTCTTGGTTTACAAGCATGCAAAAGTTAAAAATAAATTCGTAAACCTCCTGTCAGCCAGCACGATGAGAACAAGTTACCACTAATTAAAAAGGTAAATATTTCTTGGATTTGCCACATATAATGTCGATATGGAGTTAATCTGTTCTTTTATATTACATTTTTTATGATTATTACTAAAACAACGTATTATCTTCTGATGGTTTCGAACGATACACAAAAAGGATCTAGAAATTTTGGCCAGCTTTTTTCTAAAGATATTTAATTGTAGTATTATTTCTTTTAAGAAATATTCAAACTATTGGGAAAATATTTCAGTGTTCTTAAATATATCACTGTACTCTTAAATTAATCAGGAATGCAATTGTTCTAAAGTGAGGCTAATTCAGAATTTACCTTTGGACCTGCCGCCTCTGCCAGTAGTTAGATCTGTTCAGGGCGTGCAGTGATAATTTTAGTAGGGGAAGCACTTTGGAAGTCCAAGGTATAAAAAACGTAAAACAGGTAAAGATGATGAATAACAAAATGTGAATATTAACCCGGGCGTCTTGCATACGAACGTAAATGGTCGCCCGCGAGTAAACAGACCCCAGGGAAAATTTCTTTGGCTAAATGCCTTCGAGCATTAAAAACAAATATAATTCGGTATTTATGTGACTTACAACTTACCCTTATTTATCGAGTACTTAGTTATTCAAAATTATTAACAAATTTTTAAAATCCACCAATACTTTAAAGCTTTTTTTTTCTTTCATAAAATGAAAAATAAGTGCGTAAACTTTAATATATGGTGCATGTTAATTTGAAAATGTATCTACGGAGTTCAGTACAGGGACTGAATACCGAAATAATAGCGGTAAAGGTATTTATACCGGTATAGAAATACCTTTACCTCTATTATACCTTTATTCAAAATACCTTAAAAATACCGGTATAAGACGTCAAATACCGGTATTTTTAGAGGTATTTTACCTTTATTCGACGTCTATACCGGTAAAATACCTCTAAATAGAGGATGGCGAATGAAATATTTTCTTCAGTATAATCATACAGGTTTCGGAGGGGAAACATTCTGATTTTTTACGCTGAGATGGCTCAGAGGAACAATTATGGACTCCGCAGAGTTTCTGATCGGGTGTCCTAGGGTTCGAGTCTCAACGTTGGCGTATTTTCGTCACCAGACATTCAACCTAGGTGGAGTTCTGTTGTTGGTTGAGAAAGAATTATTATAATAGTCTGGGCACGCGAAGGCGTGTTTGGTGGAGCGAACGCGCGATTGGCGAGCGAACGCGCGTTTGGCGAGCGAACGCGCGTTTGGCGAGCGAACGCGCGTTTGGCGAGCGAACGCGCGTTTGGAGAGCGAACGCGCGTATGGCGAGCAAACGCGCGTTTGGCGAGCGAACGCGCGATTGGCAAGCGAACGCGCGTTTGGAGAGCGAACGCGCGTTTGGAGAGCGAACGCGCGTTTGGAGAGCGAACGCGCGTTTGGAGAGCGAACGCGCGTTTGGAGAGCGAACGCGCGTTTGGCGAACGAACGCGCGTTTGGCGAGCGAACGCGCGTTTGGCGAGCGAACGCGCGTTTGGCGAGCGAACGCGCGTATGGCGAGCGAACGCGCGTTTGGCGAGCGAACGCGCGATTGGCGAGCGAACGCGCGTTTGGAGAGCGAACGCGCGTTTGGCGAGCGAACGCGCGTTTGGCGAGCGAACGCGCGTTTGGCGAGCGAACGCGCGTTTGGCGAGCGAACGCGCGTTTGGCGAGCGAACGCGCGTTTGGCGAGCGAACGCGCGTTTGGCGAGCGAACGCGCGTTTGGAGAGCGAACGCGCGTTTGGAGAGCGAACGCGCGTTTGGAGAGCGAACGCGCGTTTGGAGAGCGAACGCGCGTTTGGAGAGCGAACGCGCGTTTGGCGAACGAACGCGCGTTTGGCGAGCGAACGCGCGTTTGGAGAGCGAACGCGCGTTTGGAGAGCGAACGCGCGTTTGGCGAGCGAACAGTGCATACAAATCATTATTTAATATAAAAAAAACAGGAAGTTAAGTGACCTATAAGGGAGAAGTACTTCAGCAAATTTTCTTGAACTCCGTAATCTCTACCACGCTCTGGTTTAGTGTATTTGTTGGTTGAATAATGAATAGATAATGAATGATCAAATAATTCATAATAAAATTCACAATTAATAATCATTCATTCAGAAATACCAATTAAGAAAAGTAATAAATTAATTCAATTCTTTCACAATACCCTTTCAAGTTTCTTGCTTCAAATTTTTATTTTTATATTACTCATTACGAGCGGGTTTCACACAAATAAGAATATCTTCCATACAGTTTTTACTTGTTCATTTCCGTTTTAAGAGAAAATTCAATAAAACAATTAAAAAACTGGTAGTTTATCGCATCTTTTACTGCCAAATGTTATAACCTCACTCAGTTCTATGCACTGTTTGGTGTTTTCCTGCGGCAGAGAACGCCTAAATGTTGTATAACAAGTGAAGGAGTAGAAATGTGTCCGAGAAAACTCGCTCGCCGACCGACTCGAGCGAGGAACTCTTTCGCGTCCGCAGAGGCGAACGAGGAAACTCTTTCAAGTGTGTGGGGATCCATAAGAGTCCCTTGTTTCGATTTTCCACATTTCTCGCCGCACATTTCTGGAAACACATTCCTCGGTGTAGTCTGTTGCGGGCCTAAGAGCTGCCAGAACTGCGCCGTTGCGTAGGCAGTTTCCGGAGGTCAGCGTTTCGACCCATGGGCGTCTCCGGTTCGGCAGAGGATAACGCACTCGACCTATATACTCCAGGCTATTAATTTCTTTTCGCAGTGAGTAGAATTGAAATATGAGAGAAGGATGTTTGACCGTAGGCCCCAACAAACGCTTTGCCGAATGTGTACTGACACGCAACACTCATCGTGCTGGATACTCGGATTAACATGAAATTTTACCAGCTGGTTCAGCACCTTTCAAAACCCCTACGTACTAATTTGTATGTGCTATAGAGCATTGCAAGTAGTGTTTTTGCGACAATAAGTATTGAGATCTTTCGTGACCTCACCGCCTGTGGAAGAGAGGAAATCGCTGAACGCCGCTGGATCTGCGACCGTTACTCACACGCCGGCCGCCGCTATCTGTCCGGAGTCCGTCACATTCAGGAGTAAATAGTGTAACTATTAAATGCATACTAACATTATTTATACATATGTATGATAGGATTTAAGGATTAAAAAATTAGACAAGGCTTATTAAATACAAGTAATAAATACGTAAATAAATAAATGTACAACACATCAGTAAGTAAATAAAAATTAATTAAAAAAGATACAATGAAGAGTAAGTATATAAAAATCAATTAAAAAAAGATACAATAAAGAGTAAGTAAATAAAAATAAATAATATTTATATAAAAATAATAAGTTCCACTCATGGCTAACGCACAAAATGTACACAATAATGGTATTTAACAAAAAAATGTTCGTGCGCTTACTAACACACTACAAAGAACGTGTGTCATCAAACAGCGAAGGCCTTTGCCATCATTCTTGAAAGAACACGCTTGGAAATCTGACACCGGTTGATAAAGACGCCGCTTAACGTTCCTGGCGCTGCCGAAGCAACGGCTCGCCCGCTGCGGAAGCGCGGAGGTCACGAAAGGTCCTGATACAAAATGCCTATAAAACACTATTTCTAATACTCCATAGCGCTTAAAAAATTTGTTTGTAGGGGTTATGAAAAGTGCTGAACAAGCTGGTAAAATTTCATGACAATCCTAATATCCAGCACGGTGAGTGTTGCGTGTGAGAGTGAGAGTGAGAGAGAGAGAGAGAAAGAAAGAAAAAGAGAGAAAGAAATAGAAAGAAAGCGAAAGAGAGAAAGAGAAAGAAAGAGCGTGTGTATATAGCGCGAGAGTGTATAGAGCGTGAGTCTATTGCGCATGAGTGTGTAGCGCGCGTGTGATTCGTGCAAGCGTGTGTTAGGCGCGCGCGTTTGTTGGGCGCGCGCGTTTGTTGGGCGCGCGCGTTTGTTGGACGCGCGCATTTGTTCGGCGCGCGCGTTTGTTCGGCGCGCGCGTTTGTTCGGCTCACGCGTTTGTTCGGCGCGCGTTTGTTCGGCGCGCGTGTTTGTTCGGCGCGCGTGTTCGTGGGCGTGCGCGTGTGTGGACGCGCGCGTTTGGTGCGCGCGCGTTTGACTCGTACGCGTGTTTGGCGCGCATGTATTTGGGGCGCGTGTTTGGCGCGCGCGTGTGTGGGCGCGCGCGTGCGTTTGGCGCGCGCGTGTTGTTAGCGCGCGCGTGGGTTTGCCGCGAGCGAGTGTGTGGCACGCGTTTGTGGCGCACACGTTTGTTGCGCGCGCGCGTTTGTGGCGCGTGTGTGGGGCACGCGGCAGTATTTCCATTGAAAATACCGGTATAACCTTTACGGACGTCCATACCGGTATAGACGTCCTATAAAGGTATTTTACCGGTATAAAAGAATAAAGGTATTTTATACCGGTATGAAAAAATACCGGTATTTTACCGGTATTTTTACCGGTATTCAATACCTTTTCGGTCCCTGGTCATGATGACAAGGTGGGATTCTTTGGGAAAAGAACACCGGGTTGGTTATTCAGGAGCATTTGCCCGTTTATATTATAGATGTCCTACTTCGTTTATCCCGATCAGTCGTACTGAAGAAGGGCAAGGGGGTAGGTAGTGATGATTACTTTTTCGATATTAACTATATTTTACTTTCTTACCCTTACGAAGATACTTCATAAGAAGAGAAAGTTATGTAATCGTGCGCCGCAAAACGGCGAAATTTCGACAGAAAAACTCTATTGCCGGGTTCTCGTAACGAAAAGTGGATATAGTGGCTGCTAAATATAGAAAATGGATTGCGATTGCTAAATATAGAAAACATTCCTCTAACAGACGTGGTGGAGCCAGAATCCATTTTTTGTGGGTTCTTGATACCGAAAAATCGATTGACCGCAAAACGTGTGTGTCCGTCGTCAGTGGTCAACACTAGTGCCTAAATCGCTCAGTCGTTTATCTCCAAAATTGATATTCCCCAATCTATCTGAACGAACTCGAGGCATGGGAGCTTCAAACGGATTTTGTGATTTTCGATGATACTTTACTTACTTGAATACTCAATTTTTTCTCAAAAATGGCACCAAATTGTTTGATCAAACATTGTCCTCTTATAGGGAAAAGGAGGCTTAAGAGAATGGGTGCAGATCTCAAGTTTGTTAAAATCCTTTTTTTTAAACAAAAGCTTAAGTGCAATTTTTTTGAGTCTTCCTTCAACTCTAATATTGATGATAGAGATTTTTTTCTCGATGAAATCTGTTTCTAAAAGACGGATCGTGAAATAAATTCATGTTCGATTTTAAAAAAATATGAGTAGTATTCGTGTAATTTTCCGCAAAATATAGAAAATTTTTAAGGAATTCAACCTTTTCTCAAAAACCGCTCCAAATTTTTTCTTTAAATTTTCTCCTCGCTTATAGAAAGGGACGTTAAAAATAATCCCATTTTCGGATCTCTCGTTTCCTTGGAAGATTGCGAAAGGTAACATTAAAAAAATACGAAACTGAAGATAGAGATTTTTGTCTCAAAGTCTGTTGTAAAAAATCAGCTCTTGAAAAAAGACCATGTACATTTTTTATACAATGAGTAGTTTTGGCGTAATTTGCGCTTGAAATTTATGCAATTTCTTAAAATATTATTTTCTAAAAAACCACTCCAATTTTTTTCTTTAAACTTTTTCCACGGATGGATGAAAAGAATGGCAACACATGAATTTCATTGCCGTTGAACTCGGAATTTCCGAAAATTGCAAATTTAGAAATATGAGATGTAGCATTCCATGCAAAAATATAGGTTTTATGGCATGCCTCCTTCAAACTTGAAAATATTTTGGGATATTGTTGTCCATGATGCTTACATCGTCGAGGTACAATATTAAAATTTTCGAACTAATTGTTCGGCAACAATGCACCCTTAAAACTTAAGACTTCTTGTGAACACCCTTATAGTCTTTCAATATAATTTTTTGAACACCCTTATATATATTTTTTTGCCCTCATACAAACATTTCCACGCCGGTCCCATGGCTGGGATCGCTAAGCCAGTAGTGCCGTAGTGGTCTTGGACCGTGGGGTCGCGGGTTCGAGTCCCGCCTCGGGCATGGTTGTATGTGTTTGTCCTTTCACCCCCCTATCATCACCATATCGTTTCATCATCATGTCATAACATTACTTCCAATAGCGGTCGCTAATGACCGAGTAGTTGATGCAACCTTAACCTTTAATTACTCGTCTCTTTCTGACACGTAATATAATTACTCGCACTACACTCGTACACTGAGACGTAATATAATTACTCGCGCGGCGCACTGAGTCCGTCAACAAAGAAACGATTGTTAATGCAATAACAAAAACAAAAATTGCGATAAATTAGTGTTATTTGTGAAGGAAAATGATAACTTTTTGCATAAAACAATATTTGGTGTTAATTATATGGTATACATGAAATTTACAATATGAAATATATTGTATCCCTCTAATAAGACATACAGTTGCAGAAGGGTTATTGCCAAGTTTTAGGTCACGAAACGCGCTCCAAATTAATTATTAATTCAATAGAAATAGTTATATATTTATAATATAATAATGATAAATCTCTTAATAACAATAACACTGGTGGCACTGAATATATGAGAATATTAAAATAGTAGAAAATAAAAAATTTAGAACAATATATTTTCTTGTATTTACTAATAATTTTATTACATTCGTGGAAATGATACAATGAAATGGATAATTATTAAATTTTGAGTTGGTCGAACTAAAAATCGAAGTTGTCGAACAGAATGCCGTTCCGTCGCTTTCCGCCAGAAATCAAGGCAATGTGAACGAATATAAAAATACATATCAATATTTCACACAATATATTTTATCTATATTTTTACCATCAAACGTAATAATTGATTTCTACAACGACTACATTGAATGGAAATAATTATTTTATGTATTTACACTATTATTCGTGCGGGGCACACAGTGCGCCGAAAACGTTTTCGACAGAATTGAGCTAGATTACTCCTACGACTTGCAACGCAGCAGTTGAAACACGAATTCAAACTGTTAAAGAAACTCAGAAGAAAGGTTAGATGAAGAGATAATGCAATAAAATGCACGAATTGTCGTCAGGAACAAAAAAAAGTATCTACAAATTCTAAAAGTATGCGAGTATCTTTAATTTTCTCCGTATATACTAGAGGTCTGCATTCTCCGCGATTTTTACCGACCAGCGCTCGCCCGCCTCTCTTCTCTCGAGACCACGCGCTCGACTGTCCTTCGCAGCCGGTTGCGGACTCCCGGGAGCCGGCGCCCGACCGAGACTCGGCCTCCAACCGACGAGACTCGACAACCGGCGGACCCCGTTCAGGCGAACTGCGCCACGTAACAATCGGCCGACACGTCGGAGTAAATATCTAATGGCACGTTTCAGGAAAAGGAAGGAGTATTGAATGGTTTTTTAAATAAATGACCAATAATTTCGTTTTTTCAAAATTTAAAATATAGAAGAATTTTAATATTAATTTTCAAATAATAAATTTTAATAAAATAATTTTAATAAATTGTAATAAATAATTTTAATAAATAATTTTAATTTTAATTGTAATAAATAATTTTAATAAATTGTATAAAAAAATAATAAAAAGCTTTAAAAATCGACTCCTCGGACGCACGGGAGAACCTCAAGTGGATCTATTGCAGTTCTGCCTGTGACTTCAAAGAAAAGGCACTCAAAAGTTTTAGAGATAAATTCCGTTCTTTGTAATGACTAGGTATCGGATGCTTCGGAAATTGCCTATTTTATTCTAATGAACATAAAATTATTAATTTTCCTTCATTTTATATGGTGCAATATGGAGCAAATACAAATGCTCTGCTAAATTTAGATGCAAGTGCTATGAAATATATTAGTTCCTTTCCCTTCCAATTTTGTATTTTTGCCGTCTTTTTCCAAATATTTTTGTTGTTGGTGTTGTTGTAATTTTCAGGCATCTGAAACGCAGGTCTTGGTTTCTTAACCCGGCAGTAGGCATGCGGGGTGCCTCAGTCACCTCAGCATTATTTTGAGCTCATTGTACTTTTAGTTTTATTTATAATCTTGCGAGCTTCTCAATATCTTTCGAGGAAAGCTTTGTGCACATATCTCGACCCTTCTCTTTCAACTGCTTCCTGTCCTTTCCTGGAAATTTCGTCGCAACGGCGATGGCGCGCTGCGTGGGAGCCACCGAGTCACCTCGCACAACCTTTGTTATCGCTTCCTGCCACGCTGTTCTCGGGGGTCTCGTGGAGCTTCAATACTACTCCACAGAAGTCAATGATTCACAAATTCAGCTTTTACGATTTTTTAATTACAATTAATCGCTTATCTTGTATTGAAACGAAAAATAATGGAATAATTGAAAAACATTGTACTCGTACATATAAAACTTTATATGCATCATTTCATGTATACATACTTTTGACGAATTTAAAATAATGTTAAACGTGTGTATATAATAGTAAATAATGTATTTTGAATTATTGAGTTGAATAGGCTGATGTGCCGTGACCGCTGTTGTTTGGCCGCCGACTAAGTCGACAAATACAAAGGCCATGTCGGCTTACATAAACTATTTCACAATAAATTACTACGCCCAATGACAAGACGTTTTGATGCAAGGAAAATAGTACTCACCTCATTTTTGTTTAGCATATGCTTTTTCTTATATACTCGTGAAATTATGACCAAATATTCATTGTATTTAATAAATATGCCTTATATTCGGGTTTGTAAGAAACTTCAATGACATTACAATTGGTACGCAACGAATTATCTTCCCTCAAGCACTATAAATATAGAAAAACAATAAAAATTTATTTTCAGAGTCTTTGTTTGCCTTAATTCTTTCAAAAAATGTATTGTTTGTCTCTATAAAATTATTTCCAGTTAATCGATAAATTGTTACTTTTCAACAAATTAATCGGTTAATTGAAATTGTATTTTCTTTCGATTACAATGAATTGAAAGTGTTGCGATCACTACATGCGGCGACTTTATATCCCGTACATGCATTGAGGGGCGAAGCTACTGTGCAGTCCGGCGCTTGGCCGAGCGGCCGAGCGCTCGAGCGCCCGGGCGCTCGGCGACTCCCGCGTCTCGGCGGGAGCCGCAAGGCGGCCGGTCGAAATGTCCGTTAATCAGCTATCTCTTCCCCCCAAGCAAGGTCCCCCTCCCTTCGCCGAGCGTCGGAGCGGAGCCCGAGAGTCTCGAGCGGTTGTTTTCGCCTGATTGCAGAGCTCTACCGATAATTATAAGCAAACCTAGATATTGCAGAGATAATAAAAACTAGTGTTACAGAATGGCACCGACTTTCCAGTCTTCGTTTTCTATTTCCTTGGGTCTACGCTAGCTATTCGGAATTGCCACATACTCTTTCTTGCCAGCTACCATCCATCACCGCCAAAAGTTCATTTTTTTGCTGTTTCTTAATTTTTCGGTTTCCTATCCGGAAATAAAAATTTTAGAATATTAAAGAACACAAAAACCTAGCCATAAATGGCAATTTTCTTTTAAAAATTTTGTGCCGTTTTAAAGAAAATTGCGTTTTAGCGCTTCGAAATAATGCGAAATTTGAAGCTCTTTTTCACAGAAAATTTTTGAGTTTTCAAAATACTTCATTTGAAGTTATTTGAAGCACTTACACTCAGAAATATAATATTTTTTACAAATTGCTCGTAATGTGCATATTAAAGATCTGAAAGATCTTTAAAAAATTACATTTGTGTAATTTTTGGAAAACAAAAACAAACTCAAAATAAATTTTACGTCATATTAAAGAGTGCAATTAGCACTATCCGATCGAAAAGTCTAAAGACATTTTTTAGCCATTTCTGAGAAAATGGCGTTTGAGCGTTTTTCAAAATGCGGAATTTTAAGCTACTTTTCACAGAAAACGGATGAGTTTTCGACAAACTTTTCTTGACATTATTTAAAGCACATGTACTCATAAACTTATTAATGTGCCGGCGAACAAATCGCCTCTGATGTAAGTATTAACAACGTGAGAGACAAGTTAAAAAAAAATACATTTTTGTAATGTTTGAAAAAACAAATGAATAGAGCAGTATGGTGTTTATGTCATCTCAAATAGTACATTGGGCACTATACATAACAAAAGTTTAAAGAAAAAATTTGGAGCTGTTTTTGAGAAAATCTTGTTTTTGTAATTGTTTTAAATTGTACATATTGCAAGCAATATTGCACGAAAACTAGTAAAATGTTCAACAAAATTACATAATCTTAATGATTTAACTTACTTTGGAGAACAAATTGTATTTGGAGGAAAAATCTCTATCTTTAATTTTGTAGTTGTACGTAATGGCCGAATAAAATTCAAAGTTTTGGAATTTTCGAAAATTCAGAGTTAACCGTGAATTTAGTACCTATGCAATCTTAATGAGCGTACTTTACTCTATCCCTACAAGAAATTTAAAGAAAACTTTTGGAGCCGTTTTTGAGAAAGTTTTGAAAATATCCAAGGGGCTTCATGTAAAGTACTTCCAAAATTAAAATATTTAATTTTTTAAAATATTTAATTCATCCGTGCTTGGAATAATCTTCCTTCTACTATAAAAAATAGCAGTAATTTTCAAAAGTTTAAAAAAGAAGTCACAAACTGGATTCATGAAAATATTACTTAACGACATTGCCAGTATTATTGCGTACCAGTACAGTATTACTGTGTTGCCAGGACATTGCCAGCTGTACGTCAGCTGCGTCAGCTAAAACTAAGATTGAGGGACGCCGTACTGCCTTGACACGGTGACGATTCTTATTCTTATTCCAATCTTACTTATCGTACAACGTTCTATCCCATTTTTCAAATAAACACTTCTCATCTAACCTTTCTCATATTTCTGTCTTTCTTTTTCCTTTTCTCTCTCTCTTTCCTTTTCTCTCCCTTTCTCTCTCTTCGGATCACTAAAATCCCTTTCTCTCTTTCTCTAACTTATCATTCTAGGTCACTAACTCTTCCTTTTCCTCTCATTTTAATGCTATTATCTAAGTATTCAACCTTAAAAAGTGAACAAATCTGTGACACACATTGTGACCAACCGAATGGGTCAGTCGTTGGGGATTCGTGGGAAAGTGGCTCTTTTCTTGAAATTTTGGAAAAATAAACACAAAGCCGTTACCACAGAACAACATTTAATTAAATAAGCTTTGATGGCAAAACACAAAAATACAGTATGACATCAACATTGGTCATAGAATAAAAAAAACAAGCAAAAACCCTTGATCATTACCAAAAAAAGAAATGCGTTGGAAAGGATAATTAACTGCAAAATATGAATTTTTAAAGATGCACTAATAAGAATCCTATCAAATATCAACGAAATTACTTTACAGGAAAAATATCAGCAGTATTTCAGGCGTAAAATGCCGTGGTGCTTACAATTTACGGAAATTGCAGTTAACCATCCCCCCACTGATACTGCATAAACACTCTTTAGTTGATTCTTTGCAAAGAATTCACTGGAATTACCACTAATTGTATAAAACAAACTCCACGTGTTCATTCATCACAAAAAATTGCATAAGTAGTTTTAAGAACACACAATGTTATCACAAATTGCATGACACAAACTATACGTGTTCATTTATTACAAAAACTGCATAAATAGTTTTTACGAACACGAAATATTATCACCAGTTGTATGAAACAAACTACACGTGTTCATTTATCACAAAAATTGCATAAATAGTTTTTACGAACACGAAATATTACCACCAGTTGTATGAAACAAACTCCACGTGTTCATTTATCACAAAAACTGCATAAATAGTTTTTAAGAACACGAAATATTACCACAAATTGTATGAAACAATCTACACGTGTTCATTTATCACAAAAATTGCATAAATAGTTTTTACGAACACGAAATATTACCACCAGTTGTATGAAACAAACTCCACGTGTTCATTTATCACAAAAACTGCATAAATAGTTTTTAAGAACACGAAATATTACCACAAATTGTATGAAACAATCTACACGTGTTCATTTATCACAAAAACTGCATAAATAGTTTTTACGAACACGAAATATTACCACCAGTTGTATGAAACAAACTCCACGTGTTCATTAATCACAAAAACTGCATAAATAGTTTTTACGAACACGAAATATTACCACCAGTTGTATGAAACAAACTCCACGTGTTCATTAATCACAAAAACTGCATAAATAGTTTTTACGAACACGAAATATTACCACCAGTTGTATGAAACAAACTCCACGTGTTCATTTATCACAAAAACTGCATAAATAGTTCACAATGAGCGTAGAAATACCTGAATCCAGTGGCCGTGGCGTTCGCTACTAGCACAAAACTCCCAAGCGAAGAAACGTGGCGGCGCACGTACTATCGTGAGCCCCAGCTCGTGCTCGCAGCAACCTCTTTCTCCTCGCTTACGTAAGTTTACGACCAGACTAGTTGCGTATAACCTGCCGCTCCGAGTTCTAAAAACGTTGTGAGACAGATCTAACGGCTCTCTTCCCCGTGAAGGGGCGGCGGATCGCCCCTCCTGCCCCCCCCCTACCGCGACCACAGCAAAGGCGACAAGGTCGTCATCGCGACCGCGTGAGGGTGCGGCGGGTCCCGCCGGCGACGTATACACACTTGCCAACTTATAAGCTTACCTGAGCGGATTCAGGACCGCTACAACATAAATACTTTTTTTGTTTTGTTTTTGTTTTTCATTGTACATTTATCCTCTTATAGAATAGTTTAACTAATCCATAATCTAGCTATTTGTTTTTATAACCAATTTGTACTCTTCCTCAATCATTTTAAATAGCATATGAGGAACTATCATTCAATCCATACCTCACTTTTACTACAGTATCCACATGTGTACATACCTATGTTATGAGTACATGTTTGTGCATTTGCTTAATTGTACAATGTGATATGCATGCGTCCATGTGCTCACATGTGTATACTCAAAATATTATAATTGCTGTGCTTCAATTCTTGTCTAGATATGATTTACTAATTTGCAATTTTTCTGTTTCAGTTCATCATTTTCTACAACTATTGCTATACGTTAAGACATAATATTCAATTCAAAATACTTTCATTCCTACTTTGTATTTTGTGTGCACTGTAATTGTTTACTTGTATTGTGACCTTGGTAGGGTATTTTGTCTTGGTCTTCAGCCACCATCCTGATTGAGGTTTACTTGGGTTTACTCAATTGCTTAAGACGCATGTCGGGATGGTCCCTTTTTAATTATTTTTTAGATTTATTTATAGTCACATCAACATCTTGGTTACTAGCGACTATCCAAGTATTGTATTACATTGGGTGTGATTACAGAGTTTATGCCAAACGTTGTATTGCAGTTTAATTTTACAATATACTTTAACTGGTCTTAATCATACTTGGGAGGAAAATTTATATAAGAAAATGGGATTAAATTTCATTAAATATGTTGATAGATGATGGTCCCTTTGTTTGCAGTCCCAGAAATAAATGTAATATACATAGTTGGTTTACGGGTGAAAGATGTTGGGTCAGGTTTTCAAGTCTTGAGAATATTCCAATTGGTAAACACTTCATAAATCTTTAAAATTTACCTTTTTTTATTTGGGGAAAATTTTAAATTCTAAACTTTTCCTAGATTTAATTTGATCGAATCCACGTTTATGATTTCTTTTTTCTTCTTTTTTATTTACCTAATTTAAAAACCGACTAGATTTGTTTTCTCTTTCTTTCAATTCTTGAACTCTTTACTTGATGTTTTTCGCTTGTATGCTGACGAGTTTTCCTCCCTTTCTGTTTTTTAGGGGTAATTCAAAAATACGTACGCAATTTCAGCTTCTTCAAACGCTCTCTCAAACAATTAGTAGTATTTAATAACATGCCACTGTTTTAAACAAGTTCCTTGTTCCGTACACAACACAAAGCCCTCGCAGGCGTTTCTTTTCCTCGTCAGACACCCGCCGCAAGGAGCTGGCGCGCCCACGGCCGCCGGCCGTCCCCTTCCCCGGCGGCCACCCATAGGTCACCGAAGGGCCTGCAACCCCCTCCAAAAGGCCCTTCCCCCCGTGTCTCCCAAACAGCCTCAAACGGTACATTCCCCGCGAGACTGCACTTGTAGACACTCCGCCAGCCAACCACGGTTGTGTGCGCTCTCAGCGCAAGATCGAGACCCATTGCGCTTCGCGCATGTCTCACTAAGCTGCCCTCGGCAGTTGTGAACCATCAGGTTCCGAATTGGTTATTGTGCTTCGCGCAACGCGCAACGCTGCCCGCGGCAGTTCGACACTATTCACATTTATCAGTACAGGTGCCATTTTACGTCGGCGTGAACTTCGCCAAACAGTACCTCCCACACCTGAGGGTACCTTGACCACCCACACCTGAGGGTAGCGCATGACCGTGTGGGACTCCATGGTCTTATCCACCGCAGTTGGGCCACGTGCGCCGCAGGGAGGCTACTTCCGAGCCCGATAAGTGGGACACTGTGCGGACCTGCGTTCCTGCAGCATCCTGGAGCGGCAACGCAGATCACGCCAGCCAGAACGTGAACCAGGTACCACACAGCTAGCGTGCAACTAAAGGTGCACTGGGACAAGTTATGCCAGGAGAAGGAACCTCACACCACTGTAATTTAGTTGAAATAAACATGTGCAATGTCAATTTCATTATTGCTTCACCCTAAGTCAACTCAGATTCCAAACATCCATTCCACCAGCGCAATCCCTCTCCCCCCGTCCCGGGCAGCACGGCCCGGCGCGGCGTTATTTTACTTTGGATAGAGAAGGCCCATTCACAGTTCTCCGCATCACCACCCCCACTTCGCAATCCTCCCCCTTCTCTAACCATTCCTTCTAATTTTCTTCTGTACCTAACTTACGAGTCAAAAAAATAATTTCTCTAAATTAAAGTAAAATCTCGAAGTGTTTTCAATCTGATATATTTGTGACTAATTTTTAATATCTCCCTAACGTAAAATTAATAAACTTAAACACACAAATGTTGTGAGTGCATTTCCTGTTCTATCAACTTCTTCCTCCCTCGCTTTCACTCCTGCTTCCCATGTGAGAAACCCTTCATCTAAATTGCGTACGTATTTCTCATTGAATGATCTCCTTTTTATCATAAAATAAATTGTAATAAAAATTTTTGAAAGTGGTCAGGGGGAAGAGCAGGCTAAATGACCTGAGCCTCTCCACCAATAAAGACATTTATTTATTTATTTACCATTCTTTTTACTACGCATTTTATTCCTCATGGTTTACTTAGTATGAACTGTCTTTACGGTGCGTACACGAGAAAATAATATACGGTAGAAATATTTGATTTCCAATCACAGTGTTCGCGTTTCATCATTCTAGACAAAGTAATGTCAGTACAGTACTGTATTTGCCTTCAAATACAAGAATGTCATCGCCATTAGAGAAACCCCTTTCAGAACTTACATATGAATATCAAGATAGAATCATTTTGAGGTATTTTGACTGTTACATAAAAAATACCATCATAAAATCTGCCGCTAATTTGGCTCATTCTTTTAATTTATGTCACCTACAAAAATTAAACTTAAATCCAATTCATAGCTCTACTAAAATGGAGTCACATATTGCCGAGACTTCATTTAAAGTATCCTCCAAAATCAAAATTATGTTTCAAACACTCAGGGCCTCGATCGATCGGGGAATCGATATTTCTACCTGCAGCATCCCCCAACCCTTTCAATCTCTCAATGCTACCTGTCGCATACAAAGCGAGCCCCCCCCCTCCCATCGGCTGGGCGATGTACTGTGCGCAGGAAAAACCCAGAATTTTGCTCATTTAGGAGAGCGGGCCGGCGTTTGTCCACCCCCATCGTGTACTGGATTTTCCACATACAATTTGCAGAATCTTGATGAGACAATCTATCTGTTGATTGCTGCGTCTTTCGAGCCTCGCAAGATATTTCAAATATTGCTTGATTACTTAAAATTCTCCGCCAATGGTCTCTTAAATAGGTATATGAAAGTATATAGGTATATGGTCTCTTATATAGGTATATAGCTTGTGTTAATGCACTTTGAAAGTGGAGAAGCACGTGTGTATTAATACGTAATGTTCCTTAACTTATTAATAACATGACTGGCGATTCTGTTATATACATTTATTCTTTGATTAATAACGTCTGATATCGAAAGATTATAACAACTTGTAGTTTACATGCAGTTTCTGGCAAACAGTGTACATTACGTTGATGAATAAAAGATGTTGAAGAATTTGATGACATGATAAAATTAGCGAATACTAACATGGTGTTCCTTAATATTTCCAAACTGTACGGAAATGTAAGCAATAATTTCAGAACATATTGATTAATACAATAAATAAATATGTTTGCTGTCTTATTCACATTTTAAATACTCAATACTACCTGAATGTGGCGTTGCCGACGCTTTCAACTATCTTCGGTTATTTAACTTTTCTTTTTTTCTTCTGTTCAGAGTCCTCTTCGTTCAGTTTAGATGTTTTGTCAGCGTTGCGAACTAACCACTTATATTTTACTACTTACAGTTCTGGTTTTCTTCTAATTCACTTATTATTCTTCAAATTCAATATTTCAAGGATATTTACAAATTTACTTCAAAAAATACCCATGAAATACTTCGAATCTCACAAATTCATAGCACAGACAACATAAGACCTGCGCCATTCTCTTAAATGACCTTCGGACTATCCAACAATAAAACTTAGTCAAAATTGTTGGCGCCATTTTTTTGAAAATTTGAAAATGTCCCAGGGCTTCATTTAAAGTACACTCCAAAATTAAAATATCGGTTTTTAAATTTTAGGGGTCACGAGAACAGTCAGATCGATTGGGGAATAACAATTTTGGAGATAATCGGCTGAACAGTTTAGTCCCTAGCGTTGTTCACAGACAGACGGGAGAGACGGCTTTCACAAAGCTTTAGTGCAGTTCCAGAACTACTCAAGACCCGCTGGGAGATTAGCTTGGGCGGAGGCGGATGGGAACACAAGGCTTCGGGAACACAATTCAGGGGCGAGAAGAATCTACCGCCGGAAAACGCTGTGGAGAGGGCTAGCTCGAAGGGAAAGTGTCATCATGTTTTGTTATTTCCTCGCAGCTCTTAATATACGAAGGGCATTCAAAAAGATCCCGAAATTGCCTTGCCACCGCCAAACTAGCGATAAGATAGGGTTCACGCTGGGCATGTTCGCAGGCGGGCAAAATTGGTCTGGTTTCAGTGCGCAGTGGTGTCACTGCTCCGTGTCACGTGGAGGTGAGTGGTAGTAGGTTGGCAGTAGGTTGGTTGGTAGGTTGGTTGGTTGGTAGTAGGTTGGCAGTAGGTAGGTTGGCAGTAGGTTGGTAGTAGGTTGGCAGTTGGTAGTAGGTTGGTAAACTGGCAGTTCGAACAGCGTGCGAATCTAAAGTCCAAGTGCAAACTGGAAAAAACGACTTCACAGACACTATCGGCCTTGCTACACAGTGGCCTGGGCAGTCTGTAACTGAAAATGTATGTGTGCAAGTTTTGGAGAGTTTGCGTGATGCGATTCGAAGGACGCGACGGGCCAAGTGGCGAGGAAAGGGACGGGCAAGTGTCTGCATCACTATAACGCGTCAAACCACGCACAAAAGAAGCCTTCTACCGCTAATTCCAACAATGGCAGGAACGACGGAGCAACTGTAAGGGTGCGCAAGGGTCCTCGACCAAAACAATTTGCATTTTGAAACTTTTTCTGGCCATCTTCACGGTTTCTGGGTGCAGTGGAATACGTTTTTCGCGAATATCTGCTAGAGGAAACGTGGTAAAAATAATGTAGTTAGTGATTAAAGGTGGTCAAACGATGGACAAACAAAAGCGCACTTCAAATTTCGATATTTTTAATATTTTGGGCAAAATCTTGTAATTTCGTCAAATCGTGAAGTTGGCCAGAAAAATTTGTTTTTGTTCTAATTTGTGAACGGAGGCTGGTAAAAATTTTCTAAAGGGTGGTCAAACGTGGTCAAACGGTGGACAAACGTATCCATAAAAAAAATTCTGAATTTTGAGATTTTTTCTGGCCATGTTCACGGAGGTATTGCAGTCCCATTTTTAAACTTGCACCATCTGTTTGGATATATACAAGGATTATTTTAGAATTTTTTCAATTTTTTTGAAGATGAGCATTTTGAAAAAACTCAAAATCAAAATTTTAAGTTCAAATTTGAAAAACATTTTGAACGCAACCCCTATTGAGTTGTATATCCTATATAAGGCCATAAAGAAAGCCGCAAAATGACACCTGTTCCAGCTCTCTATCTTAATTTGGTGAGGTTCTACATCAACTTAAAAATGTTCGGTAACCCAATTTTGGAAAATTTTACATGGCTGTATTTCAGAAACGGGTAGAAATATTTTACTCAAAATTTGTATTTTTCTTATTCTCCATTCATACTACCTATGTGTTAAAATTTCATCTGAATCTAAAATGGTGAGGTAAAATTTTAATTAAAACGGTGTTGATTTAATATGGAATGACTCACGTGCCAAGATCAATTTTCAATGTAATGTGACTTACAACTTATTCACATAAACAAACAAAGTAGTAACTTTTTAATTCTTATGTGTATTCGCCTTCAGAACAAAAATCAGATTGAGTTTGAAAATTTTAAAATAGGGGACAAAAATAGGGAAGTGTTAAGGAAATCAGGGGAATCAAAGTTCGTGTAGATGTGGAAAATTTTGCGTCAGTATTTTCCGAACTAATTGAGAATGATCTTATACGCATAGCGAATATCGTAGAACAACAGCTCACAGGTGATAATTTATGTTCATATTAGAAAACAAAACGTAAAAAGTATAGCTGTACTTAAATGCTAACTATTCTCGTCATTCATATACCTGCAAGTTTTTTAACGAAGATTATAATTTTGAAATTGCAATATTACCATTTCAAATCCCGTTTGAAGATAATATACAAGGACATTAGGTGTTGGGAATTTTTGAACAGGAATATGACATTAACAGCTACTACGATTCATTGGTAAGTGCAATGCCAGATACAATAACAACATAATTGAACAAAGCTAGGTATGAAAGAGATGAAGAATGAAATAAATTTTCAACACGAAAATACTTTTAAAACTGTTTTCATCGTCGGCGATGCCACATTCAACTAGCAGATAATATAAAATAGAACTCCGATCTATATGCTACACATACCGGAAATGATTTGAATTTGAGCACTGAAGACCTGAAAGCATTTCTGGCGATAATAATAATAATAATAATAATAATAATAATAATAATAATAATAATAATGGATTTCCATGAATTACCTAATATAAGACATTATTGGTCGTCAAACCGTAATTTGAAGGTAAGTCAAGTGGCTGAAATAATGTCTCTTAGATAATTTCTAAAAATACTAAGATACTTACATCTCAATGACAATAATTAAACAATGTAATGAAATGTTATAATCGATAACAATGGTTCTTGCACTACTGAAAACTATTCTTCTCAGTAACTTCATTATTTAAAATTTCGTTTATTGTTTTTCACAAGCAAGATGAATGTCATTGTCATTGTTACAATGTAAGTTGAAAGTTCAAAATTATAAGTTTATTTTATGTCATTGATGCAAACCATCCTATGTATGTTAGAACAAACTTTGAAGAATAGAGGAGCATTTCTACATCTTGTCTTGTAACGTAATGTAGTGTCTTGTAATGTGATTAGGTGGTAACAATAATTACCACCATCCACGTTTGATGGTAGCGTTATCTGCAAAGGATGGTGGTAAGTATATATATATATATATATATATATATATATATATATATATATCACAATCTCTCTAGTACATTTTCTCCTTAGTTGTAAACAATTACTTAGATACATTTTTAAATTGATTTCCGGGCTTAATAGATTCCTGTAATTGTAAAAAAGTGAATAGATTGCAGAAAAATTAGTTTTGTACTATAAATATTAAATTCATATTTATTATAAATTTTTCAACATAATTACAGTTGTAAAGTACATAACTACAATCCGAGAAATATTCAACACTTATTTTGGTCCATTAGTTTTTTAACTACACCGTAAAATTCCTCCTTTGTATACATGATTCTATTTTCATCTACTAATCGTTTCAATACTTCTGCTTCGCAATGACCCAATTTCCACTGATCAATCCACCAATTACTCTCATTTCTTTTCAGAGTAATTGGTGAAAGAGGTAGAGGACAATTGTAATGGGATATATTGGCAATAAAATTACCATTAAATTCATCGTCTGAACTTCCTTTTGCAACCATATGACAAACAAAGCACTCAAAGAGTTCCACCATATTTCCTCCCTTAAAGTCATCACCAATACCCCATTCTCGTTCATTCAAAACAGTTATCAGTTTCACATTAGATATTCTTTCATCAATATCCTTCAGTTTATGTTCCAAAAATGATTCGTATAAACTATTATCATCGTTAACAGCAAGCAGAAATTCTGCCAATGACTTTGGAGACGGATAATCGGACACTAAAATTGCCGATTTTGCATTTGGAAGCCAATCCTGCAAAAGACAATAAAAAATACTGTTCATATTAGGATATCACTTGTTTCTCAGCATTTTAAAATATAAAATGATTTTAAATAATTGGATTTATTAATTGGATAGCCAGTCAGCGCTGTACCAACCCGATAGTATGTAGTATAATAGCGGGCGATTATTTAGGGTAGATGTTTTACACACACACAGAGACACACAAACACAGACACATATACACAGACACACACACATACACACACACACACACACACACACACACACACACACATATATATATATATATATATATATATATATATATATATATATATATATTACGCTGTATTGAAAAAAATAGAATTCAATGGCTTTCTGAAAAAAAGTGAGTTTTCGACGCAAGAACAACATCGGAACAATCTGTTTTTACTTCCCCGTATACGTACGTATACACGGAGTGATATACGTAGTATAGGGAAAGTTATGTAATGCTGCGCGAAAAAATGGCCAATTTTCGGCGGAAAAAAAATTAATTGCCGGGCCATGAAAACGAATAAGTGGATAAAACCAGTTGCTAAAGTAAGAAAAAAAATCCTCTATCTCGTGGTGTGGTCAAAATCCATGATTTGTTGCTTCTTTATACTTAAAAATCGATTGACGGCATTCCGTCCGTCTGTCCGTCTGTGGTCAACGCTAGCGCCTAAACCGTTCGGTCGATTTTCTTCAAAATTGATATTCCCCAGTCGATCTGATTCTAGTCGAAGCTTTGTGATTTTGAAAAAGATTCTTTAAAATTTGGGGGTACTTTATATGAAGCCCCCCGGGGATTTTCAACATTTTCTCAAAAACGGCTCCAAATTTTTTCTTTAAATTTCTTGTATCAATAGAGGAAAATACACTTTTTAACATGGCATAGGTCCCATTTTCACGTACAGCTCTGAATTTTCGAAAATTGTGAAAGTTTGAATTTTTTTCGGCGTCTTTCTCCAACTACAAAATTGAAGATAGAGATTTTTTCTTCAAATAAAATTTGTTCTGCTTATTGAGTTCTTTAATAAAGGTCATGTAAATGTTTTTCACAATTTTGGTAGTTTTCGTGCAATATTGCGTGCAATATGTGCAATTTTAAAAAATTACAAAAACAAAATTTTCTCAAAAACGGCTCCAAATTTTTTCTTTAAACTTTTGGTAGGGATAGTGGTAAATGTACTCTATCAATGACATAAAAGCCATTTTGGTCTATCGGTTGGTTTTTTCAAAAATTACAAAAATTTAAATTTTTTACTTGTCTCTCACGTCGTTAATATTTACATTATCGGCGATTTTTTTACATTATTATATTTACGAGTAGATATGCTTTAAATAATGTCAAGTAAAGTTTCTCGAAAACACTACCGTTTTCTGTGAAAAGTAGCTCAAATTTCGGCATTTTCAGAAATGCTCAAACGTCATTTTCTCGTATATGGCTGCAATTTTTTTCTTGAAACTTTTGTAACGGATAGTGCTAATTACACTCATTAGTATAGCGCGAAGTTTATTTTGAGTTTTTTTTTTTTTCAAAAATTATATAAATGTAAATTTTTTGAAAGATCTCTCACATCTTTAATATGCACATTATCCGCAATTTGTAAAGATGATTATATTTGTGAGTGTAAGTGCTTCAAATAACTTCAAATAAAGTATTTTGAAAACTCAAAAATTTTCTTTGAAAATGAGCTTCAAATTTCGCATTTTTAGTAGTGCTAAAACGCCATTTTCTCTTAAACGGCACATAATTTTTAAAAGAAAATTGCCATTTACGGCTAGTGTTTTGTGTTCTTTAATATTCTAAAATTAATGTTTCTGTTCTACCAATAGGAAACCGAAAAATTAAGAAAATGACAAAAAAATGTACTTTTGACGATGATAGATGGTAGCTGGCAAGAAAGAGTATGTGGCAATTCCGAATAGCTAGCGAAGACCCAGGAAAATAGAAAACTAATACGGGAAAGTCTGTGCCATTCTGTAGCACCACTAGTTCCTCTCTAAGTAAAGGAGACAAACAATATAGATAGTAGGAATAAAACTCATATCAAGGCAAACAGGAAGAGTTAAGACGGGTTTTAGTGAATTACTCACAGACCAAAAAATGTCCTATATCTTGTCGATATATCGCTAGAATTCTGCATGATTACTTGCTAAACGACTCTCTTTCCGAAGTACGTAACTTCGAGGTATCCGAAGTATTGAGACCGCAATTCAATTGTCCTTTTTGTGTTCTAAGACATACAAACAGTTTTGTTTGTGAAAAAAAGAAAATAACAGTACAATATTTAAAATTCTTTTTATTCCCGATTTAAAATCGTGTTATTTATTTTACAATAATAAAATCGAGTTATTATCTCAATGCCGCACGTCTATTACGATTTTTTTTTAGAATTCCTTGTTCGCTATCACGAATTTTGCCCATTTCATGCATAACATTGACAAGACAAAAGTATAATTTTGTAATTTAGTGAATTTTTACTTTCCCACATACATTCGTATATACGGAGCTTGAATGAGTTCCATTTTTCTCTCTCCACTTAGCAATGTTCTGACATTGCTATTGTAATACATATCTTTGATTGTTTCTTTTTTGTTTCATTCACGTATTGTTCTTTGTTATATGGTGTCTTGGATGCAATCGTGTGTTGTTTATCGTTGATGCTTTTTATCCATGAACTTTTTCTTAGTTTTTTGAGTTTTTGTTCATGGTGTTGTCCCAATACTCCCATTTACCATTTATTTATATTTTTTATAGCCGATCTTCATTATTTTCCCTTCTTCTCATTCTTGTATTGCTACTTGCCAGACTGCAGCATCGATCACTCTTTCCTGTCTTGTGAGAACATTTTCTATATAAGTGACTTCACCTTTTAATTTATTCCTGTTCTTCGTAATTGACATTTTATCTTATTCTTCTTCCTGTTTTATTTTCTCCAATAAAGAATGCATCAACAAAGTTTATATTCCCAACTACGTTTTCCAGGATGATTTTTGTTTTTTTTCTTTGTATGTGGCTGGGTTTCCTTGTCGAGAATCCTTTTCATTTTCATCACTATGTTATTTCTTTTCTCATTTGTTATTATTTTTACTTTCCCGTATACGTACGTATATACGGAGTATATATGTAGTGTAGAGAAAGTTATGTAATGCTCCATGAGAAAACGGCTGATATTCTGCGGAAAAAATCATTTCTAGGCCCCAATAACGAAAAATTAGATAAATCCTGTTGCTAAATTAAGAAAAAATTCTCTAACACGTGGTGTATCCAGAATCCACGTTTTGTGGGTCCTTGATACCGAAAAACCAATTGACGGCAAAACGTCCGGCGTATGTGAACAACACTAGGGCCTAACCCATGCGTAGGATTTTTTCCAAATTGAAGAAATCCCTGTCCATTTGGCCTGTGTTGCCCTGCGATTTTGAAAAACATTCATTAATTTTTGGGGGTACTTTACATGAATCCTCCGAACATTCTCAAAATTTTTTATCAAAAACGGCTCAATTTTTTTATCGAAAATTATGGTATAGGATTAGATTTGACTTCTGTAATATTCTTAATATCACATTTTTCTATTTTAAATGGTCTGAAAAATTGAGAAAATGTTAAAAAAATGTCAGTCATGGATGACAGCTGGAAAGAAGGTGATGTAAAACCAAAAAACTAGTCTAGATTAAAGAAATCAGAAGAGATCTAGTACGAGAAACTGTGCCATTCTGTTGCAACACTAGTTTCTTTTTATATAACAAGGAGAACGCTCCAACACTTGCGAGGTTTGGCATACAGGCAGTCCCACCAACTATGGGCCTCCCCCGTAACTTCTAAACGGTTCCCGAAAAAGAAATGTAGTTTTCACCCAACAATGCGGAATCAGGGGGCAAGTAATGTGCGGTAGGGATATTGTCCGAAACATTTTTAGTTTTCGAGAAATTTAATCATCTTTCATTTTTTAAATGGAACCATGAATTTTTCTCAGTAGCGAGAGGTAGATCATAAGTAGACGAGTGCAATGACGTAACATGTTATTGTTTTAATAGTATTTTGAACACAAAATTATACTTTCTGACAAGTGATTTTAAATTAAATGCACAAGACTTCCTGTAGCAATCCTTGCAACTGTTGCCATTCAGAAAGGTTGCATTCCCGGCGCCGGCTCTTTTCGAGGAGAGGCCGCGAAGGCCTTCACCAAAAGTGACAATAGCGGCGGCTGCTACAGCAAAAAGTGAAGGTTTCATTTAAAAACTCTTGTCAGAAAGTATAATTTATTACACAAAATACTATCAAAATATTAACGTATGTTACATCATGGCATTACCCTTTTTATGATGTATCTATTCCTAGTAAGAAAAATATATGATTCGATTTAAAAAAATCAAAGTTGATTTAATTTCTCCAAAACTAAAAATATTTTAAACAATATCTCTACACCATTTCACTTGCTCCATGACTCCACATTGTTTAGTTAAAACTGTATTTTGATATTGGAAACCGTTTAGGAGTTATGGGGGTGGCCCATAGTTGGTGAGACTCCTTGTAGTAAATCACCAGCTGGATTGTGTAATGGAATCTCGAAACCTATGCTCTCAAATTCAAATCCCAGTTCGGAGAATGATTTCGCAGATGCTAAAAACTGCCAAAACGACGTTTTTGGATCAATGCCGCGATTCTTAATAAAGGGAGATGACGTCTTCGGCCGCGAAAATATATGCAATCCAGTTGGAATTGTGAAATTTTTCTTCGGGTTTAACTTGAATTTTTATATTACGGAATTGTTGTAAAGAAAATGAGAAAGTATGTCCACCACTAGTTTTCAATTTAGATTTAGAGAGGATTTACTAATAATCGAACATAAATCATAATTGCAAAAGCATTTTACTAAAATTTAGCTAACCATTAAAAAAATTGGAGCCAATTTTGAATCGATTTTAAAGATGTCGTACGGGTTTTCCGTGAAGTGACACCCACAATTTTGTTATCAGAATTAAATTCGGCTCGCAACGAGTTAGGTTAAGCATTTTCGCCAAAATGTCGACATCAATATATTGCATATTTATTTCCTTTTAATCACAATCTCAGCTGTTCTCCATCCGATGTTTCAGTCAAATGCTAGAGAACGTAGGGTTCCGGTCGTTCAACTATTCTGAACGTAATCATCCTAACAATGGTTATTATTAGTTTAAATGATACTATTAATGTTTACTTTTCTGAGACACGGGCTGCATTTAAATAACATAATAAATTAAAGAAATTGTGGATGTTATTACTATTATCAGGTAGTGGCTCCGATGTTGAAATGACTGATTCATTCATATGCTCAGAGAATTTGTGTGTTCTCATAAGATGACCTTCTTGGCATTTACGTATTTAGGCAGGGGCGGGATTTCGGATCTTTTATTGGGGGGGCAAATTTGGGCGCTACTATAAATATCAAAATATTCGTTTACATGCTTTAAGTTAATTAATTGTGCTGCAATTATACACACTGCTTTCAATTTTGTTAATTATTATTGAATGTTATTAATTATATTAGTTGCACACAGTGGTGAGATTCCGCATTGTTACTTGAAAGGTCCGAACTGGTAATTCAACGATACATTTTTATTTTCCTGTATACGCACGTATACACAGAGTGATATACGTAGTATAGGGAAAGCTATGTAATGCTGCGCGAAAAAAATGGCCAATTTTCGGCGGAAAAAAATTAATTGCCGGGCCGTTAAAAGGAACTAGTGGTGCTACAGAATGCCACAGCCTTTCCCGTATTATTTTTCTATTTCCTTGGGTCGTCGCTAGCTATTCGGATTTGCCACATACTCTTTCTTGCCAGCTACCATCTGTCACCGCCAAAAGCACATTTTTTTTGGATTTTCTTAATTTTTTCGGTTTCCTATTGGTAGAACGATAATATTAATTTTAGAATATTAAAGAACACAAAAACCTAGTCATAAATAGCAATTTTCTTTTAAAAATTATGTGCCGTTTAAGAGAAAATGGCGTTTTAGCGCTACTAAAATTGCGAAATTTGAAGCTCATTTTCACAGACAATTTTTGAGTTTTCAAAATACTTTATTTGAAGTTATTTGAAGCACTTACACTCACAAATATAATAATGTTTACAAATTGCTGGTAATGTGCATATTAAAGATGTGAGAGATCTTTCAAAAAATTACAATTATGTAATTTTTGAAAAAACAAAAAAAACTCAAAATAAACTTTACGCCATACTAAAGAGTGTAATTAGCACTATCCGTGACAAAAGTTTCAAGAAAAAAATTGCAGCCATATGTGAGAAAATGGCGTTTGAGCGTTTCTGAAAATGCGAAATTTTTAGCTTTCACAGAAAACGGTTGGGTTTTCGCGAAACTTTACTTGACATTATTTAAAGCACATGTACTCGTAAATATAATAATATGAAAAAATCGCCGCTAATGTAAATATTATCGACGTGAGAAACATGTGAAAAAATTTACATTTTCGTAATTTTTGGAAAAAACAACCTATAGAGCAATATGGCTTTTATGTCATTTGATAGAGTATATTTACCACTATCCCTACCAAAAGTTAAAAGAAAAAAAATTGTAGCCGTTTTTAAGAAAATCTTGTTTTTGTAATTTTTTAAAAGTGCACATATTGCAGGCACGAAATTAATTGCAGGAAAACTACTAAAATTTTGAAAAACATTTACATGACCTTTATGAAAGAACTCAATATGCAGAACAAATTTTACTCGAAGAAAAATCTCTATCTTCAATTTTGTAGTTGGAGAAAGACGCCGAAAACAATTCAAACTTTCACAATTTTCGAAAATTCAGAGTTATTCGAGAGAATCGCACCTATGCCACGTTAATAAGTGTATTTTACTCTATTCATACAAGAAATTTAAAGAAAAAAATTGGAGCCCTTTTTGAGAAAATTTTGAAAATCCCGGGGGGGCTTCACATAAAGTACCTCCAAATTTTGAAGAATCTTTTTCAAAATCTCAAAGCTTCGACTAGAATCAGATCGACCGGGGAATATCCATTTTGGAAGAAATCGTACGTATGGTTTAGGCGCTAGCAGTGTTCACAGACGGACAGACGGACGGAGTACAATATTATTTATTGTGGTACAAAATTAGTAGACAAATAGAAGATAATAATTGGCTAGTTAGGTTTGAATTTGTGACTAGTGTGGGTGGCTTGGCAGGCACTTTTGTTTCATGCCACACGCATTTTTTTTCTGTTTTTCGATTGCATTATCTCCGTTGGGGGACCAGATAAATTTTTGAAACAAATACTCCTGAAAGGTCACTATAGTAGCAAACCGCTGTATACATTTCAACTTCGAAGTGTGACTCCAAGGGGATTTAAAAAATTCGTCAATATGTGCAAAAAGTGTATCTTTTGCAACCGTTTTTTAATTGGTTATAGGTGAGTACAAAATTTATTTTGGTACAAAATTAGTACATAGTTCAGGCTAGTTAATTTTGAATTTCTGACAAGTGGGGGTTGCAGCTTGACGGAGGTCCGGCTCTTGCTGAGTCGGCAATGCCGACGGCCCTTTGCTCTCGACTAGTCTTTTTGATGAACCCTGATTTACAGTTTAGTACAAAAGGCGTTTAATAAAAGTAAATATATTCCATTTTAATAAACGAAAATACATTAAGCGAGAGAACAAATGGCCATCTTACAAGACGCCGACTATTCAGCCCATTCACTACGTTCATGTGCACGAATAAAGTTACAGGAAGTAAATCGATTCAAGCGAAAACAATCGACCCAATTCTGGACAAAAACCTGTAATATAAGCCGGTAGTTCTTAGCGATCTCGCACCGAACGATCGCGGGTTCGACTCCCGCCTTGGGCATGGTTGCATTTCTATTCGTCCTTTCACCCCCTATCATCACCATATCATTTCATCTTCACAGTTACCAAAACGTCACAGTTAACGAATAACAAAAAACAGACATGAAATTCCATGAAATCCCGCGGTCTAGTTATTAGAATCGAATAAAGATACATAATTATTAATGTCAAATTTTGTGTGACGGTACACTTAAACTTTACACATTAATATATTTTTTGACAAAACATATGTAAAAATTTTGCTTTCACTGTTTTGTTTGTGTTTCTGAATAAAATAATTACATGAATGTAGCAATTTTTCACATGTTAAGTATAAAATTGAATATTGAAATTAAATTATTTGAGGAAAGTGACGATCAAATAATTTTCTTTACAAATAATGATCAGTGTTAAGTATTAGAATTAAATGATTGAAGTATTTGAATTGTAATTAAAATTTACAGTTTTAATGACATACAAATTGCGTGCATTAAAGCACATAAATATTAGCTACGCAATGTTAAATCGACGAGATAAAAACATTCGACATTCTGGAAAGTGGACAAAACTGTCAGTTTGCCGAACATTACCATGCACGAACTTTAACGATTCATAGCAATAACAAACCTTTTTTTAAATTATTTTAGTAAAAGTTGCTCTGTTGTCCAAAAAAGAACCAAAAAACTTTTTTGTTATAAAAACCTTTTTGTTATAATAATACAACCGACATTAGATTAAAACAACAGATTCTCATTTATAATAAGAGAGAAGGGAAGTTATTATCAGTGGCCTAGCGTGATCATTTTTCCTGGGTAGGCTGCAAAGCAGATTAACGTATTATTTGACACTCCTCTGTCGTCATTAACGAAGAGATGTTATTCTCTCGATTACCCAGGGGATACTAGAATAACGTGAGTCAATGGCCACCGAAGTTTGCTATTTTGCTATAACTTCTAGGAGAACAAAGTATCTATGAGATTGTCGTCTGGTAAAGTCACATTTCCTTCAGTAAACAATAACACTTGTATTATTCATCAGCTATTGATTAAATTCTAATTTGAACTAAACGCGATGAACTAACATTAATTTCTCACCTGTCAGATACAAGAGCTGAAATCTTCTTACTTTCTTGATCTGGCTCGTTTCACTATAATAAAAGCTCGTGCGTTCGCCAGTACTGCAAGAACTCAACTGAGCTCTTATTCTTATGACGTCGCAGAGATGTCATCGTCACCTACACCGAAAGCCCTCTGACTGAGGACTAGGACAGTGGTCCGCATTCATGTTGGACAAACATTTATTTCACAGCCCGCAAAAACAATTTAAAAATGAGAGAACCAAATGGGTGGACAACAGGCTTATTATAATTAACGATTGATTTATTTTGCTCTCTTTTGTCCCTGTCACTCACGGCTGTCGTTAAGACATTTTTAATTTTATTATTAATAATAAGAGTATTTATTTTGGTTTATAAGAAAAATCCTAAGAATCAACTTTCCACGCCATTTACAAGACATTTCTCATCACAAGTGTGAATTAAATGAAATACGTGTGAATAGTACCGATTATAATGAATCGTACCGCAAGCCGCCCACTGTTTCCTGACACCTCTTTCAGCGCCTGTGAGGTTGGTCATTCCGATAAGCTGGGCTGATTTATGGGGGGGGGGGGGGTGAGTGAGTGTCGTGGCGTGAGAAAGCCCGCCACTGACCCCACTGATCTACAGTGCCGAAAGGACACGTACTGTGGATGCGTTGAGGGCTCCGAAAGAACAGAGACTTCGTTCTCTCTTTCGCGTAAGTTCGAAACTGAGTAGGAAGTACAAGATGTCAAACCTACCATGATTTTACGCATGAAACTAAGTAAATATCATTTAAAAGTAAAATATAATTGAAGGATGTTTTTTTTTAATACGGGATATTCACAGTAACGCTGAAATCCTGCGCGTTTTATAATATTGAACTAAAGTTTGCCAATTTATTTAAGCAGTATGGTGTTATCTTAGCTTAATAAAATTATTATTCCCTTAATTATTATTAAAATTCTTCTGAAAATACAGAAAAAAGTAAATCTTTTTTTACATAAACTTGAATGCAATGTCTAAATATATTTTTTTACATATGTCCCAACATTGGGGGGGCAGTTGCCCCCCCTTGCCCCCCCCCCGAATCCCGCCTCTGTATTTAGGGAATATTTGCAACAACTCGTGTTTCCATGATTTTGACTCGCTAAGCAAACGACTTGCCTTCTGAAGATTGTTTCAAATACCATTCTGGTGTCAGGGTCGCGGGAAACAAGAGTGCCGCTCAGTGCACGTTGCATTTGGAAAACGGCTTCAAGGGTAGATTTGTGAGAGAACTGCCATTGACTTCCAAAGAAATGGGAGTTGTCATGACATGCTAATTTCTTAGAAACAATTACATATCTCGAAAACGAAAGGCGATAGCGCCGATAGGATTGCGGGAATTTTGCATCTCATTCAAAGGCAGTTTAGAAAAGACAATAAAATAATTTTGCAAAATTTGTAAATTTATAAACAATTTCCAAATTTTTTAGTTCTGAAGAGGAAAGGGTTCCCTTATATTCCAGAACCGAAAACTGCGAATTAACAATTTTTCTACAATTAACAATTTTATAAACAATTCCGAAACGTGCGCTATACGACCCAGAAGGGTCCTCAAATTGTCTTTGAGGTGAAAATAGCAAAATAACAATTTTGACAAGCGATGCAAAATTATTACTGAATACCTAGTTTAATTGTTGCAAAAAACCTTAAATTTCGTTAACACTGATATTTGAATACTGTTACTTCGCCAAAACTTCCCATTCCCAATTATTTTTCCGATCCTGGAGCCGCCTTCGCACACTTCATTTCTTCGTCTCGGATCCGTAATATTCGTTCACGTACTTAAGTTGTTTTGCGTTAAAAGAGGGGATATTCAATTGATTTTTTTGCAAGTAAATCAGAATTAAAAATTTCCAAGTTTCCTTTTCAAATCCACTAATTCTATTGCATGAGCTGAACTTTTTATGTCGTAATGTATGATATTGTCTTTATTGATATATTTCTTGTAGACGATCGAATGGCTTGCATCACGACGCGATGGAGACTATCCCCGCCCCCCTGTGCCTTCTACGCCAATACTCTCAATCATTCGGATAAACACGCGTATCATAGAAAACGTTCATACTAGAGATCATGATTGCGGGAAATCTAGCCTATCAGCTTCTTAGTCGTTGGCAGTTGGTTCAGAATGTTCTTTTGTAATAGTTAACTATGAAAGGAGCAGATGGCATTATCGTCCGTACAGTGTGGCAGAATGCGCGGAAAGACAGACTTCTGAATTTGGCCATTACCCGTTTTATGTGTCGAGAACTGTACATAGTTGTGTCTGAATATTGTATTGAATTGTGTATTTGATTTATATTAATACTAATTATTAATTTTATTATTATTATTATTATTAAATAATAGTAATAATCTACACTAATATACATAAAGACACAAGGAAGTTGCGTTACAGCGCGATAATCTCTGAATGTAATGAACCAATATCGATGAAACTTATATGCTAGCTTCTTTGAAAGGTCAGGAGTGCTATAGGCTCTGATTTACAACCATAAACCGTAACAGATTCACAAAATAATTACTTATCTGGACTTTTTTCGTCTACCATTACGTCATAGATTCAAGTGTGCATCTATGTCAATAGTTAAGCTGCGCGCCTCCAGAGGATGACTACTGACGTCCAAGATTGAGTTCGTTAATGCACAGAATTGCATATACCTGTAGGATAGATGAAGACTATTGAATTCACCATCAATTGTTTAATGCAAAATGTTTATATTTAAGAAAGATTCTGATTGTTTTTCTTCACTCTACTTATAAAAGTAACTTGAATATTGATTTTAATTGCCTCTAGGCGTGAATGTACTAAGTGTAAAAGAGAGAAGTATACTTATTCATACATAAAATCTTTGGAAAACGACATTTTGCTGACGGATGTTTGATATTGTCGTAAAAAGCGTGTTCTACATGAAATAGTTTTTGGTTTAGTTGTAGTACATTTGCGAACTGAACAAGTGAAATGAAAGTTATTGTGAATTATTTATGAGTTACGCTGAAACTGTGACGGATGAATTGTTGCAGGGAAGTGTTTATTACATTGAAGAAACCGTACCCTTTGCAGGTGAAGAAATTATTATTTAAATTAATGAAAGTAAGTTCGGAAATAAGTATAATTAAAGGAAAAGAGTAGTGACAAATGGAAGGAATTAAATGAGTGTCAACCTTGTTTTTTAAGGTTGTTGAAATTAGAACAAAAGATTTATTTTTTATATAACAGAAAAACTTCGGTCAAGCCTGGATCCACTTTGTGATCTCGAATTTTTGGGGATATAATTATCTAAGTGCTTAATGGCACCTTTCCGTCAGCTACTATTTAGCAAGGACCCAGTGGCGTAGCTTGAGTTTCGGCTTAGGGTATGTAACGCGAGAAATGAGAAAATTTAAAACTTTTAAATATTTCTCATTCACCAATACCATTTCCAGGGATGCCACTCGTCCTACTTTCGGTAGGACAGTCCTACAATCACAATGAAGGTCCTACGTCCTACAATGAAGCCTAATGTGTCCTACTTTGAAAATAAAATATTAAGTTGGTTTTTAAAGTTTGTACAATCGAACGCCAGAATATGATTTTATGAACACAATAACATTCATTTATCAACCCAACAAAAATTTTGCATTTTACTACAAATTTGCACTTTTTGCTACTGCAGTAAGCGCTAGTATCGTTGCGTTTGGATTTGAATTGTGATTGTCAAATGATCTTATGGTTCCAAGAAAATGTATTTTAAACATTTTTTTGCGAATCGCAAAACCTACGGTTTGTCCACGGTCCGTCATTTTTCACTAAAGGATGGTTTGCAGCAAAATCTTATTGATTTTTACGAAAATTGCAATGGATCTCCAGATGGTATGTTTGCTTGGATCAATGATTGTTTTAAAGATTTTGATTTTTCAAAAGTTACAGCTCTAAGTACTGACAACATAAACGGCAATTTCGGTCGTATTCATTCGCTCTTTGTAATTTTACAAAAAGTAAATCCGAATATTGTAAAAGCTAATTGTCAGGTGCACGTATTGCATAATGCAAAACGAAACAACATTCAATTATTAAAATGAGCGAAGAGTGATGAAAAATATAAGTTTAGACATTGAATGTAGTCATTAAGTAAATAAATGAAATTAGCATTATGATCACCTGAAAATTTATATATATGCATATATGTTGTAATGATTTCATTTCTGGAACATTCCCCAAAAACAATTGTGGAAAAAGGATAAATATTTATTAAACTGTAATTGATAAAACAACGTGTACGCGAATCGATAGTAGCAAGACAGAAGAACAGCGCGCCGCGGAAAGTATATTTCGACAATTTTGGAAAACACAGTGGATTCGGAAGTTTTGGAAAGAAATCTGACCGTACAGTTAGTTGGAAAATAAATAAATAAACATTGTGGTCTTTATTTGAACACGATCGGACGACGGGTTCATTTAAAATTAGAATATGAAAAATTAGAGAAAAGTCCCAATGACGTGTCAGATGCAATAACTTAAATATCAAAATTTTATGAAGAAGTTTTAATTAGGCAACGAGAGGCGTTGTAAATCGTCGTTGTCTAAATTTAATAAAAATTATAGCTGATCCAAAAGACTTATAGAACGTTGAATTTCTGAATTGAAGAAATATTACGAATTAATAATACCAAAACAAGCGACGAATTGGTGTATAGTTTCGACAGAGAAACTTAGCATTTTCGACGTATAAAAGATCGAAAATATCTGTTTGGGCCAAAAAAACTTTAACATTGGGCAAAAGCGTTAGTAGATAAACACATAGTCATGTCTAAATAACTTATATTGTACATTTTAGAAAAAATTGGGAGAACAACAATGAAAATGCAAGAATGGAATTCGCCGGCATTTTTTCTCTTACGAGGTGACGTGTTAAATCGACATGATTTTAAGAACACTTCTTCCGAGTCAGGGGTGACAGTAACATCGAATCCATGCTGGACGAATTCGAGATTTTTTAAGAATCTGGACTTAGACATTTTTGTGACGAATCGGTACCGTGCAATGGACATGCGGATGGGTAGTGCAAACAGCCATTGATGCAGTGAATGAAGTGGAAGAGAGAAGAAGTTGTTTTATTATTTTTTATTGTGACTCTGTGCTTCGAAGTGATCGAGCAATTTTTGGAATTCACGGGGAATTTCTTATGAAGAAAGTCAGCATACGCAAGATTGGAGCGTGCGAATACATCGGCGCGTGCAAGTGGACACGCACGGGACGACCGGGCTGGCAACGGCGCTGTCTCGACGAAACTCAACAACAGGAAAGTGTCGTGGCGTAATTATCAAATTAGATATTTGTTTTCGAGAACACCCAAGTATACTAAATATACTTTGGCAAGACCGGTGGAAATCTTGAAATTTTAAAAGAAGAATGCATGCAATTGTTGTCGAACTAGCAATGCAAAATTTAGTCTTGTTTTCTCATTGTTAAATTTATAAGTACGAGGGAAAATTTTTTTAATGACATTGGTTTTTTGGTAAAAGGAATTCCTGGACGCATAATAGTTATAAATCAGCTGATTAATATTAATTTCATTTAAATGTAATGGTATTTGAGTTACAGCAATGTTGCAAAGCACGAGTACATTTATATCTTTACACATTGTTACATTGTTGTTGAGAGAAGGCAACAGGGGACGTAGTGATACATGTTGATAAGAGAATAAACGAGAGAGAACAGGATTTAAAGTTCTTTCTTTCTTTTATGAAAAAAAAGGTGTTCTTATTTCAGTATTTAGAAGTCCTGTGTATGCTGCAATAGGGAACGTTGTTTACAGGTATTGCCGTACGGGGCCAGCCACGACCTACGATCAAAAATAATTTTATGCAACGTCGTAATATAATAATATTAATTGAAAAGAGGAGGGGTATAGTAATATATACGGTTGCATTGGCTTCACAATCTGTGGCTAGATTAATTGATTAATTGAAAAGAGGAGGGAATAGAACGGTTGCTTTGGCACCACAACGTGGGGTTTGGATGTTAAAAAGGAGAGAACGGTTGCAATGTATATTCCAATTGTCCTACATTGAGCATCTTAATATGTGGCAACTCTGACCATTTCTGTCACTTTGATCAATTAGAGCACACAAATAATTTGTACATTTAAAATAAAAACCGATCCAGTAAAAGTAATAATGGCTCAAGTACTTTATGTAGTTTACTGGTTGAAAGTTGGAAAAAGTTGACTTAAGTTCACGACCTAGCAAAATATAAATGTGTGTCCTCATACTTTAATACTAAGAGCACTACCAAACTCAATGATTTTCAAAATTGTCCAATTCATATCATTTCGAACCCAGTAGAATTGGCATTATTTACAAAATGGAACGCAATGGTCTATAATAAAAATATAATAGGAAAAAGAAAATCAATTTACAGATATGTAATGAAAAAACAGTTGACAGTTGTCCTTTGCTGCTTACATCAAGGGTTTCATCCAGTATGGCGGAGACAAAAGAGGCTTTAGAAATTTCATTTTTAATTTCATAGGACATTACCGTGCTCACACTTGAAATCCAATGAATCTGAATTTCTGGCGAGGTTGCACGAAACACTGGAATTTTCATATCATCTTTGTCAGTTTTATCAAATTTCATTATTTCACACATTATTCCATGAAATTTTCTCTAATTCATGATCCCCTATTTTCATTATGGCTAGAAAATACAAGCCCTTGCCTCCCAAAAAAACATACAACTCGAATGAAATGTGACAGAATTTCCCTATTTTCCCTTATATCACTGTTGCATTGCTCTCTCATATTTTTTCAAATATTTTTAACTGTTTCTCACGTGCTATAATTTGTGCACGGCACAAAAATACGACTCCCTAATTATGTAGGCACTTTGGATCGCGTGGTGCTCGCCATTCCAGGGCATAGATGCGGATTGCACAGTCACATACCCTTGTGCCTTCAACCAGCACAATCCCTAACCTAAATTGGCTACACATACATAGTTACTAAATGCATTAAAATAAGGTAATAAAACAAATAAAACGACAATGTTCATTAATTAACTTCGTTCTTTTACAAACACCGAAGAGAACAACGAAGTTTCGTAAAACGACAGGTTTTTCTTAGGCACCACGGTAGGCATCCTGGATGCAATGGGTCACTGTGCATCTGATTCACAGCGCAGGCTAGGCGGCATTTCAGACTGATTCGTTCATCCTTGTGAAGAATTGAATTCTCAACGGCGCAATGTTGGAAATATAATGAAATATTTTGTAATAGAAAAAGAAAATAACAAATGGACAATTTACAACCATTTCAAAATAAAATAGCTGATATTGTCACGGTAACACATCATCCACATCCATGGACGCTACTCCCCTGCAAGGACCCTACGTAGTCGAATTCCATTAAAAAACTGATATTTCTTCGCAAGTCGAGGCAATTGAAATATAAAATTTCAAACTTTTCTTTTTAAATACGAGAGAAGAAAAAAATATGAAAAAAGAGAGTACAATATGGCAACTGATTAAAAGTATGGGAATAATAATAAAATTTCACAAAAATATGTGAGTGTATTTTATTTTTTTGTTTAGAATTGATTACTATTTTTAATTTTAAAGTGAGTTAAGTTTGGGGGCGGGAACCCCAGTTTCAAAAATATAAAAAATTTTAGTGAGAAAGTGCTTAGCTCCCACTTGGAGTTTTTCTCACTCAGAGAGAGGTTGGGCAAGATTGACCGGGGATACAACGAAATAGATACAAGAAGGTTCCGCGGCAGGTCGGAAATACATGGAACATCTCTTCCTGTCTAATAAATTATTGTGATAAATATCCCAGCAATGCGGGGTACTTCAGCTAGTATATTATATACATTATATAAAGTTATATATTAAATTTGACATTTTGACTAGACCGTTCAGCCGGTTTTCTCCAAAATTGATATTCCCAGAAATATTCTGGGATTTTCAGAGGTATCTGGGATTCACAGAGATATTTTGACTGATCTCGTGGCCCCTTGACTTTGAAATCGATATTTCAATTTTGGGGGACACTTTACATGAAGCCCCACAAATTTTCAAAATTTTCTCAAAAACGGCTCCCAATTTTTTCTTTAAATTTTTTGAAAGAAGGGTAAATTACGCTTAATAAGGTGGCAATGGTCCGATTTTCACGGTTAATTACGAATTTTCGAAAATTGCGAAAGTTTGAATTTTATTCGGCGTCTTCCTCGATCTACAAATTTGCTGAAAGAGATTTTTCCATGAAATAAAATTTGTTCTTCATAGTGAGTTCTTTCTTTACGGTCATGTACATTTTTTTGAAAATTTTAGTAGTTCTCGTGCAATATGTGCAATTTGAAAAAAAATACAAAAGCAAGATTTTGTCAAAAACGGCTCCAATTTTTTTCTTTTAACTTTTGGCAGGGATTGTGCTAAACGTACTCTATTAGATGACATAAACGCCATATTGCTCTATCCTTTTGTTTTTTCAAAAATTGCAAAAATTTAATTTACTTCTCTCTCATGTCGTTAATACTCACATTAGTCTGTGTTTTCCCAAACTGCATCTTTTAAACATTTTTTTCGACACTCTTATTCGATTTCTGACGTATGTTATGTCAAACCATTCGTTGTCTTGTGTATGAACCGATTTAAAATATGAGTATTTAAAATTATGAGTATGATAAAATTATGATTATTTCAACATTAAATTGAAATAGAATTTAACGAGAACCCATGCGATCAATTTACATATCCCTAATGGTTGCGAAATTGTTATTACTTTCTCGCCTTATGAATTCTTCGCAAGAAGAGAACGTTACGTAATCGTGCGCCAGAAAACGATCTTTCCAGCGCACTGCGCTTGTGTGGCGTAGTGGTATCAGCGTCAGCACGTTAACTTTGAGGAACTGTGTTCATTTGTCGGAATGGAAAAATACTTGCTGGTTGTAACACTTTTGCTGCTTTATGTAGGTGTATGTTTTTTCGGAGCATTTTAAATGATTCTAAAATGTATGTGCTCTGTTACCACTCTCTGTTGCATTTGACGTTTTGGATATCAATGAGAAAAGAAAAAATGTATCTGCAGTGGAATATTTTATACTTTGTCCTGAATTATTTGTTATTTTTACATGGACAATTGGACATTTACGTGTTGATGCATTTGCCCGAGTTCGGTCCATGCGCGTTTTGTGGCGCAGTGGCGTGAATGCCGGGAAGTTAACTGAGTCAATTTGAGATCTTGTCTCGAAGCGGACAAAAATTGCTTATTTATGTAGTAGTATAATATTGCGAATCATTTAGGAACAATTCGAGAATGTATATGGTTTGGAAGTACCACTAGTTACAATATCCTGAACATAGCTTTCATAACTGCTTTTCATTTGTTTCGAACGCAGCATCCAGGGACACGGGAGAATAAATCTCATTGTCAGAAAATATTTTATGTGTACTGGCTCACCAGTTATTGCTTCCGCAAATAATGCTGCGCAAGTGCAACAGACTTCTGAAGAGTTCGACCAAAATGGCGGTATAAATCATAAGAGTCCAGAAGAAGTCAAAATTACAAATAAAAGATATCGTATATCGTATCACGTATGCCTCAATGTGTGAGATCGAAAGTCGACCTGCCGCGGAGTATCATAGTTTTAAAATTAATTTTATAAGAATTTCGTTCGATTGATGGGAGGCGCGGCTCTCTCACGCGCCGGCCGTTGCCCGGGTCGCTTAGAGGACGGGCGCGCGCGGTCGGGGTTGACGACGCGAACACGTGTTTAGACGTGCTCGTGATTGTGCTCGTTTTTCGCTTTGGTTTTTAGAGTGTACGAGGAGGTTGAGCTCGGCTCCTTCTTCGTCACTGTCGCGAGGTTCTTGTGGTGTCTCGCTGTGGCTTTGCCACAAACTTTTGTTGCCGTTTTGCCTGAGGTGCGCGTAGAGGTTGAGCCCGGCTCCCTCTCAGCATCAAAGTCAAAACTTTTGGTGCAGTGTTAGAGCTCGGCTCCCGCTGCACAGAGGACTGTTAAGGGTGCGAAAGAGGTCGAGCTTGGCTCCCTCTTCGCCTCTAAAAACGTTTTGAAGTGTAGAGGTAGAGCTCGGCTCCCTTTACACTAAACTGTATAAGTGTCGTCTCACTGTAACTATGCATGCAAACAGACGCAGATTTAATAGCTGCAATTGAACACAGCCCCGTGTTCGGCGCACGGGCAGCTCCACGTGTGCATTCGACATCGTTAAACCGCCGAAAACTCTGCAGTGCCTGCCACCAGGGACCGAAAAGGTATTGAATACCGGTAAAAATACCGGTAAAATACCGGTATTTTTTCATACCGGTATAAAATACCTTTATTCTTTTATACCGGTAAAATACCTTTATAGGACGTCTATACCGGTATGGACGTCCATAAAGGTTACACCGGTATTATACCGGTATTTTCAATGGAAATACTGCCGCGTGCCCCACACACGCGACACAAACACGCGCGCGCGCCACAAACGTGTGCGCCACAAACGCGTGCCAGACACTCGCTCGCGGCAAACCCACGCGCGCGCTAACAACACGCGCGCGCCAAAAGCACGCGCGCGCCCACACACGCGCGCGCCAAACACGCGCCCCAAATACATGCGCGCGCCAAACACGCGCGCGCGCCAAACACGCGCGCGCACCAAACGCGCGCGCCCACACACGCGCACGCCCACGAACGCGCGCGCCGAACAAAAGCGCGCGCCGAACGAACGCGCGCGCCGAACGAACGCGCGCGCCGAACGAACGCGCGCGCCGAACAAACGCGCGCGCCGAACAAACGCGCGCGCCGAACAAACGCGCGCGCCGAACAAACGCGCGCGCCGAACAAACGCGCGCGCCGAACAAACGCGCGTGCCGAACGAACGAGCGCGCCTAACACACGCTTGCACGAATCACACGCGCGCTACACACTCATGCGCAAAGGACTCACGCTCTATACACTCTCGCGCTATATACACACGCTCTTTCTTTCTCTTTCTCTCTTTGGTTCTCTTTCGATTTCTTTCTCTCTTTCTCTTTCTTTCTTTCTCTCTCTCTCTCTTTCTCTTTCTTTCTTTCTCTCTCTCACTCTCACTCTCTCTCTCACAGTACACATTCGGCAAAGCGTTTGTTGGGGCCTACGGTCAAACATCCTTCTCTCATATTTCAATTCTACTCACTGCGAAAAGAAATTAATAGCCTGGAGTATATAGGTCGAGTGCGTTATCCTCTGCCGAACCGGAGACGTCCATGGGTCGAAACGCTGACCTCCGGAAACTGCCTACGCAACGGCGCAGTTCTGGCAGCTCTTAAAAGGGAAACTGATTCCGAGAATCGGAATGCGCCAAGGAACGTTGCATGAAGTCTTATCAACCGATGTCAGATTTCTATCGCCTTCGTTCTTTCACAACAGATGTCGAAGGTCATATCCTGGCAGAGTCCGCAGGCCCGACCACGCACGCTCCCCAAACGCGCTTTGGCACCCCAAACGTTCGCTCGTCAAACGCGCGTTCGCTTCCCAAACGCGCGTTCGCTCGCCAAACGCGCGTTCGCTCGCCAAACGCGCGTTCGCTCGCCAAACGCGCGTTCGCTCGCCAAACGCGCGTTCGCTCGCCAAACGCGCGTTCGCTCGCCAAACGCGCGTTCGCTCGCCAATCGCGCGTTCGCTCGCCAAACGCGCGTTCGCTCCCCCAAACACGCCTTCGCGTGCCCAGACTATTATAATAATTCTTTTTCAACCAACAACAGAACTCGACCTAGCTTGAATGTCTGGTGACGAAAATACGCCAACGTTGAGACTCGAACCCTAGGACACCCGATCAGAAACTCTGCGGAGTCCATAATTGTTCCTCTGAGTCATCTCAGCGTAAAAAATCAGAATGTTTCCCCTCCGAAACCTGTATGATTATACTGAAATACCGGTATTTTCTCATGAAAATACCGGTATTTTCATAAGAAAATACCGGTAAAATACCTCTATTTAGAGGTATTTTACCGGTATAGACGTCGAATAAAGGTAAAATACCTCTAAAAATACCGGTATTTGACGTCTTATACCGGTATTTTTTAAGGTATTTTGAATAAAGGTATAATAGAGGTAAAGGTATTTCTATACCGGTATAAATACCTTTACCGCTATTATTTCGGTATTCAGTCCTGCCACTACCAAGACAATGCCGCGCGCCACACTTGCGTGGTAGTGAGACAGCCGTGCGACAGCAATTTCCAGGCGGAAATAAACCGCCTGCGTGAGGACGCCGCGCGAGCGACGGAGCTAAACCGCCGGCGCCGAGTCTGCGCGCCACAAAACGAAGCCGAAGCGGCCGAGCCAGCCGCCGCTGAAACCCCCGCCCCCGCTGAGACGCCTGTCGGTGAGTCTGCGGAGGAATCCGGCGTCGCGGAGACGCGCTTGTCTGGGCAATGCCCACAAGAGAGTAACTCCCCGCCCCGCCAGTCAGACGAACTAAATATGAGCGCCGCCGAGACCTCTTCCGTCGTGGACGCCGTGTCGTAGACCGCGGGGACCCCCGACCCCGACCCCCTCGCCCTTGCTGCCGCGCGCGCTTTCCAGCCGCGCAGACCTGAACTTCCGGTATACTCAAGTTCGACGAGCAATCGCTTTCACCTGCTCGCGCAGGCCGCAAACGCCGCTCCCCGCCCCGCCCCTCAGGCACCGCCAGCCGCCGGCGCCCCCGCCCGCCCCCGAGAGGTGATCGGGGAAATCTGCGTTCAGCAGCCAGTGAATGTCAAAGAAATCATGGCTACGCTGACGCCCCACCTCACCGCGCCCCTACGAGGCAACACCACTCCCGCGTTTTTGACCCTGAAACCTGGCAACCGCCAGGACCACGGCAGGATCTTTCAGATCCTAGAAAAAATGCAGGCTTTCAATAGGGATGCGCAATTTTTCTTCCGGCGTGCGACGACTGAGCGGCGACACTAATTGGTCATCCGCGGTCTCCCCGCGAACCTGAACATCAACGAACTTACATCCGAGCTGCAACAGCACGGACTTAACGTACACCACGTTTCAGAAATGAAACGTCCCCTCTACACGGCAGAGGGGCAGAAGCAACTGTCGAGCCTTCAGCTCTACGTCGTCGAATTGGACCATGCCCAAATTGGCATGGCCAAATAAGTCACCATCGCTGCCAATTACATCATTCAATGGGAGGAGCACCGCGGTGCAGACCGGGTTCCGCATTGTCGCCGGTGCCAAATGTGGGGTCACTCCCACAAAGGCTGCCGGCGAAATGTTATTTGTTTGTTTTGTGGGGGAGGCCACGCCTTCGAGACATGTCCACGCACTGCGCTAACTGCAGCGGCCCGCACACCGCCAATTTCGGCGAGTGCGAGGCGCTCCTCAACTACAAGGCGGCGCAAGCTCAACGCATCACTGGAGCTCGCCAGATGCGAACCGCCGCCGAGAGCGCCAGGCGCGCAAGTGCCTCTGCACCGCAGCGGAACCGCGCCCGCCCTCCGCTGCTGCGCCAGGATTGGCCGGCACGCTCCCCACCCAGCAGGCCTTCCTTCCGCTCACGGGATTGGCTCCCGCCGTCCCCACCCCGGCCTACGTCCCATTCGCCATCGTGGCGAACCGGCCAATGGAAGCACCGTCAGCTCCTCCCGCCTCTTTTGAATTCTCTCAATCTCTCGGCGGCCTCTCCGAGCTCTCGGAACTTTTCTCTCTACTTAAAGGGATCAATCTCAGGAAAATTATTGATACCCTGAAAGTAATTCTACCAATTCTGCGTGCCCCAGGCGACATTCTGTCAAAAATTTCCGCTGTTCTCCCCATTCTCGCTGAGGCATTCCCGTGAATGCACCTCAGAGCACTCTCTTCAAAATCGTCTCCTGGAATGGGAATGGCGATCTAAACAGGAAGAAGGCCGAGATAGAGCAGTTCATCTGCGACTACTCGCCTCACGCCTTTCTCATCCAGGAGACGCACCTTCTCCCTGCCGAGGCATTCTCGCTTCGGCATTTCTTCATCTACAAAACCTGTCGTCCTGGGCCGCACCGAGGCGGCAGCACCCTAATTGCCATTCGGCGTAATACCCCACATACGCCTCTGGTACTACCGCCTCTCGCCGCAATAGAAGCCACAGCTATTGAAGTAGGAACGCCGTACGGAGCGATTACACTCGTCTCCGCGTACAAACGGCCTCAACTTCAATTAGAGGAATGCGACCTCGATACGCTGCTATCACTCGGGCCGTCGGTAATTATAGCAGGTGATATAAACTGCAAGCACACGGTCTGGGCATGCCGTGCGCGGAACCCTGCAGGAAATCGCCTGCTCTCTTATCTGAATAAGAGCGCTCAGCTCGTCCTTTCCACCCCCACATCTTTCACTCAAATTCGCCGAAACCCCATCACCAACCTCATCGAAAGCGATATCCTCGATATCGTCCTTCACTCCCCCTCTCTCACAATCACCACTCCCAAACCGCTACACGATCTTCCATCCGACCACCTGCCGATTATCTTCGCTCTTCAGCGAGATATCTTCCCGGCCCCCGCCCCAAAACCCAAACCCGTCACCGATTGGGCTTCGTTCAAAACGAAAGTGGCGAACAAGCTCATCGGAAACCCCGTTCTCGATTCACCTCAAAACATCGATCGCGCCATTAATCATCTCATTTACCAAACAAAATCAGCATTTCATGATCATTCATCCACCGCTCCAGAATCTGGAGTCCAGCTCAACCAAACGCCAGTCGAGCTGATCCGCCTGATTCAGGAGCACCGAAAGGCGCAGAAAGAATACCATCGCTCTCACGACCCCGCAGCGAAAGCGGCCTATCAATCTATTCGGCGGAAAACCTCCAAGCTTCTGCGGGAGCATAGAAACGCTATGTGGGAAAAACATGTCGAAAACTCTGAAATAGACAACGCAAAAGATCTGTGGAAATTGCAACGGGCGCTACGCAGCCCACAGCCGGCCATCACAGCACTAAATCGCCCCCACGGCCTTTCACCCACTTACGACCCCGCCGTGAAAGCAGAGGTGTTCGCTGACAACCTGCAATCACGCTTTTCTCCTCCTACTATCGCTCTTTCTCTCCCTGCCACCGCCGCGGAAATCTCTTTCACACCTTCGCCCCCTCACGAAATTCCGTCTGACTGGCACATCACAGAGGATGAGGTAAGCGACGCACTTAAAAACATCAACACAAAACGAGCGGGCGGGCCGGACCAACTCTCCGGCGAAATGCTGAAGAAATTACCTCCTCTAAGGCCACCCGTCTCATCACCTCAATTTATAATGCCTGCATCTCTGTGCAATACTGCCCCACGGTATGGAAATCTGCGACTGTGACGGTACTTCCGAAACCGAACAAAAACTCGCGTCTCCCGGAAAACCATCGTCCGATCTCTCTCCTCCCAATCCTCGGCAAACTCCTTGAGAAACTCATTCTCAAGCGAGTTTTGCCAGATTTTGAACAACGAGGAATTATCAGGGGAACGCAGTTCGGATTTCGGAAGAATCGCTCCTCTGCTCTACAGGCGCTTCGCTTTGCTTTCTTTGTTTCCTCTACTCTCAACCGCCGCTCTTCTATCCCTGCTCTTTTCTTTGACTATTCTTTCGCCTTCGACACCGTCCACCACCCACTCCTTCTACATAAACTTCGCCCTTCCTACTTAATCTTATCACTAGTTACCTATCATCTCGCACTTTTCGTGTGAGATATCAATCTTGCCTTTCGTCTTCTCGCCCTATTCTCGCCGGCGTTCCCCCAGGACGCCGTGCTCTCTCCTTTTCTCTTCTCTCTTTTCATTAATGACGCGCCTATTACTGCCGGAGTGAGCGAATTTATCTACGCTGACGACGTAGCGTTTGCAGTCAAAGATAGCCGAATAAACTTTGCCCTCTCTAAACTACAGCGCGCCGCAAATGCACTCACAACGTGGAGTGCGGAAAACGGCCTCACGCTCAATGCGCAGAAATGCCTGGCAATTCTTTTTACCCACAAAAGAAAGATCAACGCGCACACTGTCGCTCCCATCCGCCTACACGCACACACGCTCCCGTGGCAAGACGAGATTAAATATCTCGGGGTCACTTTCGACCACCGCTTGACTTGGCACACGCACCTGAAAAACGCACGGCAAAACATGATACAACGCATACACAGGCTCATGCCCCTCTTCAGAACAAAAACACTAAAAGATAAATTGAAACTTCGCCTGTATCTCGCATGCGTACGGAGCGCGGGGCTTTACGCGTGCGAGGTATGGGCGACGGCAGCGGAACGGCGCCGTGAGAAGCTCACGCGCGCGGAACACTCTTATTCGCGCCGCCTTTAAGCCTCCTCCAAGCACAATCCTTGACACTGAACTCACCAACAGAAACATCGACACTATCACCACAACAATACACAAACTTGCCACGGAGCGAATCAAACACATATTCACCAACATACACCTACACCCCACCTTTGCGCCTTACACACAATATTATGTCAAGAAATCACACCACAAACTAAAACACCTCCCCTCTGATATTATGTTCTTCAAACCCCCATAAACACACACCACAACGCCCCCGCAACTTATAAAAATTCTCATCAAAACCACACACCCCAGACACGTCATCATCCTCCGCAGCTCATCTAAGGTGCCTGCTGCGGGCGATACAAGCTGCCAGCCTCAATCTCCATAGTTTTTTAAGTTAACAATTAAGATTTAGTTATAAGTTAAAGTTAAGTATGGTTATAAAGTAATTGAATTGTAAAGATTAGTTATTAAATTAAAAGTTATTAAGACGTAGTTATAAGTTGTAGATTTAAGTTCTAGGATTAGTTAGGTTTAAGATTTAGTCATAAGAATTTATTAACTCACTCCTTCAAATGCAAACTGAATAAACAACTATGAAAAGTTCGCCAAAAGGCACAAATGACGAAAGATCGGCGCCCCGGCGCCCCTCGCGCCGTGATTGGCCGGAGCGAGATGGCCCCGGGCGTCCGGCAGCGAAGGCTAAGAGCGGCGCGGGAGGCGTCGGCGCCGATTCTGCGCAGAATCCCGAAACAAAACAAAACATAACAAATTAGATCAGATTAAATTTAGGAACGGAGTGTAGAGTAAACATTATCAAACTAAAGCTGGGTTAGGAAAATTGTGAAGGGTGAATATCTTGGTAACAACCAGATTGGATTTAAAATTATTTCAACTTCTTTTGTTTTGTTTTGTTTCGTCAATAATTAAAATTAAATCAACTTCTTTGTTTTGCTTTGTTTTGTTTCGTCAAATATTTTGTTTTTGTTTCGTCATTCACTTCACTTTATCTTCTTTTCCACTCTTTAAATTTTACTCCATTTATTAATTTCTCCTTATTTTGAAAATTTTCCTAATTATTAAACTCACTTCATCTTACTAAAAATTGTAATTCATTTCCTCATTTTCTTTCATTCTATTTTACTGTATCTGCTCGCTGTCATTTTAATTTATAAAATTCCATTCTCCTTTTGCTTCTTTTCTTTATTCTATCTTTTGTTATGTAATGCACTACTCACCAACTGTAAATATATGTATTATATGTATTATTTTCAAAAATAAAATAAAAAAGGCCCTAAGAACTGACCGTTTGGCGAACTGAAGCGAGGCGAATGCCTCATTTCTTCTTTGGAGCTGCTGAAAATGCTTGGAGCTGCCAAATAACAAAGGCACGCGAAACGTTAAAGTGAAAGTGAGCAACACCGTGCGCCGTCCAGACATGGGTATACCATAGGGCGGCCACAAAAATCTTACAAAAACCCCTAAACATTTCAAACTCCGGCGGAAGCGCTCCCGCAAGGGAGCAGGCCGCCAAAAAGAAGAACACAGTGCTCTCGCCGGTCGGGGTTTATGACTGACGCATACTGAAGCAGAAGGGGGCTACCGGAGCTCTCGTTAGGTCGGCAGAGCTGAGAGAAAAACACTTCTGAAAGAATCACGATCGGGGAGAGACGTCGATTCTCTCGCTCACCTCGAGTCTCTCGCGGACTTCAGATAGAACTTTGACGAGAGAGTGATGTAGGTTTCCCCACAAGTTTTGCAGTGAATTAAGCTACTCTCGAGCAGGGCTATAGAAGATTACGAACTTTGCCACTCGGCATGTGCGTATTAATTCGGTTTGAGCAGTGAATCGCTTGCACGCACAGAGAAAAATTTCTCTCGCGTTTTCTGGCAGCGCAAATGACGGGCCATATCCACGATCGTGCGCCGTAATACACCATAAGCCATATCCACCTGCGCCACCCGCGCGAGTCATCTGCGATCTTCCGAGACGAGGGTCGGAGCTAATCCGGTCGCCGCCGCCTTTGTCGGTGTCTGACGCATGATCACCGTTAGGGGACGATCCACGCCGCCGAGACGGGCCGGGGGCTACACTGGGATGTGGCCCTGACCTTGACCGAAGTTGACAGGCGAGGCGCCCTTCATCCGTCTGCCTACGACCGCCGCCAGCTGGGAGTGCTTCCCTGCCGTAACGCCACCAAAACAATGGTAATATCCAACATTGCTACCGCGATGATGCGGGAGGACGTGCAGAAACAGAAGAGCTGAGAGAAGTACAGACGCCATCAGCGTCGGCATAATTAACAGCGGCATAGTTTGTCACATTTTTTTGTTGTGCTCAATCAAGCCATTTAAGAGAATTTTAAAGTAAAAAATAATTTAGCCGCATAAGAAATCATATAATAACTTAATGTACATCATCCATCATCATTCATCAATTTAGCCATTAAATGTTCTTTTTGTTAAATTTATCCATGTGTGTGTGTGTGTGTGTGTGTGTGTGTGTGTGTGTGTGTGTGTGTGTGTGTGTGTATCTGTTACGAAAATCACGTCCCCGCTTCCAAACACCAAAGCAAACTCCGAAACGAGGGTAATGTATTACAGAATGTTGCATTTTCAATACATTTGCTGAAATTAAAACTTATAAAATTGTATTACTTACTATTACTAATTACGTGACAAACAAAAATCATAAAATCACAAATACTTCTGTCTTACCTTTAAATTAGTAGCATTTGGTAAATGTTAATAAATTGTTTGTTAAATTGTATGTTTTCACAGAACTGTATAAATAGAAAACTTTCCATTTATCAAAACATCAACATATTTAAAAAATAGTTTATTTTATTTACAAAATTTCATAGGTTCTATTGCCGGGCCTAAGAGACCCATGTGGTGCGTTCTCGTAAAATTAAGTGGTGGTGCACCCAAGGGTTAACGGATATTTGGAATATAACAGTCCGCCACACAAGGTCACGCAGCGCTCCACCAGCTTACGCGCGCTCGGGGAAGGAAAGAATTCTTAGGGCCGGTTTCACCACCTTCGATTAGTGTTTAACCTCGTTTATCTTGGAGTTAAATCGCGTTTAAGGTTCTTCGCGAGTTTCACCACGTATTAAATGCGTTTACTGGAAGTTAAACTCACGAGCAGTTACACGCCCGAGATCGGCCGTTTAAGCGAAGGTAATCGCGTTAATCTGCTTCCATCCTCGTTTCCACGGTGTTTGTGGTTATTTAAACGCAGTATTATAGTAGTATGATAGTAGCAGGTTCATGCTTCTAGATCAACAGAATATAGTTTTGATTATTATTTGTTTGTCTACATGCCTGAAAATGTATTTCCATCATATAAGTTCATAAAATCAAAAAGCAATGTTTAAAAGACATATCATTTTATTTACACATATACATTATAAACAATTTCACAAAAATGACAAACAGAGTGTGGAAAAAAAACTATTATGCCTTACACACAATAACAAGTTTTGAAGCTAAATACACATGCTGATTGATAACCAGAAGTAATTTGTGGTTCTTCTATGATGGTACCTCACAACGCCATACCATGCCTGCAATTAGCAGTGTTCAAAAGAAAAGGAAATTGGCCAAGCATGTACTATTTGAAACAAAATATACTTCTGGTAACAGTTTATTCCAAAGATAAAAAAACAATGCTCAGTTCTGATTAAAAAAATTTTTTTGCAAAGAATGTTAGGCAACTCATTGCTTGTAACATTCATAAATATTTTTGTTACTATGTTCATCTAGACATACATCAGAGCACTAGATATGAAAAGCATAATTCCAAATCCAAAATAATTAAAAATAAACAAAGAAAACAATTCATGAATTCAATCAATCAATTCATGAATACTCAGTATAAATCATATGAAGCTTACCGTAAATATTCATTATTAAAAACTTCAAATAAAATTATTATTTAAAAATCGAAGTGCCAAGGCAGGGAACCATGGCATCATAAACAACCATGTTCTGTTTTATTATACACAGAATAAATAAGAAACCTACAGGACTGTATAACAGATAAATAGACTTACTATAATTTATAACAAAGAAAAGGCAATTGTATACCTGATGGCAAAGAAATATTATTTATAAGAAATCAATTTTTAAAATTTAGCCAATACAGAAATTTTGTAGGAGTGAATCATAAAAAAATTCATAAAAACATTGGGCTCAACTTGTGTATTAACACAATTACTACTTTTTATGTATAATGTTTCAAGAACAATCCTAGAAAATTGTCTTCAAAGATAATTTAAATTTAATAACAAAATGTATAGTCAAAAGATAGTATTCACCTATTGGTGGTCCATAAAAGTGCTCTTTTTGCAGAGTTTGTAATAAGAAAACATGATCAACAAATTCTGAAAAATATAAAATATGAATTGTATCTCAGATATGTTGAGGATACTTTGTTTATTCTACTTGAGAATTCTATAGGTACTGTATTACAATAAAAAATATCTACAGTAGTAAAATCAATATACAATATGAAGATATTTTTATGGGTGTAACAAGAAATGAGGTGGCTAACATTGCAAGTAGTAACTATAATCATTACTTCAATATTAATGTTTTTATTAACCATATCTGAGCATTGTTTCATCTTTAAATGTAATTGGAGTTTTCACCTATACAATTGTATATGTTACCAGAAATATGTTTTCTTTTATGAAGTACAAGCTTGGCCTGCTTCCTTTTCTTTTCAACACTCAGCGAATCATAAATGTGGTAAGGTGTTGTGAAGTGATGCCATATCAACGGGCCACAGACTACATCTGCTTACCAATCAACATGTGTATTTACCTTCATTATATGTTGTTGTGTGTAAGGTATTCTCAATTTATTTTCTAAATTCTGAGTGTTAATTTTGAGATGCTTGAAATGCAAAGTATGTACAAGTAAAATTGGTTTATGTATGTTTTTAATAACACAAAGCTTTTTGATCTTATGAATGTGCTGTATCCCTCAAATAAGTTTTTGAAAACATCAGGAAACAAATAATTCAAACTTGACAAATTCCCATGAAGAAGCTGCTTCCATTATTACATTTATGGTCATAAGAACTTTCTAAACTCATTATTTCTCTGTTGGGAGAAAAGTTGACGTGAGAAGAAGCTTGAATTTCAGTTGTTTATTTTTTTTAAATTCAAAATAATACTTTTTTTACAAATAATAATTTTATAGATAGTACTTGTGAGACAATAGGAATGTTTCAATTGTTGGAAATGAAAATAGGAAAATATTACTTTTGGTTTGAATATTAATACTTATATATTTAGCGAATGTTTATATTACACTGGTTTAAAAAAATAAACATTTTTTCTTTAAGTGTTTTTTGTACTGAATTGAAATATGATTTCAGTTTTTTCCCATCAAGCAGGAGTTTTGTGTGATATGTATTTTAACATTTTTTATTTCAATAAAATCAGTAATTAGCTATCCAATTCTAAATGGTATACTACTCGCCTGACTTATGTTCTTACTTCTTATTCTGTGGCTAGAAACTGGTGATGATGATTTTTAGGCATATATTGTACCTGGAACATCTCTCTTCTTGGGCTAACAATAGTCCAGCCAACATTATTACTATCACTTCTGCTTTAGTACCTGTTTTCCATTGTAGAAATTTACTGATGAAAATGCTCTCTATGCACATCGCTGACAACCCCAAGATTTTCCCGGAGGAAGACTTAAGCTAGAGTCTAAGAAGTGAATTTTCAAAGACATATTTCATAAGAATGCAGATCAGCTACTAGGTCTGATAGTTTTCTGCTTTATGGTTTCCAACGACATTGCAATATACATTTTTGAAAGATTGTTTAGACTGCTTTTTCCAGTGAATTTAACATTCTTCAAAAATATTCATCTGCTATTAATGAACGCATTTGTGATCCTAAACAATTCAATTTAGCATCACTTACTTTAGGGAATTTCGATTCAAGTACAAGAATCCATCAGAAAGTTTATCCATAGCTTTTACAAAATTGTTCTTTCCTCCTAATTTAATATGCAATGGAGGTAAATATATTTTTGGATTCAATAAATGGACTCGACACATTTCTCTGGTCAGAGATACGTGATTACTTTAATTTTTGTTGAACAAAAATAATAACCACTTAGATGTTCCCTCGATTCCCTCCAAATCATAGTAATTGCAAATGGCATATGATGTATACCATTTTTTCTATCAAGATGGTGTTTCAATAGGATATTACACATAATTTCCTTAAATAAAGGTTGAATAAAATTGCTGCTTATAAGGTAAAGGTTTCTATGACAGGTTAAAGAGAACGTTAAAATCAGATTTTAAAAAGTAGCAGTCACAAAAAAAAACAAGTGTGCCTAATGGAAAAATTACATATATACTTATCTGAATTCACTATGAAAAAACTCACTAGAATCACTAATAAGATTTGTTGTGAAGAAAACCTTGTCGACCAGTGTTATCACACCCATCTTTTTTCTTTTAAACATTACAGATATAATTTAACAAAAAATAATTCATTTATTAAATTACAACATTTTATTTCTGCAAGTTAGCAGCTGAGAGAACCAAGAAGATTAATACTATATATAGAGAGAGAGAGAGATGTCACCATTGATGACAGCAAATTCTTTGACCAGTATCAGTGCTTGAAAGCATTTCTTTGTGGTCAAAATGAATATTTTGAGAAGTTGGTGCATGCGCAATGGGTGAATTTCTTTGAGAACACACAAACATTAGACAGTTTTTCTGAACTTTTAAAGATTTGCCAATTTTATTTCGCAATTTTCCGGTTCAAATTGCAGTGTTGAAAGAGTGTTTTCTTTAATTAATTCACAGTGGACTGATGAGAGAAAAAACTGCTTGTTGAGTCAATAGAAGGAATCATAACTGTGCATTTAAATTGCTTGCAGTTCTATAAATATATAATTTCTAAACCAGATTTGTTGAAAAAAATTTCAAATTTCATCAAATGATAAATATTATTCGAGCAATAAAAATCAATAAAAATGTTACTTGTACAATGTAACAATAAAGTTGGTATCTTTCTGCAAGCAAAGTCTAATATTAATTTAATTAATATTATTGGGGTAAAATATTTATTGATTACAAACAATTTAAAATCCGTCTGTCAAACGTAATTAACGCCTATTAATAAAACATTTTATTTGAAATTGATTATTATCAATAGATATTATAATCCAATACATTTAACAGATGGTCATAATTATAACATAATTAATATTATATATACACCTACATTTTTATATAATATTAATATTATTTTTAAAGACTATTAATGGTTTGGAATTGTCGAGTATATTGTCTATACATCGTGGACTATAAATATGTAAAAGGTCCTCCTTTTTATTGAAATGTCCTCCTCTCTTTGGGAAAATGTCCTCCGCTGGGGAAAAAATGTCTGGTAACCCTGTATATATCTTTTCTACTAAGAAATCTGTCTGTATGAACTTCGTGATTTCTCACCTCTATGCTCAGAATATTATACAATTTTGTGCTTACAAAGAGTATACAACAGGAAATTTTACTCACAATGCTCCGCGACTGGTACCAACCTCTCATTTTCAGCACGAAAACTCGATTAACTTAATCCAGTTTATATATTGAAACTGGCCCTTCGTATTTGAAGACACGAAACATATTCCGAATATTCACAAAACTGTTGCAGTGTTCTTCAAATACTAAGATCCGTTCCCTTCCCCGAGCGCGCGTTTGCTGGTTCAGCGCTGCGTGACCTTGTGTGGCAGATTGTTATGTACACAAAATCCGTTAAACACTTATGGCAAAAAATCTACATTACTCAAAAAAATGCTTATCCAACATATGACCTTATTATATCATTAGATTCGACTTTTACGGTCATCATGATAGACTGAAACTACGTATAAGTGCTACAGAATACCACAGACTTTCCCGTATTAGTTTTCTATTTCCGTTAGTCTCGACTAGCTATTCGGACTTACCACTTTTTCTTGCCACGTGCCATCTATTGCCGCCCAAAGTACATTTTTTTAGATTTTCTTAATTTGCCGGTTGCGTAATAGTAGAACGGAAAAATTATTTTAAGAATGTTAAAGAAGAGTAAAATCTCGTCTTAAATGCCCATTATCTTTGAAAAAATTGGAGCCGTTTTTAAGAAAATGGCGTATAATAAATGGCGTATAAAAAATAGGTTACCGAACATTTTTTTAGCACTATTATAAAATTCTCTTAGGTTAAAAATCTCATACGCGAGCGGACGGCTAATTTTGACGCCCAATTACTCCACAAATACGCATATTGGGGAAAAATTCAATATGACCTTATTTCAAGATCTGTTTTTGATGAATATATTACATTAAGAAAAACAATTGTATCTTCACAATTGTAGTTGTAGGAAGAGACGAAAATTATTTAATTTTTGCAAAATCAGGCATTTCAACGAACATGAAACCTGCACCACTTCCTTAAGCTTCCTTTATGCTATCTTAGGTCCCAGTTTGATAAAGAACGTGCCGTTTTTAAGAAAAAATGGTTTAAAGAAAATAAAAAAATGCCTACGTTTGACAGTAAATTTGGCAAAAAATACTCATGTTTTTGAAAAATTGATCTGATTTGAAGATCTGTTTTTTGTGAACATATTTAATTAAGGAAACAAATTGTATCCTCATAATTATTGTTTTAGGAAGACGGCGAAACAATTTTGAAGTTTTTCAATTTTCGAAAAATCAGTTTTCAACCAACATGTGACTTACGCCATTCTCTTAATGACCTTCAAACTATTCAACAACAAAATTTAGTGAAAATTGTTGGCGCCAGTTTTTTGAAAATCTGGGAGGGGTATCATGTAAAGTACCCCCCAAAATTAAAATATCAGTTTCAAATTGTAGGGGTCATGAGATCAGTCAGAGCGATGGGGGAACATCAATTTTGGAGAAAATCGGCTGAATGGCTTAGTCGCTAGCGTTGTTCACAGACAGACGGACAGACATTTTGCTTTCAATTATTTTTCGGTATCAAGGACTCACAAAACAGGGAACCTAGCACCACTAGTTTCGTTATCAGGGCCTGTCAATGAATTTTTTTGACGAAAATATGTTTTTTCGTGCTGCATTACATAACTTTGCCTATACTACGTATATATTCCGTATAAACGGGAAGGGAAAAATAAGTATAGTTAAAAATAAATAAATAATAATAAAACAAAGTTACCTCAAATATCTCGTAAAATACAAGTGTTAATACAGAATACAATACACATACAATACAAATACAGAATAGAATACACGTATCAATTAGCTCCATTTCTTCATGCACTTCCGTGAAAACTGCATTGCAATGACTTCAACCGTTCAAAAGTTATAGGAGTTACTAAAGTTCCGTGACTCACCTGTATTTATATTTTTAGTTTACAGATTATTTTGAGAATCTTATAGGAAGTAGTTTCGGAAACGATCATCGTGTCTAAAATTTTTGGGGAAACTTCTCATGATGAATTTTGAAGCTGAAAACCCACAGTGAGATCAGCAGCAATTCTCAAAAATTGTTGCTTGAAGAGATTAGTCATTGTTGCTGAATGGTTTTACATCTCTAGCGTTACTTATTAAAACAACATTCTCTACAAGGTTTGTAGTTGATATCCTATTTTTTACTGTATTCCACATTGCTTTTGTTTTGTTATTTGAGTGCAAAATATCCTGATTGTGTTTCATGATTATACCTTTAATTTCCATTTTTAAATATCGTAATTGAAAGCTTATTTTTCACAGTATTTGCAAATGAATCTTCAAAATTATAGGCCAATAAAAGCTCTGTGTAAGCGTGTAAAGTGGGTAAAGCTCTTAAGGTGGTTAGAGCGAGATATTCCCTAGTAGACAGAGAGTCCATATTACGTTCAAAAATATTTATTTGCGAGGTAAGTGGGTATTGTGAGACCTACATAAACAAAATAGGGACTCTTATGCTCAGTTTTATTTAATTATAAGAATTAATTTGTTTCATAGATGGAAAATAAAAATATTTTAATACCACGTAAAGACCTACCGTTGACTAGTTTCTTAACTAGTACCAACCGATCGCGTGGCCTAGGAATAAAAAATTGAGGCATAAGATTGAATGCAAAAAGCACTATTACACAATTAGTACAAGCAAAATCATAAAAAGAAGCATTATAGACATGTATCTGCATATTTTTGTACAGTATCGCTAACAAAGGCAAAAATATCCACGTTTGAAAAGAGAGAAAAGTCTTTGGTACATTGGGCAACGCCGTAATGTTCTTGAGATTGGCATGTCGGCTCAAGGCTCATTTTGCTTCGAAGTTTCGTTGTTTTTAATGACAGAATACTGTTTGTTGCCTGGTCTACACGTGGTAAATATCACTATCTGAGCGAATTGGCGGAAGATTTGTTTCCAAAGTGAAATTTGAGAAGACGAAATAATTCCCCCAATATCACGAGAACAGTGATTTAATAAAAAGTTTTCAAATATTTTTTCAATGTTTGTTACTCTCTAATTTTTATTTCTTGAATTACCTGTGCTAATGCAATGATAAACCTAAGATTATTCTATTACTTAACAACAAGATCAATAGTTTGGTTCTCTGCAACATTGTATAAAGCTTTGTATTGCTTTCTCTGCAATATTGTAATTTGACAGAAATCCTAATCATTGACTCCTACTGCTCCTTATTATCCTTCTTATCCCAATAAAACAATGTGTTTTTCTCTTATTCCTCTATTTTATTTTTGCTTAGGCAATTAAACTGCATGACCAAATTTTATGTTTCAATAGATTTGATTGAAATTTTAAAACTGTTTTTGCAATTGCAAAAGCCATATTATTTACAGCAGTGAGATTGTATAATTCATAGAAGCTATTTGCTGGTTGCAATGTTTTCAGCATAATTTTGTATCGTGTTATGATATTGATTTAGATGAAGATTATTGTGTAAAGTACAAATCAAACTAAAGCTGATAAAATGAAATGCATCATATAATTCTAAGAGCTGTATTATTTAGACAATCAATAATACAATTATAACATTGTTGGAGATAAAAATCTTCAAAAGAGAATTCCAAGGGGCGTGGTCTTTTGTACTCGTTTGTCTTGATGTTTCACTCAAAATGAAAAGAGGTTTAAATGTTTTGGAAGAAAAGGCATGAGACCCATGAGACTGTTCAGGAAATGGAAACAATTAGATAAAATAAAGTACTGTATAGAAAATGGGTTTCTATTGAAAAACTAATACTACCAAAGACTGAATTTATCATTCCTCTTACAATTACATTTGCCCATGGATGGATTTAGATACTGTAGGTCTTCAAGTGCCAACTATATTGGGCACTCCTTCAGAAAAATCTTTGATTAATTAAAAAGCTTTAATTATGACAAATAATTGATAATGGTATACATTTTTAAGGGACATGTTAAATACATAAACAATAAATTAACAAAGAAATTTATTTTATTACACAAACCAAGAAAAATTATTTCAAAGAAAGGAAAGGAGTTATTTAAATTAATTTTGGTTCCCCACATTAACACCTGTTCTACAGAACAGGATTTGGCAAATAAAAAGGAAATAGCAAGTTTACAACGAAACCATAATTGAGGAATGAAAGCAATATTGAATAAAGGGCAGAGTGGAAATATTAATTCAATTGTTAAGAGAGTTGGGTTATTTGTTAGTGGAAAGGGAGATTAAAAGAGATGTTAACATTTATGTACAGATTAGAAAATAAATTGGTCCCGGAATATTTGATAAGAAAAAACTCAGATATACATAATTATTTAATGAGACAAGCAAATAAATTCTACCAAGAAAATGTAAGTAACAATATATAATTAAAATCAGTATTTAATAATGAAATTGTTTTGTAAACCAATATACCAGAGGAAATAAAAAAAATTGGGCTCAGTTAGAGCATTTCAAAAGTGGGTGTAGTTACACACCAAATGTAAGGGAATAGTTATTGTACTATTCAATAGTGCTGATAAACTATTATTGTGTTAATATTGTATTTGTATTGTATACGTCATTAGTCTCGGGCTATTTATCAATAAATAAATAAATCCTTGTACAAATACAGATGCAAATTAACAAATTGCTTACAAAGTAGAAATTGCTTTTTACATTTCTCATTTACAAATACAAGTTTAGTTTCTTATTGTTCCATTCAATTTATTTTTAAAATCAGGCATTGTAGTTCAGTAAACTATTTGATTAATGATTATTATTCAGTTAAAAACATTTTATGAAGAGTTTAATATTTATTTTAAAAAATCCGGCTACAAGAATGGGAGTCCCAAGCATTTTTATTTTACTAGTAGCAAAATTCAATTCTGCATTTACTGCACCAACCTTGAATGGTTGATATTAGCACCAGCAAAAAGAGTATTTTTCCAAAGTCTATTTCCAATAATTTGTGAATTTAATGCCCATCCAGTAGCTCTTCCGATCGATCTACATTAAAGATTGCTGCATTGAGTTCTGTGTAAGGTACCTTGCAACTGTGGTGTAGAAGGCAATGACAATACATTGTGTGTCTTGCATGATAAAAAATGGAATAATAACCTTTTGGATCTTTTAATTGCGCCCAGAAGATCCTGAGGAATGTAAGAACTTTAAGAGTTTTATCTAAGAACAATGACATTGTTTGAATCTTGTAATCCAAGTACTATAAACAATAAAGAACTCATTTATTATTTAACTCTACAAGAGGACTTGTCACTCGATTTGAATGAAGCGCGCTGCGCGCACGGTGTTGCCGAGTTGAGCTTCACAGTCCCCGACACTAGAAAGCGCGCGAACGTCTCGCCGTGGACTGATTTAGGTTTATAATTTTGCAAAATTCTCCCATTTGAGACGGTAGATATCCTTCAAATTGCGCATATTGATTCTTCGAGATTTTAAGAAGAATTTTAAGATTCTAAAGAAGAGTTTTTAAAAACATCTTCAACAGTTAACTTTCTCACAATTTTAAAATTTCAGGTCAGATTTGTCAGGCTACCATAAGAGCCCGTGTTAAAACAACAAACTTCATGGTCTCGTTACGCGAAAACTAGACGGTAAAATCGATTCAAACTTTCCCAGAACATAAAAGAACTTCTCATCTTTTGATTAATACAATAAAAAAGACATGTTAAACATAACACGTATCTCGCTCTAACCACCTTAAAGGCCCATTCACAATGCAGACGTAAACATAAGCGTCACGCACAGACAAACTTAAACATAAGTGATAGACTGAAGCATTCACAATGTACAACATAAGCGTAAGCAAAGATTTTCTATTTTCTGTGGGCCATTCTAGCCATTCATTGGTTGGATGTGAGAACCTATATTATATATATATATATATATATATATATATATATATATATATATATATTTTGAGACGAGTCGTGGATGGACTCTACACAAAATCAAGAAGAAATATAAGGGACCGGGATGCTTGTTCGGGAATGGGCTTCGGTTACAATCATGCATGCACTAGAAAAGGTAGTTGACAAATTTTCCTTTTTATTATACCAATAGTTGTTTTACAATTAGGTGGCTTTTAATGTTCACGTGAATATTTATTCTATTCCTTATCCTATGCTTAGCTTCATTAGAAAACAATAAAAGAAACCTCGATATAAAATTAACATTATTCAAGGGCAAACTGCCCTTCCCTCGCTATCCTTCCCACCCTTCTACCCGCGCCGCTCCAACCTGAGAATCGTATCCCTCCGCTTACTCCTCCGCTGGCAAGCCGGCACCGGGCGCCGCGCTGATGCGTTCGGGCCTCTTCGTATCGCCGGGGTGGGGGGCCGACGAAGGGGAAGGAAGTCCAGCCACGCCGCCCTGGTCGCTCGCCTCGTCCGCCAGCTGTCCACGCGCCGTTCGCCGCCAGGCCTTTCGGGAAGACTCGTTAGCTTCGGCCGCGTTCGGGAGACCGGGACCCCTCCGCCACTGCTCTCACCCCACTCTCGGTCGTTGCCGTGCTCCTTCCTCAACGTTTATGCAACGTTACCACAGTGTTCGCCCGCAAATTTCAACTCCAGCAATTATTCTAGTCTATGGCTCACCGGATTCACTATAATTCAGCTCGACTACGGATGGGTTGTTCCGTTTCCTCTCCCACTTCCATTACTTTATCACGATCTCTTGGCCGCCGTGTCTCGTTTCACATCTCGAGCCACAATTCCGCATCCGTTACTCACGTTATGTAGTCAAAACTTTCCTAATTCTGCGGCACCACGCCTGCGTGCATTACTCTCACCACCGACAGTCTGAGTCACTTCATCCGTCTTCATCCAAGGAACTTGTCTTCACCCTTCGCGCGTTTGTACCCCAGAAACCTTTCTCCACTACCGTGCACATCCGCACCCTAGGATGTTCTCTCTCTTACTGCTCGCGCCTTGCGGCCCTCGGCCCCTCGCGCCGAACCGACTCCGACTCCGGTTCTCTCCCTTACACGACTCCGAGGCGCGCCGGCCGCTGCCGCGTAGTTTGAATTCATAGTCTATCGGAACGCATTGTTATCGCGGAGGTGATAACAATTCGTTTCAATATATATATATATATATATATATATATATATATATATTGAAATTTTGTTTAATGTATGCATGTTTATATGAACATACATGACATATATAAACATGTACGTATGTACTGTGGCACAACAGCTCTTTACGAGCCAAGGCCTACCAGCGGCGTCTTGGCCTAGCGGCCATAAGTTGGTTTAGGTTAGGTTAGGTATTTTAATTCCAATAAAAATTCAAACGAAATGGTACTACTATGAATAATACAACGAAACTCAACTACAAAAGATCGTACGCTACACAACAATGCAGAAAACCGTGGAAAATCAACCAAGCAATTTGGAAAACAAGTCTTCAGTTCGATCTATCGACTTCGATCCTATTTCGATACTCGATTTTGAGTTAAACGTACTGTGATTGGTTCATTTCTTATTTCTGACATAAGCATAAGCACAGAAGCTTGAAGCTTGCAAGCTTTTAAGTTAACGTCTTATGCGTTATACTTATGCGAATGCATTGTGAATGAGTCCGCTTATATTTTTTTTTAACGTTGCCCTTTTATGTTAACGCTATGCTTATGTTTATGTCTGCATTGTGAATGGGCCTTTACTCTTGAAAGAACAACATTTTCGACCATTTGACTGAGAAATGACAAAATATTTTATAAATGAGATCTAGGAAATAAAGAAATTGTAAACACTTCTGACAAAATTTGTATTTTAATGCCTTCTAATGAAAAAAATGTGACTTGGTCATCTTAGAGAGCAAATCGACATGTGTTTTAGAATAATCTATGGCCAGTGCCAATGAAAATGTTTTATAAAAGCCAAGAAACTAAAAAATAAAACATTATGGGGAAGGAAAAAACGTAAGGGCCTACCTTGCAACAAGCATTTCAATAATATGAACACTGCAATAATGAATATAAAAAAGTCAACACATTTTGAATCATTATGCTTTTGGAATTAGAAGAAGCAGGATAGTATACAATTTCTTTATAGAAATAAAACTGATATTACTGTCACCAAGAAACTCACACGCACAGATGGCGATCCTAAATAGACAGGAATAGAGCCAACTATTAGAGGTCTCCAGAGCTTTTCAGTTATATAATCATCACAAATTGAATTTTCAAATGCTAAAGTAAATTTGTATCTTGCCACAAAATGGAAAAACTCTTCTGATTCTAAGCTTTCCAACGGATCTGCCAGACTGCAAAAAACACAGAATTATTATACTAATGTTCGTTAGAACACTCACACGTGATAAATATAATTAGAAGTGATTGCAAAAATCATTATCTCACCTGGGGGGCAGTTTTCGATTGTTCAAGCACGATCCATAGGAATCCACAGCAATATATTTCATTAGTTCTACAACGTAGGCATCTCGTTCCAATGGAGTATTACAATCGGAATGAATGTACAAAACAGGAGCTATTTCTTGGAGAAGAGTATTTTTTTTTATCAAAGGCAAAAGGTATTTGTGACCTAAAATAATAATAATAATAATAATAATAATAATAATAATAATAATAGTAATAATAGAAGATTAATATGCAGTGCACTTATTGTACTTGTATTGCACTAATTGTAATAAAAAACTCTTTTCACAAATATATTTTAAATATTATAGGCTTATGATATTTTGCGAACTTACTAGTAAGCGTATCCAAATTTTGCAAATATTGTAATGTCAGAGGAAAACTACTCCATCTGCTAAAAGTGGCTGTGAAGTTAAAAAGATTCAATGCACTTTCATGAGATAAAATCGGAGTATTCTTTGGAGATTCTTCGTGAAATAGTGCCCAACTAAATGAAGATGCATTTCGTGGTAATGGCAAATCCAACACGTCAAACTTTGAGCCATAGAACATTGCAGCCTATAAAAATGATGCATGATAAAAATACAAAGGCAACAAAACATTGTTTATGGTACTACAAATACTTCTCTATATTCCGTCAGGTTTTGAAAATGGGAGGAGGTAGGGTCAAAAGGTATTGGGGACGAGATAATAGTTTTATAATTTTTTATGAATATGCGGAAGCAACATTAATTGAGAATAAATATCAATACAGCATAGTTCACATTTAAGAGTACTAGGACTAACTCCTTAATACCGAAAAATTAATTTTCGGCATAGCCTGCCCATTTGTGTTCACAACACTAGCACCTATAAAGTATGGTGAATGTTTACCAAAACTCATATTCCCTGATCAATTTTGCGCAGCCCATCTAATTTGAAATTTTTTGTTTGTTTCTTTATTCAAGCACAAACGACATTTTTTAATTAAGTTGTGTCAGCAGAAGTTTGTGTTCCTGCGCAATAAATATGATTAAATAAATGATGAAACCACAAAAATCTTAAGTTTTAATATTAAAACATGGTCGGAGAGTTATCTTTCAGGAACAGTTCTTCCCATCTCCCCTAGGGTCTTCTAAAACTAAGAAGGAAACAATTTTTAAAATACAATTTTCAAGGAAACGGGTACTAAACATAATAGAATAAAAAATATTTTCTCAAAAAACCGTGTTAAAATATTTCTTCAATTTTTTGAGCTAGGTTTATAAAGTAAGTAGGCTTATAAACTAGTAGTGCCACAGAATGGCACAGACTTTCCTGTATTCGTTTTCTATTTCCTTTGGTTCGGCTAGCTATTCGGACTTCCCACATTCTCTTGCCAGCTGCCATCTATCGCCGCCCAAAGTACATTTCTTTGACATTTTCTTAATTTTTCGGTTTCCTAATAGTAAATCAGAAATGTTATTTTAAGAATATTAAAGAACAGTAAAATCTCATTCTAAATGTTCAATTTTCTTTGAAAACTTTGCAGCCGTATTTAACAATATGGTGTTTAAGTTCTCCTGTAAATGCGAAATTTGAAGCTCTTTCTCACAGACAATTTTTGAGTTTTCGAAAAACATCATTAGAACTCTTTTGAAGTACATCAACTCACAAACACAACAGTGTTTACGAGTTGCTGGAAATATGCACATAAACGGTGTGAGAGATGTTTCAAAAAAATTAAATTTTTGTAATTTTTGAAAAAGCAAAAGAATAGAGTAATATGGCGTTTATGTCATCTCATAGAGTACATTTATCACTATCCCTGCCAAATGTTTAAAGAAAAATATGGAGCCGTTTTTTTGAGAAAATATTGTTTTTGTAATTTTTAAAAACTGCACATATTGCACGCAATATGATGCGAAAACTACCAAAATGTTAAAAAAATGTACATGACCTTAAAGAAATAACTCACTTTGGAGAACAAATTTTATTTAAAGGTAAATTGTCTATCTTCAATTTTGTAATTGGATGAAGAAGCCGAATAAAATACAAACTTTTTCAATTTTTGAAAATTCAGAATTAACTGTGAAAGTCGGCCCTATGCCACCTTAATAAGTGTATTTTATTCTATTGTAACAAGAAATTTAAAATAAAAAACTGAACCCGTTTTTTTGAAAAATTTTGAAAATATCCGGGATATATTTTACTTAACTCATCATTACTTTATATTAGTGGTGATTTGTTCACATTATTATATTTATGAGTACATGTGCTTCAAATAATGTATAAAAGTTCTGGAAAACTCAACCGTTTTCTGTGAAAAGTAGCTCAAAATTCAGCATTTTCAGAAACGCTCAAACGCCTTTCTCTCAAAAATGGCTCCAATTTTTTTCTTCAAGCTTTTTGAAAGTATAGTGCTAATTTCACTCTTGAATGTGACGTAAAGTTCATTTTGGAGATTTTTTGTTTTTTCAAAAATTACACTACCGAAATATTTTTGAAAGATTTCTCACGGCGTTAATACGCACGTTTTTTACAATTTCTAACCGCTATTGAATTAGTGAATTAAAGTTTTTCAAATGGATTCAAATGAAGTTTCTCGAAAACACTAAAATTTCGTGTGAAAAACAGCTTCAAATTTCGCACTTACAGTAGCGGTGAAAGCCCATTCTCTTAAAAAGGCTCTATTTTTTCAAAGAAAATTACCATTGAGGACGAGCTCTCAACTGTTCTTTAATTTTTTTAAAATACTATTTCCGTTCTATTATTAAGAAATTGAAAAATTAAGAAAATGTTTTTTAAAAAGTAATTTGAGCGGCGATAGATGGCAAGAGCACGTGTTGTCAAGTCCGATATTGCTAACCGAGACCAAAGGATATAGAAAACTAATACGGGAAATTCTATGCAATTCTGTAGCATTACTAGTTTGTTATTAGGACCCGGATTTGATTTTTTTCTGCCGAAAATTCGCCGTTTTTTCGCGTAGCATTACATAACTTTCCCTATACTGTGTATATTACTCCGTATATACGTACGTATACGGGAACGTAAAAAGGGATGTTGGTATACATATTAAGCTCCGACACCGTGAGACCGATTTCCATGAATGTTGGCACTTCTACATGTTTTTTCACCGAAAAGGTTAATGTGCTGTTAAATCTTTTGTAACTCCACAACATTGCGCTGTAGAAAAAAAAACTAAATATCTGCGTCAGATGCAATCCGCAACACATTCCGTAGGATTTTGATATCGATAAACAATGCCTTCTATTGCCTAAAACTAAAATTTGAGCCCGAAAGCCTCGAAGGAACGTTTCTCACATCGTAACCTACAGGATGAAACCTTCTTGAACATTCTATTGCATTTTTGCTGGTCCGGCGCTTCCCGATATTACCTCTGTGTCGTCATACGGGTGTAATCAGAACACAAGACAAGAGTGTGTTGTAAGAACAGTAATTCTATTCATAATCTAAGCCGTAGTCACGTGGTCGTTAGTTAACGAAATAACTAACTGCACTGCTTTCAATTAACTAAATAAATAGAACCCACTGCGAGTAAAGATATTTTACCGAACAGCTACGACATCGCAACATATGACTAATATTCCCCTGTGCGGAGCACCGCTGTACCCTGAGACCGACCACATGTCTCGCTAGTTGCCGGCCCCTTGCCCTCGTGCACCACAAGCACAAACTCGCGCGCAACCTGCCGCCGACGCTGCTGGGAACCAAGAAGATCGAGGTATTGTTCTCGTGGCCTTGTATAGGCCCTTCCGCGCTAGCCGCCGCCCCATTGCCTCCGCCCTACCGCACCACGTCCACACTTGAACAGCAAGTCCCGGTGCGTCATCGCTCCGCGCTTAGGTACAGCCTTTGTTAAACATCCGGCGATGCCCGCCATCTGCCACGTGCCTGTCTCCGTGTTTTAGCGCGCCACGACGCTACAAACTCCTATATACCCCCCCCCCCCCCAGCAATTTTTTCGCAGTTGCAACAACACAAAACAAAATTCCCCAAAATTTAATGCCCTAGGCCAGTTGGCTCACATATTAAACAACTAACCTAACCTAACTAATTACATCAAATACATTACTTTTTTCCGACTCTACTAGGCTACCCTTATCTATTTCCTATATCTCAGTTTCATAACTGTGTCTCATCTATTCCCCCTATTTCCAAACGCTATAATGTGGTAGCCAAGAATTTTTGCCTATGCTTTTCCAAAATACTACAAAAACAAATCCACCATATAACCCTTTCAAAGATGACATAAACAAATCTGCAATATAACCCTTTCACCAAACAGTTATCAATTCTTCCATGAATCTATATCTATAACACATACATAAACTTTCTACTTGCTTCACACATTCAAAATTTAATAATACACAATTTCTCTTCATCTTCTGCGTGAATATAATTATACAAAAGTTCATGAATTTAGTTGTTTTCCTGCAAGTCTGTCTTGCTTCACTCCTTCCTTTCACTTTTTTGAACAGCACACTATGTCACTGATGCTGTCGTGTGCTGTGTCTTAGACACTTGCTTTGCAGTAACAGTTTCACCCTTATGGACTGTGTCGGCACTTTCTTGTCGCGAACTCACATCACTCGCGTTGCCGAGGGACGTACGTCTCTCTCTGCAATCCCCGACACTGCCTGGAGCTGATTTTCGTACATACGGCTAAGAATGTCAGCGTTCACATTCTGACTACCCCTCCGAAGTTTAATCTTAGTATTCAGATGCTGAATTGCCAATGACCATCGCATCAATCAAGGATTATTCCCGGAACATTATTGCAACCAAACCAGAGAATTACCTTTAGGCAAAAATTCCCATCTAAATAGTGCTTTAATCGCTGTAGCCCCCATATAATCGTCGCACATTCTTTCTCTGTCACACCAAATTTCATCTCCGAAGGAGAAAACTTCTTACTGAGAAATAACACGGGATTCTCATTCCCTTCCTCATTTAACTGAGAGAGTACAATCCCCGCCTCTCTGTCGGACGCTGCCAACTGCATTAAAAATTCCCTGCTGAAATCGGGAGTATGAATGACCGGTTCACCGCACAGAGCTTCCCGCAGTTCTACAAATGCATTTTCACAATCTTGCGACATGCTATTTTCCCTTGTCATGTACTTCCCCTCAACAAATGGTGAGAGGCGCAGCCTTCTCCAGTAATCTCGGCAGATAATGCCTGTAATAGGAAATTAATCCTAGAAATTTCCTAATTTCCTTTTTAGTATTCGGTCTCGGATATTCCCCACTAGCGCATACTTTTACTTCGTTCGGCTTCATAAGACCACTGCAATTTCGTAGACCAAAAACATTATGGTTTCGCGAGGAAACTTTCATTTCATCGGCTGAACGGGATATTTCGCGTCCCTTGGTATTTGGAATTGGTACGTGACGTAGGTGATCCGACCAATCATTACTGAAAATTGAGATATCATCCATATAAGGAATAGCAAATTGCGAACAATCCTTACGTAATGCCGCCATTAATTTACTACACACTTATGTGTGTATACGTCGTGAAAACGTAGTGATTTTGGCATACGTAGTGATTTTGTAGCTTCCGAAATTTGTGCAGAAAGTGGCATATCTTTGCACTCTTTTTGTCATCCTAACTTTCCAAAAGCCTTTGCTGAAATCACAAGTAGATGTTATTTTCGCAGCTGCTACCGTTTCTATTCTCTCCTCTAAACTAGGCAGTGGAAAATAGTCTGTTTTAATAATTTTATTCAACCTCCGATAGTCAATATAAGGACTAGTTCCCTGGAGCCTCTACTAAAATCATGGGCGACGCGAAATCAGAATCCGAATTTTAAATGATTCCGTCCTTTAACATTTTAGCAATCTCTTCTTGTAAAATCTTACTCTGTCTCATTGACGTGCGATAAGGCGCACTCCTAACCTTCGCCCGTATTAACAATCAGTTCGATATCCATTTCTATCTTCTCGGTTAAACCTGGCTTATCAGAAACTAGTGGTGCTACAACAGCACTTACTTTCCCGTATTAGAGGAAATAGCTACGTCGTAATGAAATAGTAGGTCGGCGTAAAGTTGCAGTTTGAACAGCGTGCGAATCAAAAGTTCCAATGCAAACGGGGAAAATCGACTTCACAGACACTATCGGCTCTGCTACAGTGGCCTGGGCAGCCTGTAACTGAAAATGTATGAGTGCAAGTTTTGAAGAGTTTGCATAGTGCGGTTCGAAGGACGTGACGGGCCAAACGACAAGGAAAGGGACAAACAAATGTCTGCATCACTATAACGCGTCAAACCAAACACAAAACCTTCCCTTCTTTCGCCTTCTACCGCTAATAATAACAACGGCAGGAACGACGGAGAAACTGTAAGGGTGCGCAAGGATTCTACTTCGAAGGTGATTAGGTGACCATTGCCTTAGGTTATAATATTGAGAAGCTGAACCACCATTCCGGGAACTTTTTGAACGCCCGTCGTAAATTAGCTGGGTAGAATGGTCTGGTTGACTGAGAACAGCCGTTTTTATTTATTTTAAGACAACTTATTTAATTGGTTGCCATTTTGTCCAGACTTACTGTATCTCTTTACTTTGACAAATTGTTGGAATGTTTTGTGTGATTAGTCAATCCCCAACAGGCAACTGCCCAACAGGCATTATGACATTTTGTTTTCATACAAATTCGTTGATGACATTATGTTACGTTCTCATATTTTCAGGAAAACAAGTATTTAAAATCAATACATTTATAGTAATAATTATTACTAGTAGTAGTAGTATTTGAGGACACTGTTGTATATATTCTTTGTTTTTCCAATTAAGTTTGTGTTTTCACAATTTTGTATAAATATTGTTTTAAGTACTATAATGTTATAGTTAAACATTATATTACTTAAATCTCTGAAGAGTACCTTGTTTAGAAAAAGAGAACTATAGAAAGTGAATATTAGAACCTTTAGCCTCCATAGTGTATGTGTTGCTGTTTCTTTGGTCACCATATGATAATCGTCTCCTGTATTATTTCAATAGTATACCTTTTCGTTGCGTCTCTCACACACAACCAATCTTTATAAATGAGGTCTCTAAAGAAAGAGAATTTCACGGAGAGTTGACGAATTGCACTTTGACTTAAAAAATATGAAGGATTTGTTAAAAAAACGCATCTAAATATTCAAGTTAAATGCAACCCGCAACACTTGCCAAAGTTTTCGTCAAATAACTCGTAAACAAAGCATTTTAGGGGCTTAAAAACTAAAATTTTGAGGCCAGAAGCCTCAAAGAAACGTTTTTCACACCATAATCTATAAGATAAGATTTTTTTACATTCAACTAAATTTTCGGTTCCGCGCTTCAATACTATCAAGACCACCTCAATATTTCAGCCCTTGATGCTGGTAGCCATTTTTGTGACGACCCGCTTAGAAGGCTTAGATTCCTCAATCTTATATTTACGCTTTCTGTATACACCGTGGTTTGTGCAGCCTGATTAAGTTTATTTGCACAATCATTAATTCAAGATTTGCTCTCCGTAAACAACTAGAAGTACTATTATAGTTGCTTGATACCTATGAAGATGTGTCTTATGCGTGTAGTGAAACTACTCATTTAATGTTTTGCCATGGACTGTAAGTGCTGTGTACTTCATTGCGGAGGGATGTGGCTGTATAGTGAAAAGTGAAGACTGTGTTTGTGTTTTACCTGAACCAATAGTTTCGTTCGATGGAATTCATTCATCGAATTTCATTCGATGGAATTTTCCAGTCAGCGGGTTCAGACACGTAGCTTTCTCAAAAGTAATAAGCTAATATTTTTGTGACTATCACGAAAAGCTAAAAACTGACAAAGAATATTGAATAATTACTTCAAATGTCTTAAAGGAAGTGTTGAGAATTGTTGCAAGAAAATTCTCCATGATATTGAATAAATATTTATTGAAAATTTCTTTTAAACATCAATTGCATTGTTTTTTATTTTTATTTGTTATTGTGTAAGTACATTGCAAGTTACCTTGATAGATTTTTGAACAAATATAAACGTTTCGTTAACTACTTTCCCTCCAAGAATGAAAATAGGATCGGGATGAGTGTGGGGTCTAACATGCGAGAGTTCTCGCACGGGTACACAGAGGTAGTGGGGGAAAACTTGTGCTATGGCACAATACAATGAACAAACTTTTTAAAGTAGCTTAAGTAAAATATATTGAAGTAAATGGAAAACAAAAATTAAAACGCGCTAGCCTACAACACTACGTGAATCAGTTAAAATACAACTAAATTTAAAATTATAGAACGAATAGCGCAAGTAACTCGACAACTGCCAACGATCGCAGTCCAAACGCACGATTTAAATGTTGGCGGTATCTGGAAGTATGTACACCAACGCCCAGCTACAAACTCATATTGTAAATAATACACCGTTTGATATTAAACTCAAGGTGTCGATTCGTTAAAATATTAAAAATGCAAAAATCGTTTGAGCAACATTCCCATGTACCGAAGTGGGCTTACTAATGCCTACTAAATTGTTTCTAATGCTAACAAATGGTATTTAGTACTCAAAGGTGAAAATGTTAGTTTGATTATTTTTTGTCTCGGAATTGCTTTTCTTGGGGTACGTAAGAACGCAGAAAATAATCCAATGGTTTTTAGTATACAAATAATGTTTCAATTTTCGCACCCCTGCAAGCTGGCACCCTGACTCTCCAAAACCCACTCGGTTCCTCACAACAAATCAAGGAAAGTTAAATAATATTGCAAGGAGTATGTTCATACTTGTCCGATCCGGTATTTTCGCACTACTTTACTTGGCTTTCTCCAGAGTAAAAACCTTTTCTATTATTTTTGTGACTATCAAGGAAAGTGAAAAACTAACTCTCAAGGAAGATTGAATAATTTCTTTAAATGTTTTTAAAGAAGTATGAATTGTTCCAAGAACATCTCTCTATAATGTTGAATAAACTGAAAATTGAATTAATTGAAAATTTGTTTCCAACATCAATTGCATTGTTATTTTGTTTGGTATTCTGTAAATACATTAGTAGTTCCTCTCCTTCTTTATGGGAAGGATAGACAAATGGGTAGGGAAAGGGTGGGATTTAACATGCGAGAGTTCTTGCACGGGTACGCTAGTTTAAGATATTAGTATTATTGTTTTTCTTATTATGTATTGCCAGTTAAAATTCACACCTCTACCCCATGGTTATAGTCTTCTTCTTCTTCTACACTTCACGGGTTAGGCTTACGCCTGTTCCGTCTCCACTGTATCTTTCCATCTTTTCGTGGGTCTTCCCACATCTCTTTTCCTTCTCGGTTTGTAGAAATATGCTAATCTTGGCAGTCTTGTCTCTTTCATTCTTTCTAAGTGCTGCAGCCACTTTTCCTGTTTAATTCCATTATGTTGTTTGCGCTATTCACTTTCAATTCTCTCCTGATTTCTTCATTTCTTATCTGGTCTTCTAAGATGCAGCCTTTTGTTCTTCGAAGGAACTTCATCTCTGAGCTCTGAATTTTGCTTATTCTTTTCTGGTTATAGTTTCTACTTTTAAATTAATGTATAATCCCCATACCCAGAAATATAATTTTGACAATTAACATTGGAAGTTAGAATCTATTTCTCTCTAAATGGATGCCAGGAATACTGGATATTGAGTGAAAATCCACTCTTTAAGAGCGGTCTTCCAAGTCACTCGATTCGAGCGAGCGTTCCATCTAACGCCGAGTGAATTCCACTCCTTTCGCGAGGTTCAATTCTGGCTCGAAGGATGGGTGAAAATTCACCCGAATCGAGTTGAATTTCACTCCAAGAAGTTAAGATAGTTGTTTTGAGGTAACCTCTTTTTCAATACTTGTCAATTGAACTAATATTTTTCGGTCCATTTATGTCTATCAGTGGCAGCCCGTTCAGTGAACCCTCATAAAATTCCATGTAGTCAGAATTTTTTATTTCTGTGGAATGAAGTGTTAATAAGTGTTTTTGTTGTCTTTAGTGGGACTCTTTAGGTAAGATTTCTATCAAATACGACAGAGTGAAGGAGCCGCGTCATGCCTCCGCACAGCGGGTTAGAGTGGCGTGAAATGAGGGCGAGAAGAGGCGAGAGGCAAGAGATACGGCGAATATATGGCTCGGGCGCTGGTCTTTTCGCCAGCGCATAATCCCAAGACCACCAAAAGGTGCCGAAACACTACGACCACTTCAAAGGCTTCTTTGCCAAGAATGATCAAGAGAAACAGATTCAGGGGAATCCCAAGTTTTCTTCTACGAACGAAAACTCGTGAAAACTAAGTACCATTTTCGGTGTTTTATAAAACATTATTTGTACTGTATCTTCTTCAAAAAATATATGAAATAGATTTAAATAAATAAAGAACGCGAGTTGTAGTAGTAGTAGTTGATGTAGTAGATGATGTCTTATTTATCTTTGAAAGTTTCTAATTCTTTACCTCGTAGTTTACATTCAAAGGTTTCCTATTCTGTTAGCTGTGACAAATGTTTCAAATCTCTTCTGCAGTTCGGTAGGCAGTGCAAGGGCCTGGTCAACTGAATGCGAGTGAATTTGCGCTATACCGGGATATAAGTTATAAATATTGTGGCGGTAACGCGAACGCACGTGTGTGTTTTCGATTCCAATCGAATTATCAAGAACGACAACGATACTCCATTTTTACTTTCCCATATTCGTACGCACTTACAGAGTATATACGTTTGTATGTGAAAATAGTACTACAGGACATCACAGGCATTGTTAAGAACTTATGGACTATATATCTATATAACACAAATGTAAATGATTTATACGAAAAACAATTCAACTTCGCCAAGTTTTCGCACACCTGGTTTAGCACCCTATTTGTGAGCAACCCCACCAGAGAGTGGGAGGCTTTTGCCCTGGATAGGGATGTTATAGCTTTAGTAATAATATACGTAGTACAAGGAAAGTTATGTAATACTGCGAGAAAAAACTGCGGATTTTCGTCCGAAAACTCTTGTTACAGGACCCTAGTAACAAACTAGTGGTGCTACAAATGGCACAGACCGTCCCGTATTAGTTTTCTATTTTTCTGGTCGCGGCTAGCTGGTCGGTCTTGCCACATACTCTTGTCAGCTACCATCTATCGCCTCGCAAAATACATTCTTTGACATTTTCTTAATTTTTCGGTTTTCTAATAGTAGAACGGAAATATCATTTTAAGAATATTAAAGAACAGTTCTAAATGGCAATTTTCTTTGGAAAATTTGAAGCAAAGAAGTATTAATTTTTAAGAAAATTGCGTTTAAGCGCTACCTATAAATCCGAAATTTGAAGTTCTCTTTCACACTATAGTTTTGAGTTTTCGAAATACTTCATTAGAAGTCAGCTCTTTTACTCACAAATACAATAGTGTTTACAAATTGCTGGAAATATGCATATTAACGGCTTGAGAGATCAAAACAAATCATTTGAAAAAAATAATACCCCAATACGATATTACGTCATATTAAAGTGCAATTAGCACTATCCGTTCGAAAAGTGTGAAAAAAATATTTGAAGCCATTTATGAGAAAATGGCGTTCGGGCGTTTCTGAAAATGCGGAAATTTGAGCTAATTTTCACAGCAAATAGTTGTGTTTTCGCGAAACTTTATATGACATTATTTAAAACACATGCAATCAAAAATATAATAATGTAAACGATTTGCCGCAAATTATATTTTTGTAATTTTTGAAAAAAGGAAAGACTAGACGTTTATGACATCTCGTAGAGTACATAAGGCACTATCCCTACCAAAAGTTTAAAGAAAAAATTGGAGCCGTTATTGAGAAAATCTTGTTTTTGAAATTTTTGAAAATTGCACACACTGCACGCAACATTCCGCGAAAACTACTAACATTTTCAACAAATTTACAGGAATTTTATGAAAGAAATATGAACAACAAATTTCAATTGAAGGGAAAATTTCTATCTTCAATTTTGTTGTTGTAAATCGGCCCTATGCCGCCTTTATAAATCCATTTTACTCTATTCTCACAAGAAATTTAAAGAAAAGTTTGGAGCGGGTTTTGAGAAAAAAAAATTAATTCGCCTTTACTTCAAGCATTACTACTATAATTACTTTAAGCATTACTTCAAGTACTTTGAAACAGAGAAAGCAATACCTTGACTAAACAAAATATTTTAACTACAAATGATTAAAAAATGATGAAGGCAAATTACAGTTTCATCATTCACTGTCAAATTTCAGGTTCGTTTCTCAAATACTTACGTACCTTTTAGCGATTTCACTTACGGCAATTTAAATTGACATAAAATACACAGGGGTAATGGGTATTTTCGCAACAAGAAACAGCATGCGAACGATTTCAGTAATAAAATTATTCCAGAAGATGCACAAGGAATAAAATCACAACATAAGTAATACACTACAATGACACTGAAACCAAAACACTAATAAGACACATACACTTATACGTATATTTGGATTTTTTATTTCTTGGCACGTAGGGGCTTGTCCTCACTATGGAATATCTCACGATATTTCACGTCGTTCTCGGTCGTACCGCTAGGAGTCGAATGGTCGCGACTGTATCGAGCAGTGCTGGCGATCTTGCGACTCATGGGAGCACGACCCGAGGACGACGCGAAATACCGTGAGATATTCTATCGCGAACACAAGTCCCAACGCGCCAAGAAATAAAAACCTAAGTATAATATTCTTTCATTGATAAATTGCTGTCGTGTTCATATTTCCGAATGTACAAACACATTGTTTAATAACAACATTCTTGTCATGGTAACCAATTTAATTCCCAAACCATTGGCGAATTGAGCGAATAAAAAAACACATTTGCGGTAATATTTACAATTTGAAAAAATGTTATCAAACAAAATATTTAGAAAACGTTTCAATTGACGGTTTACTTCTCGTTTCGGTGCAATCGATACTTTTCAATCTGTGTGCTTAAAAAACACCTACATTTTTCAGCATTTTTTTCGCCAAATATCTTGGCCGAAATCAAGATTTTGGAATATGGGAGAGAACTGAACTATTTTCCATTGTTGAGAATGTCGGTGAAAAATTGTCCATCTTTTTTGAGGAAATATAGTTCGAACATTTCAGAAACTTTCCAAATTCAGTTTCTTTATACTCGACGATTGTGGACCATTTATAGATATTTCAAAAACCATCATTAGAGATAATTTGAAGTTTATGTGTTAAGAAACGCACTGTAATGTAAATTTTAACGACGTGTGAGACAAGTAAAAAAATACATTTCTGTAATATTTAAAAAACAAAAGAATAGAGAAATATGGCGTTTATGTCATATCGTAGAGTCAATAAGGCACTATCTTTACCAAAAGGTTAAAGAAAACATTTGGAGCCGTTTTTGAAAAAATGTTGTTTTTGTAATTTTTTAAAATTGCACGTATTGCACGCAGTATTGCCCGAAAACTACAATTTTAAATATGTACATGAACATAATGAAAGAACTCACTTTGGAGAACAAATTATATTTGAAGGAAAAATCTTTATCTTCAATTTTCTAGTTGTAGGAAGACGCCGAAAAAAAATTCAAACTTTTGCAATTTTGGGAAATTGAGAGTTACCCGTGAAAATCGGACGTATGCCAACTTAGTAAGTGTATTTTACTCTATTCTTACAAGAAATTTAAAGAAATTTGGAGCCGTTTTTGAGGAAATTTTGACATTGCCCGGGGGCCTTCATGTAAAGAACCCCAAAAAATTAAGGAATGTTTTTCAAAATTTCAGAGTTTCGACTCAGGCCAGATGGACATGTGTTTCTTCAAATTGGAAAAAATCCTACGCTTGGTTTAGGCGCTAGTATTGTTCACATATACTGGACAGACACTGACGGACGCTTTGCTTTAAGTTGGTTTTTCGGTATCAAAGACCCACAAAACAGGGATTCTGACTACAGTACATGTTAGAGGATTTTTTTTCTTAATTTACAAATTGGATTTATCCACTTTTCGTTATCAGGGACCGGCAATGAATTTTTTCTGCCGAAAATCCGCCGTTTTCTTCGCGTAGCATTACATATCTTTCCCTATACCACATGTATTATTACTCCGTATATACGTATGTATACGCGAGAGTAAAAAGAAAACTAATACGGAAAAGCCTGTGCCATTCTGTGGAGCCACTATTTAATTGTTGAAATTAGTTCTCACCTTCTTGAGTGGATGTTGCGCAAACTTCCGATCTTCTGTGAAAAAACATTCAGCATTTCCGCACTTTCTGAACAGTCCTGTCTCACCTGTGAATGGTGTCCACCAAATAATGACAGGAACGTTGACATCTGAACAAATAAATAGGATTCCATAATAATGAGCAAATTAATTACACATATGATTTACGAGATAAAGAAATTACGCGTACCTCTCAATGAAATATTTTGCCCATGAGTTTGTGATGCTGCAGGAGGTCTAGGCGAATCGAGATATTCCTGAAACACCGGCACAAATTCACCAAAATATAAGAATAACTGGACATTTTCTATTACGATTTGGATAATTCTACTCAAAATCGGACGGATTTGTAGGAAAGTTGACCTCGATGTCTCATACATTTCTCATTATTTTTTAACAGGTTCATGTAAACAAACAATACATGTTTTTTCTAGTTTTGCTCAAATATTTATATTTTTGTCATTTTATTTATTTTTTTAAATTTTCCTTAACTGCATACGTACTGATATGTACAATATTTTATATAACTCAAAATCCTTTTAAAATCTCAGTTTTGTGTTTGTCTTAAATCAAGGCTTAAATATGCGCCTTTCATGAAATTTATCTTATTTTTTATAAATTTTAATTTATTAAATTTAACATTAAAAATTATATATTTAATGTTAATTTTCTGTTGTTATATTTTAAGATATAAAATTATTATTCTCACCACGAATTAAATATATGAAGAAAAAATGAAAAGAAAGTTCATACTTACTTCTAAGGGACCGCAAAGTTTCAAAATGGCTACTATTAAAATAACTTTTTGATATTTTTTTAAATCTTACCTCGTTCACAGCGCCGCGAGAACTTCATCGTTGTAATATGAGCCGCTATCAAATGAAACACTGGGGCGGGGGGGGGACAAGACTGACAACAGGAAGAGGAGTGAAAATGTTCACTGAGCAATGAGCAAAGTTCTAGTTAATGTTCCAAAACATATAGTGTATATTAAGTTGTGTCAAATTTACTTCTTTTTAAGTTTCTGTTCACATAACTTGGACAAGTTCTCAACTTTCTTTCAAGGAATATGTTTAAATTATTGCTTTATCTTCACAAACACAAACAAAGGAACATAACGAACGTGTAGGCCTACCACGTAGCCATGTAGGTTTGCTGCATTTCTATGACTTTTTATGCGAATTCTTTCTTCTTCATGATCTTCATTTGTGAAGAAGAAAAACACTATATTTTGTTTAGCTTTTTGAACCCACTCATTGAGCTTCTTGGGAGTCGTAATCGGATTTTGATGTACTTGAAGACTAGGTGTTGATGCTAATCTCTTCAAAACACCACCTGTGTCATCACAAGAGCCTTTACTATCTGATATTGCAAAGAAATGTCATTCTGTACTTATTCCGAAATCTTTCTTATGTAGACAGATATTCAAGAAATTTAGTTTTTTCTTACACTGAGCACTAGTGCCATCTGCGAAATACATTATTTTTTCTGTGTTCTTGATCTCAATCTTTAAAAATGTATAACACTTCATTGACAAAGATGTAATGCATCTGGTTGTGTTTGAGGCATTCTGAAATTGCATCCAAATTTTTATGCATCACAATATCATTTTCTCTGTAATAAGCAATAAAAGGGTGCTTGATTAGTATTGCAGTGCACACCAAGCAAATAATTGCTTGATCAGTATTCCAGTGCACACCTTGTCTTGAAGTATGAAGGGATAATTTCCTGAAAAATCACATAATACTTTCTCCATCTGCTCAATTATCTTTTTACCGAGTTAGGAAGGAGGCTTGTTGCTGTGCTAGAAATGCGTGAGTTGTTAAAGCTTTTATTTTAGACGAAAAATTTTCTAAGAATTCCTTCCACAGATGACACTAAAATTTCCAAACTATTTCGGTCATTGTGAATCCATTGCCTATACGTCACGCTGTCAATCATTCTATCTTTAAACTTTTGCTGCAACATTTTAAGTAGTTCTGCTCCAGGACATTTCTCACACTTTTACTTTCCTTACTTCGTAAGAAGAGAAAGTTATGTAATAGTTATGTGAAGTTATGTAATAGCTGGAAACGGCGAATTTTCGCCATAAAACTCTTATAGCTGGGGTCCGGAAACGAAAAAGGGGATAAAACCTGTTGCTAAATTTAGAAAAAATCCTCTATCTCGTTTAAAGTAACACTCAGCTCTTGGAGGGTTACAAATAACGTTTGTTAGGTAGTCCCGACAATCCTTCAATGCATTAACATCATCTGCTGTTAACTTTGTGAGGCCTCCTCCGTCAAACTTACTGTATGTGTACCGTTAGTTCCTGGTAAAATGCACTGTTTCAGTCTTAATTCAGCGAACTCTTAAAAGCTGACCTTTTGATGCAGAAACTTTTCTTTAAAATGTCGGTAGTTTTCTTTCAAGTTGCTCAGTGTAAGCCTTTTTTGTTTAATTAAATATTAATTATAATATTATTATAATAAAATTATATTTTCACTCATGATAAGGCGAACGTCAGATGAACAATAACAAACCATAACACATTGGTGTTCGTACAGAATCGTCAATAGCTCTTCTGGATTTCACATGTCGAGTTGGCAATATTTTATTTGTTGCAGCTAGTGTTTTGCAACACTTATTGTGTGAGTAGACGCAACGAATTGTTTTTTTAATTTTGAGAAAAGATCAATCTTCGAAAATCGTTAAAATTTTAATTTTTATATTGTTATCATCACTAATTACTTATCTTTTTTCAATTCTACGACGTATTCTTAATTTTCTTGTTTTTCTTCTTTTACCTCTTCTAAATCAAATATATCTGCTTCAAAGGTACGTCTTATTTTCTCCACCTTTTTTAAACAGTTTTTTTCTTTTTCCTTATGGGGGATTCACCTAACTTTGTTAAACATTGACTGAGATGTGATAATTTTACTCTCCTAGCTGGTGAAGCTTCTGCTGCAGTCAGAGATAGATCATCATCATCTCTCATTTCAATGTCCCATTCCGAATTAGTTTTCTTATAAATTTTTACTCTGTTGACCTGTAGCAGGTTTTGCTGCAAAATGTTTCAAAAGTCCCTTTAGAAGTTTTACTTTCATTTATAAACAATTTTGAAGTTTTCATTCTGCACTTTTTTTCTGCAAGTTTTCCTTCTGCAAATTTTCAAGTTCGGCATAATTTGTATATATTGTATGCCAAACTTTTGAAGGATACTTTGTGTTACATGTTTTAAACTTTTCATTATATTCTGCCATGGTTTTCTAGATTGAAAGGATTGAAACATGAATCAAAGCGTATCTTCTTTGTACCTGCCATCTTCAATTAATTTTTGTCACTCTCCTACACAAGAATAAACCGCACGGACATTCCCACTCGCGTCACAAACGAGGACATTATTTGCACTGCTGCATGGACTGCTGCAGTGGAACTGAACTAATCGCGCCCCTCTGGCTTGCTCGATAATACTCTTGGATGTAAACTGATCCCAGTGTGTGTATAGCTTAGTCGACTTTCTGCCATTGTCTTGGGTGGAAAACGACCTGCTGACATTGATGAACGGGCGTGGGCAGTGTTGCGCATGACCGCAAGCCCAGGGGAGGAAGACACAAGGAGCATTGACAGAGCGGTACGGCACCGGCCCGCCGCCACGATTGAGAAAATACTCTGCGCTCCCTTGAATATTATTTTTTACGTGAGTTCTAAAACAGAAGCCATTTTGAAAATTTGAAGAGAGGAAAATGGAAGTCTAAAGAATTTATTGCTGTCAATTTGAAAACAAAAAATCATGGGGATCATTTTAAAAAACATAATATTTATTTTTAAGCCACTAACCCTCTCATGCATAGTGTTTTCATGTATGGACGCTTATTTGTTTCATTATTGGCGCCAAGTAATTCGAGTTACAATCGATATGTAGTTATCAATACTTCCGTTAGGATAACACTATCGATTACACTATGCATCATAGTTCCATACTTTTCCGTTAGGGGGATACTTTAGTTTGAATTGTGAAGGCGTATGTAAATGTTGAGAACTGACGAATGTCGAATTAAATATTGAGAAAACATGTTTAAATTATGTCACAGGTAATTTTTTCCAATATATTTAAAAAATGTAGAAGTAATGTAAATTATTTACGCTTAATTTCGAATGATATTGTGATATTTATTGAAAAATTTGTATCCGTCCTCAAGCGAGGACATCATACTTGAGTTAGACTATTGCGGTAAAGACTCTGTATGATTGATATTTTTTATCAATTTTTGAACATGTTTTTTTATACACAACAACATTTCTTAGTGCGTATTCTGTAAAATTCAAATGTCATCTAATAATGACTGGCTCAATTGGCAGGCAATATAATACTTAGTGAAAAAATCAGCTCCTTTTCTCTAGTAATACTTCGATTATATCTCTACTCCTACTCTTGAAATTATATACTATATTGATCGAAGTAATATTAGTTGTTTTCCCTTTTCTAAAAGGGAAAGGGTATTGCCAAAAAGAGGAACATTCGGAAGAATTTCAAATTGCAGGCATTTTGAATGAAGATTTAGGATTGAATGTAAAAGTATATGTAGACAATTACTTTACAAGTATACCCCTTGTAACTAAACTACAAGAAATGTTCAAATGGTACGAGTTATGTGGGTACCTGCCGAGAAACTCGCATGAGAGAAGCTTCTCTGAAACAAAAAATTGAAAGCTGGGAAGAAGGGGGAGAGTAAGAGGATGTTCGTCAGTGAATCTTCAGAAGACTTTACTGTGTGCCGCTGAAAATGCAATTCGCTATACACAATCTCCTCCCACGCTGGCGTAAATCTCACCAGCAATGCATAAAGCTGGTCTCGAAAGGATCTATTGAAACAGTGTCGGAATTTACAACAAGCATACGGGGTGAGTTGACATCATGGGCTCATATGACATTACGAATGATGGCCAGGAATCTCGGTAGTACACGATAATATTTTATCATATGATCAATGACTCTGTTGTGAACGCATGGATTTTGTGGAAAATGAAACACAAAGAAAAGATGGATCTTCTAGAATTAAAAAGTAAGGTTGGCAAGTGTTTGATATATAGAGGTCAGGTCGATGTTTCAAAGAAAAGACGTCGTCTATCAGGGAGCCTATCGCCAGCTCAAGTAAAAAAAAAAGAGTAACTCAACGTAGCAGCACAAAGGCGTGTTGATAACATTGGTAACTACCCTGAAAAATTGTTTTTGGAAAATGCAAATAGATACAGAGCAAGTACATATACTAGCTAACAACGGTATTTACAAATGTAAAACGTGCGAACTTCCGTTGTGTCCAGAATGTTCTGAAAATTTTCATTTAGAATAAAAGTTCTGGAACTATAAAATTTATTTGATTTCAGATTTAAATTACTCCGTAAGATATCCGTCCTCACATGAGGACACCATGCACGTATGTAGACAGGGATATTGTTACTAGTCCCAGTTAATTCGTGCATGGTGTCCACATATGAGGACGCCTATTTTTTATCACTAGCACCAAATATTTGGCCAATCTAACGCTGTAGTATGACAAAAAGAGCCATTTTCTTAAAGTGTAACCTAACATTTTTTTTGAATAAAAATTAAAAAATCATGCATGAGAGGGCTAAAAGTGGGACACTGCTCAAATGTTCAGATAAAACTGTGAAAGCAACAAAGAAAACTATACTATCACTAGCTGTCCCAGCAAACGTTGTTTTGCCATATAAATTATTCCTAGGATTATTTTAGTAGCAACAAATGACTAACTTATTGTCAGTGTTTGAGGATGTGGCATATATGAGTTGAAGAGGCATGGAGCGCTGTGAACGATGATGAAATATAAAAATAACACAAACATTTATATTTTTAATTTATTGTAATTTATTTTTTGAAATGATATACATAGCTAATTATAATAATTTTACAAAAAACATATCAATCTCTCAAAGCAATAGAGTGTACAATATGTTTTTTGCTATTTCATCTTTAGCTAACATAAATAAACTGGATGGTCTGCCCACTCGAGAACATGCCACGTATGACCGTGTGAAAAACATGGTGTGCTTTAAGCACAAACAGACATCGTTTGGCTTGAGACTTATTGATAGTCATCCCAAATGCCCATCTTAACAGAAATTGAAGACGTTTAAATTAAATTGGCACATCTGTGGGTATAATAGGGATCCGTGGCAGTAATACATTATCACCTCGAAATTTGCCATTTAAAATGATGGCTTTGACAACGTTTTTCTTTACAGTCCTGCAAATTAATCATAAATTATTTAAAATGATATTTGATGTAAATGATATTTTATATAAATGATATTTGTAAAATTACGATTAACGCCCACACAATAAAAAAATTGGCCGAAAATTGTAGTGAGTGAGAAACGGCTTACTGTGTGAGATATCTCATCCCTACTCCGTGCTGCTTACTGGGTCAGAAGCAATGTTGCCAGATGTGAAACTTCCGATTGCGGAGTTTAAAAGTTCGAAAATGCGGATTTCTTCTAATGAATGCGGATTTACTACGTATAATATAATTTAAAAATAGGGGAAAACATCAATAATTCATATATATCGACATATAATTCCGTTTTATTAATTAAATCAATGAGATATTGTCTCACTATATTTGTTCTGTGTTTGTTCTCACTATATATAATGTTCTCGATTCACGCAAAAAATTAAAAATATAAAATATCAGTATTTTTGTTATAAATTTATTTTTAAACTCAGTTTAATATGAAGCCGAGTAACGTAATTTCAACATTTTTAATTTCAATATCCCGCGAAGTGTATCATCTCTCCTGCATGAATAAACGCAGTAAGAATCTGAACGACGATCCGTTTTCTTATTTGGTGTATTTGAAAATGACTAACCAACATATTGTCATCTATTTGTCCTCTGAATCTCTAACACTAAGACAATAAAGGACAGAGTTCACGACAACACCTTGGTGCTGGGTCATCAATTTTCGAATACGGCAATTGGATAAAGCTGTATTGATGATTGGTGTTTTATTGCTTTCTACTTTAATCGAATAGAGAGAGACAGCATTTTAAACATTCAAACTTTGTCAACTATAGTTAGCGGGACATCTAACGATCGTTGTAATAATCGAGGAAATGAAAAAATGGATTTTAATCCACAATGAAGGAAACGCAGATTTTTTTGGCAACCTCGTTGCTTAATTGCGGATTAGGTGTTAATAATGCGGTATAAAATGCGGAAATGCGGTACATCTGGCAACACTGGTAAGCCATGACGCCGGTAGACGCCATGCAGGGATACTGATCAAGTGATAATTACATCATGACATCATGTAAATGAATCAGGGTTTTCATTACCTGTTGTTGCACTAAATGGCAGCAAAAACGAAAATCTATGTATTAAAAGACGGCAGGAGAAAATAATTAACGATAATAATTAAATCATCTCTCAAGAACAATCATTTAAAAAATTGTTATAAAATACGTGTACACATTTTTAACTGTTCAACAATGAATGTGTTCCCCATTTTGTACATTCGAGAATTTAACATCAACTTCCGAAAGCTAACTCAACATTAATTACTTAAGGCTAATTAAACATTTCGCAGCAACAAACATCACAAATTATTAAAACAAAGTCCTAAACCTAGTCCCAATTTCAAATCTACCAGTAGTCAAATAGTAATTGCTGTGCTTTTTTCCCTACTAATTATAGAATTAATGATATATTAGTGTCTAATATGCTTAAGACTCCTCAAACCTAACGCAACAATATATCGCGGAGATAAACATTTTCTTAGCTGAACCCGGCAGACGCTGTTGTGCCCCTATATCTCTCTTTCACCGTCTCTCTCCGTTTTATTCACATTTAATAGCAGATTCTGCACATCGCTGAGCAGGTTCGTAATATGGAGAAACACCGTATAGCGGGTGAAATACCGCCGTGTGAAATACCTACAGTGTGTAGCGGGTGGCCTAAAAAGTTTTGTCCGAAAAAATAAAAAAAATTGGGGTGGACCACCCTTATCACTACGGGGTATAAAAATAGATAACAACCTATTCTCAGACCTACTGAATATACATATAAAATTTCATCAAAATCGGTCAAGCCGTTTCGGAGTAGTATGGTAACTAAAACTGTGACACGAGAATTTTATATATATATATATATATATATATATATATATATATATATATATATATATACTAGCTGACCCGGCAAACGTTGTTTTGCTATATAAATTATTCCTAGGATTATTTTAGCAGAAAAGAAATAGTAACTTATTGTCAGTGTTTGAGGATGTGTGTATTTATGTGTTGAAGAGTCATGGAGCGCTGTGAACGATGATGGAATATAAAAATAACACAATACCAAACATTTATATTTTTAATTTATTGTAATTTATGTTTTAAAATGAAGTAAATCTCTATTTATAATAATTTTACTAAAAAACAATATCAATCTCTCAACGCAATAGAGTGTACAATATTTTTTGTTATTCCATCTTTAGCTAACACAAACTCGATGGCTTGCCCACTCGAGAGCATGCCACGTATAATTGAACGCGTGAAAAACAGGGTGTGCTCAAATCTAAGCCACAAACAGACATCGTTTGGCCTTGAGACTTATTGATAGTCATAGAAAATGCCAATCTTAAGGGAAATTGAACACGTTTAAATTGAATTGGCACATCTGTGGGTATAGTAGGGATCCGTGGCAGTAATACATTATCACCTCGAAATTTGCCATTTAAAATGATGGCTTCGACAAAGTTTTTCATTAATTTTTTAATAACTAATCGCGTGCCATTGCACAGCTGTGGCGGGTTCAAATTACGAAGCAAAATAACCGGAGATCCAACCTTCAGTTGTAAATTATGTGGCGGCATGCCTGGTAAATCTATGAGTTTAAGAATTCTGCTGGGTAATTCACAGCTTCAATGACATCGCAAACTTTGTCAATAGATTTGTATGACACCAAGCCCCCTGGCAATAAATATTGTATTTTCAGATTTAATTCGTTGACGTCCACATTTTTTGCTGCTAAAATTACTCTTTCTGCCAGCCACTCATGATTAATGTATTGTGTAGGTACATTGGGGAATATCTGGTCAATGAGAGCATCTTGCGACTCAATGATTGTGCAGGAATCGGACGGTAATTTTATGCATCCAGTTTCATCTACAGTAACTTTTCCATCGCCGATATCTAGCAGTTGTTTTGAGAATTTCAGCAGATGGATCTCGAAGCATTTGAGATATCTCTCTTTCTCCTTCCCACTCTCTTTCCCCGTCTCTCTCTTTCTTCGTGTCTCTCTCTTTCTCCGTCTCTCCTCTCTCTTTTTTCGTCTCTCCACTCTCTTTTTCCGTCTCTCCTCTCTCTTTCTCCATCTCTCTCTCTCTTTCTCCATCTCTCTCTCTCTCTCTCTCTCTCTTTCTCCATGTTATTCACATTTAGTAGCAGACTCTGCACGTCGCTGAGCAGGTGCAAAATTAAGAGAAACGCCGTGTGTGAAATACATAGTGTGTAGCGGGTTGCCTAAAAAGTTTAGTCCGAAAAATTAAAAAAAAATTGGGTGGACCACCCTTACCACTAAGGGGCATAAAAAATAGATAACAACCTATTCTCATACCTACTGAATATACATATAAAATTTCATCAAAATCTGTCAAGCCGTTTCGGAGGAGTATGGTAACTAAAACTGTGACACGAGAATTTTATATATATATATATATATATATATATATATATATATATATATATATATATATACCGGGTCTTTTGTCTAACTCGCAACCCGTATCTGAGGACACAACCACTTGTTTTGGTAATTTGGCAACGCGTGAAATACCTTTGGTTTCCCCTTCACTTTAAACGATCTACCCCTCGTCGCAGATTTCGGGGTAGGAGAACGGGGCTATTTTAGTTGGAAGAAAGAGCAAGCACTTGTTCTGTCAGAATTAATTAAGAAAATAGGTTCATTTAAGGGTCCGTGCACGGAGAATATACGAATGAATGTAGAAGCAAAGACAAAGGCAAAGAAAACCCCAGGGTACATTTTCTTCTTAAAATTTATTAGTTTGCAGATTTACTTTAAGTCGTCGAATAAACGGCACTGCAATTAGTACCTGTATGTTGTGGGGGGGCAAGAGGCGTGTTAGTATATATATGTCCCAAGCGGGCGTGTTCGAATGAATGCTCGCGTTGAAACGAGCTTTTCTCAGGAGGCAGGATCTTTAGGGTATGAACCCTCGACACAGAAATCAAAGTGGATGAGTAACCAAAGCACATATATTCTAAAAATAGGAAGTTGTACAAAAATCATACACATACGCTCTCTAATTACTAATGATCGCTCTCGATCACAATCGACTTAACCTAGGTTGTAAAAACGGAAACTAATTGCAGTGCCGTTTATTCGACGACTTAAAGTAAATCTGCAAACTAATAAATTTTAAGAAGAAAATGTACCCTGGGGTTTTCTTTGCCTTTGCCTTTGCTTCTACATTCATTCGTATATTCTCCGTGCACGGACCCTTAAATGAACCTATTTTCTTAATTAATTCTGCGATGCCCACAAGTGTGTGTGTATATATATATATATATATATATATATATATATATATATATATATATATTGTAACGAACGTGAATTTCACGTACTGTTGCAAGAATAAAACCATTGTAGAAGGCGTTGGTACGATTCAAATAACGCGCGGAACGCACCAGAAACCTGGAAATGCAGCTTGGCGCCGGCAAGATAGCGCAGCGTTCGGCGATGCACGTAACGATGACGTGTTGCGTGGTCAGCCGGAGAGGGGAGGCGGGGCGTTTCCACCCCTCATCGGTGGGCCGGTAAAATACGCCAGTTCGCTGACCACAAGCCCCTTCTCGTCAGAAATTTTGCGAAGTGTGTTTACTGCCTGAGTTATAGTGGCGATAGTGCGGAGTTGAATAACCGCGTAGAAATAGTTACAAGTTGTTAGTCGAAGTAGCGACGATAAGAGAACTGTGAATGAACTTGATACTAGTTTGAAAGGCCGAAGTAGCGGCGATATTCAGTCAGTGGTGGTACGCAGTTAGTGGAGAAAGAGCGTAAATTTAAATAGGCGAGGTGCGAGAACGCAGAAATCAGAAAACAGTTACTAAATGAATCGAGTGCGCGACGCCCATGAACTAAGTTAATCGTGCGGTCGCAAGATTGCAGTCGTGCAAAGGACTAGTGGCACGAGGGCGTAAACAAAAGATTGATTGCGGAGAAGGCGAAATCCGGTACGAGCCGAAGAAGAAGCTGGGACGGGAAGAAGAAATCCGGTGCGAGCAGAAGAAGAAGCTGGGACGGGAAAAAGTACGGTACGAGCAGAACAAGAAGCTGGGACGGAGAGAAGAGGGCCAGGACGAGGAGAAGAAGGACCACGAGGCGTTCAGAGCGCCTGGTTACGCGGTTGCGAACGCCACGGCTGGCGGTAGCGAGACAGAGCGAGGCCGCGCGAGACCGCGCGCACCATCAGCGAACGTCGCGGAGTTGAAGAATTCGTCGCCGGCGAGGTCGACCAAAGCAAGAGAGCAGCGAGCCGCCGGAAGGTAAAGGAGCATTGGAAAGGGGTGAAGTTTAACGTTGAGGCCGCCGTTCCTAGCAGCCGCATGCCCAAGCGGTACAATAGACAATCGCGAAGTAAAGAATTTAGGTACTGTCGAGAATTCGTTTAGCAATTTGATTTGAGCGCAATTTGATATTGTCATTTGCCCTAAATGCCTTAAGGATTGAACAGTGATATTCATCCAATAAATGTGAAGGTTCTTAAATGTTGTTTAATTATTCAATGTAAATTTAAAGCAGAGAGGTGAACGAAAAGTTTCAAAGATAACTACTTGTCTAGTTTTACCTAAGAATAATATGGGTAAAGAATGTTGTATGAACAAGAGTGTAAATAATTGAAGTTGATTTGCAAAACCGTGCACGGAAAGTGAGTGATCACGAGTAAAAATTCAAAGAGTATAATTGCCAGTTCTTTTTGGGTTTGTGGGAAGTCACCACAAACGAAGTGTATGACGAATGTTAGGTTGAAGAAAATAACAAAAAGAATATGCTGAATACAATTTCAATAAACAGACCCCAAAATCACAGAGCACTTTATTGGTAGCAGAGTGTGGTACATACATTAACGGTTCACAACCAACGATGACTGTCAGTGGCACCAACCCTCCAGACACAACAAACCAAAGACATATACATTTCAAAGGTTTGCCCAATACTACACTAACACCCTCCTTCAAACCTGTGAAATGGTATCGTTATAAACAATATGTGAAATTTCAATAAAGATATCACTGAGTTAAATTTAACATTTTTACAAACTTGGAAAATTTTGCATTGCTTAGTGCTTTAGTAAACACATCAGCCAATTGATCATCAGTACATACATACTCAATTTTTATAACATTTTCGTAAATTAGATTTAACACAAAATGTAACTTAACATCTATATGTTTACATCGCTTGTTGTTTTCGAAATTTTGAAGAAGCTTGATGGCACTTTGATTATCTTCATATAGACAAACTGGTGATTCAATTGTAACATCAAAATCTTTCAACAAATTTATAATATAGAGTAATTCTCACATGAAGCTGCACAAACTGCCACAAACTCTGACTCTGTACCAGACAATGTAACAAATGATTGCTTCTTGGAGCACCAACAAATCAAATTATCAAAGACCTTAAAACAATATCCACTAATGGATTTTCGATCTAAAATATTATTAGCCCAATCAGCATCACTGTATCCAACTAACTTATTATCACCATAACGAAAATACAATTTGTAATCCATAGTGTACTTCAGGAATTTCAGAACTCTTAACAGATGTTTGAAATGTTCATCACTAGCACAATCTTGAAACTGGCCAAAAAAACTAATGCTAAAACAAATGTTTGGTCTCGTGCCCATCATTATATACATAAGACTACCTAGTAGCTCTTTATAAGGCAATTTTGTTTTTTCATGTTCTTCACTCACTTTGTTTAAATTCAAATTCTTTTCTATAGGAGTTTTAACCTTTTCACATTCTTCTACATTAAATTTTCTCACTAAATTTTTAATTAAAGAAATCTGATCCATAGTTATGATTCTGTTTTTCTGATCTCTATTTATGTTGATACCTAAAAAGTTAAAATGATCATTGGGACAGTTTTTCATTTTGAATGTTTCATATAGTTTGGATTTCAAGTAATTGAGAAAATCAGAATCATTACACGCAATTAAAGTATCACCTACATACAATAGCAGGTAGCATCTTATGTTTTTGTGAAGAAAACTGTACAAACAATAATCAGAATTTGACCTTTTGAAATTCAAGCCTATCATCAAATCATTGAACGTATCATTCCAGGCTTTTGGTGCTTGCTTTAATCCATATATGGCTCGATTCAGCATACAAACTTTATTTTTTTCAGCATCTGACACTTCAAGACCTTCTGGAATTTTCATGAAGATTTTGTTTTTGAGTTGACTACGTAAGAAAGCATTTCTAACATCTAATTGTTCAAAAAGTAGATTGTAATTATTACAAACAGAAATAAAGATTCTCAAAGAAGAAAGTCTTGCTACTGGTGCATGTATTTGTCGAAATTCACCAAAATTACTTTGCTCAAATCCTCTTGCCACTAACCTTGCTTTATAAATACGTTTTCCTTCATTATCTTCTTTTACTCTGAACACCCATCTGTTAGTTATTATTCTTCTTTATCTGGCTTATCAACTAATTCCCATGTTCCATTATTTCTCAATGCATTTAACTCATCTTTAATAGCATTTTCCCAGCATTGCCAATTTGCACTATTCTTTGCCTCTGTGTATGATTTTGGACAACTCATGTCCATTTCATAATCATTAAATCTTATTGGTAACTTAACTTGTCGTCTACAATTCCTTCCCTCAGTATTTTTTTCTGGAACATTTTCTTGAACCTCTTGTTGAGAATTTTCCTCATTTTTAATTAGGTCAAGATTTTCTTCTACCTTTTCCTCTGCGATTTCATTTTTAGTTTCCTCGTCAGCCTCCTCTTGTGAATTCCAATTTTGATATTTAAGGAAAAACAACTTTCATTAAATACCACATTCCTAGAATGTATTAATCTACTTTCTTTATCATTCCACAGCCTGTATCCACACTCTGTATATCCCACAAATCTGCATGTCAGGCCTTTATCATCTAATTTGGTTCTCAAAGAATCGGGAATTCTTGCATATGCTATACAACCAAAAACTTTCATATTAGCAACATTTGGTTTTTTATCATAAAACAATTCATATGGCGTTTTATTCTTTACTAAGCAAGATGGAGTTCTGTTGGTGATATATGCAGCTGTAAGTACAGCATCTTCCCAAAAAATTGTATCCATATTTGCCTGCATAATCATTGATCTAGCCATATCCATTAAAGTCTGGTTCATTCTTTCAGCTACTCCGTTAAGTTGAGAGGTGTAGGGAGGTGTATAGATTATCTGAATACCCTTTTCTGCACAAAAGTCTGAAAGGTTTTTAGAACAATATTCCCCACCGTTATCACATTTTATCTTACAAATTTTCTTGCCACAAAATAAAGATGACACCTTTGCTTCATAATCTTTCAAACACTTGAATACTTCATCTTTACTTTTCATAACATAAACCATAACAAATCTAGAGAAGTCATCAACAAAGGTTACAAAATACAAATTATCATTTCGAGACATTGGTTTAATTGGACCACATACGTCTGTATGGACAAGTTGTAATACTCTACTAGATCTAAATGTTTTAGAATAGTATGGAAAACATTTCTGTTTACATCTCACACACACATCACACGGACTTGTTTCAGAATTTTCAAACTGCATACCATTTACCAAATTTAAATTCACAATCTTCGGTAGTGAATTATAATTCAAATGTCCATACCTCAAATGCCAAAGTTCTTTATCTATTTTGTTAGCTGCCAAGTTTGCATATTCATTTTTTTCCAATCAAAGATTACTTTATATAAATTATTTTGTCTAAAGCCTTCAACATAAACACATTTCCCTTTTTTAATAATTATTTTGCTATCAGCACAGACAATTTCAAAACCAGCCTTTTCAATTGTGGACATTGACAATAAATTTACTCTTAAACTTGGAATACACATAACATTTTTAATTGAAATTGACATACTTTTATTCCCAATTCTACTCACTACCTCAATGTCCCCTACAGATGTTGCCTCCATAAACTTGCCCTCTTCTGCTAGCTGAATTATCCTGGGTGTTATAAATTTGCGTTTGTTTATCAACATATCATCTCTGTTTACATGTGATGTGTTGCACCTGAGTCAACATACCACTCTATTTCATTTGATTGAACATCAGCAATTGCACAAAATGCCACATCATCATTATTGTTTAATTGTTTCTCACTATCTTCTTCTTGTACATAATTTGCCATATTTTGCTTGTTTCCTTGTTTATTAACCGTATTTCTAAAACATTGCTTTGCTTTATGGCCCATTTTCCCACAAATATGACATTTGATTCCACATACACTAGCATAATGTCCCATTTTGCCACACTTGTTACATTTTATCGTCTTTTTATTTACATGAAATGAAGAAGGTACATCTTTGACAGTTGAAGAATTCTTTTTCACATTTTCATTTATTGAAAACTCCAAAAGTCTACTCTTGACGAACTCGTCATCTGACATAGTTCGTAATGCTGTGACCACATTTTCAAATTCTTTGGGCATAGATAATAATAATAATAAGCATGACATGTCTGATTCTTCAAAACTGCTTCCCAAATTCTTTAGTTCTCTAAAGACTCTATCACACTTTGAAAAATGATTCTGTAAATTGGCCCCATATTGATATTTCAATGTAATAAGTTCCTTTAGTAAATAAAATTTAGAGCATGTATCTTTTTTACTAAATATCGACTGTAGTTTTTGCATCATTTCAAATGCTATTTCTGTTTCTTTCACATATTCCAAATGCGAATCTGCTACACTTTGTATAATTACCATACAGGCTTTATTATTTTTCTTGTGTCATTCTTCATTTCTTTCATCTAACTGTGTCTCCTTTAATATATCACTCACCTCCATAGCCTTCAAAACAGAATGCAGTCTAAATTTCCAATTGTCAAACTTTTCTCCACCAAACGGAATAATTCCGTATTTATTTTCAGCTTGATTCGCCATTTATTTTTATATTTTTCACCTTTTCCAACTGCTGTCTGCTTTACAATAAATTTCAACACATTCCTACTGGGCCCATAACCAATGTTAGGTTGAAGAAAATAACAAAAAAAATATGCTGAATACAATTTCAATAAACAGACCCCAAAATCACAGAGCACGTTATTGGTAGCAGAGCGTGGTACATACATTAACGGTTCACAACCAACGACGACTGTCAGTGGCACCAACCCTCCAGACACAACAAACCAAAGACATATACATTTCAAAGGTTTGCCCTTTGAAATGCTGCACTAACAACGAATGATTTAAAATACATTTTTACTTTGTTATTTGATTTGTTTCTTGTGTGTTACCCTTGGATTTTCCTTACCGCTGTAGAATCCACTGCCCTGAGAAAAATTCAAGCACGAAAGAGCATTAAATCTGCGTACGCCCTTCAGGCATGAGTCGGGTGGCTATTGTTGGGAAAGTATGTTAGTATATATATATATATATATATATATATATATATATATTTATTTCATACATCTTTGACAGTTGAAGAATTCTTTTTCACATTTTCATTTATTGAAAACTCCAAAAGTCTACTCTTGACGAACACTAATTGCAAATCGTCATCTGACTTAGTTCGTAATGCTGTGACCACATTATATATATATATATATATATATATATATATATATATATATATATATATATATACACACGGCAAACGTTGTTTTGCCATATAAATTATTCCTAGGATTATTTTAGTAGAAAAAATGACTAATTACACATTGCAATAGAGTGTACAATATTTTTTGTTATCCCATCTTTAGCTAACACAAATAAACTGGATGGTTTGCCCACTCGAGAACATGCCACGTTTAATTCACCATGTGAAAGACATGGTGCGCTAAAAAATAAGCCACAAACAGACATCGTTTGGTCTTGAGACTTATTGATAGTCATCGCAAATACCAATCTTAACGGAAATTGAAGACGTTTAAATTGAATTGGCACATCTGTGGGTATAATAGGGATCCGTGGCAGTAATATACTATCACTTCGAAATTTGCCATTTAAAATGATGGCTTCGACGTTTTTCATTACAGCCCTGCAAATTAATCATAAATTATTTAAAAATTACACCGAAATATAAAAATGATAATTTATAATTGTCACCATTCCCGTCACCTTGTTTAATTATTAAAATGATAATTGTAAAATTACGATTAACGCCCAAACAATAAAAATAATGGCCGAAAATTGTAGTGGATGAGAAACCGCTTATTGTGTGAGAGATCTTATCCCTAAGGTCCGATTAAATTAAGAAGGTGATTGACATTTGTGAGTGGAGGGGAGCGACGTTGCCAGGTCGCAAACCACTGAGCACGTGTTACAGGAAAACAAACACTTCAAAAAATACGTGTAAAAGAGTAAAAAATACGACAAAAGCCTAACCTCAACGCAACTCATCACAGCACAGTACACATTGCGCGCGCAGCACAGGCAGAAACGCGGGCGGCGCGGCGGCAGGGAAGTCGCTGTGCGATGCTCAAATGTTCCCCATGTTCGGCAGTGGCAACTGAGCGACCTGACACGTCACATTTTGTCTCTCTGGTTGGCAGCTGCCATGGAAACGGGAGAGGCGTCCTGACGTCACACAGAACTGTCAATCACCGTCTTAATTTAATCGGACCTTACACCGTGCTGCTTATTGAGTCAGAAGCAATGTTGCCAGATGTGAAACTTCCGATTGCGAAGTTTTAAGTTTGAAAATGCGGATTTCTTCTAATGAATGCAGATTTACTAATATACTTTAAAAATAGGGGAAACATCAATAATTCATATATCGATATCTGGCAACATTGGTCCGAAGTGACGCCGGTAGACGCCTTGCGAGGATACTGGTCGAGTGATAATTACATCATTATATCATGTAAATCAATTAGGGTTTTCTTTACCTATTGTTGCACTAAATGGCTGTAAAAACGAAAATCTATATATTAAAAGACGACAGGAGCAAATAATTAACGATAATAAATAAATCTTCTCTAAAGAATAATCATTTAAAAATTGTTATAAAATGCATGTACATATTTTTTACTGTTCAACAATGAATCTGTTCCCCATTTTGTACATCCGAGAATTTAATATCAACTTCCGAAGGCTAACTAAACATTAATTAACTAAGGCTAATTAAACAATTTGCAGCAACAAATATCACAAATTATTAAAACAAAGTTCCTAGTCATATCTACCTATAGTCAAATAGTAATTGCTGTGCTTTTTTTTCCTGCTAATTAAAGTGTTAATGATATATTAGTCTCTAATATGCTTATGACTCCTCAAACCTAACGCAACAATGTATCGCGGAGACAAAAATGTTTCTAGTTGAGCCCGGCAGACGTTGTTCTGCCCCTATATCTCTCTTTCTCCTTCCCTCTCTCTTTTTCTCCGTCTCCGTCTCTCTCTCTTTTTCTCCTTCTCAGTCTCTCTCTCTTTTTCTCTTTCTCCGTCTCTCTCTCCTTTTCTCTTTCTCCGTCTCTCTCTCCTTTTCTCTTTCTCCGTGTTATTCACATTTAATGGCAGATTCTGCACATCCCTGAGCAGGTGCGTAATATGGAGAAACACCGTGTAGCGGGTGAAATACCGCAGTGTGAAATACCTAACGTGTGTAGCGGGATGCCTAAAACGTTTAGTGCGAAAAATAAAAAAATTGGGCTGGATCACCCTTATCACTAAGGGGTATAAAAATACATAACAACCTATTCTCAGACCTACTGAATATACATATAAAATTTCATCAAAATCTGTCAAGCCGTTTCGGAGGAGTATGGTAACTAAAACTGTGACACGAGAATTTTATATATAAGATATATATGACCTAATCAGCTACTACTGACCGTAGTACATCATAGAACATAATTAAGTGATTTGTATTTTTGAATTAAAATCAAATGAAAAGCACTAATACTCTTTAAAATCACAAGGTGAAAGTGATTTTATTTTGCTTGTAGGATTCGGGCCCTCGACCTATCGGTATGTCGCTGCCTTTTCTACTCGCAAAATAAAATGGCATTTTACCAATTGTGTCATAACTATTGGTTTTACCTCAGCAAAGGTGCGGTAATGTTTCCATTTCTTTCTTTTAAGCGCTGTTCATTAATAATGTAGTAATAAAATAGTACTGACATTAATTTGGCATGTTATCAAGCAAGCAAAGTTGCATTCGGGTGGTTATCAAGTTCGGTTATCAAGCAAGCAAAGTTGCATTTATTGCCTTTTGTAATACAAAATTGTTAATACTATTGTAATTATAAAATTGTGTAATGTCAATATGCTCAATAAATACTAGATTTTAATGCTACAATTTGTCTTTTTTCTTCCTTAAAATCGTTACAATTATTTTTGCTTTTTTGAAAATGTAATGTTAAAGGAATGATGAGTGAAATTTTAAAACTCCCGCGTAGCTGAGTTCTTGAAATTTAGCGGTTACTTCTCCGCTATTGGCTGTTCATTTGCCCAATAGAATTCAATACAGATGCATATTGCGGCACCGGAAGTTCTACTAATAAAGGTTCTCCGTCAGTGGCGTGCATTCCAGGTAAGCTAGGTAAGCTGCGCTTACCCTGAAAAAAAATCCGTTAAATGTAATTATTATAGAGTGAAATTGCGACTTTCACCATGATGAGAATTCAACTAGGAGTTTAAATTTCTTTCAAGGAAGGGTACACTGCCTTGCGAAAGCGCCCGGCCAGAGCGTGGCCCTTCATCGAGCATACAACGCTGATGCAGACGGAGACGGAAAGCGGGTGAAAGAGACGGAGATAGAAAGCGCCGCCACCCGGCCCGAAGTGAGCATTGCGATGTTCTCCATCTAAATGCATTAGGGAGTTCGCGCATGCGCTCTTGACTTTTAGGAAGCTCCCTTTGTTTGTATACAGTCCTCTGGAAAGCGCAGCAACCCAGGCCCGCCGCCCACAGCACCACCCAGGCCCTGAAATGAGCTTGCAGACGTGTTCGCATATGACACAGTGGTAAGCGCCGCCTAGTGAGTCTGGTGTTGTAAGTGATAATACGAACTCGTGTTGTTTTTTTTTCATCTATGCGTATTATTTCTGTGTGTTCTTCCCGTGTGCTGTCTTTTGTGCTTCGTAGCGGTAAGGCAGAAAATACATGTATAATTGAGGATATTTTAAAAAATCCGTTCAGTTGTCGTACTTTTGTGGAGAAAAGTGATGTTATTCGAGTAGGGAGGCCTGTTCAGGAACTTCCTGACTTTACATGTTTGCACAAAGAAAAGGGAAGGGAATATGTTCGCTATTTTAATACTAAAAAGTATGATCTCACTAATGGTATGATTAAGGTAGTAGAAAACTTAATAAATTATTTTGCTGGCCATGTTTACTGTTTTCCCATGATCATAATCTATGGAACCAAGAAGGCTACAACAATTTGAACAACCTTTCCAATGCAATAGCAAAACACGAACAAAGTCATTTGCGCTCACTTGTTAAGCTGGCCAGTTTTGGAAATGTCCGCATGGAAACTGAACTTGATCTTCAGTTGAGATCAGACGTAACACGACATAATGAGACAGAAAAAAATAGAGACATATTAAAACGCCTAATTGACGCAACTTGTTTTTAGCAATGCAGGGATTGCCTTTCAGAGGGCATCGTGAAAATGAAGAGTCGGTTAACAAAGGCAATTACATTGAACTTCTAAATTTGTTGAGTACGTATGATACTACATTGTAACAACACCTAGAATTTGCCAAAACATTTAAAGGCACTTCCTACAGAATTCAAAATGATTTGATTTCTGCCATTTTTTGAGCAAATCTATCAAAGATGATACTGCCACGGCTCAGCACGTTGCGATTATTTTAGATGAAACATCCGACGTAATTAACAAATCACAATTAGCTACTTCTATTAGATATTTTCAGGAAAAACTGTAGAAATTCAGGAGACATTTATATCGTTTGTGGATGTAAGGGCGGATAGATCTGCCAATGGATTATTTAATCATGTGGAACAAATAGTAAAATTCGGCAACAAATTGGTTGCTCAGACATATGATGGAGCAGCAGAATTTGCCAAACAAGAGAGGAGAATGGAGTTTATTTTGAAATAAATTAGGTAAGATTACTTGTTTACTTTCAACATTATTTATCCAGTAGATATAATGTAATAACAAATATTTGTTGTTCCTTATGCTTTACTTCAAATGTTATAACAGCGTATGTACGTCTTCAGTTGCCATTTTATTGCGGCTCAATTGCGAGTGGTACGCAGGAAATCGTAATACAGTACCACCTTTGTTCTCAGTTGCTTCATCTGTGATACTTTTCGTTTTCTCCCCTGACAGCATAGGCTTAAGAGGGAAGAGGGGACACTTGTCTCCAAATGTTTCAAGCTTCTTCGAATTTTTGCAAAGTAAAATGTTAAAAAATTATTAATATAAAATATTAAACAAGATTTAAAACATATTACTATCGAATAATTTCAAAGTGGAAATATGTGAAAACAGTGTAATGAATAATAATTTCAGACTCCCCCTAGCCATTCCGCACCATATAATCTCCTAAAATTTCCATCAGACGCAATGTCTTGGGACGGAGGGCACTACCGTTGCGGATGCCGCTTCCTCGAATCGGTTCCGACGCGTGAGCTTTGCCGTATCAGCACAAAGGACAGTGTTTCAATTCGGCGTTCATCACGTCCCGACAGACACGAGGAACATCTTTTCGACGTGTGGATCATTCAAATGCCAGCGACTGTTGGTGACTGGTAGTTCGTAGAAAATTTTGTGCGCATATGCTGGGGACTCGCATTCTTCCAGAATAAGCAATAATAATAATAATAATAATGATAATTATTATTATTTTGATAAATTTAAATATTTATATACAGTTACTAAATGGATTTTCGTGTTGTCTCCTCAAACACATCAAGTCGCACCCTTGTTATTTACAGAGCTTACCCATAGGAATCGGTCACCGCACGCCCCTGTTCTCCGTTTAATATTGAGTGCGGCCTCGCGGAGATATTCTCTTTGGTAGTACAATGACCACAACGTACACTACTTCTAATAATTTCTGCAACTGTCTATATCAAATAAGAATTGTTAATAATTAGTTAAATAAGTAATATTAATTAATTAATAAATGATACCAATCAATTTAGAACAAAATATTGTAGTACAATGAACAAAACCTAAGTGATAGAAAATAATATGTCTACAGGATTTCTTAATTACGCTTGGGTCTGGGCTCCCGTCCCAGACATCGGCAACGTTAGCTAAATGAACACGAGTTGACAACTACGCAATTCTGAGAAATTCAACACTGCTATTATCAACAATGTTTCCGGTACGAGAGAGTGTCTTAATTTCCTTTCTTCGTGTCCACATTTATTAACAAAAGGTTTTGAATTATCGTTGTATATTCTTCCTATGTGAGTTTCATGTAATATCATTAATCCAGTTATTTACCGTTGCTGCTTCGGCGCAAAGCTGGAACGGACGACAGGCGGCCAAACAAAATCCACAAATACGTCAAAACCAATTCTCAGAAAGACTCACCAGTATATATGCGCATTCGCAAGGACTGTCTGCATCTCCCAAACCACACATGTAATCACGAATGTACTCAATACCCAAAACTTTTTATATTTAACCACGAGCGCACTCGATACTTCAACCTCACACTATCACAGACTCGTACCAAATCGTAATAATAAAGTATATACTTAATTATAAAGTGTAATTAATTATTTTAAATTAATGTAGATTTTAGTTTAAAATAACTTCAAAATAATGTGATTAGTACTTGGCACAACGTATCCTCAATGTGGACATGAAGCCCCTTTTTTCGTAAGTTTTCATTTGTTTAAAAATACTTTGAGTTAAATCTAAAAGTTGAAATATTTACTGAAGATTGGTATGATAGCGGTCTAGCATACACATGCTAGACCGAAAAATGTAATCTATAAAAGGCACACGTCATTTACAGATTTTTATCTGGTCCCCCAACAGATATTACAGTTCAAAATTTTGAAAAAATCCAAAATTCCAACTTTCAAGAGAATGTGATTTTCAAATAGTACGTTGTGTACCAATGATATTGTACAAAATGTAACTATTCTGTTATGTCTAAAAGCGCAGAAAAAATTGAGGCTATGATTCTATTCCTTCTTTGAGAAATTACTCTCTGGAAATCGCATATCGCTCATTCGCTTTCCATAGATTTGGTTGCAAATATTTCCCAGATAAAAACGTAGAAGATAGGTAAATAATATTTTGATATTCTGGCATGAGTATACTGAATTGAATGCTTTCTATTCCAGAATGCTAGAACACCCTAGAGCGGAGTAATTCAGGAAAGAGCAAATGCGAAAAATGGCGCACGGCGTGAAATAAAAATGGCCGCCATTTCTAAACCAGGTACAATAAAAAAAGTTAAAGAAGTTTTTGAACCGCCAAAACATACGGAAATTTATGTACAAAGTATAAATTTTTTTTCTAGATGGTCGAGCGACCACTTTATTAAATTCAGGACCACTTAAAATGGATTGACCGAAAAGCGATTGATGAATATAGCTTTCAGAAAGCAGTTTGAATTACAAAAGGTGACTGAAATGTACAAACTCTATCTATCTATCTCTTTATTTTTATACATATACATATATATATATATATATATATATATATATAATATGTATACATATATCTTGAAATTTCCTTCAATAACACCTATTAAATTAATTCCGCAAAATATTATTTAACGTCCCTGTTCGCGGACCAACTGTAGAAGATCGTAACATCCCTGTGCTGAACACTATTGCGTGATCTTCCGTAGTATATATAAAATTTTAATTTCGTGACCCCAAATAAACTTTTATCCCCATTCGGACCGCCAACTGTGGAAAATCGTAAAATCGCCAATTATAAAATCATAAATATTTTCCCTTCACGATAAGACAATTTCTTAAAATGTTCTCCTCGCTAACATCCTCCGCGGAAATTAGAATTCGATTCACGAAGGCGCCCCCATACGGGGATTGCTGAACATTAGTATTGCTAATTTGGGATTTTTTTTGTTATTAGGTCGTACTCTATTCTAAAAAAAATAACGAGTCATATCCAATTCGAAAGTTTAATGCCAACACCATCGGCTAGATTTATTGACATTCTATACCTCTTCCGTTGCCGTGCATATTTACTGTAGCAAAAAAACAAATACTCCATCCGAACAGTTACAATAATAGAAACAAGATATTTACTTATACTGCGATTTTTGTAGGAAGAGCTCTCAAGATAACTCAAATCCCATCTTCGCGATGGAATATGTCACGGCATTTCGTATCATTCACAGTCGTTCCGCTAGATTTCGCACGATCGCGACCGTATGAAGCAGTGCTAGCGATCATGCGACTTCTACCGGCAAGACCGAGAAAAGACGCGAAATGCCGTGACATACTCCATCGCGAAGATGGGAATTGAGTTATCTTGAGAGCTCTTCCTACAAAAATCGCAGTATAACAACAATACATTATCATATGACATTCTCATTACACATTCGTGCAGCAAAACAATTTATTCATAAAGCGCACGTTTAACCCTTGTAATTGGCCTTTACAATCACTCGATTATAGCACATTCTTCGCCTTGCGATATTTAATTCTTCTGTAGTTATTCAACTAAAGTTCATTATTACTTCCCTGGGAAAACTGCCGAGCACGCCGCCGCTCCAAAATCACTAGACAGGCCGCTCCTTCAATGACCATACAATTTTCTTCTCTGCAGAGGCGTAGCCTGATTTTTGGCTTAGGGTATGTAACTCGAGAAATGAGAAAATAATTTAAAACTCGTAAATGTTCCTTATTCCCTATTTCAAAAATTGCCCCATTTCATTTCGGACCCATTAGAATGAGCGTAATTTATAAAATGGAAAGCAATGATCTTCAACTTGTATAATAAAAAACAATAGGAAAAAGAATATCAATTAATTTAGTCACGTAACGAAAAACAGTTGGCAGTAGTTCTTAGCTACTTACATCAGGGATTTCATCCAGTGTCGATAAGACAAAAGTCTTCAGAAATTTCATTCACGAGACATTACCATGCTCACACTTGAAATCTAATCGTTCTGAATTTCTGGTGAGGTTGCATGAAACAGCGGAATTTTCCATATCATCCTTGAGAGTTAAATAATATTTCGTTATTTCATTTATATATTCTATGAGATTTTTTGTATTTGATGATCCCCTATCATCATGGCCACGAAATGCAAGCCCTTGTCTCCCAAAAAAGTATACAACTCGAATGAAGTGTGATAAAATTTCCCTGATTTTCCTTATATCACTATTGTATTGCTCAACAAAGCATGTGCTGGCTATTTAATAAAATTTTATCCTCTTAGATTTTCCGAACATTTTTAACGTTTTCTCACGTGCTATATGAGTGGACGAGTATTTATGTGTCTTGATAGCCTTGTAAATATTATTCAAATCTGCGTAAACACTGAAATTCCACCCTTTTTTCTTTTGAGAACATAAAAGAAGATCAGTAACATAGTGTTTTAAGACTTTTACGTCCGCATATCCATGATTCATTATCACAAATTTTATTATTAAAATGTCGCTGACATTTTGTAATGCTCGAAATGATACTGAAAGTAAGTTTTTGGCAGAATACTTTAACTATATTTTCCTTTTCAGAAAATGTTATTCTGCATATTTCTAGTTTTTAATTTGTCCACGGCACAAGACAATTCCATAATTATGTGCACGGCAAAATACGATTTCATAATTATGTAGGCTCTTACTTGGATCGCGTTGTACTCGCCATTATTTCCAATGTCTGTGGTACTCGCCATTCCTCAGCACGGATGTGGATTGCATGGTCACATACCCTTGTGCATTCAACCACCACAATCCCTAACCTCAATTGGCTACAAATATATATTTACTAAATGTATTAAAATAAGATAATGATACATAAATAAAATTACTACGCTAATTAATTAACCTTGTTCTCTTACAAACACCGCAGAAAACCATGAAATTTCGTCACATAAGATTTATTACATTGGCTCGCTGGATGTAATGGTTGCCTGTGCATCTGATTCACAGCGCAGGCGAGGCTGCATTTCCGAGTGAGTCAACCACGTGAAGAATCGAATCTTCAACGGCGCCAAGTTTGAAATATAAAGAAAAATTTTGTAATACAAAATGAAAATAACAAATGGACAATTTACAATCATTTTCAAGTAAAAATAACTGATATTGTCAGCGTATGTAACACATCACCCACATCCATGGACGCTACGCCCTTGCTTCTCTGCTACCTTTATCGATGTTTCACCAAAATAAAAACTAGTGGTGCTACAGAATGGCACAGACTTTCCCATATTAGTTTTCTATTTCCTTGGGTCTTCGCTAGCTATTCGGAATTGCCACAAACTTTTTCTTGCCAGCTGTCATCTATCACCACCAAAAGTACATTTTTTTAATTTTTCGGTTTCCTATTGGTAGAACGGAAACATTAATTTTAGAATATTAAAGAACACAAAAACCTAGCCGTAAATGGCAATTTTCTTTTAAAAATTATGTGCCGGTTAAGAGAAAAAGGCGTTTTAGCGCTACTAAAAATGCGAAATTTGAAGCTCATTTTCACAGAAAAGTTTTGAGTTTTCAAAATACTTTATTTGAAGTTATTGAAGCACTTACACTCACAAATATAATAATGTTTACAAATTGCTGGCAATGTGCATATTAAAGATGTGAGAGATCTTTCAAAAAAATTACAATTATGATATTTTTGAAAAACAAAAAAAAACTCAAAATAAATTTACCCCATACTAAAGAGTGTATTTAGCACTATCCGTTACAAAATTTTAAAGAAAAAAATTGCAGCCACATATAAGAAAATGGCGTTTGAGCGTTTCTGAAAATGCGAAATTTTGAGCTACTTTTCACAGAAAACGGTGGAGTTTTCGAGAAACTTTTCTTGACATTATTTAAAGCATATATACTCGTAAATATAATAATGTAAAAAAATCGCCGATAATGTAAATATTAACGACGTGAGAGACAAGTAAAAAAAATTACAATTTTGTGATTTTTGAAAAAAACAACCTATAGAGCAATATGGCTTTTATGTCATCTGATACAATAAATTTACCACTACCCTACCAAAAGTTTAAAGAAAGCATTTGGAGCGGTTTTTGAGAAAATTTTGTTTTTGAAATTTTTTAAAATTGCACATATTGCACGAAAACTACTAACATTTTGAAAAACATTTACATGATCTTTATTAAAGAACTTAATACGCAGAACAAATTTTATTTGAAGAAAAAATCTCTATCTTCAATTTTGTAGTTGGAGAAAGACGCCCAAAAAAAGTCAAACTTTCACAATTTCCGAAAATTCAGAGTTATTCGTGAATATCGGACCTATGCCATGTTAATAAGTGTATTTTACTCTATTCATACAAGAAATTTAAAGAAAAAATTTGGAGCCGTTTTTGAGAAAATTTTGAAAATCCCCGGGGGCTTCATATAAAGTACCCCCAAATTTTGAAGAAACTTTTTCAAAATCTCCAAGCTTCGACTAGAATCAGATCTACCAGGGATTATCCGTTTTGGAAGAAATCGTACGTATGGATTAGGCGTTAGCACAGACGGAGAGACAGACGGACGTTTTCCTTTCAATTGGGTTTTCGGTATCAAGGACCTAGAAAACAGGGTTTCTGGCTACACCACGTGTTAGGGGATTTTTTTTCTTAATTTAGCAACTGGTTTTATCCACTTATTCGTTTTCACGGCCCGGCAATTAATTTTTTTCCTCCGAAAATTGGCCATTTTTTCGCGCAGCATTATATAACTTTCCCTATACTACGTATATCACTCCGTGTATACGTACGTATACGGGAAAGTAAAAATACACTCACGAATTACTAATTTAAAAAAAAATCCCCAGGAATGTCTATCACCGACTGCTCTGACGCGAATTCCAACATCGATTCACTGAAAGTATTGTTGGTGATCGCTCTTCAGCGCACATCCAACAAAAGACAAACGTCGTCTCCTTCATGCAACACAATTTCATTTTATTTTCAATCTGAACCACAGTTCGTGTTCGTTCACATTTCCAATTTTAACCTAAATTTTTCTATTAATTCTTGACACTGATGCTAATGCTGACAATTCTTGACTTAATGCTAATAACACGCATTGGATTCGATTCCAGCTTGTTTCCACAAAAATCGAGAATGTTTTTAATTGACACTTCATTTAAACCGCACTCAATTGTCTCCCATCATACGGTGTCCTTAGCCATAGCCCGCTAGTATGCCTAAAAGCCGCGGCACTTCGCCGATCCTTATGGAAGCCAGCGAACGGACGAAGTTCACATTGTGGCCGCTGGAGCGCTGGTCGCCGACCATTCGCGAGACCTTCGGGTCGTTTTAATGCATAGGGAAATGCCCGCATTTCGGACGATTGTGGTCACTGACTGTGATATGAGGCATTGCAAACTCGTGTTGGTGGTAATATTAAACAATACTGAAATTATATTTCACTGTGCAGTTTGCTTAAAAGAAATTGTGGAGTGAATGCTTCAAATTAACATAGCATGCGTGAAATCTACTTGGTTAGTGAGCCAGTAGTGATTCTTCTTGACACATAAAATGCAATATTTATTCTTAATTATTTCTGATATTTAGGTGTTTAAAGAGAACTATAATGCACATAATGTCTTTAAGGTTTTTAAAGACATTGGATGAAAACGAAATGAATAGAAAACTATTATTTTATCAGTTTTATACTATCTATTTTTATATTTCAAGCTGTATTTATTTTTGATCTATATTACACGCTCAAAAAAGTAAAAATTCAAGATATAATTGTTCGTGAAAAAATATCTAAATAACCAGAAGAAACTAGTTCTAAAACGGACTACGGACGCTGTTATAAATGTTGACGTTGTTGTAAATAATACTCACAAAAGTTCACTCAAAAAAGTACTCCAAATCACTATTGCCCTGGTAAAAACGTTCTCACCAAGAGATAGAATCAAAAAATTTCCGACTAGCGAAATTCATATTGACGCTCTCATGGAGATACCAGAAAAAACTATTAGATATTTTCAATAAGAGCAACTAAAGTACAATGTAGACATTATTTCTAATTCTTTGCGTAGTCCGCTTCCAAATTCCACAACAATGACAGAACAATAAATCAAACATCATAAATAAAAATCAACAATCAGACTTCTCGTGATATCCAATGACGTTTGTGAGAAAATGTGTCACTTTTTGATTGAAAAGTTTACAATACGAGAAATATCTAAAGCTGACTCAAACGATCATTTCCAGTACTAGGAGTCAGTATGTTTTTATTGAACATAAACAGAAATTGATTGTGCTATTTGTGAGTATATTTTCAAACTTTGTATCGAAATTTGAGAATAAACTGAATTGTTAGGTAGCCGAAGTTATTTCCATCATGGGTTGCATATTTTTATAACGTTCAGAAACATTAAGAATGTATGTTAATATTTATTTACTATATGAAGATAATTTGCATGGGTGGATGTTAAATAAATAAATAAATCAGTCTCATCTTTAAAAGACCCTGATGGTTATATGTGGTAGAACAATTTATTGTGAAAGCTGTACCTCCACTTCCAAGGTTTGTTGTGAAAAGAAACCTTCAAAAATATATTAAGCCAGCTTTGCAAAGCAACAGTTTCCTTGCATGTGACGAATGCGCAGATTTAATAACGATCATTGACATAATTTTAAACATTTTTTTTATCAGAGGTCTTGAAGAACATTGCTGCTTTTACTAAAGAAGTAATGGAGATGCCCAAATACTTGAATTCAAAGCCTGTCAGTCGAAAATTCTGTTTGTAATGCGGATCTCCGTATATTTGCGTGTAGCAGCAGATCGAGGAATGGTCGGCGAGCAGCGCTCCAGCGGTCAGTAGCGGAACTTTTACATGTAACAAGGACGGGGCCGGAGTGCCGAGGCTTTTAAAGCATACTAGCGGGCTATGCCTTAGCAAACACTATATTCAACTCCTTTACGATCTTGGAAACTATTCACTTTTAAAACTGTTTTTCGCAACTAATGTTAACTTATTACACAGTGTCTTTAATTTATTGCACTTATCTGCACTTACCTGCACTCCGTCAAAATACTGTCATAAATTGCATGTCTATAGTATTCGTTATATTTCCTTCTCCCGTGACGGCCTCTTAGACTGCTCTGCTACTGTTCATTCGAACTTAAATCCTTTATGTCTACTAGTCAAACTTGTCTTTCGTGACGCGTCCTATGTGTATATATATATATATCCATATATATATTTATTATTGAAACGAATTGTTATCAATTAAATGATAACAATGCGTTCCTGAGTAGGAAGAACGTTTGAAATGCGCGGTAGCGGCCAGCGCACCGACGGAGTCGGGTGCCGGAGTCAGTTCAGTGTGGAGAACTGAAGGCGACGGAATCACGGGACGGACCGGCAGTGGAGCGATGGAGGAGGAATGAAACGGACGGTTATGTAGTGTGCGGAAGAAAGAGCATGGACAGTAGTGAAATCTGGAACCATCGTGGAGGATAGGCATCGGGAATGATAAGATAGTGGGAAAGGGCATGAAGTGAACAAAACGGTGATGTTGCTAAAGTGAATAAAAGACAATATCGGCGCGTAAAGATATCCACGTGGGCGAGTGCGGAGGAGCGGCTGAATGTGGATTCCCGTGCCTCAGTCCACCCGTTAATGTTTGGTATATGTAGCTTCGAGAACAGGCGGGAACAACAGTCATCGGAGTGGGCGAGATTAATTATTGGAATATGTTGAAAGTGGTGAACTCGGCGTTGATAAAGTAACGCACGCGGGCGGACACCAGTATGGCATCGAGTGAATGTAGAGGAACAGCATTAAACAATCGGTTGTGAAACGGAGAAGAAAATAACTTATTTCGGACGGCGGAGGTGAGAAGCATTAGCGGCCAACGCACGGTAGGTCCGTTACAACGGCAGTGGACATCAAGATCTCGGCAGTCGGCGTCGTGCAGGGACGGCGGAGGAGCATCGAAGGCGGGCGGCGAAACGGGCCCCCTCCCCACGTCGGCATCCTGCGACCCGAAGAGGCCCGAGCACGGACGGCGCGGCGCGAAACATCGCCCCGTCGGCGGAGGGGCGAACGCGAAGCGGCGCGGTCCGGGGACTGGAGTACTGTGAGTAAGAACGGCCGGAAGAATATTGGGAGGGAGGGTAACTAGACAGCAGGAGACAGTGATCTTTAGTCGAGGCCCCACAGATGTGGGAATTATAACAAATGAGTGAGATTCCAGGGTAATGAAGAGTTTACAAATGGGATGTGATTTAAAATAGGGAAAGGACAAAGTAAACGTTTTTGTGAGCAACAAGAATCACCAATTTGTATTGTAATTATTCGAGCAATAAAAATTCATGTTTACCCGTAAGTTTTCATTGAACATGATTGAATCCGGAGCCCATTCCCGAGTCATGAGTCCCTGCCCCCTTTTCTAATAAATATTGTGCAGAGTCAAATCCACGACTCGTTTCAATATAAAAACTCCGACATCGTTAGGCCGATCTCCATGAAAGTTGGCACTTCTGTTTTTCACCCAGAAGGTTTATGTTGTTAATTCTGTTGTAACTCCACTCAATGGCGCAGTAGAAAAAAGCTAAATATTAACGTGAAACGTAACCAGCAACACACTCGGCAGCATTTTGAAACTATTTCGTTAAATAACTCCTAAACGAGGCGTTCTAGGGCCTTTGAGGTACTTCAGGCCGTAGGCCTCAAAGAAACGTTTCTCACACCGTAATCTACAGAATGAGATTTTCGTGAACATTCTATTTCAGTTTTGCTGGTCCGGCGCTTCCCGATATTACCTCATCTGCTCAGAGACGTGCAGAATCTGCAAGTATATGTGAATGAGAGCGGCAGAAACAGAGACAGATAGCCAGACAGGGGCAGGGTTAGAGAGGTAGAGACAGAAAGCGAGGGGAAAGAGGGAGATGAAGGGCAGGACAACGTCTACCGGGATTTCCTTGTCTTCTACAAAAACAAAAGTCATAGACTTGGAACCGATAAGATCCAAATTAGTTGTATACAATTCACCAATAGAGCAAGTTTTAAGTTTCAATTTCTTGGGATACAAAATTTCATACAGAGGGGAAATAGATATACAAGGGAAAATTGAAACACTAAATCGCATGAACGGAACCATCCTGAGAACCCTGAAAAAGAAAATCAGAAAGGAAACTATGATTTCGATAAGGTATTAAGGGCCGTATTCATAGTCGTCACTTATAATAAGGAAAACCTTAAGGAGTTTCTTATAACGTTTTTCAATTCGTAGTGGCAACTTATCCGCTTGCATAAGAAACTCCTTATAGCTATAAGGAAGGCCCAGCTTCCACTTATAGCTATAAGTGAATCGTCTCTTGGTGGGTTGAAAATAGTCGTAATGTGAAAGAAATGGAAATGGACTACGATTTTGAACATTATAAAAATGTTTATAACTCCATTGTTCTTGGTAGCAACTATATTTCGTGATAAGTACAACCCCCCAGAAATGCACAATGATAAAGAATATTTAAGAAAAGGTAGCGTTTTACCCGGACATGTTTTGGTAAACGTTGGTGGCAAAAATCAGCTACAATTAACTGAGGTTTACCTATTTCCCACTATTTAAGACATGGTTTAAGTTATTACCACTATTTAAGTAACTGTGTAAGTTAGGTTACCACACGGATGCCTACGGATGCATGCATAAGAATAGTTCACGGCCAGCTTGATGGGACGTTTCACGCAGGATTCAAGTGGCTATGAACCACCCAATGCGCTGTTGCCACACAAGACGCTGCTAGCGTAATACTTATGTTAAGTATCGTCTATGAATACCAAATGTGTATAAGCATTTCCTTATCAAAACTAACATCTTATAGCTTAAGTATTTTCTTATTCTATAAGTGACGACTATGAATACGGCCCTAAATATCCTAACATGTTGTTATGGAAGTGAAAACTGGATAATGACCAAAAAGGTAGCACAAGACTGCTAATGGACAGAAGAATTTAGAAATTCGCAAAGAACTTGGAGTATGTAATCTTCAAGAGAAAATTAACTATAACCAAAATTCCTGCACACAGCACAAAGGATGCAAGACAACCGCTTGCCGAAAAGAATTCTACAATACCGCCAACAAGGACGAAGAAATCCTGGCCGCCCGAAGAAGAGATGTGGTGAGCAGATGGAAGGGGTAACAGGCAGTCCGTATATACCTGAAGGAGAAGAAGATTTAATTTAGAAAAAAATATGAATTCCAGAGAAATGTCTCGTGCGTTTCCTGGTAAGTACTTTTTACATTCCTGTATACACAGGGCCGGATTTCTAAATAGGCTGAGTAGGCTGCAGCCTAGAGCGACAAAGTTTGAGGGCGGCACTTTGGCAATTTATTTAAAAGTAAAAATTAATAATTTGGAGGTCAATAATATTTTTCGTACGAATTTAACACCAAATATTACTTGAAAGTAAGTTTTATTCTATGTACATACGTTTTAAAACTATAACATATTACAAATTCACAGCACGTAATCTTGTAACTTTCTAATAGTGTAATTTGACAATAGTGTATGGCAGAAGACGCAAGCGCTGCGATTCGCTCTGACAACACCAGTTTCGGCACTGCCATTATCGACAACGAACGATACCGAAACTTGACCTATTATCGGAGTGCGCAGGCCGCGTCGAAAGGATAGAGAGTTTTTGTCACCTCGAACGTTAAGCACTATCGATCTGCGCATGAGCAGAAGCACTAAAGTGATGCGAAACAAACTGCGCATGAGCAGAAGATTGATAGTACTTAACGTTCGAGGTAACAAAAACTCCCTAATGCTGGAGGCATCAACGGACCACTTGCCACCGTTTATCGCTCAAACTCGAGACGGTCAGGCGGCATGTCCTGTTCAACGTAAATTGCTTTTGCGATTTGTCAGATTTGTACGTTGACCAATGCGTAAGCAACCTAGCGTTGCCTGTTGTAGATACCCTCAGACTTTTGACACAAATGCAAAAATAATGAAAAAGTAATAATAGTGGCAAATATTTATTTTGCCTCTTATGAAGCCTCTTATAAAGCCATCCAGAGTGGAACTGTGGATGTTTTGCTGGTCAGATTTGTAGGGCTCTGTTCAAGAGTATTTCACTGAACAGAGAAACCATTTTGAAAGCTTCGAAGAATTGCCCATGGATATAGCCAAAACTACATGGAAATGATAACAAAAGACAGCCCAAAAAAAAAAGTGCCTGACGAAGGCCGAAGTGGAGAAGTAATCTTTCCTGCCAGGGTTGACCTTAAAATACGTTTTTACCAATTATAGCTTCTTTTGTTGGTGAATTCAAAAGAAAAGAAAAATGGCCAATGACGAGTTTCAAGGCCAATTCTACTTCTTAACTCAGTTGTGTGATAAGAGAGATGTGGAGGAAGAATTAAGGAAAAATGCCATTAACCTTTACCACGTCTACACAAATCATGTAAATTCGTATTTCACACCAGAGTGCTCCCCACTTCCAAAAGCACTGTGCTGGGGTATTTGATCACCCATCTAATAAATGTTGAAATGAATTTCGAAATTTCTGTGGTATTATTTCCTTAAAAGATGTTTACCCCAATTTCAACATTACTTAAAGGATAAGTTTGTGCAAATGCGCTACATATTGCGCGGAAGAACGTAGTTGTTTCTCCCTAAGAAGAGTTAAGAACTATCTACGAACTCGTGTTTCTGAATGACGGTTACGTTCACTTCTTTAGTTTGTATTCACGCAAATATAACAAAAACACACTCATATAAGGACATTGATGACAACTATGCCATTAAGAAATCTCGTAAGAAAGCCATGTAAATTTGAACATGAACAAAAATATAAAATGTAATTCCTACTAAGAAAAAGTATATTGTTTAGATATTAATCTTTGTATTAGTGTGGTCCGTATATTTTTCAATTAATCAGTAATTATGATATATTATGATATAAATTTGTAATTCATAACTTCTTTAAATTACATTTCACTATGTAGGACCACTCAATTCCAATTGAACCCAGATATTCAATCATGCAGAACATAGTCATTAGCATTTGTCGGAGCACACTACATAATATAATATAATAAATAATATTAATTATAATATTTCTGGGGGGACAGCGGAGCGAATACGACTCCTTAAAATTTTAAAAGCACGTCTGTAAAATAATTGAGCCATACACATTCATTAGCTTCATTCCGGCACAAATCGAAGACAACAATCAAACAGCTACATTGCTTCCGAGAAATCGTAATCGCTGTCATGTATAAAATCAAATCAAAATAATGCGTTTAAAATAAATTCACCAGGTTCAAAATTCACCAAATTCAAAATCTCACGTAAAACATTCACTAAATTTATAAAACTCGAACGTTTCCATTTTAATTAATAAAGCTCAATTTCCAATGACACTCGCTCATTGGCTGCGAGCTTCTCTCCCTGCGTCATCCGACGCAGTCGGAGGTCAGTCTGGTGTGAGCTTCGTGGCAGCAACCCTCGTGAATGCAATGCTGGCGGAACGTTGTTTTCGACACGTGCTACGTGTTCAGTTTAAAGTGCAGTCAGGTGTGAGCCTCGTGGCAGCAAGCCTCGTGAATGCAATGCTCGCAGAACGCTGTTTTCGACATGTGCTACGTGTTCAGTTTAAAGTCTAGTCTGTGCAATGCTCGCAGAACGTTGCTTTCGACACGTGCTACGTGTTCAGTTTAAAGTCTAGTCTGTGCAATGCTCGCAGAACGTTGTTTTCGACACGTGCTACGTTTTCAGTTCAAAGTGCAGCGTTTAGTAACCGTAAGCTGCAACAATCTCTTCATCACGAGCCTCTCCCTTGTGTCGCCTAACGCGAGGGGAATTCAACAACGCTGCCTGTGCCACGTGTTATGTGATGGTGTGTTTCTGGCGAGCGCCAGACTGTGACAGTTTCTTCATTGCGAGCCTTTCTGCCTCGTGTCCCCTGACGCGAGCGGAAGAAAATGTCTGCATGTGTAACTGTGCAAATGTTGACCAAACACTGTATTTCTTAGTTGCCTATTATGCTTGAATTTAATATATGTGTTTTATGTCACTTATAAACTTACTTTCCTTAAAGTACAACAGCAGTAATCTCACAAACAGATGCAACCTGTCCAAAGCTGGTCCTTCAAATCCCTCTGAATAAGTTGAACTATCGAAGGTGTTGGGGGAAAGAGAACAGGATATTCCAGAAATGCAAGAAAAGTCTGCTGCTCTCTCTCTCTCTCTCACAACCTCATTCTCCCACAGCATTAAAGAATAAAAATATGTTAAAAAAGTTATCTCTCATCTCCAACATCAAATTAATTAATTCAGTTCCAAACTCATTTAATTTTTTCAACGAATCTTGAAAGACTGCTCCTGCTTGTTTATTATGTAAACCATTAAAATTCTAATTTTATCTAAATTAAATGAAAGCTATTGTGCATTAATGTTTAAAGAAGATAAAAACAAGAATGAACTCTATAATTTTTTGTATAAAACAAATGTATTATGCAACTATGAACAATAAAAGGGGCGGCAAATGGACATAAGCGTACAGGCGGCATACTCTTTAATTCCGGCCCTGCGTATATACTGAGTAATATACGTAGTATTATTATCATTATCATCATTATTCGAAATTTTACGCTCGTCCGGAGTTTTCAGTAAAACTCAAGGACCGAACGTCAACACATATAGCGAGACAGATGGTGAGAAGTTCTTGCTTCAGTGCACTCAGGTTCTGCTTTAATGACTAACAGAGAGAACCTTACGCACAATATTGGTGGTTGCCATTAGCACGGCCTTCTGCATGGTTCTGAAGTGCCACTCATTTAGATGGAGTTTCTGTTTCACAATCCTCCAATCTTCAGCAGCAAGTCCATTAGATGAAATAACTACGGGCACAATATCTACCTTTTTTAGTTTGTAGAGGATTTTCAATTCTTCTGAGAGTGGCTGGTATTTTCTTTTCTTTTCTGCAATTGTTGGTAGCAGATTGTGATCTAATGGGACTGCAATATCAATTATTATTGCCCTGCAAGTAGTTTTGTCGTTTTATCTGTAACAATGGCAGCATCCCATAAGATTTTTGTTCTCTCATTAGACAAAACTTGCTCCGGTAGATATTTGTAATAAGGTAAGCTTTCTTTTAACAGGTCCAATCTTTTGGCAAGAGCTTGGTGAATGATTTTGGCTACATTATTGTGGCGTTGTAAATAATCTGTTTGTGTCATCCATTACAGATGTGTTGAAGAGATTCGGTGGGCTTCTTGCACAGGCGACACATGTCACTGATGTTCTCTTTCATGATATATCGCCTGTAGTTATTAGTGGCTACTACCTGATCTTGAATGGCCAACACAAATCCTTCTGTCTCGCCAAAAAGCCCAGCGGTTCTCAACCATTCAGTCGATCTTTTCATATCAATGGCGTTACTTCGAAGCGCTGTAGCAAACCTGCCATGGAGTTCCTTTGATTTCCACTGCTCAATTCGATCCTCACATTTAGGTAAACTTGGATTGTGGTTTTCTTGGAGCAGCTTCAGAGGTGTATAGCCGTGATCTTATGCACAGATGGCCGTCATGGATTTGTTGTTGATGATGAAATAATGTCTGAGCTGTTTTTCTTGCTGGCGGCACATAACTTCAAGACTTAACAGTCCACGGCCTCCATGATGCTTTGAAAGATATAGCCTTTCGGTGGAACTTCGAGGATGATGCATCCGATATTTTGATAGAAGTGTTCTGACGTTTCTATCGAAAGCTTGTAAAGATGTCTCAGACCATTTAACAACTCCAAATGTATGCGATGCTGCAGAAACAGCCCATGTGTTCATTCCTGTAAATTTGTTTCTCGAATTAATAGAGGACTTGCAGATTTTTGCAACACGAGAGAGAATCTTCCTTTCCACTTGTTTTCTAATTTTTTCATCTGCAGTTCCTAAGAGCTGCTGGAGGCCGAGATACTTATATTCATCTCCATTGATGAATTCTTGAATTCTCAAATCTTCCATCAAAAGAGGTTCATTTTCTCTATTCTGGACGCGACCTCTCTTCACGAGAACAACAGCACACTTCTCCAAACCAAGATCCATACAGAGCTGCTGAAGCTTTCAACAAGTGTCAGCATGCTGAGAAGTTGATCTGGTCCTTTAGCATAGAGCTTGAGATCATCCATGTATAATTGGTGGGAAATTATCTTCTTGGGGTTCTTTAAAGCATATCCATAGCCGGAGGAATTCAGCATTCTACTCAAAGGGTTCAATGATAAGCAAAACCAGAGCGGGCTTAAGCTATCTCTCTGAAAAATGCCTCTTCAAATTCGCAAAGGATTAGTCTGGTAACTCAGTTCCTAACATGCAGTATTGTTCGCCAGCTGTTCATACACGTTGTAAGAAATTTAATGATAGAGGGGTGAACTTTGTAGAGTTGAAGAGTTCGCAGAAGGCAAGAATGAGGAATGGAATCAAATGCCTTTCGGAAATCAATCCAGCCTACAGACAAACTATGCATTTTTTACAAGCTTGGATATAATATTATCTATTATCAATAACTCTTTGCATCCTCGATTCCTACAACCAACCTGTTCTTGCAAAAGCAGATCATTTTCTTTCAAATGCTCGTCGAGTTTGGTGGCAATAATGGAGGTGAGAACTTTAGGTAGACATGTAATGGGTTTATAATTCTCGGGACAAGATGCATTTCCACCTTTCGGTAACATAAATGTCACGCCCAAGGTACAAAATTCTGGCAGCACAGATGTTCCATTCAAAATGTTTTGAAATTGACTCGCCAATATACCATGAGTGTAAGTCAGATATTTCCACCAAAAATTATGTATTCCATCTACTCCTGGAGCTCTCCAATTGTGGGTTCTTCGTATACATCTTTTTACATCCTCTGTTGAAATAACAACTCCATTCATTTCCGGGATATTGTGACAAGCTTCTTCTTCCTGTCGTATCCAGTATGCTTCATCAAAATGTTGCTTTGGGGTGGACCAAACCTGAGACCAATAGTCCGTCATGGCAGAAGCACTTGGGTTTTTGTCACTTTCCTTGGTATCTCTCGACTCTAGATATCTATAAAAGCCTTTTTGATTCTTAGAGAATAAGGAATTTTTTTCTTGCGTCGCGCAGCTTCGTTATACCTTCTTATTCTTGCCCCCAGAGCTACTATTCTTTGTCGTAATATCTCGTCTTCAACCTTTAGTCTACTTTCCAGGTCTTTCTGTGTTCTTTTTATCTTCAGTCTTCTGAGAATTGAGCGAATACTTGCGCGAACCTTCTTTGAAATCCCTCGTTTGTCTCTGAAATATTCAGCAATATGCGAAATATCTCGTCTAGCTTGGGTAATTTGATTTTCGATTTTTTCAACCACGCCGGTGGCTTTTGTCTTTCATTAGGCTTCTTATCAAGAGAAGTACCTTTTCCCACCCGTACTTTGTAACCTAGATATCTATACTTGTGTGTCTACTATCTACTTGTGTTCACAAGTAGCAATTGCTGCGCAGTGAACCAATCCAGCTACATCTTCAAGAGAAGAAGCTTCTGAGATGTTTGGGGCAATAATTTGGTTAATTTTGCCAACAATCTCATAGACATTAGTGCTGCACTTCAGTTTTGGTATTTTGGTCTTAGATCTAAAGATATTCCTTGGTAATGAAGCTTTGTAACCTCATAAATATCTATTATTATTATTATTCCTCTAAATCACGACTAAAGATGCTATGTGTCGGCTGAATATAAAATCTACTCCAGATTGCAACCAGCTACCTAAGGAGTAGATCTCGGGACTGACGGTGCCTCTACAATACTTTGCGCAAAATGTGGGCTGTTCCAAATCATGCAATTTCTTGCACTTCCCAGTCTTTTGAATTACCCGGGAGTTTAGACAAGTACTTACACAAATTTTGTGGAACAAATCCCAGAGCTCCGATAACTATCGGGACAACCTGTGCATTTACGCCCCACATTCAGCTGATCTCGATTTCCAAACTCTTGTATTTAAGACGTTTTTCTGCCTCCTTGGTAACGACGTTCTGATCGCAAGGTACAGGAACATCGACAAGAAAACACGATTTGTTCTCCAAATCCCGGATGACTATATCAGGTTTGTTTGTCGCTATCGTGCGATCCGTTTGAATTTGTTGGTCGTACAATATCGTACACAATCCAACAGACGTTACCGGTTTCGGTGAGTGTTCGTACCACTTGGGGCATGTGTTTGGAACCTCGAGGGCGGTACAGATCTGCCAGTGGAGGTAGCTACACACCCTGTCGTGTCTTTTCAAGTATTCGGTCTTTGCTAGGATTGGACAAGTTGAGACAATATGATCAATGGTTTCTACGTGTTCCTGACAAATGCGGCATTTATCATCTTGGGAAATTTTGAGAACCGCTTTATCATAATGTCGTGTTCCCAAGGACTGATCTTGGGCAGCTATTACAAGTGCTTCCGATTCTGGCTTCATTCTTCCCCTTTTAAGCCACATAAATGATTGATCTTTATTAATCTGCATCTTGCCTATTTGTTTCAAATATTGTCCGTGGAGTGGTTTGTCTCTCCACGATTTCTTTAATATTTTTGTGTCTCAAATTTCATGGTAAATAGCATCAGAAGTTCAGTGTCTCTGTCATTCAGGGTTTCTTGCATAGTCTTGTTCGCAACGCTTCTTGCTACACTAACAATGCCTCTGTTTCCCATTCTTCGGGCAGATTTCATGACCTGCCTCATTAGAGGGTTATCTTGATGGCTGACTACACACTTTCTCATCCTGACTATTACGTTGTGCCAGGAGACCTCAATTTGTCTGAGGCATCTTCCTCCTTCCTTACGTGACACATTAAGTCTATGTACATCAGCTCGAAGGTGGGCGACATGAAGCATTGTAAGCAGTTTTCAGGCTTTTCGATCCATGATGCGAATTTCCTGCTCAGTCTAGTCCACTAGTCCGAAACTGTATTCGGCTACAGGCACTACCAAACTACCTTTTGCTGATATTTTATTCCTGGAGTTTAGAGCAGACTGCAGGACCATTCTCATTCGTCTGGAATACTCCTTGCGAATTCTCTCTTTGATTGTGTCGTTCGAAATGGTCTCGTATTTTTCAATGCCCAGATATTTGTAAGTTTCACCTGGCTCAAGATCTTGAATCACAGTGTACATATCAACTTCAATGTTCTCTGACGTCACTTTGCCTCTTTTTGAGTTGATTTTTGCACACTTGTCAAGACCAAACTTCACGCAGATGTCACTGCTAAAATCATTGAGGACGGATAGCATTTGGGAGAGAATCGCTTCATTCTTAGCAAAAACTTTAAGATCATCCATGTAAAATAAATGTGATACAGGCATTTCATCACCATGGAGCTTGTAACCAAAGTCAGTGTATGACAACTGTCTAGATAGTAGGATAACACTAATGCAAAACCACAGAGGGGATAGCGAATCTCCTTGGAAAATTCCCCTGTTTATCTGAGTACTTCTTGTTTCAACTACTCCGTTTCCACTGTGAATTAGTTACCTGGTACTCCACAACTTAATACTAACCTTGCAAAACTCAGCAAGTCTAGGATGATATCGATAGATCTCTAGGGTCTTCAAAATCCAATCGTGTGGTACACTGTCAAAGACCTTCTGGTAATCAATCCAAGCCATGCTTAAATTACGTTTTCAGTTCTTCACATCATTCAAGATGGTTTTATTAAGTAGCAAGATTTCTTTACTATAATAATGAATACAATGAATAAACCTTTATTCAAAATTTGAACCTAGGAAACTTAACGACACCCTTTTGTTTAACTGGCAACAGATGGTTCTTCTCTAGGTGTCTATACATTTTATCAGTTATGGCTGCAGTTATAACCTTGTATATTACTGGCAGGCAAGTGATTGGCCTGTAGTTCTTCGCCAAAGAGCTGTCTCCCGCTCTGGGTAGCAAATACGTGATACCGCGTGCGAGCCAATCAGGGAGTTTCTTTGGGTTTTCTACAATTTTAATAACAGCCTTTGCTAGATGATGATGTAATGCTGTTAATTTCTTAATTCAATAAATCTGAATCTTATCAATCCCTGGGGGTTTCCAGTTTGCCATGTTCTTAAGTGCTTGGCAGGGGTCCTCTTCCGAGAATCCGTTAACGTGTTCTACTGTTTCCACGAGCCCATCAGCAGCGTCAACTTCAGAGTGAAGCCAAGATGCGTCTTTGTTGTAGGATCTGGTTTCCTCCCAGATTCCTGCCCAAAATGTTTCGACCTCATCTTTTGAAGGAGGGGCAGCATTTCCACTCGGTTTTTGAGTCAGACTGCGATAGAATCTCTTCGCGTCTGTTTCAAACAATCGGTTCTGTACACGGAAATCTTCTCTGCGTTTGTACCGTCTAATTCGTTGAGCCCATGTTTGGATTTTATCTTTTAGCTTTTCAGCTACCATTAGCCTTGTGTCATTTTCAATTAGGTATTTTTGTTCAACATCTAGTATTTTTGTTGAACTTTTTTAAAGTGTGATTTGATTTAGAACATGCCTCGGCTAGGAGTGATATTTCACGCCATGTGTCGGCTATCAGTTTCATAATTCTTTTCGCCCATGGGGGTACGGTGTCTTTTTTCTGTGTCTCTGGCGGCCATCGATGTTCTTGGCTGGACCCAAAATTATTTAAGATACTAAATATCCAGTTGCATAAACGATATGATTGATTCCAGTAATATCTAGATCTCTACTTGAGGTCTACACAAGCTCATTTAAGACAGAATTCGCTGCTTCTATCACTCTCTTAACTTTGGCATTTTCGTAAATTCTCCATAACGGTGCACGAGATTCGAATGGAAGTAGATGAACGCGTTCTATCTCGCGTCGGAGGAGGTCCCTTACCGTGTGACTCATGGCCAAATGAATTTTCACCAATGACGGATGTTTTACTTGGAAGATATGAACCTTCAAGAGGACCATCGTTTTCAGGGATATTAGATGGTTTTAAATGTTCGTCATGTGGATAGTTTGATCGAAGAACATTCTTCGCGTTCAAAATGAACGTACTCCGTCCGTAAAATGGAGTACTTCTTTGTCTGACCCCTCACCTTCAACCTATTCAGCAAGAGAGGCCCTACCAGTAGCTAGGCTACCACTGACATAGCTCAGGCTAACGGGCATACTCAAGCTCCACCAGTAACTGCAAGGTCGTGTAATCCCTAGGTGGAATTCCCTGATTTCTCAGGGAATATACGTAGTAATGTGAAAATTATGCTACGAAAAATAGATTTCGAGATTTCAAAGTAAAAACAGGTTTTGGGTTCCGCTCATACCGAAAATGTTTTTTAAACGTCCCTCTCCCTGATGTATGTGAACAACACTACTCTTGGGCTTTTATTTCTTGGGGCGTGGGGACTTGTCTTCACGAAGGAATATCTCACGGCATTTCCCGTCGTTCTCGGTCGTGCCGCTAGGAGTCGCATGATCGCCACCACTACTCAATACAGTCGCGATCACGCATCTCCTCACGGCAAAATGGAGAACGACGCAAAATACCGTGAAATATTCCATGTTGACAACCCCCCACGCGCCAAGAAATAAAAACCCAATTATGTCGCCTAACTATGAGTAGGAGTTTTACTTTCCCGTATACGTACGTATACACGGAGTATATCCCTATACGTAGTATAGGGAAAGTTATGTAATGTTGCGCGAAAAAAATGGCAAATTTTCGGAGGAAAAAAATTAATTGCCGGGCCGTGAAAACGAATAAGTGGATAAAACCAGTTGCTAAATTAAGAAAAAAAAATCCCCTAACACGTGGTGTAGCCAGAAACCCTGTTTTCTAGGTCCTTGATACCGAAAACCCAATTGAAAGGAAAAGGTCCGTCTGTCCGTCCGTCTGTGAACACTGCTAGCGCCTAAACCATACATACGATTTCTTCCAAAATGGATATTCCCCAGTCGATCTGATTCCAGTCAAAGCTTTGAGATTTTGAAAAAGATTCTTCAAAATTTGGGGGTACTTTATATGAAGCCCCCCCGGGGATTAAAATTTTCTCAAAAACGGCTCCAAATTTTTTCTTTAAATTTCGTATATGAATAGAGTAAAATACACTTTTTAACATGGCATACGTCCGAATTTCACGTACAGCTCTGAATTTTCGAAAATTGTGAAAGTTTGACTTTTTTTTCGGCGTCTTTCTCCAACTACAAAACTGAAGTAGAGATTTTTTCTTCAAATAAAATTTGTTCTGCTTATTGAGTTCTTTAATAAAGGTCATGTAAATGTTTTTTTAAAATTTTGGTAGTTTTCGTGCAATATTGCGTTCAATATGTGCAATTTTAAAAAATTACAAAAACAAAATTTTCTCAAAAACGGCTCCCAATGTTTTCTTTAAACTTTTGGTACGGATAGTGGTAAATGTACTCTATCAATGACATAAAAGCCATTTTGGTCTATCGGTTGGTTTTTTCAAAAATTACAAAAATGTAAATTTTTTTACTTGTCTCTCACGTCGTTAATATTTACATTATCGGCGATTTTTTCACATTATTATATTTACGAGTATATATGCTTTAAATAATGTCAAGTAAAGTTTCTCGAAAACTCTACCGTTTTCTGTGAAAAGTAGCTCAAATTTCGGAATTTTCAGAAATGCTCAAACGCCATTTTCTCGTATGTGGCTGCAATTTTTTTCTTGAAACTTTTGTAACGGATAGTACTAATTACACTCTTTAGTATAACGTAAAGTTTATTTTGAGTTATTTTTTGTTTTTTTCAAAAATTATATAAATGTAAATTTTTTGATAGATCACTCAGATCTTTAATATGCACATTTTTCGCAATTTGTAAACATTATTATATTTTGAGTGTAAGTGCTTCAAATAACTTCAAATAAAGTATTTTGAAAACTCAAAAATTTTCTGTGAAAATGAGCTTCAAATTTCGCATTTTTAGTAGTGCTAAAACGCAATTTTCTTTAAAACGGCACATAATTTTTAAAAGAAAATTGCCATTTACGTTTAGGTTTTTGTGTTCTTTAATATTCTAAAATTAATATTTTCGCTCTACGAATAGGAAACCGAAAAATTACGAAAATGACAAAAAATGTACTTTTGGCGGTGATAGATGGTAGCTGGCAAGAAAGAGTATGTGGCAATTGCGAATAGCTAGCGAAGACCCAAGGAAATAGAAAACTAATACGGGAAAGTCTGTGCCATTCTGTAGCACCACTAGTTTGACATTGAAGAAACAACTAGCCTGAGTCGAAGCTCTGCGATTTTGAAAACATTCATTAATTTTTGGGGGGTACATTACATGAAGCCTATGTGACATTTTCAAAATTTTCTCAAAAACGGCTCCACATTTTTTCTTCCAACTTTACGAACGGATAGTGCTAATATCACTCTTTAATATGAGAAACATGCAGTAAAATTTAAAAAACATATATATATATATATATATATATATATATATATATATATCGAGAATGAATTTTCTTTGAGAAACATTCTTGCAATTCTAATGCAAATTCTGTCTTAAACTCTAATCGAAATTTGCCTGTATCTTCACCATTACATAATCAAAATTATTCAAAAAATAAACCCCCTGTCACCGTTAAATCTATGAGTTCTTCTTTTATAACTGCTTCTCCTTCTATAGACTTCAATAATTTTACTACTTCTATATCTACAAAATGCCAACAAGACTCCAATAACTCTTTTAATAATTCAGAATTCAATTTTTACTTTCCTATTATAACAAATGAAATACATAACTCTTTACTTCCTCAAATACATGGGGGTCATTCTTTGCACAGTCAGCATGCGATCTGCAAGAGTTACTTGAAATTAGCTGAACATTTTTTGATGGATTCCCACAATATATGTATATATATATATGAAAGAAAATCACTATATTAGATTTTTTGTCCAATCCTACGTTCAGATAAAAAATAAAATTATTTTATTACAATGTTAATAAGATTGCGAACAATTATTGGTAAAACGTTTATAAATTTCTTTTGTATGATTTTTTATAATACTTCGTATGAAATTTCAGAAAAAATCCAAAAAATGCTAAGTTTACCGATTTTAATAATGAAAACGTGAAAAAAGTTTATTTAGACAGAAACATTAATTTCTCGAATAGTCCATAACCGATTTTGGTATTTATTGATAAATTATTTTCGGAAGGCCTAAAAGTAAAATCCTTTAAATTTTTAGACATATTTTTACGGTCATTTCTTTTTTTTGTGACAATTTAAAGTCAATTATTTATTAAATTAATTATTTATTTTCATACAAAAATTCATTAAAAATCAACAGCTACAGAACTTTTTATAATATTAGACGTAATTATCAATGCTTTTTACTTTCCCGTATATGTACGTATGCAGGGAATGATATACGTAGTATAGGGAAAGTTATGTAATGTTGCGCGAAAAAAATGGCCAATTTTCGCCAGAAAAAATTCGTTGCCGGGACGTGAGAACGAAAATGTGGATAAAACCAGTTGCTAAATTAAGAAAAAAAATCCTCTAACACGTGGGGTAGCCAGAACCCCTCTCTGTGGGTCCTTGATACCGAAAAACAAATTGAAAGGAAAACGTTCGTCTGTCCGTCCGTCTGTCTGTGAACACTGCTAGCGCCTAAACCATACCTACGATTTCTCCCAAAATGGATATTCCCCGGCCGATTTGGTTCAAGTCTAAGCTTTGAGCGTTTGAAAACGATTCTGTAAAATTTGGGGGTACTTTACATGAAGCCCCCGGACATTTTCCACCTTTTCTCAAAAACTCACTTACTTCATGATTTCCCAACGAAACTGCTTTGTCTAGGTCTTTCAAGTCTTTAAGATTGTGAATGTTACATACTAAATTACCCCAACCTCCACAACTACTACAATAATGTAAATAAGAAGCTCTACTTACGTTTGATCTTTTCCCCTCTTAAATTTTGTACCTAACAAAGAGGAGGAACATAATCTAAAAACGCATTCACTATTGTAACTTCACTAAAATGAAATATTTATAGTAAGAACATTAGAAACATTACATCTATCTAACTTCTATTAACACAACACCGATGCATAAAGAGCTCACAATTTACATATATATGCCAAGGCGTCAACGGTAACAACACAAACGTAATCAGAATGTAACAAAACGCATACTACAGACCAGTCCTGTGTCACTAGATAGCCCACTTCCGGTGCTTATTTGAATTTTGAGCAGAGAGAATTTGATTGGTCCGCCATCTTGACCCCACTTTTTTGGGCCAATAGAAGTCGATGTATGCGCGATGGTGCAGCGATCTACAGGCCACCCCCTTAATTATCCACGTACTGCCGTGTGGCAATTGTTTACGGCTGTATTTGTAAACTGTTTCACAAGTTACCCGCCAGTTATAACGGTGTCCCGGTCGGTGTTTTTGTGTGTTTCGTGTGTTTTGTGTTGCAATTCAGTGTGTTTTGCGTGCAGAAGAGAGTGTTGTGTTTTCTTCTTGTCAGTAATGCCATAGAGTAAAGATGTATACATCCTTAGTCTATGGTAATGCCAAAATTTCCGCGTTATTGGGGTCCCAATTGCCGAAACAGCAAGACAAAAGACGGCACGGCCACACATGGTTACTTTCCCGAACGATCCTGAAAAGTAAGTGATATGAAATGCTTTATATGGTTCTATAACAATGATTTCATGTAATAAACAGTAACATAGTAAATAATGTAATTATATGTGAGGATATTGTAAGCACATACAATTATTATTAACATCTAATGAATTCAAATTATTGTAAGTTAATTAAACTACTGCTGTAAGATAATGGAATTACTCACTTTAATTGTAAGTTATTTGCCACTGCAACATAATCTGCTAGATTATTAATGTAATGCATTGTTAATGTTATTTTTAATTTGGTTACGTAATGTTACTTTCCGTTTACAATTCTGAAGAGGTAATATTATTAAGTACATACATCATACGTTTTTGCATAATTGATGTTTTGTTAAGATTGGTTTCTTATTATTATGATAATGAGTGTTATTCCCTCTATTTTTAATATAGTCTTATAATTTTTATTGCAACAACATTAAACTGAATATTTACTTTGTTCATAATTTCTTCTTAATGTGCATTATATACATTTTATTATAGGTGCAGGAAATATCTGCTGGCAGTTTGGATCAGGTTAGGATCTGCCTTCTTTCTCATGGAGAACATTATCATTTGTGCGTTGAGCACTTCATGCCAGTAATGTTGACTGCAGGAAATAGCAGCGTGGAATGTGGTCCCATGTGAATTCATTTTATATACTACCATTCATTTTGGCTTCCTCGCATGACCTGGTGAGTTAAGAAATCTTTACATATATTTTTGTAACGTCCTTATTTTATTGTTGGTAGTACCTTTTTGGTTATAAGATAACCATTATTTATTTAACATCATTTCTTTATTTGTTAAATATATGATGTTTATACGTTAAATAAATAATAGTTATCTTATTACCAAAAATGTACTACCAACAATAAAATAAGGATGTTATAAAAATATATGTAATGTAAAATATAATGGTAGTAAATGAACTTTAATTAACAAATCTTTGTTGTATAAAGATGAGACACAACACTAAACATCTTGAATTCCAGTAACACTGACTTTTTATATTTCAGATGCCTCCCATTTGTTGTAAAAGAGGGGAAAACAAGTTGGAAGTACTGTTTGTTCCAGATGATACAAACTCCAATATTGTCAATTTTGGTAATATCTTAATATTTTATTGTAGTAATTTTGGATTTCAGGTGATGTCCTAATATAGTGTGTTGCTCATTTTGTGTTCCGAGTCTTTATGGACTGTTCAGGGTGGAGTGATTTTTGTGCCAGAGGTTAGAACTAGTTAAGTATCACTCTATGAAATATATTTTTTCACCAGCCGTTTCAAGCTTTCTCGAGCTTTATACTCGGCGCAAAAGCTTTGTACTCCTTATAACATTTACTTATCAACTGGCAAAAACGTACATTGTCGGCAACAAGGAAGCGGCCAGGCTTCCAGATTTCAGTGGAAGAGATAAGACAAGAATAGAATGATCTCACGAAAGATATCTTCTCGAAAGGTTGGCCAAGATCAACAATCTCACTGAGTGTTCTCAGTACAACACCGCGACCACTGGAGGCTCAATGCAAATTTACGTGCACCTTTGCAGATATGCAAAGTCCAAAAATCCCTCTTTAAAATTACAACTATAAAAAGAAACTAGATTCCAAATAATTCAGTTCTTACAAAAAACTTAACATTTAAACCACAAAAATCCCCATTCAATTAAAGTAAATAACAACCGCAAAAAAAAATCAGTCAAATTAGGGCGACAAGCACTCCCGGAGTGAACAACTATTCACCGAGAAAAAAAATTTCAAAAAGACTACTTATGCTCAAATTGTCGAGTACCCAACGAATCTAATGGTAAATAAACCCTTTCCGAATACGTCATAGTGCACACAAAAGCTTATAATACATAAATATAACAGTAAATCACTTCCAAAAGTGGCTTTGCATATCTGCAAAGCGGTGCAATGAAGGGTTAAAAAAATACAAAAACAAGATTTTCTCAAAAACTGCTCGAAATTTTTTTCTTTTGGAAAGGATAGTGTCTAATGTACTCTACGAGATGACATAAACGCCATATTGCTCTATTCTTTTGTTTTTTCAAAAATTATAAAAATGTAATTCTTTGACTAGCCTTTCATTTCGTAAATATTTTCATTAACGGCGATTGGTTCACATTATTACATTTAGGAGTATATGTGCTTTACATTATGTCTTAAAAATTCCTCGACAACAGATGTTTTCTGTGAAAACGAACTGAAAATTCCAAATTTGCACAAATGCTTAAACGCCATTTTCTCAAATTGCGTTTGCTCTAGTTTCATTTGCGAGGAAAACATATATTGAGATGCGAAGTGACGAAAGCATAACGGAGTGCCTGCCTTGCCTGCCCGTCCGCTGCAGGCCCCCGGGATTAGAAGTGCCAGTGTTCTCCGCGTTGAAGAAGCGGCCCCTCCCTCACCGGGCGGATGACGGGGGCGGAGTGGGGTGAGGTGTTTTTCGAAATTTGACTTTATGACGCTCCTATTTATCCGATTTGCGTGCTTGATACGGCGTTGGATTCTGGAAGCTTGTCGCCATCGCGCTATAAGCCCACATTTTAGAATTGTTCCCGGAAGTACGAGAAAAATTTTAGAAAACGAGTTTCTGCTAGTTTTTTTATTTTTTTATTTTTATTTATTTATTTATTTATTTATTTGAAAAAGAGCTCGTAGCGTAAATTCTATTACGAAAAGGAGTCAAATGCCGTTTACAGATCGAAGATCGGACCATTTGTTCAGACGTTATTGGTAAAGTAAATTTTAATATATTTGGTGCTGCCACGTGGTGGCGACAAATTGAACTAGTGTCGGTACATTTAGCCTTAATTAAAGCTTGCTATAGACTACATTTTCATCATAAGATTATGTGTATAAAAACATTACTGAAAAGGTAGTTTTAAAGTGTAATTTTCTCATTCTGGCTGTATAAATGCATTGATATGCGAACGTTCTCCAGTTGGTGGAATTACAAGAATAGTAAGGAGTAAAATGGTTCAAGCACAAGTTAGCCAATGTTTGTGAAATTAATGAAAATAATTTGTATGTGTTAATCACAGATAATGACCCCAATGTAGTTTGGCATCAATGAGCCAAATATCATTCAAAAAACTGAACAGACAATATTTTCTTAATAGTTGAAAAAACAGTCAATACCTGCATCATATGTTGAGTAATTCTGGGTTTCTGATCTGCCTTTGGATTTTCATCCATCTACTGAGCAACTAACTAAAGCTTTTGGACAATAAATATGTAGCCTGTAATAACGGAATGTAAATGAAATCTACTAAGTCCAAGAACTCTGTCTCGAGATAAATAAAGTTGAAATAGAATCAGTTCATTTTTTACTCAGTTCATTACTTGTACTAGATACTAGTTCCTTTTAACACAGTTTAATATGTAATGTTGCTTTTATGAAGAAGAAAGCATAACAGATTTTTGTGGACTGTTTGTGCAGATGCAAGTTTATTTATAAAATATATCAGTGATATTAATTTACATTTTAATATCTTAATTACAATTTTGGTAATACGCTGAAATTTCACACTTGTTAATAACAGGCATGTCAATTAATATAATTGTTGGTGGTGTAGTCTTTTTAATAATGAATAAAAGACAGATGTTGTCTTGTATCAAATATGTATTATACTAAAGATCTTTTCGATAGCATAGCTACCATCCTCAGAGCTATCTGAAAATACATAAAAACAATGAAATGTAGATTGCATAAATTATTTACAAAATTGTTTTTGTACAAACTGTTAATGCCAGATGCATAAGCAAACTGGATCATTGCCTTGCAGTACCTGCAGTACAGAATTCATACAATTTACATTTCTAATTTGCTTTTATGTAATTTTCAGATAGATCTGAGGATGATAGCTATGCTATCGAAAAGATCTTTAGTATAATACATTTTTGAATACCAGACAACACTCGCCTTTGATTCAACTGGCATGTCGTTTTGATAATGATATAATATTTAAGAGGTAATGGTCACTAGTTGTTTTTGACAATTTTCTAAGTTCATGATTTAAATATCCGGTCAAAAGAAATATGAAATAATCTGTATGTGTTATTTGATGAAAATTGAATTAATATGTTTATATTATATGTATGTTTACATAATTTAGAAATAAATATTGTTCATTCAATAACTTTTTATTTTGCACTCCCTGGACTACAATTCCCTTCACCGACTCAGAATTCCTAATCCTAATAATTATTAGATTCTAAATTGCCTAGCATACTTTTTACATTAAATAATATTCATATAATTATAATTTGCCGCCATTTTGAAAAATTGCTTCGTAATCATAGACAAACATAGATGGCCCACTCTTATAGGCACGAAGTCTACAATGAGGAGACTCAACTCCGGTGTTGGAGGCAGCTACTTGAAAAATAATACAAAAAAAAAACGAGTCCCTTCGCCTTCAGCGACATCACGCGGCGAAAGAAGGAACTTATCTCGGCTTTTCTCGGCCACTAATCGTCAAAATTCGTTTGGTCCAAGTGGATCAGTTGGCGCCGATTACCAGGCGGTGTGCGGATGTGCTTAACCGAAGACAATAAGTTGAAAAGGAAGAAGTAAGTAGTAAATAATTTTGTAGAAAAAATGTTTGAATTAAATTTTGTATACGATGCTTTGCTGCCATTGGCTGTTTTGAAAGCCTTCGTAGTTCTTTCAATTGCCACGTGAGGTCGCTGAAGGCGAAGTGACTCGGTTTTTTTTGTATTATTTTTCAAGTAGCTGCCGACGTTTTTCGTACATACCCCCACCACCGGAGTTGTCTCTCCTCCTTGTAGACTTCGTGCTTATAGGGCAAGGTGGACGAGCCAACTATGAATGCGTCCACCGGTCGCGCTACATGCGTGAAATCGTACGCTCCATGAAAGATAGGAAGTCTGTGGAAATGTTTTCTCAAAGCGGGAATCCACGCTGACCGTTTGTTTCTTTTCTCGGCGAGCACGTGCGTGTACTGGTTATTTGTTTTCACCTGGTGGTACCGGTACTTTTTGAGTTATCGTGCTACGTTAACGTATTAAAACATGGCTACTATTTTAAAGAAAAAGAGAAGTAAATGTGACGTAAAGGACTGCAACGATATGTTGAGTAAGAGAGACATCGTTTTCCTCGAAACGACGGAGAATTGTTTGCGAAATGGTTTAATGCTTGCGGTAATCCGTTGATTTCGGGGTTTACAATGGAGCAGTGTAATAATCAATATATCTGTGATTGGCATTTCTCGGAAGAAAGTAAATGCCCGGAATTACGTCGGGGGCTGAAAAGAGATGCAGTTCCTACATTTTTTCTGCCAGGTAAGAAGCTTATGAGCCATTTCACACCATTGCTCAGAACTGTGGATAGTTACTGCTATATTATACGTTTAGTGTAACATACTTATTTTTATTACAAACTCAAATCAGAAACCCAATTTTATGTTCTATGTAAATATTCAATAGTTCCAGGTAGCACAGTCCATGAAAGGACTGCACAGCAAGGTGGAGAGAATTTTGAATGTAAGTAGTGGTATATTTTTGTTAAATGTTTCTTACTGCTTACTTAGAAGAGTCTCTTAGGAGGTAATTTTTCTTTAGCTCCAGGAATTCAAACCCCTTCCAGGGAAGATGGCCTTTGCGAGTCATCGTATAAAAGAAAAGTTGATGAGTCATTTGGAGGTATGTTTAAATTTTTGAGTAGTTGTACTTTATTCTACTGATTTTGGTATAATAACTTTATTCTTTTTTATAGATGAAGATATGTGTTACGATTCATCAGTGTTAAATTTCAACACCTCTGAACCCAATGATACTTTACCAGGTAAAGTCTTAGACTATTTACCTGTGATAAACATTTGTTACGGTTGTTAGAAACTACATTTTCTGTTAAAGGTATTAACAAGCTACTCCATGCCGCTCCTAATGGAACACCTAAATTACCAGGTATGTTTACATTTATTTAATTCTGAATGCTTTCTGTTGATGAATGAAATATTTAGGGGCTGTGAAACTATTGACGCATTACTTCGTTTCTTTTCAGTTGGGGACGATTTGTGCTCTACCCCAAGGAAATGTGCAAGACGCCGTTTGTTGCCCTCAGGTGACGAAGAATTTAATTGCTTTTGTTGTTGTTGTTGTTGGTAAATCTTACAGTTTATTACAGTAGTGTTTTCATTTTAAAGGTTCCAACTCAGGTGGATTTGGGTTACGCTCTATCTGTATCACGAGAGAGAAATTCCTGACACCAAGATGCAGGAAGTTTGCCAAACAGTGTTTGTTGCTGCAAAGAAAGTATCGGAGGTCCCAGGGACGGGTACGATCTTTCCAGGAAAACCTGCAGGGTGCCATAAAACACAACGGTTGTGTGAAAACACAACCGTTTTCTGTGAAAAGTAGCTCAAAATTTCACATTTTCAGAAACGCCATTTTCTCGTATAAGGCTGCAAATTTTTTCTTCAAACTTTTGGAACGGATAGTGCTAATTACACTCTTTAGTATAGCATAAAGTTTATTTTGAGGTTGTTATTTTTTCCAAAAATTATATTTGAAAGATCTCTCATATCTTTAATATGCACATTACCAGCAATTTGTAAAGATTATTATATTTGTGAGTGTAAGCGCTTGAAATAACTTCAAATAAAGTATTTTGAAAACTCAATTTTCTGTGGAAATGAGCTTCAAATTTTGTATTTTTAGTAGCGCTAAAACGGCATTTTCTCTTAAATGGCACATAATTTTAAAAGAAAATTGCCATTTATGACTAGGTTTTTGTGTTCTTTTATATTCTAAAATTATTCCCGTTCTACCAATAGGAAACCGAAACATTAAGAAAATGGCAAAAAAATGTACTTTTGGCAGTGATAGCAGCTGGCAAGGAGTATGTGGCATTCGGAATAGCTAGCGAAGACCCAAAGAAATAGAAAACTAATATGGGAAAGTCAGTGCCATCCTGTAGCACCACTAGTTTGTTTATTAATTCATATTAGTATGGTTAACTGTTTGGCAACATTCATTCTCAATCTGTCATTAAATTTCATTTTGAATAATTAATTTTTTCTTTATCCTTGTTCTCATTTGAGAGATTTTTCAGAAAACTAACCACTCAGCTTGAACTTGCTTAACATTTCATGTATGACCTCTGAAAGTTTGCTTGTAACTGCCTAGTTATTGCTAATATGTCTTGACTCTGTATTGATGTTGCCAAGCTAATATCTTACAAGAATATTGTAAAAATTGAACCAGTAATGTGTATGACAAAAGAAATGAATTCTTATGTGGATTGATTGTTCATACGAAGTTCAATTAAGAATTAATATAATTATATTTGTTGAATTGTTGTGTGATGATTGTTTTTATTGTAATGGGGAAGTAATTAAATTTTACATTGATGGCTATTGGAAATCAGTTTTATCAACTCGGATGTAATAATTTGAATTTTGAAAAAAAGTGCTGAAATTTTGATTTTGTTAAATTCTCAGTAATAATGGATTAAATGTGAAGCAAATTTATTTTTGCAAAAACTTGTGTACTCATTACTATTTCTGTAATTCAACACCATTGTTAGATACTGTTTCTTTAATCGGTTTATTTCGCTGTTTCAATTTTTTACAGCGAAAAAGGTTTTTAAAAGTGAAATAAATGTTTTACTAAATTTTGTTCAATGTAATATAATTTGTGTAATAAATGTTTTACTAAATTTTGTTCAATGTAATATAATTTGTGTAATAAATGTTTTACTAAAATTAAATAAATGTTCTATGTTCCCAGCCCTTGCCATTTATGATTAAGAATTCTTCGTACCGATTCCCAAAAATTCAGTACATTGGCCTAAGTAAAGAAAACCTAGAACGGCTTCTCAAAGACCAGATGAAGCAGTTAATTACGATTAAGAATCAAGTTGCAGTTAATTTTCAGTATGGCTTTTAAGAGGAACCGCGAAAAATAATTTAATTTTGAATTCCCGCTTAAGTGTTCACAGTAAGCGTGATTGGCACAAATAAAGTAGAAGTGGGAGATCAAGAGTGGAGGGAGAAGTGGGGAGTCGACGGTGCTGCGCCCGGTGGACGCATTCAACGTTTCCTCGTCCTCCCTCTTAGCACGGGAGTGGCCACTCTATGTGTGGGTTGTGTTCGTAATATAATTTTAAATGTCCCGGTCGTGCGCTATCTCCATTGGCCGATCTCCCTTCGACGCTATTGGCTCAAAAAGTGGGGTCAAGATGGATGCTTCCCCCTCCGTGAACATTTGAGATTTGAATAAGAAAGTTGGAAATAACGTTAAGTGCCGCCTCTGATATTATACTCTCTGCTACAGACTGCACAGATCTTGCGCGCGGACACCAGCCTTCGGGACAACGTTGCCAAATGTCAACATCAAGTCCTTTTATGAAAGAGGCTGTGGTCTGCTTGCGTGCACAATGTCACATATCAAAAATAAAATATTTTTGTAGATTTTCAGACGAAATGAATGTAATTTTTACTTGCGTAACCTCAATAGGCGTAATTTTTGTGTAGAAGAAAAGTTGTTTAAAGACCGATACCTGTGGCGAAATATTTTAAAATCGAATTAAAATGTAAAGATCAAGTCCCTCTGTATACACATATAGAGAGGGACTTGCACTAGCGCTGAAAGTGACATTTCATTACATAGTTACATATTCATTATATTCAGATAAAACTGAATATAACAATGAAAAAATACTTTCGTCTGATCGCATGAGCTACTTAATACAACGTAGATTTAATTTACATGTTTGAATTAAAATATAATGAAACTCGGAAAGGCTGTCTACAAATAGTGTATGACACACGTAGCAAAAGTGATTTTATTTAGTTCGCAGGAATGCGTCACTCGGCTTATCGGCCTCATGTTGCAACATTTCACGCAAAATAAAATTAAGCATTTACAACTCGTATCATAAAAATCTAATTCTACATCTCTGGCTACAATAAAGGCAGATTCCGTGCATTGTTAACAGGATATGACATAGGCCATTTTTTTATATCCTTTAAAAAAGACGGTTTCCAAGACAACTGTCTTGTTACCGTGAAAAAAGTACTTCATTCATGGGAATTTAACGAAGTATCCCTTAGTAAGGCCTCATTCACAATGCAAACTTAAACGTAACGTAATGCTGTAAACTTAGCCGCAAAATTTACACGTAAAAACAAGCGTTCACAATGACGAACGTAAGTTTCGCCTAAACCAATCAGAATTCAATATACTGAAACTTGATCGATTCGTCTCTAACATGATGAAAAAAATCTTGGTTTCTAGCTTTTTCTTCGAGATTTGTCTTTATATACATGCGAGTAGATGATGTAGTAGTGCTTACATTTCCTTTATCTTATAAACAAGGATTCTCATGAACCAAATTCAGGAGTAATTCGTCGGACATAATTAGTTTATTCGCAATCTCAGGTTAAAGTCACAATAAAAATTGTCCAAATTCTTACACTGAATTCACTACACGCATCAAAAGCGTTGGTAAACTAGTTTTCTACATTACAATAACAATGACATAACCACAAACTACCAGAACACTATCCGAAATCGAACTTCCATGCTGCTCTCTGATTGGCCTATGGTAGAATTCCGACGTAAACTTAATGTAAAAGCTTGGAGCTTGCGAGCTTGCGAAGTTTACGGTCTTACGTCAACGGTTACGTCAAGGCATTGTGAATGGTCTCGCTTAATAACACATTTCTAGGTTTTGCGGCTACGTTTAAGTTTGCAGTGTGAATGAGGCCTAAAGTCTCTCTAAGTTATTGCTCTTTCCTGAGATATCAAACACTTTATTGCAATATAAAATTACGAACCTTTCCACGTATTTTTATATTATAATTTTTATACAGGTGTCGGCAAAAATTTCAACTTCAACGCTGAAAAAACACCAACGTCCAGGGTTGCCAGATCCCTTCTGGGAAAATCCGCCAAATAACCTTGTGGGAAAGAAAGGTAACCGGTGAATAAAGCTCGACTCTGACACTGCGGCTGATAATTTCAAAATAGCTGCACGTTCACAAGAAGTTTAAAAATAAATACTATTGTGTATAAAGCTTACCTATTAAGCCTAGCCTTATGACTTAAATACTTTTCCTAAAATTCAATTCCTAAAAAAAGGGGAAAAATATATGTTAAAAAATGGGCTCTGACATTTTCATAATAGCTGCATTGTATTCAAAACTCAAACATTTGTACATAGGCCACTTCTTTCAGAAGCCATAAATACTTGTACAATTTGTGGGGAAATGCAATATTAACGATTTAAGTCAGCGAAAAAAAGCGTACCGCCCACAGCCCTACCAGGATACAAAGAATTCCGCCCAATGGACGGAATTCCCCAAAATGCATTTTCTTCCCGCAACTCGACGCTTGCTTTTCGCCCAATTGGCGGTATTCCGTCCAATATGGCATCCCTGTGTACGTGGCGAAAATAAATGAACTATTTCCTTCTTTTGAACTAGTTCACTAAAAAGAACGATCTTATAAAGAACTGTTCACATAAATGAACGATTTTGTCCATCCCTAGCATAGAGGAGAGATACAATATAGAGGAGATACATAGAGGAGAGATATATCTCTCCTCTATGATCCCTAGTCACCCGATCCGCTTTCCATACGGAAGGCGAAAACAATCTGTAAGTTCTTAATTCGTGATTGCAAGATTGCACAATAATAATCAGTTGTGTTTTTTTTGTTTTGTTAACAGCATCAAGCAAATTTATTGACTGTTTTAACTTTGTTGTCTGATCAATATTAATAATCACACAACTATACAATCCGAAATAAACAGCTCGTTCGAACCATACCCCGATCTCTCTTCCTCGATGGGTTAGATGGCGCCTCGCAAGATCTTCCCGTCGTCTTCAAGCGGCACCATCCATTACCTCGACACAACCTTAGGCTGACCAGTTACTAATAATATTCCTAATATATTTCGAAGTCCCGTTTGTATCACTTGCACCACACAAATACCAGCGATCTGTTCACTCCGAAGTCTAGAGGTCTAATAATTTAAATCTATCTGCACCTGTCGTATAACTATAGACTATAATGACTATATTATAGACTGTAATGTTATTTTTCTGTTGCTATGACAACTTATTTACGTATTTTTGTTTTGGACACGTTACTACGGTGTCTTATTACGCCTCTATGCATTGTGTACCATAGGTTTGTTGACAGTTAATATTATTTACTGTTCCCTGCGTATTTGGTATATCAACTGTGATATACTGATACATTCCTCTGAAATTAAAATGTGATACATACTTGATATAAGCATTATACTTTTCAGTAATGTCCCAATCAATATTTGCTGCTTCATACCTCAAACTAATTCATGATTCACTGTCGTGAATTTACAGAATTCACCTGAAGTCAAGTATCATGTTCTTTATAATTAGGGGGAGGATTTTTATGCTCTAAACAATCTGGAAATATGCTTTTAAAAATGTGCATTTTTGACTTCAAATTTATAAAATATGCACTTTAATATGCAATTAAAATAAACAGTAATTCAGTTCCTTTATGAACTTTTCTTGCTAAAATTCTGCAGAAGCATGCTTGGAATGAAAAGATATACTTTTGTGCAAACATAGTGTAAACTAGCTTACTTCACAGGAGAATTGAAGAAAATATGCACCTCAGTGGAGTAGATTGTATGTCTGGTTTCAGTTTTTCTGCCAGGTTTAAAAAATATATCAAGAAATATCCTACACTATTGTACCTATATCCTACGTACAAATATTTCATCTATAGAAAGGAAAAGAAAACTCAAACTGTGACAAGCTCTTTCTAATCAATGAACACTCAGAAATAAAAGGATTCTATGAAAACACGAAACATTTTACAGATAGGCCTCTATTTTAATGAAATAAAAAAAATATGCTCCTACAATTACACAGATATGCACCATCAGGAAAAATCCGCCAAATATGCACTAACATATTAATCTCCACAACATCCAACTCTAACCAAATGTCAAAAAATTCCCTTGTAATGCCCTGAAGCAATGAACAAAAATATGCAAAATCATAGAAATACGCTCCATATTTATAATAAAGCCAATTTAGAACTTTGCTGCGTAATTTCATTTTGCATATTTTAATATTTAGACAATTTTTTGAAAATAACTTTAAAAACAAGAAAAAACATTCCTCTGAAATTAAAATGTATTAGCTCTTTGTAATTGGGACACAATAATTTGTAGTTTCCACAATTAAAGAGACATGGGCGGTTAAGGAATCTCCTTGGTTTATTTATTACATTTTTAAATTACGTTAATATTCTTTAGCTTTTCTGGAAGCTTATAGAAACATTCACTTAAATAGCATGCCCCTTCTAACAGAATGTAGTACAAGAACAGTAGATGTATAGATGATATAATTGCTGTTTTTAATGCTGATACATTCTTGTAATGCATTTTCCTTATGTTATGACTGTCTTATAATTGAAGAGTTGTATGTGGTTCAATATATATATATGAACCAGAAGAATTAATGGTCAGTATATTTAAGAAATAATAACTTAATTCCTTTATTGTATGCACAATATTGTATATACAATAAAGAAATTAAGTTGTCATTATTTCTTAAATTGACTGTTTCAAATATATTTTGGACCATATACAACTCTCATTGTAATGCATTTGCAACTGTTTTCCTTTACAAACAATTGTTTGGTGCATATACACATGTGATGAAGAATGTCAGTCTCTAGTGAAGATATTGATCTCTTTGAATTTCAGAACATTTTCCACACAACATATTACATCAGATGACATTCTCCGAGTAATAAATAAGGTTCAGCAGGAATAATGTTCAGGTTTTTATGCTTAAAAATATTGCTCCCCATTTAATGAAACTACTTCTTTATATAAGCAACTGTTCATTGTGACAAGGAATATTTCCTGGTGTTTTAAACAATGCTAAAACCATTAAAAAGAAGTGATTCCCTTGAAACTGGCGCGATGTCTTCGGTCTCAAGAGACCAAAAGTCCAGTGGCGTAGCGTGTCTCGTGCGTTTGGGGATGCTCAATAATAATGCGAACTGAAGACATCGTGATCCTTAATGTTCTCTAGAATCTAGGTTATTGAAACAAATGTTACACTACTTCAAAAGATTTACGTCAGGAGACTTCTTGAATGCAAATTATGAAATTGCTCCGCTTTAGTTCTCACGTGCGATTGACAATGAGATCACTTGTGAATTGATATATTTTGAACCAAAATAAAATTTAATATATTTCAGTCAGAATTCAACTTCTTAGATATTAATTGAGAATTAGTAGGCAAGCACTATATCTACTATTTGTGCTCATTACCAAGCACGGAATCACATATTTCTCTGACAACCTCAACTGTGCTGCGCTCTCGTGCACAAACGAGCAACTTGCTCTCATAAGCCTTTGTCACCAGCAGTATGCTGCCCATATGCTAGCTTTTCGGGACTAGAGAATCCTTGGGCAGGGGTGAAGAAGGGAGGGGAGAACCTCATCGTCTGCGCATGCGTTATTGCTCGTCGCAAACTCGCGGCAGACGCTAGAAGCATTTCAGCGTCCAAGCAATCAGAGGCCAGCTTGTATAAACGCGCGGAATTCAATCATAGGAAATCACTTCAAAATTAATACAAAACGTGTTTCGCTGAATGTGTTCCACTCGGAAGATTATCAATACAATATTTAGGCTTCTTTGATTAATATTTCACGTGGGTATGCTCAGCATCTTAGTGTCCCCTGACGCTACGCCACTGCAAAAGTCGTGGAACTTGATGTCCATGTGTAAACGCTCACTATCGACTTTCACGATAAATCACGACTGTTTCGACCTTTCGAGTCGTGACTTTCCGGGTTTTCGGGTTTTCCTAGTTATTCTGCGATTTTCGTAACTTTGCCCCTGACGGGAATCAGCTGTTGACGGTTGCTTGAACGTCACCGTAGAGACATCATTGTCATGAAATATAAGCCCCCGATTGGATGGCAGCGAAACAGCTGATTCCTGTCAAGGGCAAAGTTACGAAAATCGCAGTATAGATAAAATATTATTCTTCTTTCATGTCAATAATTAAAACAAACAGTTCCTTCGAATTTTAGACATTCATTTTTTATTTATTATTGGCAATCATATTTGTAACTTAAATTTATCACATTCGTCAACTCTCTTAAAGTGTTTAAAATTTTCATGTCTACACCAGATGTCTGAGGATGGCTGTTGAGCTACAGCCGAAACGTTACGTTGTGGAACTTGTCGCATACAATTCAAAGGAACTGTTTGTTTTATAACCGCGATTTTCGTAACTTAGTCCCTGACAGAAATCAGCTGTTTCACTGCCATCCAATCAGGAGCTTATATTTCGCGACAGTGACGTCACTATGGTGACGTTCAAGTTCCCGATTGGACGAAACCGTGAACGGCTGATTTCTTTCAAGGACAAAGTTACGAAAATCGCAGTATAAGTCACAACTCTGTATAGATAGCGTGCCCATCGTTGGTTCGAATGACGTCAACCTGCTGCAAATTAAAAGCTGCTGCGAAGCTAGTATTAAGCTACCTGTTGAACGATTACAAAACCAACAAATTCCATTCCATGCAATAGCGATTGGTCGTAGTATGCACCAAGCGTATCAAGTAAGGTTGATACATTTAAAAATTAATGTTCGTACGTACCTCGAGAAAGATTTGAAGAGCAACGATAACGACGAAGAAGAAAACTGTAAGTCCAAGTAATGAAGTGGCAATTTTCTTCAGCATTAAATGTTTCATCTTGCATTCTTCTAAACTTGAACAATTCCGTTTACCTCTGTGACATTTTACGCCTGAGCTTTCCGTCTAATTGAACGTTTTTCAATACCCCGAACATTTCAAATCATACTTTACATTGCTTTACATGTCCCTTTTCTTTCCTCCAGGACCAGGCAATTACGATTGTTCGGTTGCAGCTTTTGTGGCGCAATCTTTAGGGCAGCTGTTAAACTCGTCACTTTTAGATATCGTGGTCAAACGTATCAATAATCGTCAAAAGTATTTATAATTATTTTTTTAATGAAATATTGTACTGAATCCAATCCGAACTCTTTTGGTAATGAGCGTGCTTCTTGAAATATATTTTACATAATTCTGACCGGTTGTAGGGGCTCGTGGCAGAAAAGAAATTATTCTGAAGCAAACATTTTATTCATAACATGAAATACATTGTGTAAGTAATTTCGGTTCAAATAAAAGTTGAATTCAACTATGTTCGATTGTAGGACTTGTTGACTTCGTGGTAGGGCCGGTCGGAACACCCTAGTTTTGTTGCCATGTGGGGTGGATGTGATTTCGTGGATTGAAGCTGGCCAGTCGGCGCTCTGGTCTCAGAACTAGAAATTGCGTGGTAATAACTTAAGCTTAGCAACCAGTGTTCAATAGCATGAGTTAAAAGTAAACGCCAAGAATGTTTCATATTTATCATAACCACAGAATAATTCATCTTATTATTCATGGAGCTTCTAAGTTTTATGTATAGGCAATGTTTTTCACTTGTTATCGTACTATTCAATTCAGGAAGTTCTATTGACTACTATGTTTTGCGTCTGTTGTTCGTTGTACAGATAAATAGAAATGACAGATCCTCGCATTAAAATTCTTCGAATCAAGACTGGGGTGGTCAAGCGTTTAGCTAAGGAAAAGTCCATGTACGAAAGAGAAGCTGATCAGCAGAGGGTGCGCATACAAAGTTATAAAGATCAAGGTATGTATGCAGTCCTTGGTTTTGCTTCTTGGTTTCTTGTAAATTAAAGAAGTAATCTTTAGTTTTAGCTAGTGTGAAAATGAAAAAAATGTTTAGAAACGTTTCATATATGCGTTTCATTTTGTAATACATGCTCATTGACAATTGCAGAGGTTAATGTAAAGTGATATTTGAGAAATGATTTCTACATTTCTACTCTTCTTCCCTTTATAGTGTGTTATAGTGTGAAATTCTCAAAATGAAGTTGTTATAGGCTATTAAGTTCTAAAATTTGTTTCTGCTCAGGGAAAGATGAACACGAGATAAAGAAACAAGAAGAGGTTCTTAGGGAATCCCTGATGATGGTTCCAGATTGTCAAAAAAGACTTGTGAAAGCATTTGAAGAACTCAGAGTTTTGCTTGAAAGTGAAAGTGACTTAGCAGAGAAGGAAGAATATTCTACTGCACAGAAAGTTTTAGAGGAGGCTAAAGCACAGTTACCAGATTCAGAATTAATGCAGTACTCCTAAATATCAATATACTAATATTCACAAAGTTAAATTTAATGTTGAAACATATGAACTTTTTATCTATAACATTTTACAAGTGTCAAAGCAGTTTAAGTAACCATTTCAATTAGCTAGCTTTTATTAAAATTATAACATGTACCAAGGTTCACAATCAGAATCTGCAGGTAATACACTCTCATCACCTTACCTGTCATTAAACTCACAACATTATGAAATAAATTCATCAGCACATTTGTACAATATTCTTCCTCCAAATGTGTTTATTAATTCTTGCATGAGCTATCAAGGAAATAGTCATGCAACCTTGACTGACAGTCATACCACAAGCTTCTTAGTGCCGCCATATCCTCCACCTAATTTTCAAGGTAACATATTTGCCCAAACTGATGGGCAAAGTTTTCCGCGTATCAAGGATGGAGATTCTACAAATCCATTTCTGTTCAATGTGCAATATAATAGTATTCCTCCAAAAGAATCATTTGGTGACATTCCAAAATTCAGTGAGGCCAGTGATATTAAACTAGAGGCAAACAAGGCATTAACAAGTATATCATTGATTGATAGTTTACTTCCTAAGAGCTGTGAGCAGAAAGCAAAAAGACCCCCCAAAAAGTTAATAAAAGTAAGTGTAAATTTTGGTTTTTTTTATTATTCTAATTTAATAAAACATGATGATGATGTTCTTTTCAATAATTGAAGGTTTGGAAAGCAAAGAATTCTTTCAAGCAATGTATTGCATTGCTACAAGAATTAGAGGCATTGAAAGAAAAGATGCACACAAACTACAAGAACATGACATCAGAATCCTGGAATCTCCATTGTAAGAGCTTTTTAGAGAAGAAGGTAAGTGGTGTTTTAATGATAAAGATTGTTATAATTCATATCTTGAAAGCAATCAATGACCATCATTTCTGACACACTTGTAACACACAAGTGTTACAAATGCTGTAGTGGAAATTGGTCATTTCTGAAGGTTAGAAAGCTTGTATGAACTTACTGGTTGATAATTGCAAAAGAACTGCATTCCTTAGATTGAACTATTCAAAGTACTTAAAAAAAGTGTGCCGTACTTAATCTTGAATTCTAAGTTTCTGTATAATTTTAGTAACATTTTTTGGTTTCGGTTAATATATCTTTGGGGAAGTAGTGTAATTGTTAGTAATCCTCAGGATACATCCTGTTCTCTTAACATATTCACTATAATGATTTTTTTAATGAAACAATGGTATATTATTTTTCTTCAGAATAAGTTTACTGATGAAATTGGGAATTTGCCTCACCCCTCTAAACTTAAAGAAATTCTTAAAAAACGATGCAAAAAAAGAGAATGCCAGTACATTAGAAAGAAGAGGAAGAAAGAAGAAAACATTGCTCTTGGTGAAAAGAGACAAGTTTTGCATCATAAGATAGACATGTGGCTCAAATTCATGCAAGAAACAATTGACCGCCACAGAAGAGTAAGGACCCCTGAATTTCTTGTTCAGAGAAACTCTGACAAATCGTTAAGTATCACCATTTGTTTACAATTTCTCTGTTTTTTGGTAACAAGTGATTTGTTAATAGGAGGAAAGTTTGAAAAAAGAAGCGGACAGTGTGTTGTCAGAAGTTCTAAAAAAAAAAGCTGAAGGTCGGCGCCAGTTGTTACTTCTAGAAGCTCTAGTTAAACTGAGACAGTTAAGGGCAAAAGCTGCTATTGATAAAGGCAAACAAGTACCTCCAGATGATGGCATTCACTTTGAAAAAGTGGCAGGTAATTATATCTTCTGGGTAGAATTATTTGATGTTAGGTGTATTTGCATTATGATGTCTCCCTTTGGTTTATTGATCAGAAAATCTAAGAACATTATGGGTTAAACAACTGAAGGAATATAATGTAGAAGAACAAGGAATGCGTGTGATGTTAAGTGAAGCAGTTGATGAAAGAGACCAGTCACAAGCGTCACAGGAAAGGCAGATTCTCTCAAGATGGGATAAACTTCTCTTTGGGAACAGACCATGTGATTTCCCAGAGTTTTATTTAGTTGCTGAGAAAAATGTTGAAGCATTTATTAATATCAGGTAATTTTCCCCTAGTTCAAAAGAAGTAAATATAGATTTACTTCTTTTACATTTCCATTATTTTAATGGGTATTTTGTTTTATTATGGCGTTCTGTTTCTTCATAAAGTTTAATGTAATTGTAAAGCTTAAAAAAAAAGATTAATATTGTAACTGATGTGTAGATTGTAGAGAGATTGAAGTTCTTGCACTTTAAAAATTATATATTTTGTAAACATATTGTAAAACTATCACTGTTATTTAAAGTATTGTTTGCTTAAAATTTTTACCACTTTTCAGGCACTCCTGGGATAAATTTGTTGTTTCTGACAAAGCATCAATGCAGTCCAGTATACCAGTTGGTTGGATACTTCCTGAAAACCCTTCTACTGCAAATTGGGAGTCTTTACTTTCACCTGAAAAAACAAAAACTTAAATCTTTGGAAATGACTGGCAGTGATTCAATAAAGAGATATTGCATATTAATTTCAGTGCAGAAGATGCCATTAAGTTTACTTTTTTTTTTTTAATTAGGGTATTTTTAACAGTTTGCTATTAAAGGAGCAATTATGTTAGTAGTACTAATTTGAACTGCCCTTAACATTTTTGGCAAGAACATTGCGCTCATAGGTATGTAAGCAATTCATTGATTTGATATCACTTATGAATGGGTTGCTGTTTGCTCTTGACTATTACAGATATCAATTTATTTGCCAACTTTCAAAGTGTGAAATTCTTCTTATTATGCATTTTAAGTGCTCTTAAAATTCAGCGGATTAATTACAGTTTTCTTAACATCTTGTAGTAGTATTGTGTATTGTACATATATTGGTCAATAAAGTTAACAATTTTGCAAATAACATCGTTTGCAAATTATTTTTATTTGCACTTTTAATAGCATCAGGAGTGGTGGGAGGTAGTTCAAGTCTGGACCATCATAAAAATCCTGGGCAAAACTTCATTTTTCAGTCCTCATGTAGCGAAAAGAACTTTGTCCTGGACAGGTATATGTAGTGTTGTAAGATGACATATGTATAGTTGCATTCATGTGAGCATGTAATAAGTATTTCGAATTACATTCTACATCTGTACATTATGAAGTACATTATTAGATGCGTAGATGGTATGAATAAATATGTATTTTGACCATAAAGGATCAATCAATATTGATTTCAGGAATTAAAACTTCAGTATAAATACATTTATTTTTGGCTCAACGTTTTGCACATTTAGTACGTGCCTTGTCAAGAGCAATACAATGGCAACGGTTGACAATGGTATACAAATGGACATAAAACAATGGAATACAAAATTATTTAGATAAATATTTACATTGGTTTTACCTCAAAGCATAACGTATCACAAAAACTTTGAAGACTTGTCAAATCAAGTGGTTACAATTCAGCAATTATGGAGGGCAGCACATTTGGATACGTTAAGGAATTATATAAATTATAAACATTTCAAATAATAGAATGAACAGTGAGATTGGCAGAAAAAAACATAGGAGTTGGTGCAGTATTAACATCTTATAAATTTGATTTAGTTTTTGCCTGTCACTTTTTGTGTTCATCGCACTATTTAACATGATATATATCATTTTAGCAATTAGCCTTTTTGATGTTTATTTCTCATGATGCAAAATTTTGACTATCAAATCCAATGGAGTGGTTAAGTTGGCGGCGGCGGCGGTGTAGCTGTTAGCGTAACGGACTGCTATACCCAAGTTGGCGGGTTCAAACCCGATTGAAGCCGTGGATTTTTAGGGGCGAAAAAATCCTTCGGAGGGGAAGTAAAGCCGGCTGTCCCATGTTAGTAGATTTACTTGCATGTAAAAGATCCTCAAGCCTAAATGACGCCTCTGAGCTAAATTCGAATTGCCTGTTTCGTCGCCTCAGTTAATACCTTCTTTCTGCTAGTTGGTGAAAGGAGCGTAGCGAAATTTGTGTGGTCAGACGGAAGAGCAGGCCTCATGGCCTGAGTCTCGCCACGTAAAATAAGGCATCAATAAAATTCAATTCAATAAGTTCTGTTCTATGTTTGGTCAAAGAGGCATCTTTGTTGTATGCATATATCTGCATCTTTGTTGATATATTTATGCTGGTATATTCATCTGCTGATATGTTGTTTAGTTTCCCCAATGTACACCTGCTAACAATCATTGCAAGGAATGGAGTATACATTAGATTTATCTCTTGTTTTAGGTTCATCTTTCTGCTTGTCATAAAGATGGCTAGTCTTATTTAGATTGTAGAATACAATGACTAAATTGTATTTTCTGAAATAGGCTTTTATTTTATCACTGACAGGTTCATAAAATGGTAAGGGCATTCGTAAATTATTAATGCTGGCAATTGCTTTGGATTTGTATGTTAATCTTTTTTTAATATATTTATCAATAAAGAATGATGGTTAGAGGTTGTTTTTCAGGATATTTTCGACTGTCTTTAGATTTTTGTTGTGAAATTCAGAATTAGCTAAATTTTGTGTGGAATCTACAAGATTGTATACCATGGCTATTTTTTGATTCTTAAATTGCTTGGATAGATAACACCATGTAACAAGATTTTAAGTTAATTTTTTTGTTGTTTCTGATGCAGTATGTTTCAAAATACTATGTAAGCACAATTTTTTATCTGCGAAATTGTTTTTAGGGAAATGACATCGATTTCCTTAATTTTATCAATACATATATTTGAAACAATCAATGCTTGTTTACATGTAGTCATGAAACAAAACAAAAGAAATTCTTCAATATAACGTTTGAAAATATGATTATTTATTTATTTTATTTATATTTTATAATGCTGTAAATATGTATGACAGAAGTGTTAAAGTACATGAAAATGCTTACATATCGTGTACAGTGTGCTTAAAAATGTACTATCTTACAATATTTCCTCTTGTATATTACATCACTCTCTCTGATGAGTCCCCAGATATAATCACCAAGCATTCCCTCATTATATTAGTTCAAACAATTGTAAGTCCTGAGGGAACTTTACACCCTGTTCCTCTGAAGAAGCACCCATATGAGACTTGAAAACATCCAGATGTGAGTGGAGTACATGCAACTTTAGAAACATTCTGCACCCCATTGATTTGTAGTTATTCTTGACACCTTCTACCACATCCTTGTAATTGTCCACTCTGTGATTACCTAGGAAACCATTCACAACTGCTCCGAAGCTCTTCGAGGCATTTCTTTGAACTGGTAGAAGCTTACTAATGAATATGTCATCACAAAGTATTTTTTTCACTTGGGTGCCTACAGAAATTCCATTCGTAAGGCTTTCCGGCTTCTGATACTTTGGGGAACACATTCTGGAGGTACTTCATTGCATCTGATGCTACACCTAATGCCTTTACAAATTGCTAGATGAGTGCAGTTTAATATGGAGGAGAGGCTTTAGCATATTTTCCTGCTCAATAAGGGATTCCCACTTCACGTTTTTCTGGCCATCGTATCAGATTTAACAGCCTGATTTCTAGAAGTCCCCTATATTTGATCAGTTCTGTATTTACTCCACCTATACCTGGTGCTTTTCTGTTTTTCATTTGGTGTATAGCTTCTTGTAATTCTTTAAGTTGTATACTATCTCCTTGGTACGGATCACCTCCACCGAATTCATTTATGGAGTTGTTTAGCGATTCAAGTCCTTGTACTACCCATAGATTTGTATAGTGATTAATCCATTCCTCCGAGTCGATAGTGTGGAGACATACCATATCTCTTTCTGTTTTATTTAATTGGTTCATAAGTTTATAAGCTCTTTCTTGTCTGTGTCATTTTCTATGTTGGATATTAATTTGTCCCAGGATTGTTGGTGGGATTGTCTTACTATTTTGCGAGCATAATTACGTTCTTTTTTATAGTTTGCTGCTTTCTGTTTTCTTTTCCTGTCTGGCATTCTCTATTTCTTATTCCTGTCTTTTTGTTGGCGATGTGATCTATTGGTTCTCGCCAAATACTTGGTACACCAAATTTCATTTTTCTGTCTTCTCTTCTATATCAGGCCTTGGGAGTGGATCTGCAACATCCACATAGGACATGTGGTGCCCAGTTCTTGTCTTGGTTTCGACAGGCATACCAAAATATGAACTGTATGCTAAGCAGAAGATATTAGCATCCTTTATTCTATGCTTTACCAGTGGCGTAGCGTCAGGAGATGCTGAGCATCCCCGTATATAAGAACCTTAAATACTGTATTGATACTCTTACAAGTGGTCTGTTGAGCGAAACACGTTTTGTATTAATTTTAAATTGATTTCCTATGATTGAATTCGGCGGGCTGTTGAAGCTGGCCTCTGATTGCTTGGAAGCTAAAATACTTCTAGCGTCTGCCGCCAGATTGCGACGAGCAATGACGCATGCGCAGATGGCGAGGTTCCCCTCTTCACCCCTGGCCCAGAGAAACCCGACTGCTTTACGCTAGCGTCTACTGCGGAAAGAAGCTAGTTTGTGCACGAGAGCGCAGCACACTTCAGGCGGTCAGTAAATTATCTTTCTCTCTCTCACTCGGGAGTCCCCACTTGGTCATGGGTACAAACTGTAGAAATAGTGCGTGACTACTATTTTTTAATTAATATCCAAGAAATTGTATTATCTCTTAAATAGATGACATTATTTAAGTCTGCAATGTATAAATTAACAAATGGTCTTATTGCCATTCGCGTATAAGAATTAAAGCTTAGTCATTGTATAATTTGCTTTCAAGACATCGGCAGCCCTGACTGCTGTGAGGATTTGTGGGAAGCGCCTACACCGTCGTAAGCAATCGAGATCGTGGAAGTAGTCCCAGCAGAGTCCCAGTGTATCTGCCTTGTGTTGCGTTCGCCTGTTAGATGAAGTAGTTGATTGTGACATTTTGTGTGTTATTGTTGAGCATCCCCAAACGTGTGAGTCACGCTACGCCACTGTGCTTTACTGCTTTCGATCCCAAGTAAGATGTCACACACATAACAAAATCAGTCTGGATTACCCTTACAACAACGGAAAAATGCCATTATTCATCAATTATATTCAATATGAAGCAGATAACATACAGTTGAATCGTTCATGCATCTCATAAAATGTTTTTAGCTAATATAATTTTAACCAATTCATTTCATGTAAGTGGGTATAAAAAGCAAAGAAACTATTATATCAATACAGTAAAACCCCTTTATAAGAGACACTTGGGGGAATAGAATTTTGTCTCTTATAAGTGGAAAATGCGTTTTTGATGTGTTTATTGAGATGTTACCATATTTTTAGTGGATTAGTATGATTTGTACATTTATTTTAAACTTGAGGAAACATAAATTAGTTGATTCCGGGGCCCAGATCTATTGGGTGAACTTAATGACATTTAAAGCACATGTGCTCATAAATGGATTATATGAATATATAAATATTGACACGAGAGTTATAAAAAAATTACATTTGTATAATTTTTGAAAAAACAAAAGAATAGAGCAAAATGATGTTAAGAGTCTAAGGTACCTTTATAACTATCACTACCAAAAGTTTAAAGAAAAAATTTGGAGCCATTTTTGAGAAAATCTTGTTTTTGTAAAAGTTTATTATTTCACTCGATATTACTTGTGAAAACTTTTTATTTAGTACAAAACAATAATGAAAGACCTAATTATAGAGAAAAAAATTATTATAAGAAATTTCAATTTTGTAGCTGTAGAAAAACACCGAAAAACTTTTAATTTTCGAAAATTTAGTGTTAACAGTGAAAATCTTAACAATGCCACCTCCAAGTGAATTTCACTCTATTCTTACAAGAAATATAAAGAAAACAATTTTGAAAATGTCCCACGGACTTTATGTACAGTACCCACAAAAATTTAGAATGTTTTCAAAGCCGCAGTTTCCAGCGGAACCAGATCGATCGCGGAATATTAATTTTGGAAAAAAATGTACGAACAGTTTTGGCGCTAGTATTATTCACGGACGGACGAAGGGAAGTTTTGAACGAAAAATACAAATCTTTTTCGGTATCAGGGGACCCCAAAACATGCATTCTGTTAAAATCTCGAAGTCGATTTTCTGCAGTATTACATTACTTTCTCTATATTATGTATATATGTACGCATACGAGAAAGTAACAATGGGAAACACTGGTCAAAACACTAAAAGCAAAATACTGTGATTTATTCAACTCGGCCTCTGGCAGGTATCAGCTGCTGACGGTTTCATCCAATCGGGAGCTTGAAAGTCATCATCGTGACATCACAAGCGACACAAGCTTCCGGTTGAATGAATCCGTAAACAGCTGATACCTACTAGAGGCACGGTTACAAAAGTCGACTATAGGCGTCTTCCTTGTTGCCAAAAGACACGAAGTTTACCGAATGAGCTTTCTTCACGAGAACTTCGCACACCTCCTCCCCCCGGCGGTGGCACTGGTGTTGCGAACCCCTGCTCCAGCCTATTATAATAATAATATAATATAATAATTTATTTAGTCACATACACAATTACAATCGTGTATGACGAGTCAAAGTGATGTTTTGGGTGGAAAGAGTGAAGTTACATTACTGTCCAGAAGCAAAACAAGGAGCCATCTCAGCATTTGCTCAAAGGACCAGGGAAACTGGACAAAAACCTGATCGAGATGGGTCATTAGCCTATACTGCGATTTTTGTAGGAAGAGCTCTCAAGATATCTCAAATCCCATCTTCGCGATGGAATATGTCACGGCATTTCGTTCATTCACAGTCGTTCCGCTAGATATCGCACGATCGCGACCGTATGAAGCAGTGCTTGCGATCATGCGTCTTCTACCGGCAAGACCGAGAAAAGACGCGAAATGCCGTGACATATTCCATCGCGAAGATGGGATTTGAGTTATCTTCAGAGCTCTTCCTACAAAAATCGCAGTATAGGAATTATCCTACTACAATAAGTCAATAGCCTACTACAATACTTGTTACAGCTAGATTAAGATATTATACAGTATATATTTATTTTTAATAGCAAAATAATTTAACATTTCCAGGTTGTAATGTTTAATGTGAAAGTAAAATTCACTTGTTTATGTAATTTTACTGCTACTAATAATAAATTGTTTATTGATTAAAATTTCTTTAGTTGCATTTTACATAAGTTCTTAGTAGCTTTTGCATTTTTTCGTTCTGATGAATTATTTTTTTAATTAATATTCTTTCGATAAAGTATTCATTATTAATACTACCACACGCAAAAGACTGACAGATGGCAAAGCAAAGAGTGAACAGAGTAGCTCAGCTAGGAGTGCTTTGGTTTCGGCGACTCTTTCCTGAAGTACTCGTTTTCGCCGCTACAGGTTCATAGCGCTATTCCTCTTCCCGTTGGCGTTTATTGTGAAGCGCACTTCCTTCGCGTTCCCGTTCCCGTCCTCGCCTTCGCGTTGCCGTTCCTGTTCGCGGGCTATTGTAGAGCCATAGCCCGCTAGTATGCCTAAGAGCCGCGGCACTTCGCCGATCCTTATGGAGGCTAGCGAATGGACGAAGTTTCACATGTGGCCGCTGGAGCGCTGGTCGCCGACCATTCGCGAGACCTTCGGGCCGTTTTAATGCATAGGGAAATGCCCGCATTTCGGACGATTTTGGTCACTTACTGTGATATGAGGCATTGCAAACTCGTGTTGGGGGTAATATTAAACAATACTGAAATTATATTTTACTGTGCAGTTTGCTTAAAAGAAATTGTGGAGTGAATGCTTCAAACTAATCCTCAAATACATAGCATGCGTGAATATATATATATATATATATATATATATATATATATATATATATAGAGAGAGAGAGAGAGAGAGAGAGAGAGAGAGAGAGAGAGAGAGTTAGAGGATTTTAGTTTGACTGATGAGAGAGGATAGTGTCTGACGCCTAAAATACAGTGGCGAAACTAGAGTCATGCAGTTGGGTATTCTGAAAATCTTATCTTACATTTTTTGTAAATTATCTCCATCGTTTTTTTTCAACAAATAGGTGGATAATGTGTTCTTTAAAACTTTCGTTTCTGCACAGTTAATTTCCCACGGAATTTCTCAGGAATGTATTAACTCGTTAATGTAATCGTATTCCTTTCACATATTGCAATATATAAAGGGAAAGTTAGTCTGAGTTGTATCAACCGAATAGTCTCTTGATATTTTTTCTATACCAATTTGTCAAACATATACTTCAGCAAAAAACTGCAGGCATGTATTTTGCATATTAATGTAAACATTTGTCAGTTCATTTCGAGGCTGCTCACTGTCAAGGAATCGATATTGTTTTATTAGGAAAGAAAACTTTTCTGAACGAAAGGACGCTTGTAGGTGGAAAACTGCTTTTCGTCCAGAAATTCAATAAAATGAAAGTTCTCGAAATCTTGAAACATGTAGTCCATCTGAATCACTACTGTAGGTATCAATAATTTTAAAAGATACGATTTTGTATCTTTCAAATAGTTCTCACCCTGAAAGTTCATTCATATTCATAATAATAATAATAATAATAATAATAATAATAATAATAATAATAATAATAATAATAAAAATGCCTTTATTAATGGCGAGGCTCAGGCCATAGGGCCTGCTCTTCCGCCTAACCACTCAATCTACATTAATACAGAGAAATAATATTTTAAGAGGGGGAGGGCCAGCTGTACATTTACATCTGGGAGAGCAAAACTAGGGACCACCCCGGCATACGCCTTAAGCGATTGAGTAAACCCAGAAAACCTCAATCAGGATGGCGGCTAAAGGCCGAACATTTTAAGAACAAAGAGAGAAGTGAAAGAGAGTGGAAATGCAGATGGAAATGAAGAAGAAAGGTCGAAAGAGAAAGAAGAAAGGAGAGAGACTAAAAGGGGGGACAACTCTACATTGATGCAGATTTCAATAGTTTCTTCATATCTAACACGATATATTAGTACGTATCGCTACAATTTCTATCTCTACGTAGTACTTAACTCGTGATTCCGCATTGTTGAGCGAAAAGTGTATTTCGATATCGTGAATCGTTTAGAAGTTATGAGACTGGCGCATAGTCTGTGGGACATTATCTGTAACACTATCTTTAGCTTCATTAATTGTTTCGTAAAGAAAACTAACAAAAATCACACAAACGGCACATAAACAACTCTTATTTTCCCACAACATCAGGTGATGAGGTTAATTTGTCTCTGAGACGTGGGTGTGCATCGCTGTACAAGTCCGTGCCTACCGAGAGCCTAGGCTGCAGGAGGGGTCTCTGCCCAGTGAATGCAAGTGAAAGAGAGAGAGAGAGCGTACGCTCTCTTTTGCGCATGCGCGGCAGAGCCAGCCGGTGTCTATCTACTGGCAGGCTCCTCGCTCAGCTACCGGACCCAAAATGTATATTTCTGCAGCCCTGCTAATTGCCTCGCGCGTAAACGGAAAAAAGGAGTCGAACACATTTAATTTTCTTCAACGATTCAGTAACAAAAATATTGAAAAATGGTACACAACGACAGATTAGTGAAAAATAATTTGGGTATTATAGGGCTCCCAGATTACCCTTCAGCTTCGCCACTGCTAAAAGACCTTATTTGAATATTTTGTTTTCGCTGAGTCTGAATCCGGTTAGAGAATTTTAGTTCGGCTATTGAGCGAGGATAGTCTGAGGGCTAAAATATGTTATTTGAATGTTTTGCAGTCGCTGAGTCCGAATACAGTATCAAAAGTATCTTTTGACAGCACTCATTCTTGATGAACAGTATTGCAATGATGTTATTTTATTTGGGTTTTGATTATACAAACAACCAAGGCAAAGCAAAAGGAATCAATCAGTTATTTGAAAAATATTAACTGTTGCATTAAATTAAAATTATTAGATGTTTGCATGTCTCGGTGTACTTGTCGCCAAAATTATAATGAATTTTATAACATTGTTATAGAAGAATCACCATTGAAAGAGATTCAAATACGGTGCAAATTTATTAAAATACGAAAGAGCAATATAAACGAAAAAAATGTAAAAAAGGAAAAATTAAAATGAGAAAAATAATTGTTATAAAAAATAAAAGTATAATTTTACTTATTTATTATATGCATGTATATATTAATTATAATAATTTATTAATTTGTTTTCATTACACACATTTACATGTTTCGCTCATATATGTTTCTTCATAAATTGTTTCATATTATATCAAATGAAAGTTATTTTTGCTAACTTGAAATTTATTTTTAATAACTTTATACATTTTCATTTTTTTAAAACAAATGTACCGAATAAAATTAACATATTTTTGTAGGCAGAATTCGAATCTGCAACAAAATTGGGGTTAACAGTTAAAATTCCAAAGTTACCCCCGCCTTACCCCCAGCGGATAGGATGAGGATGGTAACAATTGTAACCTGATTGATACCTGATATGTGATTATTGGTATATTGAATTTTTAATATATTTATAGTATAATAAAGTCAATCTGATATACGTATAACATACGTCAAATTTGTTATTACATTCCGAAATTAATGCATTTGAGTCTTAGCCTGACCCCTCCCAAAAGAGAAGTCTGGATCCGCGCCTGGAAATAAATGCATTGTTTATATACAACTGACCTCGGGACCGTGAATTTTGTCTCCTATAAGCGGGATTCTCTTATAACGGGGTCTCTTATAGCGGGGTTTTACTGTATAGGAATATTTATTGCAGTTTAGTGACCTAATTCATCCAAAACAAGTATAAAATTCACTTAAACAAGCAAAAGGATTTTTTTGTTACATGGTGTAGTTTAGAACTCTTCCTGAAAAGGTTGGCTTTTGATACTAGTCTGTTACAATTTTATTTTGCTTAACAATTAATTTAAGATAAAAAACTAATTTCTCTATTGTCGTTCTCAAATTCTGTGGTAAAGATTAACCTGGGGTGGAATTTGTTATGTATGTCGACCAGTGTCGACATTGGATTGATGTAAACAGGTAATCAAGTCATCCATGAACCTATAATAAAATAAGACATGGAAGTAAAATAATAAAATAAGACATGGAATTTGGGAGAAGCAGAAGATTTCTATTTGTTCCATGATTAGATTGGCTAGTAAAAAGGAAACAGGAGACCCCATTGCTAATCCAAAGCTTTGTAGGTAATTTTTTTTGTTGAAAGAAATATTATTTTAAGAATATTGAAAAAAACAGTTAAACCTTGTCCTAAATGGCAATTTTCGTTGAAAAATTTGGAGCCTAAATGGCGTTTAAGTGCCACTGTAAATTATTATTATTACATTATTACTTTTGTAGAACTAGGTGATCAAATTAGTTTATAATTTTGTTATTTTCATGCAATCAACTTTATTTATGCGTTATGCTACAATCTTGAAGTTTCTACCTACAGATGCATCTGTCAAAAGTAGAGCTAGGATTTTGATGACCTAAAAACTACTCAAAAATAACCTAAAAAGAGTACATTTAGGCCCTAAAAATGCCTTAAAACATACCCACTTCGTGATTTTCACACTGCAAAATATTTATTTCTTCAGTTAAGCCAATAATTTGCTATGATAAAGTATTTGGAATAAATTGAATACTGAAAAACTGTAACTTTTATTATATATTAATATATTGATTATATATTGATAACAATTTAATAATATTGTTTACTTACATTTTACATTCACATTAAAACCCCTTGAATTTTTAGTTGCAATGTTTCACACGACCGGATTTCTAAATAGGCTGAGTCGGCTGCAGTCTAGAGCGGCAAAGTTTTATTGGGCGGCACTTTGGCAATTTATTTAAAACATGTTGCGCTACAGAATGGCACAGACTTTCCCGTATTAGTTTTCTGTTTCGTCTGGTCTCAGCTAGCTATTCGGACTTGCCAATACTCTAGAGAACTGCCATCTTTCGCCGCCAAAACTACATTTTTTGACATTTTATTAATTTTTCGGTTTCCTAATACCAGAAAAAATATTATTTTGAGAATATTAAAAAAACAGTTAAACCTTGTCCTGAATGGCAATTTTCGTTGAAAAATATGGAGGCGTTTCCTAGAAAATAGCGTTTAAGCGCTACTATAAATGCGAAATTTGAAGCTCTTTTTCACAGGAAATTTTTGAGTTTTCGAAAAACTTCATTCACTCACAAATTCAACCGTGTTTACAAATACCTGGAAATGTGCATTTTAATGGTATGAGAGAACTTTCGAAAACTACAACAGCACTTACTTTCCCGTATTAGAGAAAACAGCTACGTATACTGAAATATTCCACTTTATGCGCTACTAACATCTTAGTTTAAAATTCACTGTTTCCATCGCAGTGTTGTCAGAACTTATGTGAATTCTACAACTGCACAAAAATAGAATACAAAAGTTTTGTAAACCTGTAATGGAAAAAGAAGCCTGATACCCTGGACAATATAGAAATACATTCCATAGGGCCATGATTAGAGAAGAGTATTTTAAAACCATGCAACAAATTCTCTACTCACTACAAATGCTACAGCATTTGGTGCGAAAACTAAATATTGTCATGCAAATATCAAAATAAATTAGACAATTATAATTCCTTTTCATACAGCTCCACCAGGTCACAACAATGACATGTAATTCACAGATAATCGCGAGCGCAAAGTGAATTGTTTGTTTGGATGATTCCTTATCAAAACCATATAGGAAAAATAAAGAATTAAATTTTTTAAATGTAGGATAACGGAAAAATTCAGTAATATGTAAAAATATATTCATTTGTGTAAAATATATAAATATATGTAGTTTCGGGTAAAATATGTAAATATATGTTCTAAAAATTCAACGTGTTTGGCCACTAACAGATGTGAAACGTGAATATATCGTTGATTCGACTTGATAGAGTTACCTTAGGAAAATATGTGATTACATAATTATCCAGGACCTAGTAATAACAATATTAAAATACCACACAACGCCCGCAGAAGTGTTTCCAATTCCCCAAAGTTTTGTCAACGATGGGGTACGAGCTCAAGTATTTAGGTTCAGCAAAATATTATGTCTACTACACTATTCGCCCTAAGAATCACAGGGTCTCCGACGATTAAAAAAATGTTGGACCGGCGGGCTCACAATCCGGCGCGTAGGGCGCGACTACTGAAGACTGAGATGACATTCATGAGTTTCGGGAAATTCTGTAAGAACTCAAGGTTTCAAAGTTTGATTTAATAGCAAGCGAGCTCAACCATGCAACCCCTCTGAAGGTCATTTCCAAACACTGAAGTCTGAGGAACGAATAGACACTGGATGTTAATGAATGCAAGAGAGAGAGAGAGTGTGTGTGTGTGTGTGTATATACAGCGAGAGAGAGTGTGTGTGTGTGTGTGTATAAACATGCATTAAAAAAACATTTTCCTTGTAAAATTGCTCTCTCATTAAAGTTGTTCTTAATTTTCCATACCATTCATTAGAAATTTCTCTAATTACACATATTTATTTACATGAGTATAATTACAATTTGTAGTAGTACAACTCTTTTGTTTGTTTCTATATTGAATTTAAATTATTTGTCACAATTATCCAAGAGGTCGTAGCGAAGCATTCTCCGATATTACTGGATTAGAGCCGCATTCTTCAGACCCAGCCTTTCCTTTTATGCCTTTTAAGGCGAGGAGAAAGGGGGAAAACTACGGAGGATAGGCTACTTTGAATTCCTAGAATAGCCAATGATAAGCGTTGCTTGCCTTAGAGTTGAGGATGGCTCAAGCCGCGTGTCAAAAATATATTTTTAATCTAATTATTACCAAATGAGGCATAATTATATTTCTCTTCTATTCATTTCAGGTAAAAACCTACGCAGTTACATTTAAAAATTAAATGTGATACAATTCCACCAAAATTGAAAATATTACGAAGAATATCTCTGATGCACAACATTCGCCTCGTGAAATAAATATTAAAATTATCTACCGTGCCACCGTTCCGTCGAAATGTAATTTTAAAAGTTAATTTGTTTATATCATAATTATATATATATTATATTAATATATATATATTAATTTGTTTATAATCAGTTTCCTCGCTAGACGGTAAACTATTGGCAAACACTTTGCACCAGTAAGTACAAAGCACGTAATAAAGAAACCTATACATTTGCAGGACAACAGTTAGCTTCTGCGTTTTGAAATTTGAAACAAAATTTATTTGTAAAGCAGACGAATGAAAATAATGAAACTCAAGTTTCAACGATGTATTAAGAATATAAAGGAAATTTTCATTGTTAGAAAACAGCAATAGTTTCTTAGCAACAATTTCTACCGTTTTGCCGTAAATTCATTCATACAAATCGTTAATATTGCATAATATAATCGGCGGAAAGCGAGACACTGCAAAACGATCTGAACCATATACTTGACTGGGGGAGGGGGGGAGAGCGACTGGATTGTCTGTAAAACAAATGAGGGTTGGCATCAGATGTTAATTTCCTACAAACAATTGCGAATCTCCAAAACGAAAGGCGATAGCGACGATTGAATTGCGGAATTTCGCAACTTGTTGAAAGGCACTTAAAATGAGAGAATAAAGAAGTATTGCAAAATTTGTAAATTTATAAACAATTTCCAATTTTTGCAATTCAAAACTGGGAAGAGTTCCCTGATGACCCAGAACCGAAAACTGCGAATTAACAGTTTTGCAACAATTAAAAATGTTATAAACAATTTCGAAATGTGCGTTATTCCTGCGGGAGAGTGTGCTCAAATTTTCCCCGAGTCGAATATCGCAAAATTACAATTTTCAAATTGATTGCTTAATATCTTGTTTAATTGTTGCTTTAATAATAAATATACACTTGGTCTTTGAATTTTATTATCTTTTATTGAAACAGATCGTGTGATCGTGATAGAAGTCCTCTATCAATTTGAGAAAGACAGTATTTTGCAATTTTTGCAAATTTTAGAATCATATGAACAATTGCAAATATGCAATTATAATATTTTTTCTTATAAAAAAAATCTGAAGTAAACTGGACATGTGTTAAAGTTCATGGATTGGTGTATGAACGACAATATTGAACTTAAAATGTGTATAAGAAAGTAATTGGTCTAAAATTAGTGTTATTTTATCTCACATCAACGTAATTTCTTCAAAAAGAATTGTGTTAACAGTGGTTAAGTGTATGTGTTCATATATATTTGAATAAATTTACTTTCATGTTCATAAAAGTGTTTAATTCCATGTATTTTTATTTGAAAATATTTCCATATCGGAACTAGCGAAGCCCGCCATTTTGTACGGGGTAATTCTGTTAGGACACTCCCCTCTGTGTTGGGGTTGGCTGCCTAGGTTTGTGAGGCTCCGCCTGCAACGTTTCGTCATGACAAGGGCTGCCCAAGACGTGCACAAGCTGAACTTAGCCGCAGACGGCCGCGATCAATTTTTGTTTCCAGAACTGTACCAATTTTCCAGTAGATGTCCAAAAAACGTAGCCATTTCACCAAAAGGCCTGTAGAATAACACCACGTCACGAACAGCCGTTCACCAAGACACCGTCGTCAGAACACCACAAGCCATTTCTGCGCAGGCTCACACTCCGACACGATCTGCCCGCTCCGGGCCGGCTCCCCCCTTTTATAGTACCGAAGCTGGCGTTGTGAGTCTCTGTTTTCCCGCCCATTCTGGCGGGACGGCGGGACCGCGACCCCTGGCCGCTGGCCCGTGACGCTCCTGTGCTGCCGGCCGTAGAGTCCCTAGATACAGGGCCGGCCGCCGCCCGACCTGCCCCTGGTGGCGCTCTCGGGAAACAGCCATTCTACTGTTGGTAAGCGGTGCGTTCGGGGCGCCGCACAGTGTCAAATTTGGGCAATCTAGGAGGAAAAAATTAATATCTTCGTAACCATACGTCGTATTTTTGTGAAATTTGGTACACATATACTTTAAAAGTATCTTCTTCGGCTCATATAATTTGAAGGTGTAGGTGGAAGGTTAAGTCCCTAGTGCACGCGCCCTTGGCTACACGCACGCGGCCTGAATGCTCGCGTGTCCCTCGAGACGAAAAGAGGCAGGCACTAGCCCTTGTTTTCTTTGCTCGTGATTCATTACTCTTCTCAGTGTGACATCACGAGTCTGTCTTTTCGTTTGCAAGGATATTGCGAAATAAGCGACGAAAAGCATTTGTTATCAGAATGCGACTCACAGCTGCTAGACTGTGGACATGGCGTCTTTCACACGGGATGTGTTTCCGTTCGCTTCGTTTTGAAGGGGGACACCTTGGAGTATCCCTGCGCTTTTTTTATTTTCCTAATATTTATTTTGAAATTTGACCTTAAAGAGCAGTTTGTTTCACTTCAGAATCGACTGTAGTGTAATACAATCTTTCATTTAGAAGAAAAAGCCGTTTTTCTATTCACAATAACCTAGGAATTTTAGTTATTGTGAACAAAAATAAAAGGCCAAAATTAACAACATTTGCTGTAATATGTATTTAAAAATCTGACCGTTCACATAAGGGAAAACAAGAACAGAATATATTCTTAAAACATGATGTTTTACTACAACATAGTTTCCCTTAAAATAAGCAATAAAATACAGAAAGAAAACAACAAACCTTAACTAATCAAAATACAAGGGCAATTATTCTGATTCACTACTGCTATTACTAATGTGCTTTAAATAAGTTTGGGTTTCTGACATTTTAGAACCTTCCTCAGTTTCTAAAGAATTTAGCATTTCAAGACTTAGTTTTATATGTTTAACCTTTCAAGATTATCGCAAATTAGCAATATAGGGATCTAATGTTTTTAGAAGTCTGTTCCGAAGATCCGTATTTGTAGCACTTCTAGATGTTTTCCTAGTGAAGTGTTTCCTATACCTCCTTTTGACTTTGTTTCTCGCCTCTTGGGCTTCTGAAAATTGACCAATTGGGAGTATTCAAGCTTCAATGATGTCTTTACCATGAAATAAAATGTTATGCAACCTAAGTCCTCGGTATTGTCGAGTCGAAAAATTTACGTCCATTAATGCGAGAGCTTGCTCCGGTAACAGTAACACCGGTCTTCAAATAACCACTTAAGTATTTTTAATCGTCGTACCCCTATGCGGCGATGCAATGATAAGTTCTTTAACAATTGATGCGGAATCTCTTTTACCTTCTTTCCGTAATTTCATTTCTGCGGCCAAACTGATCTCCTCAGTGCTTGATTATACGATGCGCAGCACTTTGGTTTTTCTAGCTCTTTCACCACATGCACGGAAAGATTTTGTTGGACGACCAGGTCCGGCGGTAGGCATATTTAGTTTCAGTGTTCTCAGGACAGATTGTAGTGAAAATGAAATATTTTCATTCAGCCAAGACGAATAAGTGTCCTCCCCCCATTTGGTATTTACTTTAAGGCAAAAATTCAAAATATTCTGTTTAATGACCTTTAAGGTAGTTTCCGGATATTAATTTTTTCTCATTTCTTGAAGAACATGTGCGAAAATAGTATAAAACTTCGATTCCTTCGAGATTTTAATCCATATCTCGAAAAGAGTATTCCGGGAAAATGACACCGCCATTTTGTTAAGAGAAAATAAAAACTTAGTGCGCAAGTTTGTGCAAATTTTTTTTGATTATTTGAATACTCGAAGATACCAGCTCTAATATAAATATAGCCTCGAAGTGGAAGTAGGTGAAAGACTATGTTAAAACCTTATTCAAAAATCAAAAACCGTTGTCACTACAGATGAACAACACCCATCTCTTCAGTATTTTTCTGTGGGTAAACATCGAGTAATAATGAAAAACAAAACCCGTCACTAGAAAGAAAAACACATGTACTTTATTATCAAATAAAAAAATCGCACTCTCGGCGGCGCTGACGAGTCACACACTTCGAACAAACTCGCTGCACTGAAGCGCACCATTAGAACTGCGCGCGGCCGTGGGACGTTCGAGCAAGTTCAGATATGAATCATCGCTATCTTATCAGATTTCTCGGAAACACATAGTCGTTGTCGGATACTATGGACATTCTACTATCGAAATACGTTAAAAAAGATTGCTTTGGAATACCTTCAAAAATCGAATTTTTTCCACCTAGATCTCTTAAATTTGACACTGTGCGCCGCGCCGTTCCGAGGCCGACACGCAGTGGGCCGCAACCCACTCCCTCGGCCACAGTAGGTCCACTAGGCCCGCCTTGGCGGGCATAAATGCTGTGTATATAGCAAAAATAGTCTAATTGTATGATTCAAATTTTTAATGCACATTTGGTAGAAATTTATACGGATAACATGTATTCTGATGCATGGTTCACGGCTACATTTTTCAAAATTTCCTCTCAGTTGTCCAGGCTTCACACACCTTTTTAGTGATCATCCCCACAAATCACAATTGTTAGCGTCTTTCATTCAGTTTGTGTACTATAATCGGTGTAAATACATTGAAAGGAAAATCAACTCCGTTCAACGGACGTAATACGTCTATAGTTTGTAAATGTATCACTTCATACTAAAAAAAAAAATATTTTTCAGATTTAATCAGATAAATTAGCCTTTAATTCTTCTCAAACCTCTTATTAATTCAAAAAAATTCATGAAACAAGAGTGAATAAAAAACGAAGTATATCCGACCACATCATCACTATCTGCAGTCCAAAGTGCCCTCCTGTGCACTAAAAATCTCTTCTAAACTCGGACCTTTATATAAATATTTATTTATCTTTATATAAATAATAATAAGAAATATTTTGTCATTAAATCATTATATGATAACAATCCTTTTCTTTCAAGTAACAATAATTTGATTTTAATACGATATTTTTGCTGTACCGTGACGAAACAACTCATGATTCAAGACTTTACATTGTTTTCAGGTCTTCTTGTTCAATATATGTAAAGCGGAAGGAATTCTCGCAAATTTGTTAAGAAGGTAATACTTGGAGACGCATTAAACATTTTTCAGCGTGGAACTATATGAAACAGAACCTACAAGATCGAGTCAATAACCCTGGAGTCGAAATGATGCCTCGCGGGCGTTCTAGGTAAATTAGCTAATGTTTCTCGAAATATTGTACGATTTGTATATTTATTGTACGATTCAGTTTTTAACATAATGCAAATAATTGAAATTCATAAAAAGTCACAAAAACACAAAATTCTATCTAATCCTGTTCTATCTTATATTCTAAGAAGTTACAAGGACAAAAAGAGCGCTAAGAGTCGAAATGACGCCTCCGGGCGTTCTAGTGTTAAAAAAATAAATCTATACGAGTTTTCAGGCTCAAATGGTCCCAGAGAAAGTGGATCATACCAACTTCATGAATATCACCCGTTATTCTAACGACATTGATTTAGGGACTTTTCGTTACACTTTAACAGAGGTCCAGTTCAGAGGAGTCAACAGTCAACGAAACTCCCCGTGTTGGCATATACACGCCGAAATAGAATTTGTTTAGCTGCGGTTGGCATCTTTTCATTTGTTTTATTTTCTACTAACATGTTCAAAACTGCACTCTTGAAGACGTAGAAGCATAATTACAATTTTGTAATTGAATTTGTCATTTTGATTTGATATTCTCATTGTATTATTTGTTTTTGAATTTTTAAACGAGACAGTGGAAACAATGCCAGGTAAACGTGTTAAAATTACGCATGCAAATCGTGTTAAACAATGAATATTAAATAGTGCAACAAGATTCAATGTTATTGCTCTATTTGCGAATTCGAAAGCGAATTACAATGTGGAATTCCGAACGTACATGTGAAGTGGCATATTTATTTCAGGTAAGATGTTTATGAAATATAACAAATCTTAAATTTCCGTACTAAGGAATAGATTATTTGTGCATTACCACATACAGGTATTTTGTATTTTTTTGGTTATATCTATTAACTGTGAATTGTAGTACACACGATGATTGAACATATTTTAATTCATGTTGTTTGCTCTAATAACGAAGTCATTTGTGAATAAATTAACATTACAAATGTATGTGAATCTCCAAAATGCAGTTCGTATCGACTTCACAATATTCTTTCAGTACTGTAAAGTCAGTACTGAATCAGATCACTTAGAATTTAGATGGTTGGAAAGAAAGCAATTGCAACATTCATCAATAAAAAACTCATGATGGTAACATTCAACGTATGAGTGTATATTTTTGTACTTTGTATTGGGTATAGTTAGTAAAGAAGAAAGAATTGAAACTTACTTTGCAGGTAACGTTCTTTCAGAAAAGAAATTGGGAGAATATCAGAGGCAATTATGATACATTTTTTCCCAAGGATCTTAAGCTTCTTTGTTCAGAATTCTGAAATGAATTTTGTTTGGAAAATCGAAGTAAGTATATTGTTTATAGGGGAAAAGATGATGTAAATTATCCAGAAGAATTATTTTTGTCAGCCCTATTAGTAGTAATAATAATATCAATTGTAAAAATCATAACAATAATATCTGTCAAAGAGAATTGCTTCAAACAATGTATGACAAGATACTTTGCTCTAGCAATTCATATTCAATAAATCATTTGCAGATTTACATTGCTTTACAATTTGCAGATTTACAATTACCTATTACATGCTTTGATACTTTCACACTCTCATGGAAATGTATTTAGTGTTTTAATTGTGAGACAGTATTTACTACGTAAACCTATATTATATTATACATTACAATATGCAATACTTTTATATAGTATTAATGTAATTATATGATTATTATATTTGTTGAAAATTTTTGATATTTTACAGTCCTGGCTGACCCAAAGAAAGGAGTGTATGTAGTACACAATGAGAACAAAGATTTATGAAACATGGCCAGAAAGCCCATGAGCAGATCTGTAATGTAGGTATCATAAGTAAAATAAGACCAATATTGCTAATGTTGTGTGTAAAATGTCAATATTTTAAAAATATTTATTGTCAGGATACATGGTAAATGCATTATATTATTATTCTTGCATTTTAATTTTCATCTTTTCATATTCACCTTCATATATTATATTAAAATGATATAAGCAATTATCATTTAAATTGTTTCAAGTGTTAAAAGTTATCACCCACAGGTGTGTAGTTGATAAATTGCTGGGAACTGAAGGGCATACTGTTTCAAGGGCTACTCCTTATTGCAGCATGTTCAATTCAACTGAAAATGTGTGATCTCAGTCAAAGGGATTCTTCAATAAGAATGTCCTTAGAAAATTTTGCCACAGAATGGAAAAGGCCGGAAATCTTTGGAAGCAGGCTTTAAAACAGGTATCTTAATTATCTAAATTCATTGACGCATTTAACACAAGGAAAATGAGGTTCAATATCTTAAATTTAATAAAGTGTTATGAATACCTTATTTAATTTTTTTAAGGTGTCAACTACAAACTGGAAAAAAGCAGTGGAGTATTCTGAGAAAATTGTGGTTGTATATAGAGAGAAGGATGGGGTAGATTGTGAAAACAAATTTATTGTACACCTGATCAGGGTAGATGATCAATGTAGATGGAAATTTCACAGAAAACAAAACTGAACTGTAAAAACACTTGTTTTGTGAAATAAATTTATGGGGTAAAAATTATAAATAGTGTTTTATCTCTTCTTCCTTAGTTTTCACTGTTGAATGTTGAAATGAAATATATTATTGTATTTATGGAATGGAGTCAAATAAAATTTAAGAACTACTCTGATATAAATTTTTTCAAATTTTCTTTCCATTCATTCTATATTCTTATAAATCATTAACAATCTTTGTAAGAATGTAATTTCTTAATTTATGCCCCTAAAGCTTTCTAATTATATTTGCATTTTACAATGAAGTTAAACATTAAACTTCTCATATTTCAGCATTATGAGTTTCAGGAGAAAAATATCAAAATAATTGGTCCACATGATAATTATTTCAGTGTTTCAAAACATTGATTAACATTATTACATTAACATTATAATGAGAGAAGTTCCTGATGACAGATTCTCGAATTGCCTATGTTTGAATGTAGCGCCCAGTCTAGGTTCATGTACATTTTCGAAGTTGGCAGGGCCGAATGGCCGCCATATTGAAAATTCTAGGGACCAAAGCAAGCTAAAATCCCGTACATTGGTGGTGTTTTCCTAATCGAAATGTCTAGTGCTCAAGTCTAATGTTTCTGCAGAAATTATAGTCGTTTAATTGGAAATACTGAAATTAAGAAAACGATAAAACAATGTCAATGAAATAAGTAAAGAATAACAACACTTTAATTTTTATTGACGTGAAAATAATTATTTTCGGGATACTATTAATATTTTTTTTAGAAGTTTTGAGATTTTTTCTGAGGTTCAAGAAATTTTTTATAGAAACTTTTAGGCGCATTGTTTATTATACATGGCATAATTTTTATATGTGGGAGTAAGCATAGTCTTTCCCAAAATTTTTGTCGTTTCAGAATTTTACCTCTATAATTTTGAATGTTATTGAAAAATATAAATCGAAGAGTATTTCTTATTTTTTCTTTTAATTTCATTTGAAGTACAAGTAACAATGCTATTTATATAAACATAATATTTCTATCAACAAGAGAAAGTAGTACGACAAAAAAATAATACTATAAATCTGATTTCTACGACCAAATCTCAAATTCAATTTTCTATAATTTCTGCCCAGATGGTTTGAACCTAAATGTTTAACTATATACATTTTAGTAAAGTAAGTTTGTCTTAAATTAAATCTGACATTAATTTTAGTCACAATTTCAGAAGAAATTACATCAAGTGTTAAATTCAAATCATGATTTGAAATTTCTCCAAATGTTAAAAACATTATTCAAGGTGCAAAATCAGAAATTCCGAATTTGACCTTACATTGGCTTAAATTTCGTCTTGCTCTGAAGTTTGCTCTAGTTAAGTCTTGTGACATAAAAAGGTTATTTTCTGCATTCGAAAACATTTTTTTTCTGAGAAAAGAATGAACTTGACATACAAAGGTTTAGAAAAATTGTTAATGGTTCACTTTTAATAAATGCGAAATAACTAAAAATTTAAGTACAATAAAATTTGATTGTGCATGTTTTGTCCATTTTACTCTACATCGTGCATATTTGGCTATTTGATAGTGCCTGTTTGCATATTTTAGCATTTGAAAGTGCAGAGTTATGAGACCCATTCTAGGGGAAAACTGGATCAGTACTCCGTTTTCACGTCGAAAATCAATTTCAAAAATTTATTTATTTTTTGCTAATTGAATTTGGGGCCAAAGTTTGTTGATAAAGTTACCTTCAAATTCAACTATCTATTCCTGACTATATTTTGTTCACCTTGATACATGCAATAGAAGCTGAGAAACTCGTTTCCCATTTATCTCTGCAACAGATTGCCTTAGGAGGCTGTTTTTTTGGGGGGGGTGAATCTACGACATTTTATATTCTCTTTCATATGATTATCGATTTGGTTTGAGGGCACTTTTCACCTCATTATTCGGCTATATCGTTTTAATTGTTGGATACTTTTTTCACTAATTTCTCACCTTGTTGCTGTAGAAAATTGTTTGAAATAGATAATAAATAGTATTTTTAATTTTAAATGTTTACTATAGTTTTAAAAATTAACCTTTTTATTTCTTGGGCACTTCTTAATTAATGGAACACAATACTTTTAGCAAAATGTTTCACTTTGTGGGTAAATAACTGACTACATTATCTAGGCAATACATTTTAGGCCAAGATAATAGTGTATTATTTGATAATATATTTGTACATAAACGATTTCTTTTTAATTGACTATGATGTTAATTCTTTATGATAATTACGAATTATTCTCATTCCATCCCTTGAACTTTCACAAGATGGAAAAAAGGTATGAGATTAATTATACATATTAATCTTATTTTATAACCTCATTATATATATAATATGTAATATATATTTAATATTGTGATATACCAGAACGGGACAGGGTTTATTCATAATATTAGTTGTATACGGGGCGACTAAATGGACTTGTAAAATGGCGATATCCGGCCCTAGTAACGCCAGCGCAGAGGGTTGCTATGGTGCAGGGCAGGTAAATAAACTAGCTGCAAGCCTCGTAGGTGCCGGAACGCTGGCTAGATCGATATAATAAAGAATATGTGATTGGTCGAAAAACGTATGACGGACGAAGGCGCGGCTACATGGGGTTGTAAGAAATGAGCGGGTTGGCGGGGGGCAATTAGACTTTCTGGTGTTTACCGCCGTGTTTTGGAAAAATAGAACGTGGGACGCTACCGACCCATCAAGGGTTGCAAAATACAGAAAAACATTCATTCGGACTTGGAGCTTCGTTGAGTGCAGATCGTTACAGTCTGACTCAGAGTGGTGGAGTGTAGGTCGTGAACTCGGCTCTTGAGTTTCGTGGAGTGCAAATAGTGTGCGGACCTTGTAGTTGAAAGTGAGACTTATACATTTTCGTGCGAAAAGTAACAGTCGTCATCGGACTTAGAAATTATTTGCCGGAGTACATCCGCGGACTTGGGCAGTTTTGGGTGTTCACCGGACGATAGTTCGAACATTAGTATTTTATTAAACTCGTGTGAAAGATTATAAACCTAAAGCGTCGGAAAGAACTTAGCTAGATTTTATGCAGTGTGGACTGGATACTTCAGCAACCGCGCAAGATCAGAAGACAGAAGAGCGACTCGGATTCATCGGCCAAGTGAGAAGCGTCTTCGGAACGAGCGGGTCGGCAAGACGGTAACATATACTGCAGTATATTAAAATAATATCTTTTAAAAGGGGTCATGGCCATTAAGTAATCTGTTAAAATCAACATTGAATAAATTGTTAAATTTTGTTCTTTGGAAAAAGAAAAGAGTCTGTTCATTTGTCAATCATAAGCTTCTAATTAGTTGGAAGCAGAGAATTTCCATATTTCAGATTCCACGCCAGGCTGTACAGTCGGCAGATCAGGTAATCGGCTATCTTAGCGATAGCGAATACATGTAATCCGAATCCATCGGCCCAAGCTAGCTGGATGCCCATATAATTTTGACAGAATTAAATAGGGAAAAGTTAGTATTAGTTTATGTCACCTGTTCCTGGCGCCCACATCTTTCTATAAATTCGGAACAGGTCAAACTCACGACAACGTATTACGAAGTGAAGGATGAAGGAATATTTCAATATATTATATATATGTTGGAAATAGGCAACTTTTATTTACGACTTTTACACAAAAATACATTCAAGTATTGCACAGCTAATTGTTATTTTATTTGCACAAATATCATTTAGTTCAAGAACTGTCAGAAGACATTTCTGTAGTATTATTTGCTTTATCAATATTACCAGTAATGTTGTCATCATACAGTTCAAGAGATTTACCGAGAAAGCAAACTACTGCATCTAAACATACACCAATGAAAGTGAAACCTGCAACAGAAAACATTAATTATAATTACTGTCAAGCGTTGAAGTATCACCTGAGGTAGTAAAAATGGGGTGGCTACATGAAAACTGTATGTTTCTATTACACAATAAATCCTATCTAAAACGGAACCTCTGTAAAACTGATATCTAGCATACCGGACAAAAAATCTCATATCGGAACGATTTTATACGTGAAAATGACCTCCAAGAGTCGGAAACGTGTCTAACGCGGAAACGGAATGGCATTTAGAGAACGTAAAGTTATTACCTGGAAAGTTATTATTACCTATTAAGAAGGCAATTTATTTTTAAATTTCTGTCAACCTTTGGAATGGCATAGTGCGAGCGGTTACGTCGTAAGACAAGAGTGAACGACGAGTTTTTCCTCTCGTACCTGCTGGAATCTTTGGCGAACTCCGAGACTGTTTCGCTGCGACTTTCTCTCGCTTTGGAGTGATTATCATTTCGCAAAGAGCCGACTTCGTCTCTGTCTTCCAAATCCCTGATGTTCGTCGTTTGCACTCCGTTCAGTTCTTACAAGGGTAAAAGCGTTTCCTTAAATCGACGTTGGAATTATGGTAATATTGCCTTTCCGTCTTACAGAGGTTCCGTCTTAGATAGGTTTTCCTGTATAATAGACTCAACTCAAAATTCCGTATTTTCAGAAACGCCATACGCGATTTTCTCAAAAAAGGGCTCCAATTTTTTTCTTAAAACTTTTCGAACGGAAAGTGCTAATTGAACTCTTTAATATGACGTAAAGTTCATTTTTTTTCAAAAATTACACAATGTATTTTTTTGAAAGATCTCTCACACCGTTAATACGCACATTTCCAGTATTTGTAAACGTTATTGTATTTGTGGGTTAAAGGCCTCAAATAACTTCTAATGAAGTTTTTCGAAAACAAAAATTTTCAGTGCAAGCGAGCTCCCAAATTTCGCATTTACGTATATACGGTGTGATATACAATAGAGCGTAATATATGCGTAAAATCGACGTCGGGTTTCAACGAAAATACAAGGTTTGGGGTCTCTTAATTCAGAAAAGTTTTTTCTCGAAACGTCTGTCTGCGAACACGCCTATCACCTAAATCATACGTAAGCTTTTTTCCAAAATCGATTTTCTCAGTCGATCTGGCTTGACTCGAGTGGCTGCAATTTTGAAAAGTTCTTTCATTAAGGTCATGTACATTTTATTGAAAAGTTCGGTAGTTTTCGCGATATATTGCGTGTAATATCTGCAATTTTAAAAGATAACAAAAACAAGATTTTATCAAACACGACTCCACAGTTTTTCTTTGAACTATTGGTAGGGGTAGTGCAAAAAGTACTCTGAGATAACATAAACATCAGTTTGCTGTAGTCTTTTGTTTTTCCAAAAATGACAAAAATTTAATTTTTTGACTTGTCTGTCGTTCATATTTACATTGGCGGCGATTCGTTTGCTGAATTTTTGCAGAATCATGCATTTCAACGAGCATGAAACCTGTACTATTCTCTTAAGCTTCCTTTATGCTATCTAAGGTCCCAATTTAATAAAAAAAAGTGAGGTTATTAAGAAAAAATGTTTTAAAGAAAATAAAAATCGTCTGACACAAAATTTTGAAAAAAAGCTCACGTTTTTGAAAAATTGAACATCACCTTATTTGAAGATATGTTTTTATGAACACCTTTCATTAAAAACTGGCGCTACAGAACTTCCATTAAAAACTAGAGATGGCCCGTTCTAATTTTCTATTTCCTTTGGTCTCGGCTAGCTATTCGGACGTGCCATATACTCTTGGCAGCTGCCATTTATCGCCGCCTAAAAAACTTCATTCGAAGTCATTTGAAGCACTGAGTTCGGCAGTATAGAAAATACATGTATTTTATAGGTCGGGTAACTTTTTAAGTTAATACCTTATTTTACGTGGCGAGACTCGGGCCATCAGGCCCGCTCTTCCGTCTGACCACGCAAATTTCGTTACGCTCCTTTCACCTAGCGGAGAAAGAAGGTATTATCTCGGGCGACGAAACAGGTGATTTGAATTTAGCTCAGAGGCTTCATTTAGGCTTGAGGATCTTTTACATGCTAGTAAATCTACTAACATGGGACAGTCGGCTTTACTTCCCCTCCGAAGGAAGGTGTACGAAGGATTTTTTCGCCCTTAAAAAAATCCACGGCTTCGATCGGGTTTGAACCCGCAATCTTGAGTAGAACAATCCGATACGCTGACCGTTATACCATACGAATCCGCAAGATTCTGGAATTATTTATCTTTTTTTGTTTAAATTTGATCTTAGAATTGTGAGAAAAATATTAATTTGCGATTTTATTAAATATAAAGTGAGATAAATACGAAAATGATGGATGGATAATGATGGAAAATGTGGTCGTATAAACGACCACAATCCATTTAGCATTACAATAAGACTGTGGTTGCTTACAGAACCACCTCGTATAATTCCTAAATAAAAATCTAATATCCAGTCATAAATAAACGTGTGCATGTTACAAAATTAGAGAAACGCTTAAGAACAGACGTGAAATACAGAAAGCAAGAAAATTGAAAATAAATAGTGCAAATAAATGAGTAAAAATCAATATGATATACATTTACAAACGAAAATCTAAAATAATAATCATTGATTAAGGAAAACACTATTGAAGGAAACATGGGCTGCTAGAGTTCATAAGCTGCATTATTAGCGTCACGACATCTGCATCGGAATCCCCTCAATACTCCGAATCTAACGCCGCATCATCATTCTTGTCAATATTCCCCAAGAAACTTAAATTCCTATTAGAAACTGTTAAATTCTTATTAGACCATGGGTTCAGAACTATGGAAACTCCTAATTTTAGCTATTCTGTAAGATAGCACACCACTAGTAACATGTATGGGTGTTACATTATACTACGCAAATATACGTAATTACTGAAGAAATGTAAAAATATAAATTATTGAAATATTTTCTAAGTCACTAATATTCGGAAAACTAAATCTATTTAGCGATAATCTTACATTATAAGACAATAAATTTAATTGTTTAAAACATTTTTTTAAATCATATTTTCACAGAACCAAAAAATATTTACGATTGTGTACTTACTCCTGACTACACTCTTGAAAATATGAATTGAACTCATTGAGGTAAAAATGGAGTATTTTATGAACAAATATATTGTAATACTAAAAAACCTCACAATAAACAATAATAAATAAATAACAAACCTCTGTTCTCGAAGAACTCCGGAAAGTCGAAACACGAAAAATCACATCTCAACAAAATGCTCAAATGAACACTCCGCGACAATGCCTGTATGCATTGTGGTTGCGACGACGACCACATGCATGGCCTAACAGCAAGCTTTCTAAGAATTAATGAAATCACACTAACTGCAACAATCGCATTAAATTGAAAAAAGACTCTATAATTTAAAATTAGCAATAATGATGAAAATTGCTTGGTTTAGTTAAGCAAAAAACGGCCGAACAGCATGTGGTCGCCGAGAGAACCACAACCCTATAAAGGGATAAATATTTCCGATACTTTTGTAATTTGTATTTTGTATCGAAAATACACATTTGATCATGTATTTTGTATTTGTATCGAAAATACTTTCTAATACTATTTTGTATTTTCAGAATACAAAAATACTTTTTATTGATCCCCCGTTGAAAATTTGAATATAATAAAAGTAGTATAGGGAAAGTTATGTAATGCTGCGGAAAGTCGATTTCAAGATTGTAACGGAAATGCATGAAAAACGTCCGTCTGGCCGACCGTCTATCCGGCCGACCGTCTGACCGTCCGACCGTCTGACCGTCCGACCGTCTGGACGGCCAACCGTCTGGCAGTCAGACCGTCTGGCCGTCTGGTCGTCCGACCGCCTGGCCGTCCGACCGTCTGGCCGACCGTCTGTCTGGCCGACAGTCTGTCTGCTGACCGTCTGTCTGTCTGTCCGACCGTCAGTCTGTCTGTCTGTCTGTCTGGCCGACCGTCTGGCTGTCTGTCTGTCCGACCGTCTGTCTATCTGTTTGTCCGACCGTCTGTCTGTCTGTCCGTCCGACCGACCGACCGACCGTCTGTCCGTCTGTCTGTCCGTCCGACCGACTGTCTGTCCGTCCGACCGACCGTCTGTCCTTCCGTCTGTCCGTCTGTCTCTGTCTGGCTGCTTGTGAACAACATAGCGCCTAAACTATACGTGCGATTTCTTCTAAAATGGATATTCCCCGGTCGATCTGCGTTCACTTAAAGCACAGCGATTTTGAAAAAACGTTCTTCAATATTTGGGGGTACTTTACATGAAGCACCTCCGTCATTTTCAAAATTATGTCAAAAACACCTACAAATTATTTCTTTGAATTTCTTGTAAGAATAGAGTAAAATACACTTGTAAAGGTGGTATAGGTCCCATTTTCACGGTTAACTCTGAATTTTTTTAAATGGCAAAAGTAAAGTTAGAGATTTTTCCTTCAAATAAAATTTGTCATAAAAAGTGAGTTCTTTAATAAAGCTCATATACAGTTTTTTTGAAATTTCATTAGTTTTTGCGCAATATTGCACGCAAAATTTGAAATTTTCAAAAATTACATTTAATTTTCTCAAAAACGGCTACAAATTTTTTCTTGACACTTTTAGTAGGATTAATGCTATATGTGCTCTGTGAAATGACATTAACGCCATATTGCTCTATTCTTTTGTTTTTTCAAAAATTGCAAATATGTAATTTTTTTGACTTGTCTCTCACATTGTTAATATTTAGATTAGCGGCAATTTGTTCACATTATGAACAAATTATATTAATGAGTAAATGTGATTTAAATAATGTCAAATAATGTTTCTGGAAATTGGAATATTTTTCTGTGAACACTAGCTCAAAATTCAGTATTTTCAGAAACGCCATTTTCTCAAAAATAGCTTGAAATTTTTTGTTCAAATTTTTCGAATCGATAGTGCTAATTGGACTCTTTAATATGGCATAAAGTTTATATTGGGATATTTTTTGTTTTTTCAAAAATTATACAAATGTAATTTTTTTGAATGTTCTCTCATACCGTTACAATCCACATTTCCCATAATTTGTAAACATTATTAAATTTGGGAGTGTATGTGCTTTAAAATGACTTCATTTGAAGTGTTTCGAAAACTCAAAATTTTTCCGTGAAAAAGAGCTTCAAATTTCGCATTTACAGTAGCGCTTAAACGACATTTTCTTAAAAATGGCTCGATATTTTTCAACGAAAATTGCCATTTAGGAAAAGTTTAACTGTTCTTTTTAATATTTAAAAATATTATTTTTGTTCTGCTTTTAGGAAATCGAATAAATAATACAATGTCAAAAAATATAGTTTGGGCGGCGATAGATGGCAGCTACCAAAAGTATTGGCAAGTCCGAATAGCAAGCCGAGGCCAAACGAAACAGAAAACTAATACGGGAAAGTCTCTGCCATTCTCTAGCACCACTAGTTTTGTATTTAGAAGCAAGTAAACAAAAAAAAATTGGAGGAATTGGTTAACGGATCCTGGAGACCACCACACTGTGTTACATTATTTTGTCACATTATGCCTCGCTGTCTGGAAGAGAATTGCGCGCACTGGTTAAAAGCTTATTCTTGCTCCTTTTAAACAGCGAAACTTATGATTAGACCGAGGATTTTTAGATTTAAAATTTGCGTTTTAGGTGTCTAAAATAGATTTTTTCAGTATTTCAGTTAGGCTTTTTATGTGGTAGAATAGGCTAAAAAACATTAAACTTTTAAAAAAGAAATAAATAAAAAGAAACACGTTTTTATCATTTATTATATACATCTCAACGACACAAACATGTATCAATATTATGTAGAATCAGAATTCTGTATACAATTTATGAAAAAGTTTAATTTTTTGTCATATAGTTAGAATTATTCGTACCGTATTTTGCCTCACAATAAATTACTATTTTGCCTTTCAGTACAATACTTCTCCAAGTTTTCAAGAGAAAATTAATGTCTCTTGTCGGTCAAGATCACTTTTCTTTCGCGGAAATTCAATAGCTTTATCTTAGCAGCGGAGGCACACTTTTCCACAAAGTCTGGAAGTAGTGGCATGGAGACTTTTATCCCAAGATCCTTGTCCTGTAAATTAATTTCTCGTTATTTTACAGATTAACGCAACTTAAAATTAATATAATCCTTTTCTGATCTGCCGACACAGAAGGAAAAAGTTATAAGAAGCCACATATAAAATAAATTAAGCAAATTAGTCACATTTTAGGTTTTTGAAAGTAAATTAGGCTCGTATAAGCATTAATGTTGAAATAGGCTTTTTTAGGCGTTATAAAATTGACGGGTTCTAGTTCAAATAAATATAAAATGTATATGTAATACTTTATTTAGTACAAAGGGAAAAAGGGGGAAAATAGATTTTTACCAATGTATCTGCGGTATACTTATGATATAGTAAGTGTGGAAATTGATAAACCAACAAACAATCGTATTCTGGATGGAAGATATTTAACTGTTGTTGATTTAGGTACGAAAGGGAAAGTGTCATGTGAAAATTTTTGAGCCTGCCAATCTGACAAAAAAATAAACGGTTCCTAAAATTTGACTACAAATTTTAAGACACATATGGAGCTACTTATAAGTAGATTAGCAGTAAGTGATAAAGAAGTATAAATTCTAAATGCACAGAATGGTGTACAATAGACTGTGACTTTCCCTGGTCATTCTTTTTACTGATGAGTGAATTTGAGAACTATAATGATGATTGGTCTAGAACAAGGTTTTCCAACTGTCGGCCATTCAATTCTCTAGTCGGAAATTCAATAGTTTTATCTTAGCAGCGGAGGCAGACTTGTCCACGAAGTCAAGAAGTATTGGCATGGAGACTTTTATTACAAGATCCTTGTCCTGTATATTAATTTCTCGCTATGTTACAGATTATCGCAACTTAAAATTAATATCACCCTTGTCTGATTTGCTGAAATAGAAATATAAAGTTAAAAGAAGCCGTAGACAAAAGAAATCGGGCTCATTTTACGTTCTGAAACGTAACTATCGTATTGAAAAGTAATTCGTATCTTATATATTATTTCTCAAAGTGCTGTTTGGTCTTTTCAATAAATTGGGCAACACACAAAACCGGTCTGTATAAAGAAGCAATGGGTTGAAAAATAGTGTTTCTTTTCAGCACATGGGACATTCATATTGAAAAAGTGCGTTAAAAATACGTAAATATTAAAAATTTAGAAATTCGGGATCTGTAATTTCTGATTGCCGCGCGATCTTTCGGAAGAAAATTACACTGTCAGACGATGGCGGGGACATGTGAATGTTGCAATCTCAAGCATTTTTGTTTGTTTAAGTTTAGTGTAGGTTGTGAAAGCACGTGAACGTGATTTTCGATATTTGAATAGAAATCTTGAAATATGACAGGTTAGTTTCCATCCCCCCCCCCGTTTCAGAAGAGACGGGCAAATTGCTGAGATGAACAATACGCGCAAGTCAGATGTGGATCGCCCGAGTCATAAGTTTTAATTGTGGCCCTAGAGGCCTTGCAAGGTGGACATCCCTGATATATTAAGATCAAATTTACCGAATAGGAAAAAAAAACAGCTCTGCTAGTAGTGATACTAATGCCAAGAAGTTAAAACAGACAAGTTTATCTTCTGGTTTCTTCAATACGCAGGAAAAAGGAAAAGATTAAACAAAGTTTTATGATCTTGTTACAACATTTGTTGTTAATGAAATGAGATCCTTATCAATTACAAGAAGAAATATTAGTGATACAATGTCTAAAGTACTAGTAGTGTTGAAAGGAAACGTGTCCAACTGTATACAACTGTAAATCAGAACCAAGTTTTAAGAAATAAATTGCGAGTCTGGATCACTATTGGTTGTATTTTGTATTTTCAAAAGTATTTTAAAATACTATTTTGGACTTTGTATCTAAAATACTTTTATGGAAGTATTTTGTATTTGGTAACTAAAATACTTCCGAGGAAGTATTTCGTATTTTGTATCTGAAATACTTTTTTCAAGTATTTTGCCCAACTCTACTTTGTCCTGAATTATTTGTTGTTATCTGTATCTATACTCCATTCTAATATACAAAGACAGAACTGCACTGACTTACAGCGCGATAATCTCTGAATCTACTGAACCAATACTGATGAAACTATTATACTAGCTTCCTTTAAAGGTCTGGAGTACTATAGGCTATGATTTACTATCACAAACCTTACTACATTCACAATATAATTACTTTTCCGGACATTTTTCGCCTGGCTTTACATCACAGATTCAATAGTGGATCAATGTCAATAGTTTAGCTGCGCACCACCAGAGAATGAGGTCTGAGATCTACTGTTTTCATCAATGTCCAGAATAATTACGAAATTCATTGGGGTTTGAACAACGCTATGTAAAGTCCGTGAGTGATCGTTGGTGATTTGTTTGTTTTGAACGTTGATGGAAACTTTGAACGAAATCCCTACTGAAAGTAGTAAAGAACGTGAATGTACAAACATTGTCCTTAGTCCATTTTCTATACAAATTGTGGCAAGAAAACATGTGAGTTTTAAAGTATTTAGAGAGTTGAAAGTACAAAAATATACAGTACAAAATATACAGTAATGTACAATGTACAATATGTAGATATCGTATGCAGGTATCGTATATTTTCTAAACAACCTCTTATTTTACAGAATTTGTGAAAATTGAATTGTTTGAAACAATGCCGAAACGAAAGTAACAGTTGTCATAACAGAATACAAGTGCTAAGAGATGGGCCAACACCGCCTAGAATACAAGGCCTGCCGACTCCCTGAGAGTTTGTGCGTGACGTCACGAGGAGAAGGCCATGATTCATTATCACATACTATAGTGCGGTAGTGTTTTTTCGGGGCCTGTACTTAATGTTTTTTGTTATTTAATGGTAAAATATACTTAAACCGTGTGTGTGTGTAGGGATATAAGTGCAGAAATTATGCCTAGTTGTTTGCCGGGGTGCCAGGCAAATTATAAGAATGGACCTCGGTTGGGTATTTTTTCGTTTCCAAAGGACGTCAGTTAAAAAGAAAATCGATGAGAGCAATATGTATAAATGATTTTATACCCACAACATACATAAAGGTAAGCTACAATCTATCTTTAAAATATGTATTTCTTATCTTCGATTTTATTATTCATAGATTACTTAACTTGGTGATACATACTAGATTTCTATACCTACCCATCTTTCTGTCCAATTCTCTCTGGAACTGGATTCTTTAGTTTGTTGGCAATATCTTGTTTTCTATTTCATGTGTAGGTTTGTGAACTACATTTTAACGAACATGATGTTGAAAGAAGTAGTTCAGCCTACGATGAGAAAACAGGGAAGCAAATTAATGTCCCATTGTCATACCCCAGGCTTGTTGATGGTGAGTTAAATAATATATTATTTGGGAACTATATATGACTTCAGAAGGAGAATAATGTAATTCAGAAGGAGACCTTAGTCTTTATGCAATTATTCTTAACAGTAAAGTTCATAAGTACCTTGTGCATTAAAGGGTTGATTATTGTAAAGTTCTGAAGAGTTGAAAGGACAGCTGTTCTTCTTGCTTACAGTTTGTTTTGTGTAGTCATTATTTTTGTGGGGATCGTATGCAAATTTAGTGATTTTAGGTGTCTGGCGACTTCAGAATTTGCTTCACTTGAGACAATAGAATGATTTTTTAGGTTTTTAGAGAGTTCTTGTACAAAAAGTATGTAAATGGTAATTTAACGTTCTACAATGTAGGTTTGAGATAACAAAGTTAATTATTATTTCTAGGTGCTGAACCGTCTGTAATGCCTGGAATACCAAAGTATTTGTCATGGCCTTCGACATCTGCTCGAGAAAGCTCGGATATGCGACGTATGCGATTGGAGAACGAGTCTTTAAGAATGTCATCGAGGAAAGCATCGTTTCCTTTGAGACACATAATGAGAAGAATTCGTTTCATTACTATGAAGTATTGAAGTCCAAAGTGTGTGACATAAGTTTACCTGCAGATTGGACGGTATTGCTGAAAGAAAATTATGTAAATTTTGTTAGTGAAAGGAAACTGTCAGCCAAGAATGTTTTGTGCTATTAATGTTAGTGAAGAATTTATATTATCCGCTTTCAATGAGGATGCTGAAATACACTCGCTTCCATCTGGAAAACTACCAAGGAAGATCAATAAGATACACGACTTGTAGAATATTGTTAGTGAAATCAGTGGAGCTTTCTGCAATAATTGTCGCAATTTCTCTATAAAACATGTTATCGACTTGATCACACATTTTCTTGATCATTTGGAAACAGTAATACCAGAGATCCACAGACATTGGATTTATGAAAGAACAAATATTATTACTTCCACTACCTACAACTACTGCAAGATATTTATGACAATTACTTATATTCTGTAGTCTTTTTCACTCGATATCACCTCATGGATATAAATATCTGAAATCATCTGGTAATTTGAGATTACCCAGTTCCTCAACTATTAGGCAAATTTGCAGCACGTTTTCCAGTAATCCTCATTTGGAGCAAGACTCTTCTAAAGCACAGTTTCATGTGTCTGGAGCACTGTATCATGTGTCTGTTAGGCAAAATTTTTGAAAGTGAAAGCAAACTGCGAATTCAGAATGCCATGTCCCTGATTTTAAAACCTCACAGTCTCAGTCAAGTTTCTGTGGATGTTTTGTGAATTTGATGCGACGAATTTCATGTCTCAGGATGAAGACCTACACAACACAGTGGTTCCAGATATTTTGAAAAGTAATTGTGCTGTAGATGAGGACGATATTGATGACATTCCAGTATCAACCTGTTCCGTTTTAACATATATTGGGGGATACAATGCTTATGCTATAACAAAAAATCAAATATGGCTATTGTAAACAATATTTAATTGCAGAAAAGTCTGGTAGATATGATATGTTGATTAATTCAAATAACAGAGGTAGTCTGTTTTACCCTCATAAAGATGTTGTTTGTTGTACGTCTTATTTGTACATTATTGTGCAAAAATTAATTTCAAAGAAATAGAAAATGAATTTTTGATGGTATCAAATTATAAGAATGTAGTAGTTTCTTTAGGAGTAATGAATATTCCAAACAATCTCTATCAAGGTCATAACATTGAACACCATAACGGTAAGGACATTATTCAAAAAATTATGTAACTGCCAACCTACTTTTAAATAATTATTCAAAAAGAAAAACTGACCATTTAAAACGAAAAACAATGTCAGAATGTAAAAGACGCAAGCAAAAATAGTGTTGCAACATAAGACATGAGCTGTAATAAAGTGTGTTAAAATCGATACATAAGTTTAAATGCTAAGTTTTTGACGTTAAATAAATAAATAAATGTCTTTATTTTTTGACCTTGCAATTAGCCATATGCCTCAAGTTTAAATGAACTAAAACAGAAAGAATTCCAAATACCCCGGGAAACGATGCAATATTTACAGCGGTTCTATTGCCGAGCGGCCACCGCGGCCGGCGATTCTCGGCCTTCCTATGTGACGTCACGGAATACGTCGGCAGGCCTTGTATTCCAGGCGGTGTTGGATGGGCAGCCTATTAAAATTCGGAATCGGCTACTCAGAGACAAAAGCGACTTGCTGCAGAACACGCACCATGTAAAGAAGAAAGCAAATGTAAATAATTCTCTAGGAAGCAGGGCAGCTTTTCGTTATGACTCTCGATTTGACTATTCACACATGTTTAAATTGGTAAAATGGAAAATATCTGTATGTTTCGATCAACTCTGTTGAACTTTTTTCTTCAATATGGGCAGTGGACTATTACAGTGGTATGTAATTAAGTAATGATCCTTTACATTTTAAGACTAATCTTGCAGTTGTTTCGCATGTCAGTTGCTCCCAGTGAATTAATTCATCTATTTTTTCAATAAACTGGCAAAAATGAATTTATCTAAAATATTTATGTTAAATCTAATAACAAAATTCTGGGACTCCTTGGTTCTATTATTCACATTTCAAGATCCATAGTATCTAGCACTTCAAATCAAATAACGACGCTAATAGTGTTTTGTTAGGTGGTTCAGTACATTGTCAATTTGTGTATATATAATGTACAGGTTGGTGGATCAGTATAACATAACAGCAATGTTGCGATGATATGATGAATTGATTTACCTAAACAAACAAGTTTTATACTACATGTTACTAGCACATAGATCTTTAAACATACATATTTCTGTCATCTTCAAAATAATTATAGAAACCGGCAATTACATTTCAGCATGGATATTTCCATTTACTTTTATGCTTATGATTCATCAAAGACGTTACGACATCTATATCTATTTGTCCAGATCTGACTACTAGCGTACCCATGCGAGAAGTCTTGGATGTTTCGTATACTCCGCTTAATACTGTAAGTCCCTTCAAGGTCACGAGTTGGCAGCAGATAAATTTTTAATCTTTCTTTATAAATACTATAGAAGCAAAAATATAAAAATGAGTTAGTTTTACAATTGGCAATTTATTGAATGTATTGGGATAATATATAAAAGTCCCGTCCTTTGGCTCGACAGCCTGCTACGGGCCTTAGCTGACCAGCGGTGACCAGCCTCTTGGCCACGGGTGTTCGAGTGGTTAGCACGAGGACATTCCTTTACCGTATACACCCTCTTCTTAACCTTAGGACGGGCTGCATATAAGCAAACTGCACAATGTATTCGGCACCGGGCTTCCCTGATTGGCTAGCGGGAGAGGAGCGCGAAACCGCGCGAAATTCGTATCCCTTTCTACGGAATGAGCAGAGCCATAGTGAGTGAGTGCACATGGACTCAGTTACTGTGTTCGTAGGCAAAGCGATCGACTCTGCGTTTTCGGGCGTTTTTCTCTGACAGCTGTTGTATTAGTCTTTACCATTATGGGAACTATCTTAACAATCCAACGTGTTTTGTCAGTAAGTACCTAAACATTTTTTTTAATGCGAACTAGGAAACTAAATCATATTTCTTTCCAAGCAAATTACAGCTATGAAATTTTAATGTATTATGAAGAAGAAACTGTCATAAGAACTGCAATATGTTCGATTGAAGACATTTGGGTAGAGAAATGTGCGAAGATCACCCAAACGAAATGCAATGTCAGATCATCAAAACCTTCAGGAAAATGATTTGTTTGTTCTTAAGTTGATAGAAATACATTTTATGTTATAATTTTATTGTGAAGATAGTTAAATTTGTCCTTCCACTTTCAGAAAAGTGTATGCCATCATCGTTCATACAGAAAAGTACCGTAGTAGGGGCGAAAAATAGAAGACTTTCTTAAAATTCTGACTGTCCAGCTACATTGTGAGTAAAAATAAAACGTAATACTGCAGACACAAGAAGAAAAGATGCTTTTAATAAGATACGTAGGGTTTTCAATTTGTATTGATTTAAAATTTGTTTACAGACGTCTTGATACAGCTTCAAAACCAAACTTTGCCATATATAGTGATAGTGAGCACGTGAACATTAATTTCGAGTTATAATTGTTGTTCTAAAAAATGTCCGCGATTCTCCAAAGAACTATGAAAAAATTAATTCATTAAAAATTCGGGCTATTTGTGACTGTCATTATTGCAGCCTCCGTGCAATGCAAGAACTGCTGAAACAGCGGTTCCTGCCAGCTGATAAGGCTACAAGGGGAGCATTCCTTCAATATTTTATAATAGGAATGAGTATTGCAGAATCATACTAATATCACCAGACCCTTCTTGAATATATTGAAGATATTTGTGACGACGATTATGCCAGTGGTTGTACAAATTCAACAGAAAGAACTGTGTGCCACTGACATGATCATACCTAGGGCCTAGGTCAGGACAAAGTGAAGTCTCATAGTTAGTCATTGTGTATCATATTTACATTATTGCCCTTTTGCTGTTTTTTACTTTCCCGTATACGTACGAATACACGGAGTGACATACATTGTATAGGGAAAGTTATGTAATACTGCGCGAAAAAATGGCCAATTTTCGGCGGAAAAAAAATTAATTGCCGTGCCGTGAAAAGGAAAAAAGTGGATAAAACCAGTTGCTAAACTAAGAAAAAAATCCCCTAACACGTGCTGCAGCCAGAAACTCTGTTTTGTGGGTCCTTGATACCGAAAAACCAATTGAAAGTAAAACGTCCGCCTGCCCGTCCGTCTGTCTGTCTGTCTGTCTGTCCGTCCTGCAGGCTGCAAATATTTTCTTCAAACTTTTGTAACGGATAGTGCTAATTACACTCTTTAGTATAGCGCACAGTTTATTTTGAGTTATTATTTTGTTTTTTCAAAAATTACATAATTGTAATTTTTTTGAAAGATCTCTCACATCTTTAATATGCACATTACCAGCAATTTGTAAACATTCTTTTATTTGTGAGTGTAAGTGCTTGAAATAACTTCAAATAAAGTATATTGAAAACTCAAACATTTTCTGTGAAAATGAGCTTCAAATTTCGCATTTTTAGTAGCGCTAAAACGCAGTTTTCTCTTAAACGGCACGTAATTTTTAAAAGAAAATTGCCATTAATGACTTGGTTTTTGTGTTCTTTAATATTCTAAAATTAATGTTTCCGTTCTACCAATAGGAAACCGAAAAATTAAGAAAATGACAAAAAGAATGTACTTTTGGCGGTGATAGATGACAGCTGGCAAGAAAGAGTTTGTGGCAATTCCGAATAGCTAGCGAAGACCCAAGGAAATAGAAAACTAATACGGGAAAGTCTGTGCCATTCTGTTGCACCACTAGTTTTTTTTTATTGGGTTCACTACGTAGTGTAATTAATTCATTTCAATAGTATGAAATAGATGATGAATCGATTATAGTTGCCTTTTTTTATTCACGTGAGCAGATTTTAATGATTTCAGGCACTAAAACCATCATAAAAATGTCCTCAATACATGTGTTCAAATTCATTTAGATGGTATCGAAAAATTAAAAATATGAGTTGTATGCAAACATCATTGATAAATTTGAATACCTACAACCCTTTCTATTACAACCTATTTATTCTTCTGAAATAAATAAAATTACCTTCAATAAGATTATAATATACTTTAATAATGTAAAAATGTTTACAATATGTGAAGTGCAGTAGATATTTTAATAAAATTTTCAATTTCCAACCTAAGTTAATTTTAATTCAATTCTGCCCCAAATTGGAAATAATACTGAGAAAACTTTCGGTTTCTATCAATCCCTTCAACCTCCTTTGTTTTTGCCACATTTACCCTCCCCTCTAACTAAACATTTTTTAATGGCGCATTACAATGTTGAGACATGAACAGAATAAAATCCTTGATTCGTCTGTGTCAATAAATAATTAAAATAACATATGTATATTATTTTCAAAAAACTATGATGCTCTCCCCCAAAAAATGGTCGGCTGGATCCGCCGGATAGTAATAAAATGAAAAGCATTTGTGCAGTTTAAAAAGTGACGAAACAGCCCTTAAAGCGAACCTACAACACTTGTACTGAGAGAACGTAAACGAATTTCGCGCGGTTTCGAGCTCCGCGCACGCTAGCCAATCAGGGAAGCCCGGTGCCCAATACATGTGCAGTTTGCTTATGTGCAGACGGGCTTTCTCATCGTCACACAGCAAGCGATACTGAGACATTTGTAAGGAAAGCGCACAGTTCTAATTTACACGGCCGGCAATCGAACTCGTGGTTGTTTCATGGAAAGCAAGGACGCTAACCAATAAGCCACCGGGGGCAGGATATAAAACTCCACAAAAAGAATATAAGTGAGCCTACAAGTATTTTACGAGTATTTTGTATTTGTTTATTGTTTTTAGTTCTAAAGTGAGGAATGTTTGGAAGCTGAAACTCCCAATTAGAAAAATGTAAAACTTTCTTTGGGTGTACTTTCTTAAAGTGAACGAGGCACAACGGAAATTTCCAAATAGGGGGAAAGACAAGACAGGGCTAACTTGGCGGGGCAGATATACAATGGGAGAGAAGTAGGCCCCACTGCACGGCATGAATAAATGAAATTCCTCTTCCTGACTAAAATTTACTGAAATAAATGCCTGGGCAACGACGGGTAGTTCAGCTAGTATTTTATACAGACAATCGGACTTTTACGTGTTTATGCCTTTGCCCGAGTTCTGCCATGCGCGCTTTTGTGGTGTAGTGGCCTGAATGTTAGCAAGTTAAATCTGTGGATTTGGAATCGTGTCTCGGAGTGGAAAAATATTTGCTGGTTTATGTAGTAGTATAATATTGCGAAGCATTTAGGGAGAATTCGAGAAAGTATGTGCTTTGGTAGCACCACTATTTTAATATTTAAATTTTATTAATTAATTATTAAATTTTCGGTTTCTTAATAGTAGAATATTATAAATATGGTATAAAAATGATGGTAGTATTATTTTTTTAATAAATTATTCTTATAAGAATATTAAAAACAGGAAAACCACCTTCTAAATGGCAATTTTCTTTCAAAATTTGGAGCCGTTTTTAAGATAATGGCGTTTACGCGAAATTTCAGCTCTTTTTCACTGGAATCTTTTGTGTTTTCCAAAAATTTTATTTGAAGTCATTTCAAGCACTTCAACTCACAAATTTAATAGTCCTTACAAATTGTGGGAAACGTGCATATTAACGGTGTAAGAAATATGAAAAAAATTAATTTGTGTAATTTCTGAAAAAACAAATAAATGCCCCAAAATGAACTTAACGTCCTATTAAAGAGTGCAATCAGCACTTTCCGTTCCAAAAGTTTGAAGAAAAAAATACATCAATACATTGATAATACAAATTGAGTAATTATAAGTAAAAAAGGGAGAAAGTAAAAATAGAATTAATGTTGGCGTTTGCTTGCTTTGCACTACACAGTTTGCTAGCACTCTCCAGTTGCATATCTTAAACTGGACAATATTATAATTTTATTATCGTACATTAATACATTCAGAATACAAATTACAGAATAACGTTCGAGAAAGCAAAAATTGAATTAATATTGGCATTTTCAAGAAGAAATTATAATTAAATTATTTTTCATATTCATTCTATTTTTCTCGTGGCCCGTAGTTGGTGTGAAACCTGTATATATTTCATTAATTTCAGGCAGAAGTTACGTAAAAACTGTTGTTTTTTTTTCAAAAAATTGTGCATGACCTTTTCTAAAGAGCTTATTTTGTACAACAGACAAGAGGCAAAAATCTCTAGTTTCAATTTAGTAGTTTTGAAATTTTTTTGCAATTTTTGAAACAAGGGAACAATACCCGAAAATGAGACTAGCGCCATATTTCTTATTACATGTATAGAGAAAATTTAAAGAAAAAAATTTGGAACTGTTTTTGAGGATTTTATTTCTGTAAATTTTAATCGCAAATTACGCAAAAACTACTCATATTTTCAAAACATTGTACAAGACTTTTTTTTAGAGCTAATTTGGTGCAACAGACTTTGTCTGAGGCAAAAATCTCTATCTTCAGTTTTGTAGTTTTTATATTTTTTGCCGTCTTGTATTATATGGCTGAAGAAAATTTAAAGAGAAAATTTGGATGGTTTTTTGACAAATAGTATATTTCAAGTGCGAATTGAGCAAAAACTACTTGCTACTTCAAAAAATTGTACATGGCTTTTTTTAAAGAGTTAATTTTGTACAACATACTTTGACTGACATAAAAATTTCTATCTTCAGTTTTGTAATTTTTTTTAAATCCGGGTAATTAACGATAATGAAACCTTCATCATTCTCTTAAACTTTCTCTGCACTATTCGACAATAAAATTTAATAAAAAAATTTGGAGCTTTCTTTTTAAATGTTGAAAATGTGTGAAGAGCTTCACAACCTTCTCACAGAATCGATATTTACATTAATGTTGAAGTTTATATTCTCATTTTCACGTCATGAAAATTGGGCTCTTAGTCACATTGGGCTCTTATAGACAGTGATATTCTTACGGAAGAATCTCGTGCACTGTTACCAAATCGTGTAGAAGCAAAAGTAAGAAGAGAAAAGTCTTATAGAGAAAATGACGAGGAACACTATGGTAATAATGAACTAGTAGTGCTTCCAAAGCACATACTTTCACGCATTGTTCCTAAATGCTCCGCAATATTATACTACAACGTAAACCTGCAAATGTTTTTCCGCTCCGAGACACGATCCCAAATCCACACATTTAACTTTCTGGCATTCATGCCACTACGCCACAAAAGTGCGTTTGGACTGAACTCAAGCAAATGCATAAACACGTAAATGTCCAATTGTCCATGTAAAAAAAGCAACAAATAATTCAGGACAAAGTATAAAATATTCCACTGCAGATACATTTTTTCTTTTCTCATTCATATCCAAAACGTCAAATGCAACAGAGAGTGGTAACAGAGCACATACATTTTAAATCATTTAAAATGCTCTCCAAAAACATGCACCTTCTTATAACAGTAAATGTGTTTTCAACCAGCAAGTTGTTTCTCCATTCCGACAAACGAACACATTTCCTCAAAGAAACCGCGCTGGCGCTCATACCACTAAGCAACACAAGCGCAGTGCGCTGGAAAGATAATTTTCCGGCGCACGATCACATAACTTTCTCTTCTTACAAAGTATTTGTACGGTAATAATTTCGGAACCGTTATGGATATGTAGGTTGATTGCATAGGTTCTGGTTAAATTGTATTTCAATTTAATGTTGAAATACTCATAATTTTATTTAAATCGCAACATACAGATGCACATAAGACAACGAATGATTTGACATGACACATTTTTCAGAAATCGAATAACAGAGTTGAAAAAATGTTTGAAAGATGCAATTTCTGAAAACGCAGACAAGTCCTGTATATTAATCTGCATTGATTCTATTAGTAAGTAGAAATACTTGAAATGATTTTCAATAAAGTTTCTACACTCTTCAATAGTTTTTTTGTGCAACAACACATTCATCAAATTAAAATCCCTGTCTGGGATTCCCGGCATCTTCCGAAGTGAAGCGCTCAGTCCCAGCCATTGGAGAGAGTTGCAGAATGAAGACTTACATATCAGTCATAACGTAATTGTATCAGCTCTAGCAGTAGGAAACCGGGAATTGTCAACAAGCGAAAAAAAAAGGTTTTTGGGTGACAAAAAAATGCAGACTCCAAATCCTATATCCGACGAACAAGATTAGAAAACAGTGGCGTGCATTCCATGGAACGAGGGGAATGAGTCTTTCCCCTAAGTAAAGCACAGAAAAAAATCCTTTCTATATTGGAAATATTAGTTGCTTATGGCCAGAGCGAAACTGTTCACTCAACTCAGATTCTGAGCCAAGTGTGGTTGAATCGTAACAATCGATGTTTCAGAACGATTTCAGTTAGATTCGTCTCGTGACGCCAGCAAAGCTTAAGAGCGTTTGACTTCATCATGCCTCGTTAAAAGTCGGTTCAGTTCGTGAGTGCGCGAGAATGAGTTTTCAAATGCGTTCAGTTGTGATCGACTGGTAGCAATTTCAAGTACGAAAGAATTCACTATTTTGGCGTTTTGAGAGTGTTTGATGCACGTGGTAACTACATTACAATACAATGAAAGTATCAAGTACCTATTAATACCGAGAGCGTTTATATTAAGTTAAAGAAAGCATTCTAAACAAATTCTTTGCGTACCGTTCTGCAGCGCACCATAATATAATCCGCTAAATAGAAAAATAGAAACAGCAATAGAGGATCTGCAAAACCATCTCACTGTATTTTCCGACAGGGCACAGAAATGGCACATTCAGATAAACGCAAGCAAGAGCCAAGGGAAAATATTCACTCTTCGAAGACCACTTGACTCACCCACACTCACCTATCAAAACCATAACATGGATTCCCGCGAACGCCACGGCAAAATACCTTGGACTCGATAGACAAAATACTCGACAGACGACTCACGTGGAGACCCAATATCATGCATAGAATAGCACTAGCCTCTAAACGAACACATCAATTATATCCCCTACACAAAAAATCATCCCAATTCCAAATACACACATCCATTCATCTCTACCAAACAGACGACCTATATTAAGTTATGCATCTCCTATCTGGGCCGAAGCGATTAGCCTTTCCGTGTAATATAAAGTGCTTCTGAAAATGTAACAATCACGATAAAATAAAATATCTTGCAAACTTGCTGTATAAAATAAAATCAACTACGACTAGTAAGTCGTTCACGGCTGCTGACGGCCTCAGGCCAAGCAAGAATTGAAAAAAAAAGGCCCAAAGTTTTTCTTTAAATATCTTGTGAGAATAGAGTAAAATACATTTATGAAGGTGGCAGACGTCCGATTTTCACCGATAATTCTCAATTTTCGACAATTGCGTTCGATTTTTTCGGCATTTTCCTACAACTACAAAATTGAAGATATTTTTTCTTCAAGTAAAATTTGTTCTCCAAAGTGAGTTATTTCATTAAGGTCATATACATTTTTTTAAAAAAACTAGTAGTTTTCGCGCAATAATGCGTGTAATATTTGCCATTTTAAAAAATTACGAAAAAAATATTTTCTCAAAAATGGCTCCAATTTTTTTTCTCTATACCTTTGATAGGGTTTGGTAACCTTATTTACTCTATGAGATGTCATAAACGCCCAATTCCTTTTTTCAAAAATTACAAAAATTTATTTTTTTTACTTGTCTCTCACGACCTTAATATTTATATGACGCAAATTGTTCCCATTATTATGTTTATGAGAACATGTTTTTTTGTTTTTTTCCTTATTTCATTTTATTTTTTTAATTTATTGCACCTTAGTGATTAAACCCTTTTGCAGGTTTGAGGTAGTATACAACATTGAAGCACGTTATACAAAGTTAATTGGAATCTAGTTATACAAAATTAATTCAAAGCATAAATACTTGCACATTAACCAAACATAACTCGATTTTATATGGGAGAGGAAATCCCCTCTGGGAACCTCATTTAAGTTGATTTTTTGCTCCGGGTAGTGATTGGGTAGCTCCTCGGAGATAGGAACGAGCTTAGGATTAAATGTCATTGATGGTTATGGGGTGTTAATTGATCTTTGGGAAGGCCTGATTTGATTCTCTGTAGGACCATTACTGGATTTTCCTTGGTTATAGAGTCTGGCTCCGAGAGCCAGGATTCGATTGGTAAAGAATTGGTTTGTTAATGTTGAAATATGCTGAGTAATGGTATCGATGTTCAAGTCTCTGTGGAGCTGTTTATTGGATAAGTATCATGTAGCGTTGACCGACATTCGGAGGATTTGATTTTGGAATAATTGAAGTCCTTTTAGATTTGTTGGTGCTGCACCGCCCCAGACAGGACAGGCGTAATTTAGTGATGGTCTTAATGCGATTTTATAAATATATAGGGTTACGTCAGTTTGGAGTGATAATAATTTACGATTTTACAGGTATGAAAAGGACATTTTCTTGAAAGCTGCTTCAAATTTTCTAAAGAAAATTGCCATTTAGGACGAAGTTAAAATAATATTTCCATTCTATTATTAACAAACCGAAAATTAAGTAAATGTCCAAAAAATTTACTTTGCGAGGCGATAGATGGCAGCTGACAAAAGTATGTGTCAAGACCGAATAGCTAGCCGCGACCTAAAAAATAGAAAACTAATACCGGAAAGTCCGTCTGTAGAACCACTAATTAATTTGTGCTTTAACATGCATCTTCGCTGGGAAATTTTCGTTCTTGAAGTCCAGTTTAAAACTTCCAGCGACAAAGTTTTGTGTAAAATGAAGTTATTTTCTATCATCACCCGAAGGTTCTCTGATGCATTACTTCTGTGTATTTGATATTTCTTTTTGAAATCGTGTCGCGCGCGACCTGAGACAACGTCGCTCGACGGAAAGAGAAGGGAGAGATGCAGGATGTGTCACCCGTAGGGCTGAAAGGAAGTGTGTTTACATGTCATCAGCGGAAGGGACCTTCGAAATCAATGCCTGAAGAATCACCAGAAGCCCTATCGAGAATTTCATTGATTGCTCGATATTTTGGTCAGTCGATTTTTTGCTAGTGGATGTGAGTGAATACGATGGATGTTCAGTAGTAAAGAAAAGTAGGTACGTAATTTAGTCAATCATGTAGCGGATTAATTTTAAGTGATCTCAATAGATCACAGGAAAAAGGGTGAAATAATTAAGCGATAAAAACATTTTCAAAATATTTGAGAATTTAAAACGAAATCATCCAAAATCGGAGTCAATTGTTTGAATGAACAGGCATAAGCAGACATTCGTTCTTTAGCATGAAAACGGAGAATGAGAATATAGAAATACTGACCCCGAGAATAATACAGTTAATGGACTAAAGTATAAAGTCTTATTTTGATAAGTTGGAAAATGAAGTTCGACGATTTTGAACATACGGTAGTCTTAATTTCTATGCGTATCTATTTCAAAATGTTCCTGCAACAATCGTGTAATGAAAGATCAAAGATGTTAATGATAAACATTTAACAAATTCCAAATATTCCACAATTGATCGCTTATTGATAGAAATGAGATTTGAATGTGAAATCGAGACAAGCGACAGAAACGATAGAAAGAAATGATACAATAATGTGCCGAAATTGATAACTACGGGAAATGGACAGTTTATTAATGTTTCGTTGTCGGTAATTGCCTTGGTTGTTTTTTTCATTTCAAATCTTGTTTCTTTTCTTTCTTTCTGACGTTTTGAATAATTGCTGAAAGGGTATAGGCGAATTAGGAGGTGAAAAGTGCCCCCAAACAAATCAATAATCGCGACACTTCTATGAAAAAGGATATAAAATGACGTAGTTTTTCAAAAAATCAGCCTTCTAGAGCAATTTGTTGTAGAGAGTCAATGAGAACCTACTTTTTCATGTTTTATTTTTTGTCAGTTTCTATTGTGTGTATCAAGCTGACACAATTTAAAGAGACAAGAAAAGATAGTTCAATTTGAAATATCTTTGTCAATAAATTTTAGCCCCAAATTCGAATAGCAAAAAATAAAAATAAATTGAAATTGATTTTCGACGTGATAACGATGGAGTACTGCAATTCCCCCCCCCTAGAACTGGTCTCACGCTAGAAGTCGCATGATCGTAAGCACTGCTACGGTCGCGATCATGCGATACCTGGCGGCACGACTGAGAACGTCGGGAAATACTGTGACACATTCCATCGTGAAGACGGGCCTTGAGGGGCAAAGTTAGAAAAGTCGCATTTTATTATTTGGTACACATTCATTACTCGGCGAAAATTGTCAAACCGAAATTTTAAGTAGACTATTTATAAAGAAATGCGTGATCCCAGTTATTGAAGAAGACAGTGACAATAATTAACTGTCCATGATTGTTTAATTGTCAATTGTCAGTAAACCTACAACTGAATAATTTGGTTTATATTAAAAACTTGGAGAACCCGGCAGATGTTGTTCTGCCCTTCATCTTCCTCTTTTCCTTCTCATCTCCCTTTCTCACTGTTTCTCCTTACTTCCCTCACCCTGTCCCTGTCTGTCTCTTGTCTCTGCGGCTCTCTGTCCCTCTCATTCACATTCACTGGCAAAGTCTGCACGTCACTGTGCAGGTGGGGTAATATCGGGAAGCGTCGTACCAGCAAAAATTTAGTAGAATGTTCAGGAAGAGTTCATTCTGTAGATTACGGTGTGGAGAAACTTTTCTTTGAGGCCTTCGGTCTCGAAATGTTAGTTTTTAAGGCCATAGAGCGCATCGTTTAGGAGTTATTTAACGATATAGAATAAAAATCGTGCCGAATGTGTCGCGGGTTGCATTTGACGTAACTCTTTAGTGTTCTACAGCGCCTTGTAATGGAGTGACAACAGATTTAACAGCATATAAACCTTTTCGGTGAAAAAACACGTAGAAGTGCGAACTTTCATGGAGATCGATCCAACGGTGTCGGAGTTTTCTCGTATATAGATACCAACATATATATGTGTGTGTGTGTGTATGTGTGTGTGTGTGTGTGTGTGTGTGTGTGTATATATACAGGGTGAGTCACGTAACTTTAGCACCTCCTGTAACTTTTGAACGGTTAAAGTTATTGCAATGCAGTTTTCACGGAAGTGCATGAGGGGAAGGGGCTAATAGATACGTGCATTAATTCCTCTTTTATCACTTGTATTTTACGAGATATTTGAGGTAACTTTGTTTTTTCAAATAGAACTATACATATTTTTTCAGTTCATCATGACGAGCGTAAAAAGACAAATCCAATGATGTACCTATTGTCATATGTTAGATAAGCATTTTTTTGATTAATTTTGATTTTTGCGACTGGGGTAACGAACATTTTGAATAGTCTACCACACAAGGTCACGCAGCGCTCCACCAGCAACGCGCGCCCGAGCAAGGGAAGGGAGATTTGAAGAAACGAAACATGTTCCAAATATTCACAAAACCATTGCAGGTTTTTCCTGAACTGTGCTTTCCATCCTTCCGCATTTTCAGATTTTCGACTTTCTTTGATTGAAGGAATTAAAGGATGGAAAATAAGGATTTGTCATTAGTTTGTATCGTATTAAAATTGTTTATAACTTCAACTCCATTTAATGGGGTTTCATAAGATACGTATTAATGGGATCTTGAAACAAAGCACAATAAGAATAAATAATTAAAACTGTACAAAAAATATTGCGTATTTTGAGCAAACAATTTCAATGTTAATAAGAATATAATAATATCTTAGGGATAGAAATAATCTTATTTCAATAAATACTACTTAAGACAAATTCGTATTTTCCATCCCTAAGAAACACAAAATATCTGAAAATGGATCAGGATGGAAAGGAGGGTTCAGGAAAAAATGCAACAGTTTTGTGAATATTTTTCGTATCCTCAAGTACTAAAATCCCTTCCCTTTTCCGACCCCGCGTTTGCTGGGCGAGCGTTGCATGACCTTGTGGGGCTGACAGTTACAATGAAAATATCCGTTAAACCCTAGTCGCCAAAAAATCACAATTAGTCAAAAAAATGCTTATCTAACATACGACAATATTTATATCTTTGCATTCGTCTTTTTACGCTTGTCATGATAGACTGAAAAAATATGTATAGTCCCATTTTAAAAAACAAAGTTACCTCAAATATCTCGTAAAATGCAAGTGATAAAAGAGAAATCAATACACATATCAATTAGCCCCATTCCCTCATTCACTTCTATGAAAACTGCATTACAATATCTTCAACCGTTCAAAAGTTACAGGAGGTGCTAAAGTTACGTGACTCACCCTGTGTGTATATATATATATATATATATATATATATATATATATATATATATATATAATTCTCGTGTCACAGTTTTAGTTTCCATACTCCTCCGAAACGGCTTGACCGACTTTGATGAAATTTATATGTATATTCAGTAGGTGTAAGAATAGGTTATCTATTTTTATACCCCTAAGTGATAAGGGTGGTCCACCCCAATTTTTTTAAATTTTCGGACAAAACTGTTTACGCAACCCGCTACACACGGTAGGTATGTTGTTAATTAACTCCTAAACAAAGCGTTCTAGGTCATTAAAAACGAAAATTTAGGCCAAAGAGTGCAAAGGCCTCAAAGAAACACCTTTCATGCCGTAATGTACAGGATGAGATCTTCCTGAACATTCTATTACATTTTTGCTGGTCCGTCGTTTCTCTATATTACGCACCTGCCCAGCGACGTGCAGAATCTGCTACTAAATGTGAATATCACGGAGAGAGAGAGGGAGAGAGAAAGAGGTAGACGGTGAGAGAGAAAGAGGGAGACGGAGAAAGAGAGATAGACGGAGAAAGAGAGAGAGAGACGGACAAAGCGAGGGAGACGGAGAAAGAAGAGAGAGATAGGGAAGGAGAAAGAGAGATAAAGGGGCAGAACGACGCCTGCCGGGCTCAGCTACAAAAATTTTGGCCCGGCGATATATGCAGGTGCGGATCCAGACTTCTCTTTTGGGAGGGGTCAGGTTAAGACTCAAGTGCATTTATTTCGGAAAGGGGGGAGGGTACGGAATGTAATAACATATATTTGACGTATGTTATAAGCATCACAGATTCACATAAATATATTAGAAATTCAATATACCAATAATCACATATCGGATATCAATCAGCTTACGATTGTTATGATCCTCACCCTATCCCCTGGGGGTGAGGCGGGTGTAACTTTGGAATTTTATATGGTAACCCCCAATTTTTGTTGCAGATTCGAATTCTGCTTCCAAAAATATGTCAATTTTATTCGGTATATTTGTTTTAAAAAAATAAAAATTTATAAAGTTATCAGCAATAACTTTCAAATTAGCAAAACTAACTTTCATTTGATGCAATATGAAGCAATTTGTGAAGAAACTTATGAGAGAAACATGGAAATGTGTATAATATAACACAAAAATTATATTTTTATTAATTATTACAATTAATAAATACATGCATATAATAAATAAATAAACTAAATTATACTTTTATTTTTTCTCAAATTATTTTGTTTCATTTTCCCGTGTTTTACATTTTTTCGTTTATAGAGTTCTTTCGTATATTAATAAATTTGCATCACATTTGAATCTCCTTCAATGGCGATTCTTCTATAACAATGTTGTAAATTTCATTATAATTTTGGGAGACAGCTACCCCGAGACATGACACCATCTAATAAATTTAATTTAATGCAATATTTAATATATTGCAAATAACTGATCTGCTTCCTTTTGCATTGCTAAGGTGCTGTGTATAATTAAAATCCAAATAAAGTAACATCATTGCAATACTATTCATCAACAATGAGAGCTATCAAAAGATACTTTTGATACCGGATTCGGTTTAAGCAACAGAAAACATTCAAAGAAAGTCTTTTAGTAGTGACGATGCTGAAGGATAATCTGAGAGCCTTAAAATACCTAAATTATTTTTTAATAAAATCTGTTGTTGTGTGCCATTTTTCAATATTTTTTTACTGAATCGTTGAAGAAAATTAGATGCGTTCGACTCCTTTTATCCGCTTACGCGCGAGGGAATTAGGAGGGCTGCACAGATATACTCTTTGGGGACGGTAGCTGAGCGAGGAGTCTGCCAGTGGATAGACACCGGCCGGCTCTGCCGCGCATGCGCATAAGAGAGCGTGCGCTATTTCCCGTTCACTTGCATTCATTGGGCAGAGATCCCAGCTGGATCGGTAGGTAGGTACGGACTTGTACGATGCATGCCCACGTCTCGACCAGGCAAATTCACCTCATCACTTGACGTGAAAAAGTAGAGATGTTTATGTGCCGTTAGTGTTGGTGTTTTCTTTACGAAACAAATAATAAAGCTAAAGATACAGTGTTGCAATGTCCCACTGACTATGCGTCAGTCTCATAACTTCTAAATGGTTCACAATATCGAAATGCAGTTTTCGCTCAACAATGCGGAATCACGAGTCAAGTAATATGCCGTAGAGATAGAAATAGTGGCGATACATAGTAATATACCGTGTTAGATATGAAGAGACTAATGAAATCTGCATCAAAGTAGACATAACTATGAATGAACTTTGAGGGTAAGAATTATTTGAAAGATACAAAATTGTATCTTTTAAAATTATTGATAGTGATTGAGTAGTGACTCATATGGACTACAGGTTTCAAGATTTCGAAAACGTTCATTTTGTTCAATTTCTTGACGAAAAGCAGTTTTCCACCTACAAAGCGTGATTTCATCCAGAAAAGTTTTCTTTCCTAATAAATCAATATCCATTCCTTTACAGTGAGCAGCCTCAAAATGAACTGACAAATGTATACATTAATAATAGAAAATACATGCCTGTAGTTTTTTGCTGAAGTATTTGTTTGACAAATTGGTGTAGAAAAAATATCAAGAGATGATTGATACAACTCAGTCTAACTTTCCCATCATATACAACATTATGTGAAAGGAAAGGAATATGATTACATTCAAGAGTTAAGACATTCCTGAGAAATTCAATGGGAAATTAACTGTGCAGAAACAAAAGCTTTAAAGAACAAAATTTCGACGTTTTTGTTGGATAAAAAACCGATAACTGGAGCTAATTTACAAAAAAATGTAAGATAAAATTTTCAGAATACCCCACTGCATGACTCTAGCTTCGCCACGGTATTTTAGGTACTATCCTCGTTCATCGGCCAAACTAACATTCTCTAACTCTAATTATTTTCGACATATCTTAACCACTAACCCCTGTTGATGGCCTTAACTTTCGCTGAAAGAGACTTCTTACGTTCTTACAAAACCAGAACCGGCATCAAACTTCAATGATCAAGGTTCGCCGTTATTGATTACATTAAGCAATTTTAGGTTAAATAAACATTAAGTTCCGTAGGAGTTCCGATACTAAATTGGATAGTATCATCGAAACTGAATTCTAACAACCACCTGCAAGCAATATTGTTGCCAATTTTATACACATACCATTATTATTACTAAATTGAGCTAGTTTTATTCCCTTTGAACAACAGTTGTGACTTTTAAGCTGAATTCATGTATTGACGTCCATTTTTCCCACAATTGTCTCGTTCAATTAGTGACAAATATTCACATTAAGTTGGCAGTTATATTGATGCGCAGTGTATTTGATTCCGACTTTAGATATGTTACTTGTTCACAGTGCGATTTTTATAACTCTGCCCCTCAAGCCCCTATGGCCACGATGGAATATCACACGGATTTTGCGTCTTTCTCCCTCGTGCCGCTAGAAGTCGCATGATAGCAAGCACTGCTTGATACAATCGCGATCATGCGGTATCTGGCGGCACGGCTGAGAACGTCGCGAAATACCGTGGCATATTCCATTCTGAAGACGGGCCTTGAGGGGCAAAGTTAGAAAAATCGCAAAATAGATATATTTCTTTGTACTAAAAATATTTTAAAGTGATCTTGAACACGCGTATGTTTTTATACAACTTAAATTCCAATTTCTATATAAATTCATTAGTTTCAGCACTGCTAAATTTTTAGAAATTTCTAGAATTGTCTGAAAATGTCTCAAAAATGTCTCGGTCACTCCCGATTCTGAAGGAACACTGGAAGAGGTTACCTGTTTCTCAGAGTTTTTTTAGAAATGTTAGAGTTTCTCACAAAATTGTGACGGTTCATCATTTCGGGGGGGTCATGACCCCCGTGACCCCCCCTTGGAGCCGCGCCTGGATATATGTTGCGTTAGGTTTGAGGACTCTTAAGCATATTAAAACTTATAAATCATTAATACTCTAATTAGCAGGAAAAAACAGCAATTACTATTTGACTACAGATAGAAATGAAATTGGGACTGAGAACTTTGAATAATTTGTGATGTTTGTTGCTGCGAAATGCTTAATTAGCCTTAATTAATGTTTAATTAGGCGTGTATAGACACCAACCTCCAGAGGACACCTACTAAAAGTTTAAAGAAGAAATTTGGAGCCGTTTTTGAGAAAATCTGGTTTTTGTAATTATTTAAAATTGCACATATTATACGCAATATTACGAAAGTTGATATTAAATTCTCGAATGTACAAAATGGGGAACAGATTCATTGTTGAACAGTTAACTAGTAGTGCTACAGAATGACACAGACTTTCCCGTATTAGTTTTCTGTTTCAGTTGGTCTCGGCTAGCTATTCGGACTTGCCAATACTCTTGACAGCTGCCATCTATCGCCGCCCAAACTACATTTTTTTTGACATTTTATTAATTTTTTCGGATTCCAAATAGTAGAACAAAACTATTATTTTAAGAATATAATAAAATTAAATCTTGCCATAAATGGTACTTTTCGTTGAAAAATTCTGAGCCATTTTAAAGAAAATGGCGTTTAAACGCTACTGTAAATGTGAAATTTCAAGCTCTCTTTTACGGAAAGTTTTGAGTTTTCCAAAAACTTCATTTGAAGTTATTTGAAACACTAACACTACAAATTCAATAGTGTTTACAAATTGCTGGAAATGTGCATTTTAATCGTATGAGAGAACTTTCAAAAAATAACATTTTTGTAATTTTTGAAAAAACCAAAAAAAGCACCCCAAAACTAACTTCATGCTGTATTAATAAGTGCAATTAGCACTATCTGTTCAAAACGTTTGAACAAAAGATTTGAGCAATTTTTGAGAAAATGGCGTTTGAGCGTTTCTGAAAATATGGAATTTTGAGCTAGTTTTCGCATAAAACTATTCAATTTTCGAGAGACTTTATTTGACATTATTTAAAGCTCATGTACTCCTTAATATAATAATGTCAACACGTCAAGGCTAATGTAAATATTAACGATGCACGGTAGTCTGAACAGGGTCGAAACGCGCGCATAGGCACCAAATTTTAATTTTTGAAAAAGGATTATTTCTTGTTAAGTGTCAATCCAATGTCAAATGTCAATCCGTAATCAATTCTATATACTTAAAATTACTTGAAATCAGAAAAAAAAAATTTGTATCAATGCTTACAGACATACGACACCCTCAAAACCATGCCTTTCCGCCGAGGAAAAATTCAGCCACTCAGGCAGTGAAAATACACTTATCTTTCATTGTTTATAACTTTTTCCCTAACCAACTTTTCAACTTCCAGGAATTGCATGCGTTTTTGTATACTTTTCTAAATATATTAAGGCCTTTGCAGTGTCAATTATTTTTATTTTTAATTTAACTAAGCCTTACGTAATTAAGGTGTTTAAAAACCTCTTGTTCCTTTAACGAAGTAAACTTTCACAGGCAATTACACAAAAACACCAGAAAACACATCGCTGAAATTACTATATGTTATTAAGTGAACATTATTGAACATTATCAGGTAAGATCAGCTGCCTCGGTCTGCCCCTCTCAAAATTATGATCGTTTAAAGTTTACGTAAATGGTGCTTGAAAAGAGCATTATTACCTCCGGATATAATACCAAGAACGTTTACTTCTTGAAAATGTTTAATCTTCTCAACTTTCGGATTTCCATTAATTGCGTACAATTTTCAATTTCTATTCAAACATATTTCTTCTTTTAGTTTGCCAAATTTCATTGTTTTTTAATAAATTTAAACATATGAAATTGAGATCTGCAGGACTGAAACATGCAATAAGTGAAATTTGACAAGCACTAACATTAAAACCTCTAAAAACATCTCTTTGAAATCAAAGTATGTTATTAAATAAACATTTGTAATTAGTTTTTCGTTGACAACAACCACCTTGGCCAACCTCCTTCAAAATGGCGTCTATTTAAACTGTGCATGACGAGGTTGAAAAGAAGCATGATTTTCATGAATTAAGTGATCTTTGACGGGAAATTACATAAAAACAAGTAAAAACACTTCCATGAAATTAATAACTGTTATTAAATGGACATTTGTTAATGTTTTTTCGTTAACAACAGCCACCTCGGCTAGCCCCTTTTAAAATGGCGACCGTTTAAAATTTACATGACGAGGTTTGAAAGAAAGCGTCATTTTCGTTCATTATGTCAGTTTTGATAGGCAATTACACGAAAACGCAGAAAAACATATCCATGAAATTAATAAATATTATTAATTGGACATTTGTTAATGTTTTTTCGTTAACAACAGCCACATCGGCTGGTCTCTTTTAAAATGGCGGCCGTTAAACGTTTACTTGATGTTTGAAATAAAGCGCCATTTATAAAACTATTTTTGAAGGGCATTTACACGAAACCACCCAAAAACATTTCCATGAAATTAATAAATGTTAATACGTGGACATGTGTTAATGTTTTTCCGTTAACAACAGCCGCCTCAGCCGGCCTCTTTTAAAATGGCGACCGTTAAAAGTTTACTTGAGGTTTGAAATAAAGCGCCATTTCCAAAACTAAGTGGTCTTCAACGGACAATTACTCGAAAACAACTAAAAATATTTCTGTGAAATTAATAACTGTAATTAATTGGACATTTGTTGATGTTTTTTCATTAACAACAACCGCCTCGGCCTGTCTCTTTTAAAATGGCGATCGTTGAAAGTTTTCATGACGAGATTTGAAAGAAAGCCCCTTATCTAAAAGTAAGTGATTTTTGACGACCAATTATACAAAAACAACTAAACACACTTTCACGAAACTAATAAATGTTATTAAGTGGACATTTGGTAATATGTTTTCGTTAACAAGAGTCACCTTGCCCTGCCTTTTTGAAAATTGCGAAAGTTTAAACTTTATATGACGAGCTTTCAAGAAAGACCCATTTCAATTACCTAAGTGATCATCGGCGAGAAATTATAAAACAACATAGAAACACATCTCTGTGAAATAAATATTTGATATTAAGTGAATAATTGAAAAAAAAATTCGTCGCCCGGAAATGCCTCCCTCAGAACAAGTGCTATCAGCAGTCGAAGCGTCAGCGCTGGATATCATGCCAGAGGTGGCATAATAAATAAATAAATAAACAATATAAATTAAGTGGAATATTATTATTTCACATCTAGAATATGTTTCGTTAAATTCATACTCAAAAAGCCGTTTTAAAATCAATAAATAAATAGTTATTTAACTTAACATTCCATGCACGCGTTTCGACCACGTTCAGACCACCGTGCACGTTAGAGGTAAGTCACAAAAATTACATTTTTGCAATTTTTGAAAAAAAAAAACAAAGAATAGGGCAATATGGCGTTTTTGTCATCTCATAAAATAGAATAACGTTCTCATGAAATAGAATAACCTTCTTCATTTGTAGGATCAACATTTATTGCGCTACAGACGATACATTTTATTATGCTGCGGGCCTTCATTTTAGCGAACACACGTGTTCAGAGCTTGCGGCATGGTGTTGTACAGATCTCAAATGATGTCCTGTGCTAGTCCATTCCATGCAGCTCGCACCTGAGCGTGCAGTTCTTGCAGATTGGTGGGAAGGTGTGGGATCGTGATTGCACGCTCCATATCACCCCAAACATTCTCGATCAAGGACAGATCGTGCAATGCTGCTGGCCATGGCAAAGTATTCACGGTTTCAAGGCTTGCTCGGGAGACGGCTACGGTATGCGGACCCGTGTTATCCTGTCGAAATAGGGCATCGGCGTGGGCGTTGACGAATGGCATAACTACCGGTTGCTGGATCTCCTGAATATACCGTCTGGCTGTCACGGTACCTCCAATTAATACTAACGGTGAACATGCACCACGGGATATTGCGTCCCGCACCATCTCACCAGGCTGGCGGGACGTGTGATGGAATACCATAAACCACTCGTCGCGGCGCTTCCCACTGCACCTCCAGACACGAACTCGGTGGTCGTCGTCATCGCTTAAAATGACTCATACCGGGACTCATCGCTGAAAATGACCTGCTGCCAACCTGCATGGTCCCAGATCATTTATTCCCGGCACCAGGTGAGAATGAAGCGACGATGCTGAGGTGTGAGTGCCAGGCGTCGTGCGGCGAGCCTTGCGTTGTGCGACCGCCTGCCAATTACTGTGTCATCCTGTAATTTGCACTTACAGTAATTGGATGTGACAGTGCAGTCTGCATAGCCTGCTGAATAGCACGAATCGTTGCCTTTGGATTTGTTCGCGCGTGGCGGACAATCCGTCGCTCCTCCCTCCTTATGGTGCATGGTGGACCTCCAGATCCTTCATTTCGCGTGTGCCTCAACAACAATGTTCCTCAACAACATTCCGCCAACAGCGGGCGATGGTGGTGTCTGTACGACCGGTGTGGTGCGAAATACGACATGACCAACCAGCCTCCCGCACACGCACAATGCTGCCCCTCTCAAATGCGTGTAACTGGAAAACCGGCTGTCGAAAGCGTCGCCGAGACATATTGTACGTGCAGATGACGCTCTGGCGGCGGACGGGTGGGCGCAACGTCACGCACCTACCACCTACCCCATGTGCGCGGCCGACCGTGCAAACGAAATCATTGGCTTAGCGATTGGTGAGCAAAATACCCTTAGAGTTTGCAGCGGATCAATAGGGGCCTTCAGGATGCTGCTTTTTTATGATGATGAGTGTTATTACAATAGCGGCAAATTATGCACATTATTACATTTATGAGTATAAGTGCTTTAAATAATGTGGTATAAAGTTTCTCGAAAACTCAATAGTTTTCTGTGAAAACTAGCCCAATATTCCACATTCTCAGAAACGCTCAAACGCCATTTTCTCAAAAATGGCTCCAATTTTTTTCTTCAAACTTTTCGAACGGATAGTACCAATTACACTCCTTAATACGACGTAAAGTTTGTTTCGGGGTATTTTTTCGTTTTTTAAAATTACACAAATGTAATTTGTTTGAAAGATCTCTCATACCGTTAATATGCATGTTTCCCACAATTTGTAAACACTATTCTATTTGTGATAAAAAGTTCCTTAAATGATTTCAAAAAACGTTTTTCGAAAACACAATAGATTCCTGTGAAAAAGAGCTTCATTATTCGCATTTACAGTAGCGTTGAAACGCTATATTTAAAAATGGCGCCAAAGTTTAAAAAAAAATTGTTATTTAGCACGAGGTTTCACTGTTCTTTAATATTCTTAAAATAATATTTCCGTTCTACTTTTAAGAAAGCGTAAAATTAAGAAAATGTTTAAAAAAGTAATTAGGGTGCCAACAGATGGCAGCTGGCAAGAGTATATGGCAAGTCGGAATAATTAGTCGAGACCAAAAGAAATAGAATACTAAGATGGGAAAGTCTGTGCTATTCTGTAGGACCACTATTTTTTCCGAGATCTGAGCCTTCGTGACATCTTTTATTACAGTCTTTTTTATTGTAAAAAATATTTTTTTAACTTTCACGATGTTTAAATGCTGGTTTGCAGCCTTTTTACAAAAAAATGCCGTTACAATCGTGGTGAGACTCTTACCTTATCCATTTATTTATTCCATTACGGATATGAAATTATTTTTGTAGTTCGTATTTCTTCCCTTTTTTTGGATGGAATGTGGTATCACTACAAAACGATTTGTATATCATGATTTTTGTTTACTATGCGTCCAGCATTATTTGAATTTGTACGCAGGGTACACACACGTAAGACGCTTGTTTCTCGCGCGGGAGGGCCCGGCGCCGAATGACGTCACTCGGTAGCTGGATTGCGCCATGTTATCAAATGGAGGCGCACACAACGAACGCTATCGGCTTCCATCCGCCAGCGCCGGCCAGCAGCCGGAACTCTTGGGAGTTTCGGCGCGCTGGCTGCACTCGCTGGTTTTCAGTCGAGTCGTGGCTTTGAAGTGTCTGATCACAAGATTCAAAAGGGATGGAGTACTTTTTTGGTTTTGATGTTGTTTGTGAGGCTCGTTGTGTGTAATAGAGGGGCAAAAGACACGCGAAGAAATGTGCTGGAAAGAAATTTCTTCGTATATGAACAAGTAAACATCTACATAACCTCAAATATATTTGTTTATGTAATGTTAAAAGTTACATTGAGTGAAACATAAATCAAATAAACAGAAACTAAATGAAGACAATTTCAGAAGCATTTATCAGTTTATGCGAGTGTACACAATTAGATTATACACGAATTTCAAAACTGTATCTCCCGTAATTGATGAATTGGACGATCGTTCCGTAGACTGTCTTGCAACGTTACGTGAATCCAATTGAATAGCGTTATTGGGAAAGTTATCTATACTGCGATTTTTCTAGGAAGAGCTCTCAAGATAACTCAAATCCCATCTTCGCGATGGAATATGTCACGGCATTTCGCGTCTTTTCTCGGGCTTGCCGGTAGAAGTCGCATGATCGCAAGCACTGCTTCATACGGTCGCGATCGTGCGAAATCTAGCGGAACGACTGTGAATGATACGAAATGCCGTGACATATTCCATCGCGAAGATGGGATTTGAGTCATCTTGAGAGCTCTTCCTACAAAAATCGCAGTATAATCCATATTTATCAATAATATCGTTTTGTAAAACACACATGCACCTCATAATTCTCGTAAATTAACATCAGTCTGCATCAGCTTAATATCTATTTTGAATATAATTGTCGAAAACAGCGTTCAATCATTCTATTATTCCATACACCATTTACTGTTATTCACAAAAACAGTGTATTTTCTTCTTGGCAGTCACTGGATATAATTTCGATAAATGAATGAAGTGAAGTACTAGCATGAACCGCTAGATCTCGACACTGTCGAATCGGCGTCTTATGTGTCCGCCCTTGCTGGTCGAGCAGCGCTGTTTATCAGCAGCAGATGCCGGCGTCGGCGTCCCAGCGTTCCACGTGTTTGTACCCGCTTAGTTGCCTTTGAGTTTGTTTCTTTCACATCGCATTGTTCGATTGGATTTGTGTTGCACTATCACTGTGTCAACAATTGCGTGGAAACCGCTTAGTGAACAGGAAATAGAAAATATGACGAATGATGAATGATGAATACGCCTCCGTTGTTTGAAAGTGAAGTATTAATGACACAGATAATCCAACACCACTTATACTTAGGTTTTTCGTTCTTGGCAGACGAAGGTCACGGACGAAAAATGGAGAGGGAAGGCTTTCTCCAATAGGGAACAGATCTCAGCAACTGGAAGATTGTTCATAAATGTGTGTTCTTTTCCAGGCGAAAAAAGCTGCATGCACTTTCTATTAATGCTGTTATTATCACTTACAACGAACAGTAAATGAAATCCTATCTGTTCCATTCTCAATATACTTCTTTTTCAAAATATTCTGCAAGTCTTGATTTTAAATTTATCTCATCCATCGTTAGAGCCACTAATTTATCACTGAGACTTAATTTTTGTAAGTGTTTTTCTTGTACACTTTAAAAGATTATCAAATTATTTGATTTGAGGTTCTAAACGAAATTAACACCATCTCACAGTTGTATTAGGATCAGGAAATATTATGAACCCTAAATGTTTGAAATATTTATAAGAATATGGTTATATGGTAAATCGCATGTAAGGCAATATGAACTAGTGGTGCTACAGAATGGCACAGACTTTCCCGTATTAATTTTCTATTTCCTTGGGTCTTCGCTAGCTATTCGGAATTGCCACAAACTCTTTCTTGCCAACTGTCATCTATCATCGCCAAAAGTACATTTTTTTGTCATTTTCTTAATTTTTCGGTTTCCTATTGGTGGAACGGAAATATTAATTTTAGAATACTAAAGAACACAAAAACCTAGTAATAAATGGCAATTTTCTTTTAAAAATTATTGTGCCGTTTAAGAGAAAATGGCTTTTAGAGCTACTAAAAATGCGAAATTTGAAGCTCATTTTCACAGATAATTTTTGAGTTTTCAAAATACTTTATTTGAAGTAATTTAAGCACATACACTCACAAATATAATAATCTTTACAAATTGCTGGTAATGTGCGTATTAAAGATGTGAGAGATCTTTCAAAAAAATTACAATTATGTAATTTTTGAAAAAAACAAAAAAAAAACTCAAAATAAACTGTACGCTATACTAAAGAGTGTAATGAGCACAATCCCTTACAAAAGTTTCAAGAAAAAATTTGCAGCCATATATGAGAAAATGGCGTTTGAGCGATTCTGAAAATGCGAAATTTTCAGCTACTTTTCACAGAAAACGGTTGTTTTCCAGAAACTTTACTAAACATTATTTAAAGCACAAGTACTCGTAAATACAATAATGTGACAAAATCGCCGCTAATGTAAATATTATCGACGTGAGAAACATGTGAAAAAATTTACATGTTTGTAATTTTTGAAAAAAACAACCTATAGACCAATATGACTTTTATGTCATCTGATAGAGTACATTTACCACTATCACCACCTAAAGTTTAAAGAAAAAATTTGGAGCCGTTTTTGAGAAAATCTTGTTTTTGTAATTTTTTAATGTTGCTCATATTGCACGAAAACCACTAAAATTTTGAGAAACATTTACATGACCTTTATGAAAGAACTCAATATGCAGAACAAATTTTATTTGATAAAAAAACCTCTATCTTCAATTTTGTAGTTGGAGAATGACTCCGAAAAAAAATCCATCTTTCACAATTTTCGAAAATTCAGAGTTATTCGTGAAAATTGGACCTATGCCACGTTAATACATTTATTTTACCCTATTCATACAAGAAATTTAAAGAAAAATAATGGAGCCGTTTTTGAGAAAATTTTGAAAATCCCCGGGGGGCTTCATATAAAGTACCCCAAAATTTTACAGAATCTTTTTCAAAATCTCAAAGCTTCGACTCAAACCAGATCGACCGGGAATATCCATTTTGGAAGAAATCGTACGTATGGTTTAGGCGCTAGCAGTGTTCACGGACGGACGGTTTTCCTTTCAATTGTTTTTTCGGTATCAAGGACACACAAAACAGGGTTTCACCACGTGTCGATTATCACAATGGAACACTGAATTCTTCTAAATTTCCCATGTTCGCAAATACAATTCACAAATCTGAAAGTAAACACTGAACTTAGCAACTTACACTCTTCATTTTTACTTTCCCGTATACGTATGTATACACGGAGTGATATACGTAGTATAGGGAAAGTTATGTAATGCTGCACGAAAAAATGGCCAATTTTCGGCGGAAAAAAATTAATTGCCGGGCCGTGAAAACGAATAAGTGGATAAAACCAGTTGCTAAATTAAGAAAAAAAAATTCTCTATCTCGTGGTGTGGTCAAAATCAATGATTTGTTGCTTCTTTATACAAAAAAATCGATTGACGGCATTCCGTCCGTCTGTCCGTCTGTGGTCAACGCTAGCGCCTAAACTGTTCGGTCGATTTTCTTCAAAATTGATATTCCCCAGTCGATCTGATTCTAGTCAAAGCTTTGTGATTTTGAAAAAGATTCTTTAAAATTTGGGGGTACTTTATATGAAGCCCCCCGGGGATTTTCAACATTTTCTCAAAAACGGCTCCATTATTTTTCTTTAAATTTCTTGTATGAATAGAGGAAAATACACTTTTTAACATGGCATAGGTCTGATTTTCACATACAGCTCTGAATTTTCGAAAATTGTGAAAGTTTGAATTTTTTTCGGCGTCTTTCTCCAACTACAAAATTGAAGATAGAAATTTTTTCTTCAAATAAAATTTGTTCTGCATATTGAGTTCTTTAATAAAGGTCATGTAAATGTTTTTCACAATTTTGGTAGTTTTCGTGCAATATTGTGTGCAATATGTGCAATTTTAAAAAATTACAAAAACAAAATTTTCTCAAAAACGGCTCCAAATTTTTTCTTTAAACTTTTGGTAGGGATAGTGGTAAATGTACTCTATCAATGACATAAAAGCCATTTTGGTCTATCGGTTGGTTTTTTCAAAAATTACCAAAATGTAAATTTTTTTACTTGTCTCTCACGTCGTTAATATTTACATTATCGACGATTTTTTTTACATTATTATATTTACGAGTATATATGCTTTAAATAATGTCAAGTAAAGTTTCTCGAAAACACTACCGTTTTCTGTGAAAAGTAGCTCAAATTTCGGCATTTTCAGAAATGCTCAAACGTTATTTTCTCGTATATGGTTGCAATTTTTTTCTTGAAACTTTTGTAACGGATAGTGCTAATTGCACTCATTAGTATAGCGTGAAGTTTATTTTGAGTTTTTTTGTTTTTTCCAAAAATTATATAAATGTAAATTTTTTGAAAGATCTCTCACATCTTGAATATGCACATTATCCGCAATTTGTAAAGATGATTATATTTGTGAGTGTAAGTGCTTCAAATAACTTAAAATAAAGTATTTTGAAAACTCAAATATTTTCTGTGAAAATGAGCTTCAAATTTCGCATTTTTAGTAGTGCTAAACCTCCATTTTCTCGTAAACGGCACATAATTTTTAAAAGAAAATTGCCATTTACGGCTAGGTTTTTGTGTTCTTTAAAATTCTAAAATTAATGTTTCTGTTCTACCAATAGGAAACCGAAAAATTAAGAAAATGACAAAAAATGTACTTTTGGCGATGATAGATGGTAGCTGGCAAGAAAGAGTATGTGGCAATTCCGAATAGCTAGCGAAGACCCAGGAAAATAGAAAACTAATTCGGGAAAGTCTGTGCCATTCTGTAGCACCACTAGTTTATCATAATTCCCTCACCTGGGGACACAGTCCTTATTCACCATTATTCTCATTGTTATCAACAACAGTCTACATCTACATAACCACAACTCTAAAGCTACAAGTGCTATTGAACGTACACAACTGAATCGCCTTAACTCGAACAAGTCGGCCTTTTGTTGCCGCCATATTGGCTTTGAAAATCTGCAGTGCGCAGGTGGCTAGGTGGTGTTGGATAATCTCCATGACCCTCATGATGGCCCAAGATTTTCCGAATCTCCTGGAAGTTCTAGTGACCTTGTTTTTAAGTACGTAATATTGAAAAATATTTATTAGACCTCTTTTATTTTTATTAATAATAAATTATAATTGTTTTAAATCAATATAAATTTTAATTTAAAATAATTTCAGAATTACTACTTGGCACGTGATTACTACTTGGCACAACGTATCCTCAATATGGAAATTAAGTCTCTCTTATTCGTAAGTTTTCAATTTTTTAAAAAATACTTCGAGTTAAATCTAAAAATGGAAATTTTTACTTACGTTTGGTATGATAGCGGTCTACCATGTGTGCAATTTTCAGATTTTTATCTGGTTCCCCAACAGAGATATTACAGTTCAAAATTTGGAAAAAATCCAAAATTCCAATTGTGAAGAGGATGTAATTTTCAAACGGTATGTTTGACATTTAAAAAATTTAACTATACTGTTATGTGTAAATGCACAGAAAAATTAAGGCTCTGATTATATTGTTCTTTTGAGAAATCACTCTCTGAAAATCAAATTTCAGAGAGTGATTCAGTTTATTCGCGTTCCATAGATTTGGTTGTAAATATTCTTCAGATAAAACCGTAGACGATAGGTAAATTATATTTCGATCTGCAGGCCAGAGTATACTGAATAGCATGTTTTTGATTCTAGATTGCTAGAACAACCTAGAGGAGTGATTTAGAAAGTAGTAAATGTCTGCAAACGCGAAAAATGGCACACGGCGTGAAACAAAAATGGCCTGATTATTGATGATACCATGGTTCCCTTCCTTGGTTATACATTATTTTAGGTAATAAATTATTTTGTCTTGGAATTGTTAATGTTTGTGATTTAAAATGAATATAAGGTAAGCTCCATATGTTTATAATGAGTAATAATTATTTTGAAGAGAAAAAAAATCAAAATTGTTTTTAAAAAAATTCTTTTCAGTTAATCAAATTTCATTAATTTGTATTCTAGCCTGATGATGAGGTAAAGAAACCTTGAAAGTGTTGCTGCTGGATGTATTTACATTAAAGTTTATATTTATTAAAAATTAGTCTGTTTCAATTGGACCAAGTTAAATACAATTAAAAAAACATTCTAAGTGATCAAAAACTTCCATCCATCATATCAAACTTTCAACCATTTTAAAAACTTTAAACCATCATTGTTTACAACATTTGTGAAATCAAATGGACATCGTGCTGAAGTAAAAACGGAATTTGGATGGAAAAATGGAATTTATTGATGGGATAGCTGAAAATTCGTTTGGGCGCTGGAGTTCAGTATCTCTACCAGATCCTGCAAGAGCCTATGAAGGAATGATCCCTCCAAGTGGAAAGAAATGACATCAAGAAGACTCCTTGGTATATACCAACATGTCTTTTTATAACGAACTGATAGAAAGGCCAACCAGTGTGAAAGAAGTCAGCATTCAAAATATTTCTATTGAAAACTGGGATGAAGCTGATTAAACGGAATTTATACAGCTGACTAATAGCTGACTAAACGGAGACTATACATGTTAACATGTGTTAAATTTGAAATATTGGAAAATAAAGTACGTTTGTTGGCAGTTTAGTACATGATTTCCACATAAAAGAATGTAGTGTATGTCAGTTGGTTGCATAAATAGCACAAGTCATAAAACAATATAAATTATTTTCAATGTATTGTTGCACAAACAATTGTAATTGACATATTTTTAACATTTATCTAAATTAGAGATTTACAGTAGTATTTTTTCCAAATTTGGAATGACCTCTTGTATCGAACAAAAGTGTTTTTTGTCTCTCCTGAAAAATTATGTTCTAGTGACTCATGCCCTTTGTGTAATCACCGATTCAACTATTTTTCTTGCCAGCTCAAGCCGTAATAATGAAAAGCATGGGCAGACCGGTGTTGTCGTTAGATGAATTCAACGTACTAAAATCGACTAATGCAAAAAGTAATCAAATAATGCAATAGTAAATACACACGCCAACATTTAATTTAGCGGACATTCTTTAAAGTGGTGCGTAATGCAAAGCCATCCTTTATATAGTAACCATATTACTATATAAATATAGTAACATGGAATGTTCGCGGCCTACAAAATAAAGAAATAGAACTATTAAAGATATTAGAAGAAAGAAAAACCAACATTGCTGTAATAACAGAAACTAAAAAGAAAAGTAAGGGAACAAGAGAGATCGATTACTGGGTGAATATCTATAGTGGAGTGGAACAACGAGAAAGAGCAAAAGCTGGTGTAGCAATGTATGTGGATAAGAAATGAAAGAAGTGTATTACGAGTTACACATACATCAATGAAAGAATGCTAAGAGTAGATTTTAAAATGAGTAGAGGTAACCTTATAGTTATAGGAGTTTATGCCCCGAGGAAGGTAGGAAAAAGAAACTGTGAAATTTTATAACAAACTACAGACAGAGGTTAAAAAAATGCAATCCAAATAACTATCTAATTATAGCTGGAGATATAAACGCGAGAGAGGGAAACAGGCCCATTCCCAATGTTATAGGACTCTATGGAGAGCAAGTAATGAATGAAAATGGAAAAGAACTCAGAGAATTTGTAACATACAATGATCAAAACATTTTTTAGAAAAAAGAATATTCATAAATATACTTGGAGCGCCTGGGGACAGCACTCAGTGATAGACTACGTAATAATTAATAAAAAGTTAACGTGAAGGATACCCGTGTTTTAAAAGGATATGACATTTACTCAGATCATTATCTAGTGGAAACATAAATATAAGAGCGAGATGGAAGAAACAACTGCTTCAAAAAATAAACAAGAAGATGTAGGGTACAAAGTGTATCTACTAGAAGACCATAGTATAAGGCAGTTATATCAGAGGCGGTTGAATCAGTTCTTGAGCAAAATCGACACATCAGAAAATCTAAATGAAGATGGAGAAACATTAAAGAATCAATAAGAAGAGCAGCATATGAAGCATTTGGCACTCGAAAAATTAGACGAAAAAGGAAAACTTTGAAAATTTGGAATGATACAATTGCAGAGGCAGTGCAAGAAAAGAAGGTAGCACACCTAAATTATCTACGAAGCAGAAATAAGCAGACTGAACGGATCTACAACCAGAAACGAAATAAAGCTAAATCATTAGTGAGACAAGCCCATCAAGAATCTTGGGATAGAAATGTGAATATGTTAGAACATTATGTATTTGGAAGGCAAAGTATAGCCTATAAAGCGTTAAAAACAATGACTTTAGAAGAAACTGACGTGGCAAGATTGAATATTATTTCCGGGAAAGAATGGTTGGAACACTTTGTAAAATTATGGAGTGGGATTGAAGAAATTCATTCACCGGTAGAAGAAAAAGGAACAAAAAATGTAGATATGTTAGATATGAAAGAGCTTGATAATGCATTAAAATCCCCAAAAAATAGGAAAGCCTGTGGTCCTGATGGGGTTAACGTAGAATTAATGAAATATGGAGGTAGGCAGAGTTGGGCAGTATCGAAAATACTTGTATTTAAAATACATATTTTCGATACTTTTGTAATTTGTATTTTGTATCGAAAATACATATTGAAACATGTATTTTGTATTTGTATCGAAAATACTTTCTGATAGTATTTTGTATTTTCAAAATACAAAAATACTTTTTATTAATCTGTCAGAAACATTGATCGGGCCAGTAAATGGAGACGGTCCTGTCACGGGGACGGGTGCAACCGGACCTCCGGTTCGTCCGATAACGTTTTTTGCTCTCCGTCGGTTCAACCGGAGATAACCGGAGGAACGCTGTAATCACGGTGTAAGATATATTCTTACACCGTGGCTATAATCGCGAGCTCCGATTCAATTTCTCGGAGAGCAGGCTCCGCATGCCAGAACGAGTGCTGCCCATTTGTGTGCCCTGTGCCCAGTGGTTGTCCGCAGTGATTAAAAACTTGTGCTTGCGGTGTTTTTAAGAGCTGATATTTTGTTATGGTATATTTAGGTAAATATTTATTTTTTTCCTGGCGACCTTGTCCTAAATGAAGCTTTATATATACATTTTAGGTTTATTTGAACTAAAACCCGTCGATTTTACAGCGCCTAATAGAGCCTATTTCAACATTAATGCCTATCTGTGCCTATTTTACGTTTAAAAACCTAAAATGAGACTAATTTGCCTAATTTCGTCAATGGCTTCTTTTCCCTTTTTTCTTCTGTGTTGGCACAACAGACAAGGATGATATTAATTTTAAGTCACTTTTAACAACCCAAATTGCATTCGTCCTCTTGTACCTTTTTATCCACTTGCCTCATTTTGTCGCCTGTAAGAGAGCGAGAAATGAATATACCGGACAAGGATCTTGCGATAAATGTCTCCACGCCACTACTTCCTGACTTTGTGGAGAAGCTGTCTCCATTTCCAAGATAAAGCGATTTAATTTCCCTGAAAGCAAAGTGATCTTAACCGATAAGAAACATTCATTTGCTCTTGAAATCTTGGAGACTGTATTAGTAATTTATTGTGAGGCAAAATACGGTAGTAATAATTCTAACTATAAACAAACTTCTTCATAAATAGTATTATCGCAAAATATTAAATACTGATAGACGTAATATTGATTTATGTTCTTATTTTTGCGAAATACAATAAAAGGTCTAAAAGTGAGTTTTCTTGTAAGTTTCGAGTTTTATTAGTGCCTATTCTACCATTTAAAAAGCCTAGCGGATGCTGAAAGAACCTATTTTAGGCACCTAAAATGCATATTTTAAAACCTAACTAGTGGTGCTACAGAATGGCACAGACTTTCCTGTATTAGTTTTCTATTTCCTTCGGCCTTGGCTAGCCTTTTGGAATTGCCACATACTCGTGCCAGCTGCCATCTGTCACCGCCCAAAGTACTTTTTTTTTTTACATTTTCATAATTTTTCGGTTTCCTAATGCTAGAACGGAAATATTAATATTAAAACGTTAAAGAACAGTAAAACCTCGTCATAAATGGCAATTTCATTTCAAAAATTTGTAGCCGTTAAAAAAAGACGTTTAAGTGCTACTAAAAATGCGAAATTTGAACACAGAAAATTTTCACAATCTTTTTCACAGAAAATTTTTGAGTTTCTGAAAAACTTCATTTAAAGTAATTTGAAGCACATTAACTCACAAATAAAATAGTGTTTACAAATTGCTGGTAACTTGCATATTAAAGGTGTGAAAGATCTTTCAAAAAAATTACATTTGTGTAATTTTTGAGAAAAAAAATACCCCAAAATGAACTTCACGTCATATTAAAGGGTGCAATTTGCACTATCCGTTCGAAAATTTTGAAGAAAATAATTTTTTGAGAAAGTGGCGTTTGAGCGTTTATGAAAATGCTTAAGTTTGAGCTAGTTTTCACAGAAAACTGTTGACTTCTGGAGAAACTTTACTTGACATTGTTTAAAGCACATGAACTCGTAAATATAATAATATGAACAAATCCCCACAAATATAAATATTAACGAGAGACGAGTAAAAAAAATTACATTTTCGCAATTTTTGAAAAAAGAAAAGAATTGAGCAATATGGCGTTTATGTCACCTCGTAGAGCACCTTTATCAATATCCATACGAAAAGTTTAAAGAAAAAATTTGGCGTCGTTTTTGAGAAAATCTGGTTTTTGTAATTTTTTTAAAATTGCAAAATTGCAAATATTTCGCGCAATATTGCGCGAAAACGACTACAATTTTCAAAAAAAATACATGATCTTGATGAAAAAGCTCGCTTTGGAGAACAAATTTTATTTGGAGGAAAAATCTCTATCTTCAATTTTGTAGTTGTAGGAAGACGTCGAACAAAATTCAAACTTTTGCATTTTTGAAAATTCGAGAGTTAACCGTGAAAATGAGATCTATGCCACCTTTATAAGTGTATTTTACTCTATCCTTACAAGAAATTTAAAGAAAAAATTTGGAGCCGTTTCTGAGAAAAATTTGAAAATGTCTGGGAGGCTTCATGTAAAGTACCCCCAAATTTTGAAGAAACTTTTCCAAAATCGCGGCGCCTCGAGTGGAAGCAGATTGACCAGGGTATATCCATTTTAGAAGAAATCGCACGTATGGTTAAGCGCTAGTGTTGTTCAAGGACCTACGGACGGACCGACGGACGTTTTGAAGAGACACACTTTTTCGGTATCAAGGGACCCCAAAACGTGTATTTCCGTTGAAATCTTGAAATCGATTTCCCGCTGAATTACATAACTTCCCCAATACTAAGCATATTACTCCGTATATACGTACGTATACGGTAAAGTAAATATCCGCAGTATTCATCAGATATATTTTATATATCATCATATAGTTCATATTTTAAGTCTGAAAGGCATCTCGGTTAATTGTCTATAACCTGCAATATTTGTCCCAAGAACTCATTGTGAGATCTTTAAACTCCAAGTATCCCTTCGGCTCTTTGCGTGGACAAGATGCCTTTCAGACTTGAAATAAATTACGTAACGCAAATTACGAGTATTTCCATGTCCCCTCCCTCCCCCTTGTAATGCACTTTTCTATCTCTATGTAAAGCAGCGTAACGCTGCCTTAGACCCCCTCCCTCCCCCTTTAACGTTACGTAATTTAAGGATGATCCATACGGATACCTGAAATGGGTTGAAAATTTCATTTGCAACATTTCTGTAAAGAATGTTATATATTTTTAATAATAAAATTTTAAATAATAATTTTATTGAACGTGAATTGTTTAAAAGAGAAAAAATAGAAGTTATTATATGTAAAACACCGTTGATTGTATTTTGTATTTTCAAAAGTATTTTAAAATACTATTTTGTATTTTGTATCTAAAATACTTCTATAAAAGTATTTTGTATTTATTATCTAAAATACTTTCGGCGAAGTATTTTGTATTTTGTATCTGAAATACATTTTTCAAGTATTTTGCCCAACCCTGGAGGTAGGTTACTGAAATTTCGACTGCTCCACCTAATGAATGAATGCTGGCAAAGATGTACAATACCAGATAAATGGTTAGATTCGTTAATTATTCCATGTTTTAAAAAAGGAGATCGGAGTAAATGTCACAACTATAGGGGTATTTGCCTACTTAACTCATGCTACAAATTATATGCAAAAATTGTGAATAACAGAATATCTCCAATTGCAGACTGCACTCTTCCCCAAGAACAACAGGGATTTAGAAAAGTCTGTTCAACAATAGATGACATATTTACATTAAAACAAATAATTGAGAAACGAGTTGAGTTTAATAGAGAAACACATTTAGCCTTCGTGGATATTGAAAAGACTTTTGATAATGTCAACAGATGTAAATTAGGGAGCATTATGAAAGAATAAGGGTATCCAAGTCATCTAGTACAAGTGGTGAAAAGTATGTATGATAATACTAATATCGCAGTAAAATACAATGGGTATGTTTCTGGAAAGAGGAGTAAGGCAAGGTGACAGTCTTTCGCCAACACTCTTTAACATGTATCTGGGATATATAATAAAAAGGCGGAAGAAAATGCCCTCAGGAATCCACCTGGGCAAAAATACATTTTTAAATACTCTTTTATGTGCTGACGACCAGGTAATCCTGCAGGAAAACGAAGATAATTTGCAAATTTCTATTTACCAACTGGAGCAAATTTTAAAGGAGTACAATCTGATAGTATAAGTTAATAAAACCAAAGTAATGGCTTTTAAAGGAAAAGAATCGATAAGGACAAAGATTGTGCTTCAAAATATGGTTTTAGAACAAGTGACACGTTTTAACTACCTAGGGTGCAAAATTACATATGGAAGAGATAGGGAAATCACCAGCAAGATCCATAAGTTTCAAGCAGTATGTGGAACTGTAAATAGAACATTTAAAAAGAAAGCACGAAAAGATACCTTGTTAAACTTTTATGATATAATGACCCTCCCAGTTTTACTGTATGGATGTGAAACTTGGGTTGAAAAACAAGAAGATTGTAGGAGGCTTGAATCAGCAGAATTGAGATTTCTGAGAGGAGTAAAGGGCTGTAGATTAAGAGACCAAATAAAAAGTGAAAAAATAAGAGAGGAACTAGGGCGGAAAGAAACAGTACATGACAAAATTAAGAATAAGCTGAATCATAAGCTGCGAGGAAAAAGAAACATTGGAAGGCCAAGAATGAGATGGAAAGAGTCTGGAACAGGCAATATGCCTAATCCGTTAAGGAAGATGATGATGATGATGATGAGTAATATTTTAAATGATATACATGCAAATTTTTTTTGGACAGGAGATGCCCAATTTATTTCATCCATAACGAAATCCCAAAGGCCAATCCTGCTTAAACAGCTGAACAACAGCAAACAGATAAGTTTATTAAAAACAATGCTACAATTTATGTTACACGTATACCATCTGATGAAGGGTTGAGGAAAGTGAATCTGACTTCGCCAATGTAAAATGTTTAAGAAATACTGTAAATATAATATAATACAGTGAACATACATGCTGCTGTTGAGTTAATATAGAGCCGAAAGTTGTCGGGATCGTAAAGCCAACAGTTGCCTTTGTTCCCGCAGTTCTCCTCCCAAACAAGGCATGTGGAATCTAGAAAGAAAAAATGAAGGAAGGTATGCAAAGAGTTTGGAATACAGTTTTATACACTTTTCATTAAATTCAGTTTTAATTCCCAAATATACTGACCAATAATGGCTCCATATATAATAGGTCCAGGTATAAATGCCAGAAGACTTATCATAAAGAGTGTTAGTCCTTGAGCAAATGATTTATCTTCAATCTTCACACATCTGAAAAAGGAAAAGATGAAGGCAATGCCTCTGTGTCCACTGCACCCACCCACCAGAAATAACATTTTTCACGGTATTGACTCTGTGTTTGTATGGTTAATAAAGCCTGGATTTTTATGATTTTATAAGCCTCATTTTAGTCTTTTCGACTAGTCAACTTAAGTTTTTTACGTATTTTTTAATCATATTAGTTGTAGGCTGAACAATATTTGAAGTAAATATTTAAACTATAACTAATTGTTTTGACCTATAAACTTAAAGAACAAAATGAACTTACTGTGAGAATGCGGTGGATACAGGATGAGCTCGGAAACGTTAGTCCTATAAAAGCTAAACTGTGTGATGGCGACCTTCAATAAATTTTAAAAAACTTAAAAAATAATGAATAAAATTTGCCACTTCTTATGTATTCCCTTTTTTAAACAAAAGTCAAATATCGAGGACGGGACTTGTCTCATGATGATTAAGGGAACCTTCTGCAACTAGGGCCTACTCTCTGCCCGTCAACTAGTTTGGTGGGTGGATGGGTGCGTGCTAGAGCGACTGGGCTCTGCAATGATTATTTCATATTATGCGATCACATCCTATGGGTATGTCGCAACATTTTTCTAAGGGCATCTACCGCCACCGATAGCCAATGCCTGTCGGCACCACGACGAACGACATAGAGGAAGTTGCTCGGTGGAATGGACAGAAACTCACCATTATTCCGAACAACATCCCACTCAACTCACCAAACTGAGCTCTTGGAGAAATAAACCTAATTTTGACGATATTACTATAAATATCTGCATCTTCTTTCACACTTTCAACACATTTTTTCTTCGTAATTTTTAGAATTTGTTCCTTCCCTTACTCGCTTGTTAAAATCGATGTTTTGCGAATGAAATAATGTAGGTGACAAAATTCAAATGTAGTTGCGTCAACTGATAACACGATGTGCGCTCATGTGCATGCGCAGGTTTCTGGCATGGCGCGTGCGTTTTCTGTTTTTTTTTTTTTTTCAAAACTCTGCCGTTTACACGGACGCAGGTGGACACAGCTGCATTTAATCTTAAGATGTAGTTATTTTAATAGACTACTTTTCTTAAAAATCCTATTGAGGAGGAAGCATGAGGAAAAAGTCTTTTAAAGTGAGGCTTATTTTCCCGTTTAAATCACATGGAGATTAATTTTATTGACGACCGTGCTTCGTTTTGAAGTTTTTTTTCTAATATATACCGCAATAAAAATGTGATTTAAAACTTGAAATTGGATTCAGGAACTCATAAATAGCATACAGAGTCACATTACTTGCCATTTCTGAGAATTTTGTATTTTCTTCCAATGCGCGCATTTCGGCCCACTCCAGCCCACTGTGCCGTAGCATAATAGACCGTATCCCGACTAGACCTTATCGTAGTGGACAGCGCCTTCTAAAGCCCCGGAGTAGATGGGGTGTCCGCGCCATTGGAACATGCTGCCATTACATCCAAATCACAGCTTCTTCGACCTGTTCGACCCTCTTCGGGATGTTAGGGATGGGGATCCCTAACATTCCTTATCGCCAACGTGATTGCTCGTGCCCTTTCCGTTGTTGCAATTTTTTCTGCCAGTGTATATACATAAATTAACTAGGGATAAAATGGATGGGTGGATGGAAGGATAAAATGGATTTTAGATTTACACTGATAATATACATCTTTACAATAAAATAAGTTAATTGAATAACATCTTGTAATGGACAGAAACTCACCATTCATTATTCCGAACAACATTCCACTTCACAAGCACAAAATCACAATAAATTGTGTAACTTAAAAATCGCAATAGTTGACAGTATCTAGCTGGTAGAGTGCTTGAGAGGAACTAATAGGAAAACCGACCATTTTTCGTAGTTCACAGATGTATTACAGTATTTATGTACTAGAGTATTTACTTGGACCTCAATGAGATCCGAAACGTTGAGAACGAAGTGATGTAATTGTTAACCATAAAAATGTCTAAAATTATGAAGGTGTGTAAAAGAACATAGCAAATGCAATAGAGATAGTCTTAGAGAGAAAGCTAATTAAAAAATTAAAGAACATCAAGCAATGCGTCATGGGTGAGCCCTGTGTCCAGATTCCCGACGCAGTCCAAGCACTCGCATGTTACGGGGCAAGTTGATAAACCGAACTTTCGACTTTATTCATCACACCAGATGTTCTTCCTTGAAGGTATGGTAACAAAGGCTCTGTTAATTCAAAAAATTAAATGCCATGTCACTTTCATATCGGTCTTAGGCCGTGTCCTGCGTGAGCTACAACCGGCAGCGGCGACAAGCGACAGCTTGCTTCAGCTTCAACCGACAAGTTGCGATGCCGCGCGACAGAGTGCGTGGTGTCCTGCGTGAGCGCTTCGAGCGACGGGAAGTTGCGACAGCGACAGCCGCCGCGCCGCGTGGTCAGTCTCTTCAATTGCGATCAGCTGTGTGAACCATGTCTCTAACTAGGGAATTAATGGAAATGTTTTTAATGGAAAGCAGTGCGCTGAAGTTGCTTCGGAGACGAAAGCGGTCCCATCATTTATACGCCAACAGGCATTTATATGGTGAATTCCATCATTTGTACCCTCAGTTAAGGGAAGCACCAGATAAATTTTTTGAATATACACGAATGTCAATTCAGACGTTCGATTATATTGTCATGTGCCTAAAAAAAAGTTCGTCACATCTCCACCAACTTCCAGCAACCAATATGCCTGGAGGAAAGGCTAATTATAACTTTAAGGTAAACACTCATTGTTATACTGCGATTTTTCTAGGAAGGACTCTCAAGATAACTCAAATCCCATCTTCGCGATGGAATATGTCACGGCATTACGCATCTTTCTCAGTCGTTCCGCTAGATTTCGCACGATCGCGACCGTATGAAGCAGTGCTTGCGATCATGCGACTTCTACCGGCAAGACCGAGAAAAGACGCGAAATGCCGTGACATATTCCATCGCGAAGATGGGATTTGAGTTATCTTGAGTGTCCTTCCTAGAAAAATCGCAGTATATGTTGTACTGCAATTATATTGTTGTTTCAACCAACCCATCAGAGAAAACTTTCAGGATTTTTATGTTAAGAAACTAAAAGAATATATTAAATGTTTATGTTTGTTCATATTATTTTATATTAAAATATATTCTGTTTGGCCTGTATATTGAGAACAGACCATTATTTCTTATGTGAAATGTATGAATAATTCACTTTACTGTGCATTTCATTTTGCTACAGTTTCAAGCATTATTTTCCTCACCTTCAGGTTAGAATAAAAAAGTATTGAAAATAATTCATTCAAATTAATAATTACTCAATATAATACTGACCACTGACATATCCATAACCATTGACATATCTATTGTGGTAATTTGTTAATCTCTTGTCCCACAACTCCCTTCTGTTCCTCACTTCTTCGATTAACATTTCCGTTGCATCGCCATTCGACATCTTCGAAGTTAAATTACGAAAAGCGAACACGAAAACTGCGAAACCAGCGAAAATACACGTGCGACAGAGCGAGAAGCGGCGACAAGTAGCGCCAAGATTCAAACACGTTTGAATCTCGGACGCCGCCACTTGTAGCGCTTCCGTCGCTTCGTCGCGGATGTCGCTGACGCAGAACGGGCAGATACGATACTATTATGTGTTTGAAACTTGTCGCTTGAAGCTGTCGCGTGTCGCTGTCGCAAGATGTAGCTCACGCAGGACAGGGCCTTATACAAAGAAATTAAGCCAGCAGATCGATGCCAGCAGATCGATTTCAGTGGCCACTGTTCTTGTCACTTGATTCCCGGATGTACACGCCCTCCTGTTTGCTCGAGGATGAAACTGAGCCATAGGACTTGTCGCGCGAATGCTTTTTATGACGTCGCTAATTTTTACTTTCCCATATACGTGTATAGGAGTCACTCCTGAAAATGTGCTTATATTTTGTGGTTAAAATTATTGGAACGCGTTAGAAAGTGTTTAATTATGATTCTACTGTGAACATCGACACTGTGTATTTACTTTGTGACATATTGAAAATATGAGAAGATAAACTTCCCAGGTGGCCGGCGTGGGTCCGCCGGCGGCGACAGTAATGACGGATGCGAACGAAATGTGGGCTTCCGAAGGCGGTTGCGCCGATCAGCGGGGCGGGGGCGTGTGTATGTTCGTGCTCCCGGTTGCTGGATCATATGTGCATGTGTTTTCGGATGGAAAATGTGCAGAATTCCTACCGTAGTAGCATGTAGGCCGCCGCAACATGGCTGAGGCTAGCTCCCCCCATTGTGTCAGGTGCATGATACACTGAATTATTCTAAAATTTAGGTAATATAGGAGTAATTAATAAGAGTGTACGAGTGTCACAATACATGTACCTAATCTATAACAGGAGTAGCGTATGCCACCAAAATTTAGATAACTGGATGCGTCAGTGGCACCTTACAACGCCATCGAATAGGCAAAGCAAGTTAATACACAGTGATTGAAAAAATCGACAAAACAGGGTAGATATGAACGAATCCAGACAGAGGCACTACATGAGAAAGATACCTAGCATTCCCAGAAAATCTTTGAGATATCCACGAGATGGATAACCATATAAATAGTGATAATATGAATTTAAAAACAAAAATTTTGAAATTCAAGGTAATCGGCGGCTGCCATTGCTGCCATGTCTCCGACTTTTCTAGCGCCACTCATATACAAGATAAATCATACTATTTGGACAATGGAGTTAGATTGCCCTGAGATATAAGTGCATTACACTAGCGGACTCCCTCAGCAACAATTTAAGGTATCCCCTAGCAAAATTTGCCCTCAAATAGTGGTGATATAGATTTTTTTAAACCTATTATGTGTAAATCCACGCTAGCACCAGACGCCATTAGGAAACACGATGGCGTCACCTAAGGAAGCCACCATATTGGCACACAGAGTCTGTAGTACATAGACCACCACATCGAGGGGAAACTCTCGCTGATTGAGAGTATGGACTAGAGAATTCGCAAGCATCGTTTCCATGTGGTGGCATCAATTTTAAGGCTCATGCGTAATTTCAAACACTGCTTCGGTAATTTGCCCGTCATATAGCGGTGCGAGCTTGCTTATGAACCTTCGCCAACCATTTCATCCTCGAATTTAATTTCTTCCTGAAGAGAAGACGATGCTCATGGCAACGTGTTTGATTGTGGCATTTCGTTTGCGAGCGTTGTTTGGCGGTGTACGTCCAGTGTTCCAGATGACAGTGATTAAATGTTGGGCCCAAGGATGTGCCAATGTTGTTCAGCAGAATAAAGGGAATAAATTTTCTTCAGGTTTTCCTCCGAGCCGGGAAGGTGAGTGAAATATTTTGAGTTATGATGAGTTAATGTAATTGAACGGGATTTCCATCTAGTATTGTGCCACTTCATGTATCTTTCCGTACATTTCAGATACCTTAAGAGTTTGATGTCATTATTTTAAGTTTAATAGTGTACCACCTTGATGCTTGAAAATTTAGCGTGTGGTGTTCCTGCATTAGATTTTTACTTTCCCGTATACGTACGTATATACGGAAATATACGTAGTATAGGAAAAGTTATGTAATGCTGCGGAAATTCGATTTCGGGATTTCAACGGAAATACACGTTTTGGGGTCCCCTGATACCGAAAAAGTCGGTCTATTTAAAACATCCGTTCGTCCGTCTGTCCCTTGTTCGTCTGTCTGTCGGTCCGTCTGACCGTCTGTGAACAACACTAGCGCGTAAACCATACGTGCGATTTCTTCCAAAATGGATATTCCCCGGTCGATCTGCGTCCACTCGTGGCGCCTCGATTTTGAAAAATTTTCTTCAAAATTTGAGAGTACATGAAGTCCCCCAGACATTTTCAAAATTTTCTCAAAAACATCTAAATTTTTTCTTTAAATTTCTTGTAAGAATAGAGTAAAATACACATTACTGTGGCGTAGATCCTATTTTCACGGTTAACTGAATTTTCGAAAATGGCCAAAGTTTGAAATTTTTTCGGCGTCTTCCTAGAACTACAAAATTGACGATAGAGATTTTTCTTTTAAGTAAAATTTGTTGTCCAAAGTGAGTTCTTTCATTAATGTCATATAAATTTTTTGAAAATTTTACTAGTTTTTGCGCAATATTACACGCTTTATTTAAAATTTTAAAAATTACAAAAACCAAATTTTCTCAAAAACGGCTTCAAATTTTTTCTTTAAATTTTTAGTAAAGATAGTGCTAAATGTGATCTATGAGATGCCATTAACTCCATATTCCTCTATTCTTATGTTTTTTCAAAATTTGAAAATTGTAGTTTTATTTACTTGTCTCTCACGTTGTTAATATTTACAAAAGCGGCGAGTTATTCACATTATTATATTAAAGAGTACATGTGCTTTAAATGTCAAATAAAGTTTCTCGAAAATTGAGTAGTTTTCTGTGAAAACTCGCTCAAAATTGCACATTTTCAGAAACTCTCTAACGCCATTTTCTCAAAAATGGTTTCAAATGTTTTGTTCCAACTTTTCGAACGGATAGTGGTAATTGTACTCTTTAATAAGGCGTAAAGTTAATTTTGGGGTATTTTTTTAAAAAATAACAAAAATGTAATTTGTTTGAAAGATCTCTCATACGGTTAAAATGCACATTTGCAGAAATTTGTAAACACTATTGAATTTGTGAGTGCAAGTGCTTCAAATGACTTCAAATGAAGTTTTTTGAAAACTCAAAACTTTTCTGTAAAAAAAGAGCTTCAAATTTCCCATTTATAGTGGCGCTTAAATGCCATTTTCTTGAAATTTTCAGCTCCAAATTTTTCAACGAAAATTGCCATTTAGGGCAAGGTTTGACTGTTTTTTAATATTCTTAAAATAATATTTTTTTCTACTATTAAGAAACAGGAAAATAAATAAAATGTCAAAAATGTAGTTTTGGGTGGCGATAGATGGCAGCTGTCAATAGTATTGGCAGGTCCTAATAGCTATCCGAGACCAAACGAAACAGAAAACAAATACGGGAAAGTCTGTGCCATTCTGCAGCACCATTAGTTCAAATATGTTTTCATTACAGGTGATTCAGAGGCACCGATTCTGTAACCTGAAGCATAGAATCCGATCAGCGGGAGAAGTAAGAGAAGAACTGCATGAAAATATCCTTGAGTAATTCACTTTGGAGGAATACCACTGATTCATAAATGAATAGACAAAGCAACGGTAGTATTCCAACCTCAATAAATAGGTTATCACTAGCTTTCCACAACAAATGGATACTCCTTCGCAGTCCTTTCTGTTGAATTTAAGCTTTTAAATCTTGCCAGTTTATTACTCTCCAATTAAATGGTTTGAATAAAAATGTGATAAATTAGAAGAAAGAATATGTGTTTTAAACTAATAATATTCACACTGGGATATGTAGCTTCTTCAAAGTATACTGCAGATATGGATCAGGAGGTCTGAATGACATGTTTCTCGGTGTATAACTATGCACTGAAAAAAGGATCCCATAAATCGCAACCAGGTTTCAATAGTTGCACAAAAACTTCCTACGCAGAACAGAAACCTTGCTGATTTACTCCTTTGCCTGGTCGTGATAACATTTAAGATCAAAATCAACCTTGCTGGATCAACCGGCCTGTGATTGTTGAGAGGATTTATTTATTTATTTACGTCAAAAACAGTTAAAAACTGTGTGTTACGAGCTATGGGGGAAGAAAATTTTGTGCACGTTTTCATAATTCTGTGATCTTTATCCTAAACCATATTCTAGTCGAATTTTGAATACAGAAAAGAGCGTTTTTTTAAGTTTTGTTGACAAAATATTCGCTCCTATATAATAAAATATATTTTTAAAGGTAAAGTAGCTATAAACTCCTGCCCTGAACCCTCATGTTCTTCATGAAAGAATAATACTTTCTGCCGCGATAATATGGAAAACGATAATTTGAATAACTATATTTCCCACTGAAATTCACAAGACGTGCACAAATAATGAAGTTACATTTATGTCCAGAAGCAAAACAAGGGACCATCTCAGCATTTGCTCAAGGATCAGGGAAACTGGACGAAAAACCTGATCAAGATGGGGGCCATCAACCCAGAAACTGTGGTACAATACTTGTTACAGGTTCTTTAGGATTATACAGTTCAAATGATAATTACATTAACCATCATTGTTAAAATTAATGCTACTTTCCATTTTGATGCTCGGTATAGTCTCGAATTGTATAGAAACATTTATGCAGCAGAAAAGATTTTACTTGGCACTTAAACTTTTCTATCGAATTTAATCGTTTAATGTCTTCTGGCAAAGTGTTGTAGAGTAATGTACATGAATTGTATGTGAATTTTTTGTAGTGAGCTGTTGATACTGCCGCCTGGTGAATATGATTACTACGTCGTGTACGGTGTGGTACTTATAGACATCGGCGTTTGCTGAAAATATATTCCCGCCCTTAAGTAAGTCATTTTTGACAAAAAACTACTGATTCGTAAATCAGGAGACAAGGTAATGGTAAAATTCCTAGATTAATAAAGAGAGACGTACAAGAATCACGTGGGTTGGATTTGCTTATTATTCGTACAATTCTTTTTTGTAATCTAAAAGCTGGGAGCTGTAAGATGTGTTTCCCCAGAATATTGTGCCATAACTCAGGCGGGAATGAACATTGGCAAAATATACACAACGAGCTGTATGAATGCTGACGGAATTTGAAAGAATTCTGAACGCATAGCGTAATGAACTTAATTTTGTGTTCAATTCATTTAAGTGGACATTCCATTTGAGGTTTGACTGAATTGATAGACCTAAAAATTTTGTTACTTTAACATCAGTCAATAGCACACCGTTCATTTTCAATGGGGTACAGAATTTTTTATTTGAAATGGAAAACTGCATTAAAAACAGTTTTCTTTTCATTTACTATTAATTTGTTATTCCGGAACCAATTTGAAACATCTGATATTGTACTATTTACGGTTTCTTTGTTGCAAATAACATTTGTATCATCTGCAAAGAGAACTGGTCTTCCGTTTCGAATCGCTAAGGGCATGTCATTTACGTATAATAGGAAGAGAATAGGGCCTAAAATCGATCCTTGCGGGACTCCACGTGCAATTGGCAAAGAACCGGAAAGGTGTGTACATAAAGTTTCATCATTCCAGTAAGGTATTTCTACTCTCTGAGATCGTTGTTTAAGGTACGAATATAGCCAATCTAGAGCAATACCACGGATTCCATATCAAGGTAATTTTGAAAGTAAAATGTTATGATCAATTCAAAAGCTTTTGAAAAATCTAAAAATATTCCAATAGTTGCTTCGTTTTGATCCAATGATGAGGCAACATCCTTAAGAAAAGAAAAAATGGCTGTTTCCATAGATTTTGATTTCCGGAATCCATGTTGGCAATTTTAAAACGCGTCGTGTTTATTGAGAAAGGTTTCCATTCGGACAGAAAAAAGTCTCTAATATTTTTGAAAAATCTGACAAAAGAGAAATTGGCCGATAATTTTGAATTTAATTTTTGTTGCCTTTTTTGAACAGCGGCTTAATCTTAGCTGTTTTAAAAATATATGGAAAAATTCCGGTGCATAAGGATGCATTAAATAAGTGAGTTAACGGGTGTATAGTGGCTGGCGCACACGTCTTTAACAATCAATCCGGAAATTCATCTAAACCATCTGAATATTTATTTTTTAATTTACCGATTATTTTGAGAATTTCATAGGAAGAGGTTTCGGAAACGAACATTGTGTCACAAATATAATAATATTTACAAATTGCTGGTAATGCGCATATTAAAGATGTGAGAGATCTTTCAAAAAAATTACAATTAAGTAATTTTTGAAATTTTTTTTGACTTGTCTCTCAAGTTGTTAATATTTACACTATCGGCCATTTTTTCAAAATATTATATTTACGAGTACATGTGCTTTAAATAATGTCAAGTAAAGTTTCTTGAAAACACAACCGTTTTCTGTGAAAAGTAGCTGAAATTTCGGCATTTTCATAAATGCTCAAACGCCATTTTCTCATATATGGCTGCAAATTTTTTCTTCAAACTTTTGTAACGGATAGTGCTAATTACACTCTTTAATTTGACATAAACATTATTTTGAGTAATTTTTTTGTTTTTTAAAAATATATATAAATGTAATTTTTTTGAAAGATCTTTCACATCTTTTATATGCACATTACAAGCAATTTGTAAAGATTATTATATTTGTGAGTGTATGTGCTTCAAAGAACTTCAAATAATGTTTTTTGAAAACTCAAAAATTTTCTGTGAAAATGAGCTTCAAATTTCGCATTTTTAGTAGCGCTAAAACGCCATTTTCTCTTAAACGGCACATAATTTTTAAAAGAAAATTGCCATTTACGACTAGGTTTTGTGTGTTCTCTAATATTCTAAAACTAATGTTTGCGTTCTATTTTGAGTTATTATTTTGTTTTTTCAAAAATTACATAATTGTAATTTTTTTGAAAGATCTCTCACATCTTTAATATGCACATTACCAGCAATTTGTAAACATTCTTTTATTTGTGAGTGTAAGTGCTTGAAATAACTTCAAATAAAGTATTTTGAAAACTCAAACATTTTCTGTGAAAATGAGCTTCAAATTTCGCATTTTTAGTAGCGCTAAAACGCAGTTTTCTCTTAAACGGCACGTAATTTTTAAAAGAAAATTGCCATTTATGACTTGGTTTTTGTGTTCTTTAATATTCTAAAATTAATGTTTCCGTTCTACCAATAGGAAACCGAAAAATTAAGAAAATGACAAAAATATGTACTTTTGGCGGTGATAGATGACAGCTGGCAAGAAAGAGTTTGTGGTAATTCCGAATAGCTAGCGAAGACCCAAGGAAATAGAAAACTAATACGGGAAAGTCTGTGCCATCCTGTAGCACCACTAGTTATATATTAGAATAATTTTCTGTATAATTATTTTTCCTGAAATTTTCTGATATTTTAATAGTTATTCTGTTATTCGAGGCGTAGATGAATCCCACAAATCGGAAATAATTAAAATTGGTCCAGTCGTTCTTGAGTTATAAATGGTATAAGTAATCTGACTCTATGAAACAGAGTTACTTAGATTCTGCACGTCTTTGAGTAGGCGGGGTAATATTGAGAAGCGCTGGACCAGCAAAAACGTAATAGAATATTCAAAACGATTTCATCCTCTAGAATAGGGTATGAGAAATGTTTCTTTGAGGCCTTTGGCCTCACAATTTTGGCTTTTAAGGCTCTACAACGCTTCGTTTAGGAGTTATTTAACGATATATATTCGAACTGTGTAGAGGGCTGCGTTTGCATGAATATCAATTTTTTTATTCTTCCGCGCCATGTACTGCCAATTTTTCGATATTTTATTAGGTATTCTGTTAATCGGGACAGAGATGAATCCAACAAAACAGAAATTAAGAAAAATGTTCACTCGTTCTTGAGATATAAATGGGGTAACTAACACAACTGTTTTACATATATAGAAGATATACTATAATAATACTATATAAAACTGTTATAATCCTATCCTATATTATTTCAGTAGTATACCTTTCTTTCGCGGCTCTCACACGCAACCAATCTTTATAAATGAGGTCTCTAAATAAAGAAAAATTCAGAAGACATGACGAATCGCACTTTGACATTAAAAGAACAAATGATTTATTTAAAAATACGCATCTAAATATTCAAGTCAAATTCAAACTGCTACCCCTGCCAATGTTTTAGAATTTATATCGTCAAATAACTCCTAAATGAAGAGTTCTGGAACCTTAAAAACTAAGAGTTTGAGGCGAATGCCCTCAAAGAAACGTGTTTCATACCATAACCTACAAGAAGAGGATTTTTGACTTTCTTGGACATTGAATTAAAAAATTCGTTTCGGCGCTTCACTACTACCAATGCAATCTAGATATTTCAGCCCTTGTTGCTGGTAGCCATTTTTTGTGACGACACGCTTACAAGGCTTAGATTACTCAATCTTATATTTACGCTTTCTGTATGTACTGTGGTTTGACCGTCTGACGAGGTTTATTTGCATAATCATTAATTCAAGATTTGCTATCCAGCAACAACTATATACACTATTATAGTTTCTTCATACCTACATGCTACCTATGAAGATTGTTTCTTATGCGAGTAGTAAAACCATTCAATTAACGTTTTGCCGTGGTCATTAAGTGTTTGTGCAGGGATGTGGGTGAACAGTGGAGAATGAAGGCTGTGTGTGCGTGTTATACCTGTACCAGTATTACCGTTATCATTCGATGAAATTTTAAAGTCAGCGGTTTCAGACACTTGCCTTTCTCAAATTAAGTAGTGATAAATCAAAATGTCACAGACTTTCCCGTATTAGTTTTCTATTTCCTTGGATCTGGGCTAGCTATTTGAAATTGCAACATACTCGTGCCAGCTGCCATCTATCATCACCTAAACTACATTTTTTTGACATTTTCTTAATTTTTCGGTTTCCTAACGGTAGAATGGAAATGTTAATTTTAGAATATTAAAGAATAGTAAAATCTCGTCCAGAAACCAATTATCTTTAAAAAATTTGGAACCGTTTTAACGAAAATGGTGTTTAAGCGCTACTAGAAATGCGAAATTTGAAGCTCTTTTTCACAGAAAATTTTTGAGTTTTCAAAATACTTTATTTGAAGTTATTTGAAGCACTTACACTCACAAATATAATCATCTTTACAAATTGCGGATAATGTGCATATTCAAGATGTGAGAGATCTTTCAAAAAAGTTTTCGAAACACTTGATTTGAAGTTATATGAAGCACTTTAACTTACAAATACAACAGTCTTTACAATTTGTTGGAAATGTGCATATTAACGGGGGGAGCGATCATTTAATCAAACTGACATTTATGTAATTTTTGCAAAAACAAAAAAATTCCGCAAATTGAAGTTTACGTGATATTCAAGAGTGAAATTAGTACTATCCGTTCGAAAAGTTTGAAGAAACAGTTTGAAGCCATTTTTGAAAAAAAGGGTTTGAGCCTGGCTAAAAATGCGGAATTTCGAACTACTTTTCACAGAAAACGGTGGAGTTCTCGACAAACATTACTTGACATTATTTATAGCATATGTACTCGTAAATACAATGATGTAAACAAATCTCCACTAATGTAAATATTGTCGACGTAAAAGACAAGCCAATGAAATTACGTTCTTGTATTTCTTGAACAAAGAATAGAACAATATGACGTTAATGTCATTTCATGGAACACATTTAGCACTATCCCTGCCAAAAGTTTAATGAAAAAATTTTGAGCCATTTTTGAGAAAATCTTGTTTTTATAATTTTTACTTTCCCGTATACGTACGTATACACGGAGTGATATACGTAGTATAGGGAAAGTTATGTAATGCTGCGCGAAAAAATCGACCGGGGAATATCCATTTTGGAAGAAATCGTACGTATGGTTTAGGCGCTAGCAGTGTTCACAGACGGACGGACAGACGGACGTTTTCCTTTCAATTGGTTTTTCGGTATTAAGGACCCACAAAACAGGATTTCTGGCTACACCCAGTGTTAGGAGATTTTTTTCTTAATTTAGCAACTGGTTTCATCCACTTTTTCGTTATCACGGCCCGGCAATGAATTTTTTTCCGCCGAAAATTCGCCATTTTTTCGCGCAGCATTACATAACTTTCCCTATACTACGTATATCACTTCGTGTATACGTACGTATACGGGAAAGTAGAAATGCAATGCTCATTTCCATTAGAACTGTTTTCTGTTGTCTCTTGTCAAGATAAATTCATATATCGTAAGGTCCCAAAGTTGCGTATACGCAACATTTTCGTGTGCATTGAGTTAAAAATTTGTAAATGATTTTTTTTATTCTTTCTAGTGTAATATTAGTGTAAATACATAATATTATTAAAAAATATAATTATTTCAATACTTGATCCTTAATGGGTTAATTGCATTGTTTTTTATTTTATGTGATATTGTGTTAGTACATTGCAAGTAACCTTTACACATTTTTAAACAAATAAACACATTTCGTTATCTTCTTTCCAGTGGCGTGCGGTGATAATTTTAGTAGGGGAAGCACTTTTGAAGTCCAAGGTATAAAAAACGTAAAACAGTTAAAGATGATATGAATTTTCACAAAATGTGAATATTAACCCGGATGTCTTGCATACGAACGTAACTGGTCACCCGGGAGTAAACAGACCCCAGAGAAAATTTCGTAGGCTAAATGCCTTCTAACATTATAAACAAATATAATTCGGTATTTATGAGACTTACAACTTAACCTTATTTATAGAGTCCTTAGTTATTTAAAATTATTAACAAATGTATAAAATCCATCAATGCATTAAAGCATATTTTTTCTTTCATCAAATGAAAAATAAGTGCGTAAACTTTAATATATGGTGAATGTTAATTTGAATGTTAATTAATGCATCTATACAGTTCAGTAATAATGTTTTTCACGATCTATACAAACAATAAATGCGATGTTCGTTCTACTGTTTTCTAACACTTTTCACCTTTCTCTCGATGCTCTGCGGTTTAAATTCCTCGGACAAATTTCACGCCCTGTTTGTTCTCTTTCTTGCATCTTGTATTTCTTGTTTTTGCTCTGAATGCAAATATTGTATTATTTTTGATATCAACTCTCGCGACAATCCTGTAGATTTTATCTCATAATAGACCAAGGACGAATACGATCCAAACTTCTGTCTGCATTTCTTATGTGTGGTCATTCCTCGAAATATTTGTAATGTTTTATTCTTCTGGAAGTGGATCGTGCCTACTTCAATTGTATCACCGGAAATGGAGATTATCGCAATCCGTGGGCGTTGCGCCGCCCGTGTCGAGCGGCTCTGCCTGTCAACGCGGGTTGTTCCTACTTTCCTCGCTAGATGCCATGACTACTGCTCGGAATGATTTCACCGATGCATTCCCTTTCAGCAAGGGAGAACTGCAGAACGGTACGCAAAGAAGTTGTTTGTTTAAAATACTTTCTTTAACTTAATATGAACGTTCTCGGATTATTACGTGCTTTATACTTTCATTGTATTATAATGTAGTTAGCATGAACATAAAACACTCTCAAAAAGCCAAAATAATAAATTATTTCGAATTTTAAATTGCTACCAGTCGATCACAACGGAATGGATTCTAATATTCATTCTCTTCGCGCACTCACGGAGTGACCCGACTTTTCACGAGGCATGACGAAGTCGAACACCTGCATCTTCAAAAAACGAAGTTTCGCTGACTTCACGAGACGAATTTACACACCGTTTTGAAAACATCGATTGTGGCGGTTTAACCACTAGTACTTAGCTCAGAATCTGAGTTGAGTAAACAGTTTTGCTGTGGCCATAAGCAACGAATGTTGTAAATATAGAAAGGATTTTTCTGTGCGTTGCGTAGGGGAATGACTCATTCCCTTCATTCCATGGAAAGCAGGCCATTGCTTCTTTCCTTCTTAGAATGGAAATAGAAAGCAAGGGAGGACTGTGGGGTTTAACATGCGAGAGTTCTCGCACGGGTAAGGGGAGGTAGGAGGGGGAAAACTTGTGATACGGCACAACACAAAGAAGAGAAAACAACTTTTTAAATTAGCTGTGGTAAAAATGGGTTGAAATAAAGGAAAAACAAAAATCAAAACGCTAGCCTACAATACATAAATTAATTGAAAAAAGCCACTACATTTAAAATTATAGAAAGAATAGCGTAAGTCACTCGACACTGCCAACGATTGCAGTCCAAACTCACGATTTAAATGATTGCGGTATACGGAAGAATGTACATCAACGTCCAGCTGTAAACTCATATTGTAAAAATACACCGGTTGATATTAAACTCAATGTGTCGGTTCGATACGATATCAAATACGCAAACATCGTTTGAGCAACATTGAGCATATACCGAAGTGAAGTCTGAGCCTACTAAATTGTATCTACGGTAACAAGTGGTATTTAGTACTCAAAGGTGAAAAAGGTGAAAATTATTATATTATTTTTTGACTCGGAATTTATTACGAAGAAAATAGTCCAATACTTTTTAGTATACTAATCATTTTTCAATTTTCGCACCCCAGCAAGCTGACATCCTGACTCTCCCAAATCTCCTCTGTTCCTCATAACAAATCAAGGAAAGTTAAATAATATTGCAAAGAGTAGGGTGGTACTTGCCCGATCCAATTTTTGCACTCCTTGGCTTTCTCAAGAGTTAAAAGCTTTTCTAATATTTTTGTGACTATCAAATGAATGCGAAAAGCTAACTATTTTTATTACAATTTTGTTGCTGAATAGTGCAAAGCACGTTAATTGCGAAAATCAATTTTAACACTGCAAAATAGAAAATACAGATTTTGCCTCAGACAAAGTCGGTTGTACAAAAGTATCGCTTTAAATAAGGTCATGTACACCTTTTTGAGAAAACTAGTGTTTTTTGCGCAATTGGCGCTTGAAATTTGCAAAAATATTTTCTCAAAAACCGCTCCAAATATTTTTTTAAAAATTTCTCCACATGACAAATAAATAAACTAGTGGTGCTTTAGAATGGTACAGACTTTCTCACAGAACTTAGCTTTCTAATCTATATAGTTTGAACAAGTTTTTGTGTTATGAATAATGATCTTCCCAGATACCGTCTTTGGGCGCCCAAAGGACATTTTGTTTCACATTCTCTGGATTTTTCGGCTTCCTAATGCTAGAACTGAAACCACTATACACTTATTACTATTATACAAGTGTAGGTGCCATGCATAGCGAAGATGGTCCCAGTCGTTTAATAGCGAGTATGCTCTTCCAAGGGAGCATCGCTGGTTCGAGTCCTGGTCGGGGAATATTATTTTTCAAAATGCTCTGTGGTCACAGGAAATAATTGAGAATTCTAGAAACCTGATTGAAAACCGTGTGAAGCCATTCGAATCACAAATATTGATAATTACGATAAATGAACTGGAAGTGTCTGTATGTAATTTTTGAACTTTTAACTTTTTAATAATCTTTCACATCTCTTCTTCATCATATTAATCATTTTCCTATCATGCATTTACCATTTTATGGCATGGTTCGATTAATTTTATGGCTCTCTTTGACCCATACGATTCTAGTGTGGCATAATGGTATAAGTGCCGGCTCGTTCAGTTTCAGATTTCGAGTCTCGAAACGGAAAATATGTAGTAGTGTAATATACCCATTTAAGACCATGTAGATGCAGTGCGAGAAAGTATATGCTTTGCAAGCACACTAGTTGTTTATTGTTTGCACATGTTACCGTTATGGTTAATTGGTTATGGTTAAATTACCGTTATGGTTAAATTGGGAAACTGTCTACAACGATCACTGTTTTCATCCTCATTAGAGATCACCGCTGTATTCTATACCTAAGCAATCATTAAAGCATTAGAAACAGTCCTAATTTAATATTATGCAAGACTAGATGGAAAATTAAAAAAACATTTCAACATTTTAAAATTTGAACGTAATTAAAACAGATAAAACCAGATTAAATTATATCTATCGGTAGAAACACCGTTAAGTGTAAAAAACTAAATCCTATATTTTAGAAAAAGCTCGTATAACTCAAAATAAATTAATTTAAATTGTTGTGAAAACTACTATGATCATAATTTTTCATCTTCGTAAAATAGTTTTATTGCAAAATCGATTTAATATTCAAGCAAATCTGAAGATTTACTAATTCTGAAAATTCAAAAGTATTACACTGAGGAAAACCATATTTACCTCAAGGAAGTTGGAGTGCGTTACATACTCGATTTTGTACGTAGATTACGAATATCACAATAAAAACGTCATATCACGTCACAATTTTTAAATATACCTTATCTTTCATATGTATATATTAATACACTTTATATCTTTATACCTTTATACCTTTTGCTACTAATGCAAAAACATTTAAATTGCTCCAAGATATACGGAATCAATGAGCATAAAATCTATTTAAAAATAAAATATTTGTGCAGTTCATGTATGCCACTTTCATGATATATCAACCAAATTATTCTTTCTTATTTTAAATTTAAAAAATTTTTAATCTTTTGCATTTGAAGATTGCCATCTTTATTCTCGCGTCTGTTAGTCGCACTCAATTTCGAGTAGGACTTAGTGGTTGTTTGGAAAACATGTCACGGGCACACTAATATTTCGTATTCCGTATCAGCCATCGAGATAAATTATTTTAGCTCCTTAACTTATCGCAAGTACACAAGTATCCAACTGTTGGAGTGGCAGATACTGAGGCAGTCGGTGTCATGCGGAACTATAATCGCAGTGCACATGAAATTCGTGTCTAGTTTGCGTGTGCCACAAATACCTTAATACATTATAGTTCTGTGTTTTTTATAATGTGAAATTCGACACAAGATATCTAGAATTGAATCTAACTGATAAAATGCAAATTGTTATTTCATCTAAAGTGTGCGAATCAACTTGCAAACGTCTGTTATGTTTGTGGAAGATTTACACCCAAACTTCAAAGGAAAAAATATATTTGGGAAATTAAATTACAAAACTTGCGTATTCTTTATACTTCGGCTGTCGTGTTCGTAATCAGGCCAAAATTATGGGTTGCTCACCAGTGTTGTGTGACCTGTACAATGAACCTTAGGTTGCGATTGTAGAGAAAACTCAAATCATTGTTGTTCGCTCTACCAATGTTGTGGAGAGTACCAAGAAACCACTTAATGGTTGCATATTGTTGCACGAAATATCCTAACTTAACCTGTATGCATGCTCATCAACTTTTGTAGTAATATAACCGGAATGACAATGTGGAAATTGGTATAGGATCGTCTCCTGTATTATTTCAATAGTGTACCTTTCCGTTGCGGTTCTCACACGCAACCAATAAAATTATAAATGAGGTCTCTACAGAAAGAGAATTTCACGGAGACGTGACGAATTGCACTTTGACATTACATATATGCAGAATTTTTTAAAAAAATGCATCTAAATATTCAAGTCAAATGCAACCCGCAACACTAGCCAAAGTTTTCGTCAAGTAACTCCTAAACCAAGCGTTTTAGAGCCTTAAAAACTAAACTTTTGAGGCCCTCAAAGAAACGTTTTCCACATCATAATCTATAAGATGAGACATCTCTCGACATTCAATTAAATTTTCGGTTCCGCGTTTCAATACTATCAAGGCCACCTCAATATTTCAGCCCTTGATGCTGGTAGCCCTTTTTGTGACGACACCCTTAGAAGGCTTAGATATCTCAATCTTATATTTACGCTTTCTGTATAAACCATGGTTTGCGCAGTCTGATTAGGTTTATTTGCATAATCATTAATTCAAGATTTGTTCTCCAGAAACAACTAGAAGTACTATTATAGTTCCTTGATACCTATGAAGATTGTTTCTTAGGCGTGTAGTGAAACTATTATATTAACGTTTTGCCATGGTCTGGAAGTGCTGTGTACTCCATGATATTTAATAAATATTTATTGAAAATTTCTTTTACACATCAATTGCATTGTTTTTTATTTTTATTTGTTATTGTGTTAGTACATTGCAAGTTACTTTTACAGATTTTTGAACTAATAAACACATTTCGTTAACTACTTTCTCTAGAATAGAAGGATAGGGATGAGTGTGGTGTCTAACATGCGAGAGTTACCGCACGGGTACGCAGAGGTAGTGAGGGAGAACTTCTGCAATGGCACTACACAAAGAACAAACTTTTTAAAGTGGCTAAAGTAAAATAACTGAAAATAAATGAAAACAAAAATCAAAACGCGCTAGCCTACAATACTACGTGAATCAATTAAAAAACAAATAAACTTAAAATTATAGAAAGAATAGCGCAAGTCACTCGACAACTGCCAACGATCGCAGTCGAAACGCACTATTTAAATGTTGGCGGTATCTGGAAGTATGTACATCAACGCCCAGCTGCAAATTCATATTGTAAATAAAACCGTTTGATATAAAACTTAAGGTGTCGGTTCGTTAAGATATTAAAAATGCAAAGATCGTTTGAGCAACATTCCTATCTAACGAAGTGGGCCTACTAATGCCTACTAAATTGTTTCTAATGCTAACAAATAGTACTTATTACTCACAGATGAAAATATTAGTTTGATTATTTTTTGGCTCGGAATTGCTTTTCTTGAGTAAGGACGCAGAAAATAATCCAATACTTTTTAGTATACAAATAATTTTTCAATTTTCGCACCCCAGCAAGCTGGCATCTTGACTCTCCAAAACCCACTCGGTAGCCTTCAAAACAAATCAAGGGAAGTTAAATAATATTGCAATGAGTAGGTCTGTACTTGCCCGATCCGGTATTTTCGCACTACTTTACTTGGCTTTCTCAAGAGTAAAAACCTTTTCTATTATTTGACTATCAAGGAAAGCGAAAAGCTAACTCTCAAGGAAGATTGAATAATTTCTTCAAATGTTGTTTTTAAAGAAGTATGAATTGTTCCAAGAACATCTATCTATAATGCTGAATAAACTTTTATTGAAAATTTATTTCAAACAACAATTGCATTGTTATTTTGTTTGATATTCTTTAAGTACATTAGTAGCTTCTCTCCTTTGTGGAACGGATATACAAATGGATAAGGAAAGGGTGGGATTTAACATACGAGAGTTCGCGCACGGTTACGCTAGTTTTGTTTATTTCAAATACGGAAGATGTTTATATGTTTTGAACCTTGCGTGATAGAAACTTTTTATAATGATTTTCGGAAGCAGCGTGATATTGTCTTTTGAAATCACCTACTGGAGGTATGAAAAAAGTATTTTTGTTCCCTAGTATTATTGAAAATAGAAAGTTTACAATGTTATGAATAAGCAGTGGATTTTTGCCTATTTGCCTTTTTTTCCTTCAGTGAAAAACACAATATTTTAGGTTACTTATTCATAATGAGACATTAGGAGTATTATATGCAAATTTTATAGTGCCTATAAATGCCTATTTCACTAATAAATGCCTATTTTGTATTTAAATGTCCAAATGTTGCCTATTTTCATATTCGTTGTTCAAACTTCTATTACTCTTAATCAAAAAATTAAAAATAAAGGTTTTTATCCTGTAGATTTCAGAGAAATCGAACTATCAATAAATCTATGTTCCGTTTTACTGCCACCGCAATGCGGGTATTTCATATTATGAAACACATGGAAAATCGCTGGTGGTAGCCATGTAATTATTTTTTGCTTGAAATTTTTCAACAATTTTTTACTGAAAAACGGCTCCAAATGTTTTCTACAATGTTCTCCTTGTATGTATCGAAGGACGATATAAAAATTGGAGACGGTTCCATTTTTCGCGAATCTTGTATTTTCGAAAATTGTAAAAAGGTAACATTGCTAAAGTACAGCATTTACTATAGAGCTTTCTACCTTAAATGAAATGTTCTATGTACTAAAAAAGCAGCTTTTTGAAAGAAAAAAACATGTATAATTTTTTAACGACTGGTTATTGCGGAATTTCTACTTCAAGCAAATTATAAAAATAATTCTAAAAAATCGTTACAAATATTTGCTTCAATTTTTTCCATGGATACTTAATGGAATGGACACTTTAAACAATGACGCAGGTCTAATTTTTGTTGAACTCTCTGAATTTTTGAAAATGGCAAATTTTGAATTTTTTAAAAATAAAATGCGGGAAACTATGTTCTGTTGTAACTTCACTAGTTACATTGGTGTTATGCATGGCGATTAAAACAAATCGAGCAATATTTTCACGTATGTTTAAATTAAATGCGAGGAAGAAGATCATAATGTGCAGCATTTGTGGAATTAAAACAAAGCAAAAAGGAAGATACTGCGATTCAGATTCTTTTTTTCGAATTGCCGAACAATGAAAGAACGTATTTCCATGGAGTATGCTTCAGAACAATGATGAAAACTACCATTCCATGAAGGTAACTACATTATGATTAATTCAGAATCTTTCTACTCAAGGACGTAAATAAGGATAAGAAAAATAAATAATGCCTTTTCAAATGCCTATTTAATCTTTTAAATATCTATTTTACATTTTTCAATGCCTATTTTACATTTTCAAGTGCCTCTTTGGCTGCCTATTTTTACAGTTTTTCGTGCCTATAAATCCGCAGCCTAGTTGAATAGGTGATTTCAGAAAGGGCATGCGTCACTAAAACATAAGTTTTCAGGAGAGACAAAAAGCATTTTAATCGATACAAGAGGTCTTTCAAAATTTGGAAAAAATACTACTGTAAAGCCCTAATTTAGATAAATATTAAAAATATGTTCATTACTATTTCTGTGCAACAATACCCTGAAAATAAACTTTATTATTTTATGACTTATGCCCTTTATGCAATCAATTGACTTACACTACATTCTTTTATGTGGAAATCATGTACTGAACCGCTAACAAATGTACTTTATTTTCCAATACATCAAATTTAACACGTGTTAACATGTACAGCAGTGGCATAGCGTCAAGGGACGCTGGGATGCTGAGCATCCCCGTATATAATATTAATAAAGAACCTTAAATACAGTATTGATAATCTTACAAGTGGTCCGTTGAGCAAAACACGTTTTGTATTCGTTTTTAATTGATTTCCTATGATTGAATTCTGCTGGTTGTTGAAGCTGGCCTGTGATTGCTTGGAAGCTAAAATGCTTCTAACGTCTGTCGCGAGATTGCGACGAGCAATGACGCATGCGCAAATGGCGAGGTTCCCCTCCCCCTCTTCACCCCTCGCACAGGGAAACCCGACTGCTTTACGCTAGCATCCACTGCGGAAAGAAACTCGTTTGTGCACGAGAGCGCAGCACACTTCAGGCAGTCAGTAAATTCTCTCTCTCTCTCTCTCTCTCTCTCTCTCTCTCCCTCGGGAGTCCCCGCTTGGTCAAGGGCACAAACTGTAGAAATAGTGCCTGTCTACTATTTCTTAATTAATATCCAAGAAATTGAATTATCCCTTAAATAGATTACATATTATTTTAGTCTGAAATGTATAAATTAACAAGTGGTCTCATTGCCATTCGCATATAAGGAAGCTGAGCCACTGTATAATTTGCTTTCAAGACATCGGCAGTCATGACTGATGAGAGGATTTTGTGTGAAGCGCCTACACGGTCGTAAGCGATCGAGATCGTGAAAGTAGTTCCAGTGTATCTGCCTTGTGTTGCATTCGCCTGTGAGATGAAGTAGTTGTTAGCAGGGCCGGATTAATATTTTTGCCGTCTGTAGGCACATCAAATTTGCCGCCCCTTGTTTAAAATTAATGTTACATTTCAAATTGTAACGTTTCAGTAACAATTCCTCATTAATTTGAACGTTTTAACTTTAAAAGTAACATTACATTTTGCACATTGTTTTCATAAATTAAATAATTTTTTTCGATTAGCTAATTTCGGATATAAACTGTATCTGCATAGCAAGTAACGTTCAACATTATTAACATTTCAAAACTGAAACGTTAACATTAAAAGGAAACTAAAACATGACAACTAGAATTGCAACATTTTTTCTTTCGTCCAGGAGCCTACTTTCAGATTCATATATTTCTGAAATCAAAAGGTATACTCTAATGAAGTAGACAAATAGCTTTTATTAAATATTAATATGATAGATTTTTATTTACAACAACTGAACGATTAGAATATTACGATGTTGTAACACTTTTTATAATTTTCAATTTACCATTATAAATGAATATAACATTTACTTTTTTGGATGGGGTTTTTTATACAGTTGAAATAACGTTTTATTAATTATAGCTAATTTGTCTACTGATGCAAAATTTTGCGACGTGCCTTTTGGTGAGCAAATATAATTATAATTAAAATATATCATTATAATATATTAATATTTATAATATATAAATAATTATAATAAATAATTATAATTATAGTATAATCTAAAACGCTGAGATAATTTTCTTCGATACACAATAACGCTAAGGAGTTCAATCGATACCCTGTCATTGTACAACGCAAATAATTTTTAATCCTTTTTAAACAAGAGAATGAACGCTCTGCTGTGCAATTGGCCACCGGAATACATAAAAATATTCGACGTGAAATGTCAACGTTAGGATAAATACATTCTAATTCTTCTTTCCGCAACCACTTTAATAAAGCTGCATGATTCGAGGGCTTAACATCTTCGTCAAGGATTTTTAAATACGAACTTAAATATATCAGCTCAGAAACAAGCGATTCTTCAAGATCTCGGGGAAATTGTGAACATAAAAATATCGCTGCTTTTTCCAAATCTATCAACGATAATTTTTCTATATCTATGACAGCCTTAAATTTGTCCTCTACATCTTTATACGCTTCAAGTCTCTTATTCAATTCTGCAAGTAATTTATCAACAATAACCAAATAAGTGTCAATTTTGAACTTGTCTCGTGCGGTCAGTTCTACTGCATTCTCGTTAGTTTCATTGTATTGCATTTTACTCTTCCTTTTTCTTTTGTTTTCCGATTCATACGCTTCAGTATTTGACAGCTTCTTCCCCTTATCTTCAAAAAATTCAAAATTTTCTCCGTTCGTTTTTAAATGCTCTACAAGCCAAGTGTAAATACACTGTCAGAAATTACATTAAATTTAATGTAGTTTAATGCATTTTCACATTAAATTTAATGTACAGTGTACATTAAGACGATATTATTGTACATGTACATTAAATATACCGTGTAAATTAAAATTAATGTAGATTTAATTTACTGCAGTGCATTAAATTTAATGTGCCGTGTACGTTAAAACGAATTTAATGTGTTTGTGCATTAAATTTAATGTTAAAATTAAAATCAATGTAGAACTACATTAAACGTTATGTACCTTGTAAATTAAACCGATTCTAATGTGTTGTACATTAAATTTAATGTTTCAATTAAAATCAGTGTAGGTTTTAGAAATATTTTCTTCCGCTATTTGAACTTACGTATAATAAATTTAAAATATATTTTCAACATGTATACAAAAAATATAAATGTTTAAAAATTCATATTTACATTCAAATTGGTAACAAATAAAATTGTAAAAATCTTTATAATAAAATTGTAGCAATGTACATAGTACGCTAATTCTTTAGTTAACAATTTTTTCAAATGCTCCGGAAATATTTAAATTTTTTCAAAGAATTGTCACTGTAACAATGTCAGAATTTAGTACTTTTTACGGCTACGAAACACACTTCCGAGCGTAAACGCATCCAAAACAGGTGAAGAAGTAGTGACAATTATAAATAATATACATAATTCTGTAGAGTTAATACATATTTAATATATATTACGTCTAAAGAAATATGTTCCGTAGACGTAAAGAATATATTATACATATCATAGCGGGCAATACATTAGGCCTAAGAACCTACCGATGCAATTGGATGTCGCAATAGCTCAGTGGTTAGAGGACCTGCTCGTAAACCAGAAGTCCCGGGTTCGAATCCCGGTCGGGGTGACTATTCGTTGAACAAATTTAAATATTAAAATACATTTGTTGCTCAGTATCAAGATGAGAACTTAGTATTCTTCACATCTGCGGGACATATTTCCGAGCGGAAATGCGTCCAAAAATGTGACAATTGCATAAATCCCAACAGGCAATTCATCTGGCCTAAGAACATGTTCAAAGAATTGATTGTCTCTATAGGATAGTGGTTAGAGCAAGTGGGCGTAAACCAGCAGAGGCGGGTTTGAATCCCGGTCTGGGTGACAATTATTTGAATAAATTTTAAATATTGAAGTTAGTACATGTACAGTAAATTTCATGCACATACAGTAATTTCAATGTAAAAGTACATTAAAGTAAATATGTACGTAAATTAAATTTAATTTACACGTACAGTAAATTTAATGTACACGCGTACAGTAAATTTAATGTACACGCATACAGTAAATTTAATTGTACACGAACATTACATTTAATGCACACGTACTTTAAAGTTACTGTACGTGTAGATTAAATTTCATTTACGTACATGATACTTACTTTAATGCACTTTTCCATTAAAAGTAATGCGGAAATTTCTGACAGTGTACGAACCACGGAACTTAAATCGATATCGAACTTTTGCAGTTGTTTGTTCGACACATTCAAGCGGTCTAAAATGAATCCCCAAACCTCGGATATAATAAAAAGCGGTCGGTCATAATAGCAGTTTCAAGTCGATTTAAAGCAACAATAAGACCTTTAGCTTCTGCACGAGTTGACGGTTTTTGCGTAGAACCATCAGATATAATTTGAAGGGCATCTAAAACATTTTGCCAACGATGCTTTAGAGCCTGACATGCATCATCTCGAGCTGACCAGCGCGTAATTGAAAGACTTTTCAAAAAGGATGTACTGGATGGACCAGTTAATAAATAAAACTTAACTATTATTGCCACTGTCATTATTATACCTTCATTAAAAGAAAAGTTTCATCATCAGCTTTTGAAAGAAATGTGTTGACATCTTCTTGGGAAAATACCATTGCCTTTATAAGTTGATATCCCACATTTGCCTGTTTCATAAGTAAACTTACTTTATGAAAAGTTCCAATATCAATATTCTCTTTGATCTTTAGCATTTCCTTTAATTTGAAAAAGGGGATCATAGTGTCGACGCTTTACATGCTGTGGACTTAATGTCTAATGAAGCTTGCATTAAATTAACAATCGTCTTTATTCTAGCATGTGCATTATACTAACTTAACCAGACTGCTCCGATAGATACGAAAGAACAGCAGCTTGCGTAATAAATTTTCATATTTTTTATCCATCCATTTCCTAAACTTTAAGTACTCTTTCTCATAAAGTTTGCAAGACTTTTTCGGTATCATAACATTTTCTGCTTTTGCAGATTCTTCCACAATTTCTCTAGGCATATCCATTATGTTCGAATCACGACTTTCAAACTAATTGCCATTTGTAAACAATCTAGTTGCTTAGGTAGCATTCATGACAAAACATGAATTTGAGATCTACTACAACTACGAATTACAACTTAACACAATTAATTTCGCTTCCTTAAATCCTTATAATACTGTTATACAAAAAATGGTGTATGCAACTCGTTTATAATTTTACTTTTTTGCACTCGTAAGAAGATATTACAGAACTCACTTCTAACGTCGTTCGTTCGGTAATATCTTCTTATTCGTGTAAAAAATGGACAACGTTATAAACTAATTGCATAGTATGCTATTGTCATTTTCTTAATATTTCGGTTTCCTATTGGTAGAACGGAAATATTAATATTAGAATATTAAAGAACACAAAAATCCTAGTCCTAATAGGAAATTTTCTTTTAAAAACGATGTGCCGTTTAAGAGAAAATGGGGTTTTAGCGCTACTAAAAGTGCGAAATTTGAAGCTCATTTTCACAGAAAATGTTTCAGTTTTCAAAATACTTTATTTGAAGTACTTTGAAGCACTTACACTCACAAATATAATAATGTTTACAAATTGCTGGTAATGGCATATTAAATATGTGAGAGATCTTTCAAAAAATTACAATTATGTAATTTTTGAAAAAACAAAAAAAACCTCAAAATAAACTTTACGCTATACTAAAGAGTGTAATTAGCACTATCCGTGACAAAAGTTTTCAGAAACAATTTGCAGCCATATACGAGAAAATGGCGTTTGAGCATTTCTGAAAATGCCGAAATTTGAGCCACTTTTCACATAAAACGATTGTGTTTTCGAGCAACTTTACTTGACTATATTTAAAGCATATTTACTCGTAAATATAATAATGTGAAAAAATCGCCGATAATTAAATATTAACGACGTGAGAGACAAGTAAACAAATCTACATTTTTGTAATTTTTGAAAAAACCAACCGATAGACCAGTATGCCTTTTATGTCATCTGATAGAGTAAATTTACCACTATCCCTACTAAAGTTTAAAGAAAAAATTTGGAGCCGTTGTTGAGAAAATCTTTTTTGTAATTTTTAATGTTGCATATATTGCACGCAATATTGCACGAAAACTACTAAAAGTTTGAGAAACAGTTACATAACCTTTATGAAAGAACTCAATATGCAGAACAAAATTTATTTGAAGAAAAAATCTCTATCTGCAATTTTGTAGCCGCCGAAAAAAAATCAATCTTTCAAAATTTCCGCAAATTCAGAGTTATCCGTGAAAATCGGACCTATGCCATGTTAATAAGTGTACTTTGCTCTATTTATACAAAATATGTAAAGGAAAAATTTGAATCCGTTTTTGAGAAAATTTTGAAAATCCCCGGGGGGCTTCATATGAAGCTTTATATAAAGTACCCCCAAATTTTGAAGAATGTTTTTCAAAATCTCAAAGCTTTGACCAGAATTGGATCGACCGGGGAATCTTTGGAAGAAATTGTACGTATGGTTTAGGCGCTAGCAGTGTTCACAGATGGACAGACAGACGGACGGACGGACAGACAGACAAACGGACGTTTTCCTTTCAATTGGATTTTCGGTATCAAGGACCTAGAAAACAGGGTTTCTGGCTACACCACGTGTTAGAGGATTTTTTTTCTTAATTTAGCAACTGGTTTTATTCACTTAATAGTTTTCACGGCCCGGCAAGGGGCAAAATTTTTTTCCGTCGAAAATTGGCCATTTTTTCGCGCATTACATAAATGTCCCTATAATACGTATGTCACTCCGTGTATACGTACGTATACGGGAAAGAAAAATTACTAACTTATTGTCAGTGTTTGAGGATGTGATATATATGAGTTGAAGAGGCATAGAGCGCTGTGAACGATGATGAAATATAAAAATAACACAATACCAAACACTTATAATTTTAATTTATTGTAATTTATTTTTTGAAATGATATAAATTGCTAATTATAATAATTTTACTAAGAAACCATATTAATTCTTCGACACAATAGTGTGTGCAATATTTTTTGTTAACCCATCTTTAGCTAACACAAATAAACTGGATGGTTTTCCCACTCGAGAGCATGTCACGTATAATTAACCGTGTGAAAAACATGGTGTGCTCAAAAATAAGCCAAAAACATACATCGTTTGGCCTTGAGACTTATTGATAGTCATCGCAAATGCCAATCTTAACGGAAATTGAAGACGTTTAAATTGAATTGGCACATCTGTGGGTATAATAGTGATCCATAGTATATTCTCACCTCGAAATTTGCCATTTAAAATGATGGCTTCGATGACGTTTTTCATTACAGCCCTTCAAATTAATTATAAATAATTAAAAATACACCGAAATAGAAAAATGATATTTGTAAAATTAGATTAACGCCCACACAATAAAAATAATGGCCGAAAACTGTAGTGAGTGAGAAACGGCTTATTGTGTGAGAGATCTCATCCCTACTCCGTGCTGCTTACTAGGTCAGAAGCAATGTTGCCAGATGTGAAACTTCTGATTGCGAAGTTTTGAGTTCGAAAATGCGGATTTCTTCTAATGAATGCGGATTTACTACGTATAATATAATTTAAAAATAGGGGAAAACATCAATAATTCATATATCGACATAGAATTCCGTTTTATTAATTAAAGAAATGCGATATTGTCTTACTATATTTGTTCGGTTTGTTCTCACTATATATTGTAACAGCACATGTGGGTGGTCGCGGCCGCGGAGTCACCCCGAACGGAGACACAGTGCAATGCTCTCAGAGAGGGAGAGGAAGAATTCCGTTACATTTACAAAGCGACTTGACGCGTGTGGCACGGCTCGCAATGCGCGGGTGGCCGGGGCCGGAAAAGGGATTTTGGCGATAATGGTCAGTCGAAGAGTTGGAGAGTGACAATAAACGTCTTGTCAATAGAAAACTTGTCAATGAGAGGGATCGCGCTCTGCTAACAGCGGGGGAGGGGAAGGGTTCTTGTTGATGTTTGTTCCGGAAACATCGAGGCCTCGCACTCCGGGTGGCAAGGCTTGTGCGATACGTGACCTTGGGACGGTCAAGGAAGAGCCATAAAAAGAAGTTATATTCAATGGAAGTCAGGGCAGCCCCTAAGTTAGACAAAGCTAGTGCGAGAGGGGAAGGAATTCTTTAGAACTAAAAACATGTGTAGAAAACATTTTTCACTTCCTAGGGAAAGCGGAAAGGCCTTGTGAGCTCAATAGCCTCTCGACTTTCTTTGTCAGGCGAAGGGACACCCCGTACCCAAACATCCCTAAAGCGCGGGCGGTTTATGACATCATGACTGACTAATCAGCGAGTCGACACGCGCCAGGACCCTCGCGGAAGGGGACTGTCTTCGGGCGCTCCGAGAAGAGATTGGACTCCGGGGGTCACGTGGGTGCCCTCGAATGTGTGGGTGGGGACAGACCGCGAGATCTTAAATACCTGTAAGCGGAACACAGAGTTTCGAATATATACAGAGATTCAACCTAACAGAGATTCGACCTAACAGAGAAGGCTTGTCTTTGATTACGAGGTTTTCTAACATTCAGATACGAAGATTGTGATAGAGCAAACTTGACTTGCCGTGGGTTCTGAGATTCTTCAGAACTTAATTTGTCTTGAGGACGTAGTCTCACGCCATTGCGATGTGCATTAACTGCATTCTGAGCATCGACGGGTCGTTGGGGTGCCGCGGTTGAAACGGCGCTCCGCCTACGTTCCGGTGAATGGGGCAAATTTGGACCTCGGTTGCTGCCAGAGACGCCGGCAGGAAGCCGACGCTGGACTCCGCGCCTTCACTGGTACGCCCGTGCATGGTCGGGCCGGACTGTGCGACGTCAGTAAGAACGCCATCGCCTCAGCGTCAGCTCAACACTCAAGAAATTGGTGAGAAGACCGGATGGCGTAATTGTTAACAGACTCGTCGCTGGGTAATCACTATGGTGTTATTGATGCCATAATTATATAATGATTCAATGTAACCAATAACTTGGCCTAGATAATAATTAAATGTTATATAAATCCAGCAACTCGTTTACTGGTCGACAGACCGAAATTTCCGTCATGCATGCGTCCTTTTGGCCCGTCAGAATTTCAGGTATACAGAGCAACGACCCATCTCCGAGAGCTACCGGGCAGCCGCAAATCGGAGGTAAGAGGTGGTAGTCGCCGGTAAGCGCATGGCAATATAATGTTCTTGATTCACCCAAGAAATTAAAAATATAAAATATCAGTATTTTTGTTATAAATGTACTTTCAATTTATTACTAATCTCAGTTTAATACGAAGCCAAGTAACGTAATTTCAACATTTTTAATTTCAATATTCCGCGAAGTGCATCATCCGGCTTGAATAAACGCAGTAAGAATCCGAACGATGTACCGTATTCTTATTTGCCGTATTCGAAAACGACTAACCAACATGTCACCTTTTTGTCCTGTGAATCTCTAACAGTAAGACAATAAAGGACGGAGTTCACGTCTACACCTTGGTGCTTGGTAATCAATTTTCGAATACGGCAGTTGGATAAAGCCCTTATGATTGGTAGATGATTGGTGTTTTATTGCTTTCTACTTTAATCGAATAGAGACAGCATTTTGAACATTCAAACTTTGTCAACCATAGTTAGCGGGACATCTAACGATCGTTGTAATAACTGAGGAAATGAAAAACTTGGATTTTAATCCACTATCATGGAAATGCAGATTTTTTGGCATCCTCATCGCTTAATGCGGATTAGGTGTTAATATTGCGCTATAAAATGCGGTACATCTGGCAACACTGGTCAGAAGTGACGCCGGTAGACGCCGTGCAGGGATACAGATCAAGTGATAATTACATCATGTAAATGAATCAGGGTTTTCTTTACCTATTGTTGCACTAAATGGCAGTAAAAACGAAAATCTGTATATTAAAAGACGGCAGGAGAAAATAATTAACGATAATAAATAAATCTTCTCTAAAGAACAATCATTTAAAAATTGTTATAAAATACATGTACACATTTTTAACTGTTCGAATCAGCGACGTTGCGGCGAGTAGTTATCCGTTTGATTCTCTCAGCTGTCTCCCGTCCTTCGTCAGACTACCTTACGTTATCTGTTCTAAACCTGATTCATCGTCATCTGTCCCGCCGCTATGACCTGTCGCTTAGTTGGGTCCCAGGCCGCGTGAGTATCAAGGGAATGAACTGGCCGACCAGGCGGCGAAATCAGCGACTCGTAAAACTCGTATTGACATTCCTTCTGTACCATTGTTTGATGTTCATGTTTTCTTGAAACGATCCGTGTTTAGAGCGTGGCAAACAGAGTGGCACAATAGCACTTTCAAAATAAGTGCGACAACGTGGCGTTCCTTATCCCGCTCCACTAGGCGTGAGGAAATTATTTTAACCTGTCTTCGTATCGGACACTGCCACTTTTCTCACGGTTTCCTTCTTCGAAGTGAAACTCCTCCCATCTGTGACTCGTGCAGGACTGTTTTTTCCGTGGAACACGTCCTCCTGCACTGTAGGAAATTTGTTGCCAACCGACGAAGACATGACCTGGACAACTCGCTACAAGTGGTGCTCGGAGATGACGATTCTGCGCTCTCAAAACTTTTTTGTTTTTTGAGAGAAAGCGGAATATATACTTTTATTTGAAAGATAATAACAATGTTTTATGTTGTTTCTGGCCCCTTTACGGCCAATTTTAAGTTTTAAGATAAATTTTAAGCGCCCTTTTTCTTTTTTCCTTCTGCTATTTCTGTATTCATGTATACTTGATGCAGAATTCAAGCCCTATTTTTAGCCAATAAACATTAGCTCTATTTTTAGCTTTTAAACAGCAGGTAAGTTGCATCTGCAACACTGAATAATTTGTCTCTAAATACTTTGTCATGGGCGCAAATGACCATAGTAGTTGAAGCGCCCTCTAAACCCAATTCAATCAAACCCGATCACAGGGCACAAATGTGCGTCCCCACATTTGAAAAAGTGAACAATTTTCTCAAATTTATTATTCGTAATAAGATTCAATAACACACGAATAGCCGTATGATTTTTGTTTAATAATTTCACTTCAGTAACGGCTGTCCAGACCAGGACAGCCATTACTGAAGAATTGAAGTTATTTTATGTTTTCTAGAATGTTTGAGTCCATTAAGAATGAGCAAACCTCATTAGTCCATTAAGAATGAGTAAACCTCATTGGGGGATTTTTTAGCCTGTTCTTCATTATACTGCGTAAGTGGACGTACATATTACACTGTAAATTAATAACACAGGCCAACGACCAAAAACCTTTTTGTGTGTGTTCACCAAATTCTCATAATTTTAAGTGTTCTGGTTCCAAAAATAACAATATAAATGTCATATCACCCACCATTTGTTCACATCTTAATATTTTATCTGTATCGCTAGGCAAATGCTGCTCTGAGTATCTAGATATGTATGAGATGCAGGAAGTTATAAATTCCTATATTCACTATGTGAATGGGATAGTAGGGCACGAGATTAGCATCAGTCTAGAAAGAATTGGGCTGTAACAAAATCTTTAAACCCGGGGGGTATGAACATTCTACGGGAACACGGTGGATCAACACAATTTTCCTCTGCCTCCATTGCACATAAAATTAAGTCTCATTAAACAATTGCATTACCTAAAGATGAGCAGTGTTTCAAGTACCGTTGTGAAAAATAAGCGCAATTAGTCTGCTGCAAAATTATTAAAAGTTGGTATCATCATCGAGACTGATATTAGAAAAGTGATGTTTGATCCCCAATTTGGACTACATTTGACAGAAAATGAAAATGAAGCATAGAGTGCTTTGAATCACTTTGTTAATAAGTTCCTAGCCAGCAAAAAAGACCAAGATTATCAAGAAATTGTTGCCGATATGCTGAAAGATTTGAAGAAGTTGAGATGTTTAATGAGCTTCAAGGTTTACTTCTTAAACAGTCATTTACAAGTATTTCCGGACAATTTAGGTGACCAAAGTGAAGAACAAGGTGAGCGTTTTCATTAAGATCTGAAAGTGATGAAAAACCATTATCAGGGACGCTGGAACATCAATATGATGCGAGATTACTGTTGGTCACTTCACCGAGTCAGCAAACGGCGTAGAGGAGAAAGAGCTATTTCAGGGGCTTTAAAGAGACAAAGAAAATATAAGTCAATGGACAAGTAAAGACTTTGTAGAATGTAATGTTAAGAATATAAAGGCATCTTCTATGTTTAAATAAAGTTCTGTTGGTATTTTAGAGGACGTTCATTTTTCACTTTATTAGCACATATAGCATATTTTCCCATATCTTAATAGATCAAATTCTGACCAAATTCTGGGTGTTGGAAAGAAATAGAGCTCAGATGCGGAGCACTCAAAAAACTATAAAAATCAGCTATTAAGATATAAAAAGTTTTTTTAAACCCTTTTTTTGTTGGCCTGTGTAATTTTTACTTTCCAGTATACGTACGTATACACGGAGTGATATACATAGTATAGAGAAAGTTATGTAATGCTGCGCGAAAAAATGGCCAATTTTTGTCGGAAAAAAATTCATTGCCGGGCCGCGATAACGAAAAAGTGGATAAAACCAGTTGCTAAATTAAGAGACAAAAATCCAGAAACCCTATTTTGTTGGTCCTTGGTATCGAAAAACCAATTCAAAGGAAAACGTCCGTCCGTCCATCTGTGAACACTGCTAGCCCCTAAACCATACGTATGATTTCTTTCAAAATCGATATTTCCCTAATTCTAGTCGATCTAATTCTAGTCGACGCTTTGCGATTTTGAAAATGATGCTTCAAAATTTGGGACTACTTTACATGAAGCCCCCCCCCTCGACATTTTCAAACTTTTCTCAAAAACGACTCCAATTTTTTTCTTTAAATTTCTTGTCAGAAGAGAGGAAAATACACTTATGAAGATGGCATAGGTCCGATTTTCACGGATAACTGAATTTTTGAAAATTGCAAAAGTTTAAAAATTTTACGGCGTCTTTCTGGAACAAGAAAATTGAAGATAGAGATTTTTTCTTCAAATACAATTTTTTCTTCGTAGTAAGTTCTTTCTTTAAGGTCATCTACATTTTTTTGAAAATTTTAGTATTTTTCGCGCAATACTGCTTGCAATATGTACAATTTAAAAAAAATACAAAACCATTATTTTCTCAAAAACGGCTCTAAATTTTTCTTTAAACTTTTTGGAAAGATAATGCTAAATATACTCTAACAGATAAGATAAACGTCATACTGGTCTACACGTTGGTTTTTTCAAAAATTAGAAAAATGTAAATTTTTACTTTCTCGCCTTACGATTACTTCGTAAGAAGAGAAAGTTATGTAATCGTGCGGCGGAAAACGGGGAATTTTCGCCAGAAAAACTCTTATAGCAGGGGTCTGGTAACGAAAAAGTGGATAAAATATGTTGCTAAATTTAGGAAAAAAAATTCTCTATCTCGTGTTGTAGTCAAAACCCATGATTTGTTGCTTCTTCATACTGCAAAATCGATTGACGGCAAAACGTCCGTCTGTGGTCAACGTTAGCGCCTAAACCGTTCGGCAGATTTTCTTCAAAATTGATATTCCCCGATCGTTTTTACTCGCCTCTGGAATTTGAAACCAGTATTTTAGTATTTGAAGGTACATGAAGCCCATTTTGTGATTTTCAAAGTTAAAAGAAAATGGCTACAAATTTTTTGATTATATTTTGTTGTCGAATAGTGCGAAGAACGTTGAAGGGAATGACGTAGGTATCATTGTCGTTGATAGGCCCAGTTTTTCGAAAATTGCAAAAAACTGTTTACAAACTGCAAAATTGAACATAGAGATTTTTGCCTCAGACAAAGTCGGTTGTACAAAATTAGCACTTCAAATAAGGTCATGTACCATTTTTTGGTAAACGAATAGTTTTTGCGTAAATTGCGATTCAAATTTACAGAAAAAAATTTCTCAAAAACCTCTCCAAATTTTTTCTTTAAATTTTCTGCACGTACTTTCTCGCAGTAGTTATTTTTCAAGTGCCGATCAGCGGATAAATTATTTGGAGTAAGCCTTAGTCATGTTTGAAAGACATGTTTTTCGCATGTTGACAATTACCGGCTTCCTAATGATAGAACTGATACAATTAAGTTTTGACTATAATATAAGTAGTTAGCCCGCATATCTGTCCCGTCGCGCGGCTGGTTAAAGCACCTTCGGGTTGAGATCTTCAATAAGGAAGATGGCGAGTTCGATCCCCAAATGGGGATTTTAATTTGATGAATGTGATGTTGCAGGAAGAAACATTGAAGAGTGTAGATACTTTATTGAATATCATTTGAAGTACATCTACTCACGAATAGAATCAATGCAGATAAATAGACAGGACGGGTCTGTGTTTTCCTTAACTGCATCTTTTAAACAATTTTTCAACTCTGTTATTCGATATCTGAAGCGTATGACATGTCAAATCAATCGTTGTCTAGTATATATCTGTATGAACCAATTTAAGTAAAATTATGGGTATTTTAACGTTAAATTGTAATACATTATAACCAGAACGCATGCGATGAACTTACAATCTCTAACCGTTCCGAAATTATTACTTTCTAGCTTTACGAATAGTTCGTAAAGCGGTTCACCGCTGCCATTCTTGGTCATGTTTGAAAGACATGTTTTTGCATGTTGACAATTACCGGCTCCTAATGATAAAACCGCTACAATTACGTTTTGACTAAAATATAAGTAATTGCGGTAAATGTACTGGAAACGTTCATATATATTAGTTCAAATTTTTAACTTTTAACAATTTTTTACTTCTCTTCTTGGATTTGTAAAGCGGATGTACCATCGTATCAATTGTTTCTTAATCATGCATTTACCATTTTATAGGTCGGTTCTATTCTTTCATGGCTCTGTTTGACACAGGCGGTGTTGATGTGGCGTAGTGGTAAAAGTGCCGATTCGTTGACTTTGAGTATCGGATGTTGGGTCTCGATGCGGAAAACGTTTGCTGGTATAATACACTTTTGCTAGTTTATGAAGTAATGGAATAGCAATAAGGACCGTATAGAAGCAGAGCGAGAAAGTATGTGCGTTGGAAGCACCACTAGTTTTATTTGTCTCTCACGCTATCAAAACTTACATTATAGATGTGTTTAATTGTTAGTTAATTGTTAGCGTTTCTTTACACATAATCTTCAAATTATCTCCAATGACGGTTTTTGAAATGTCCTTAAGTAGTCCATAATAAAGGAACAAAATTGGCAAATTTTCTGAAATGTTCGAACGAAATTTTCTCAAACACTATTGAAACTTTTCTCAAACACTCCTGAAAATGTAGGTGTTGTTTAATCACACACAAAATGAAAAGTATGCATTGCACTGAAACGAAAAGTAAACCATTGCGTCAATTGAAAAGTTTTCTAAATATTTTGTTTTATAACATTTTCTCCAATTATTGTGAAGATACCCGCAAATGTGATTTTTTCTACCTGTTGTATTCGATCAAAGAGGGACAGTGATATTGAATTTGAATTGGTTACTATGGCAAGATAGTTGTTATTAAACAATGTGTGTTTATTTCTCGATTCAGAAAATGAACACGATAGAAGATTTATCACTGAAATTTAGAATGAATATTAAGTATATGTGTGTGTATCAGTCAAAATACATATTAGTGTTGTGGATTTAGGGTCATCGTAGTGTATTACTTATGTTGGGAGTTTATTTCATGTGTATTTTTCGAATAATTTTATTACTGAAATCCTTCGCTTGCTGTTTGTGCCGAAAGATCATTCGTAAGTATGTAGAAATTTTACGTAAAATTTGACAATGAATGATAAAACTATAATTTGCATTTATAATTTTGTAATCGGTTGTAGTTAAAATATTTTGTTTAGTCTTGGTATTGCTTTCCCTGTTTCAAAGTATTTGAAGTAATGTTCATTTATGGTAATATTTACATTAGTGGCGATTTGTTCACATTATTGTATTTACGAGTACATTTGCTTTAGATAATGTCTAGTAAATTTTCTCGAGAACTCACTTTTCTGTAAAAAATAGCTCAAAATTTCGCATTTTCAGAAACACTCAAACACAATTTTCACAAAAATTGTTCCAAATTTTATCTTCAAACTTTTCGAACGGATAGTGCTCATTGCACTCTTTAATACGACGTAAAGTTAAATTTGGAGTATTATTTTGTTTTTGCAAAAACTACATAAATGTAATTTTTTTAAACATCTTCAACATCGTTAATACGCACATTTCCAGCAAATTGTAAACATTATTGTATTTTTAAATTAATGTTCTTCAAATGACTTCAAATGAAGTGTTCCGAAAACTCAAACATGTTCTGTGAAAAAGAGCTTCATGTTTCGCATTTTTAGTAGCGCTTAAACACCATTTTCTTAAAAATGGCTGAAAGTGTTTCCAAGAAAATTGCCATTTAGGAAGAAGTTTAGTGTTTTTTAATATTCTAAAAATTAATATTTCATTTCTACTATTAGGAAACTGACAAGTCAAAAAAGTATACTTTGGAAGGAAATAGATGGCAGCTGGCAAGAAAGAGTTTGTAGCAATTCCGAATAGCTAGCCGAGACCCAAAGAAATAGAAAACTAATACGGGAAAGTCTGTGCCATTCTCTAGCACCACTAGTTACTTACTCAAGTAACTAAACTCTATATTAAACCAAACGCAATCTGCAAAATAAACACATACTCCTAGCCTCTACCACAACAAGAACCAATAGTTAATTTTACAGTTACAGAACGGTTAAATAATACGTAGAGAAAAGTGTTGTAATGTGCGAGACAGGGCACAAAACGAATAATTGGACACTGCATACTAAGCCGCCTACATTTAAAAGAAAGAAATCCAGCCCCTATACGTGGCCACTGCAATATTCCTATTAATATATCTCGTATCATTGACCAATGCCCCCTCACAATCAGTCCAAACAAATATAACAACAAAATCTGAGCCCGGAGTCAATTCTTACATCTATTGAATACCGAGATAGAGTGATCCAATTCTGTAAGATAAGATATAAATATATTTATTAAAATTTAATTCAATAGCATACTAGTAATGTAAACTGTATTTGAAGAATATAATTATACATAGTGAGGTACTGAAGTATCTATGTTTTAAGTGTGTATGTATAAATTGCGTTCATTCTGAATGTATTTATTTATTAAGTACACACAATTACTCTGGCGGAAAAACGTATTGCAGTACCCCGATTACATTGTACAATGTATTCCTCCGTACATATAGACATATCGACAGAATACTACACATCATTACATGGACAGAGCCGTGCGAGACTAGCACGTCCAGCAACAGAGAGAACCATGGACCGGAAACGCCAATAAAATACCGTGTGTACCGCAAGCAGTACGACAAGCCTTGAACTGTGTCCTGCAGTACACTGTTCCACCTGCACTGCCTCACGCAGAGCAGACAGATTTACTGGAAGTGTCGCAGCACGTTGGCCTATCATGTCTCACACATGCTCGATCGGTGACAAATCTGGCGAGCGTGCCGGCCAATGCAGTTGACGAACATCGCAGAGAGCGTGTTGCAAAGCGCGGGCAGTGTGAGGGCAGGCATTGGGTGATATGAATAAAAATGAGTAAGTACTTGAAAGTAATTGCTCACGAGTACAAGTAGGAACAACTACTCCTCAAAAGTGTTTGCTTCTTTTCATACGAATAAAAAGTTCTGCGAAACTTGGAGCATTTGCTTCTCTCTCTAAGTAATTGCTCACTAACTGATTTGTTGTGATTGGTCGATTTTCGTCTGTTTTGTTTGTATACGTTACCGCGCTTCGCGCAAGGTGCGTCGCGCGTGGTCTTTCCATCATGGCGACGCGCGCTTCTTCCTGATGTTGTTGACCGTGTTAGGTTAAGTAGTACAGTTGCCGTGCATAGTTGGCGAAATCTTAGGAAATCTTCCATCATTCAGTCACTCACTACCTAAAACCTTACAACCAGCTCACATCAGTCGTGTATAACCTCTCTTGTATCCATTCAATACGATTTCAGTCACCTACAGAGGTTGCTCCGAAAATTCGAAGTAACTGTTTCATACTAGAAGCAAATTCTCGATTTTATTCATATGAAAAGTAAGCAATTGCTCCTCGGCCGAGTAGTTACTCATCAATGGAGAAATTGCTCAAAATAAGAGCAATTACTCGCGTCTTTTATTCATACTGCTTGAAGCAATTGCTTTGGAAATTCGAGAAAGAAGTAATAACTCATTTTTATTCATATCACCCATTGTCTCGATGGAACAGCGCACCACCCTCTCGTTGCAAGAAAGGTATCAGCACAGGCCGCACAACGTGCTGGATGCCAATAAAATGCATCGGTGGTCAATGAACCCTCCACGCACACCAAAGCCCCCTCACAATCATGCGCGATGTACCTGATGCATCCCACAATATCACTCCCGGGCCCTGTGTGACGTGGACGAACACACCTCGGACGTATGCGCTTGCCTATGCGACGCCGCAAACGCACACGACCATGACTAGCGTGCAGGCAGAAGCGGCTCTCATCTCTAAACACCACTGCGTGCCATTCCGTCTCTCAGCTAACCCGCACATTTCACGATGCCAGACGTGCCCGACGATGGTTCTGCGTGAGTGGCAGACGGTCTAGCGGTATGCCCGATTGTAACTCTGCAGCAAGTAATCGTTTTCCAACAGAGCGTGAAGACACATTGGGGGACTCATCTCGGCTCGGCATAGCCATAAGGCCTGCCAAAGCCAACCTCACGATGCGTCGATCTTAACGTTCGTCAGTGCTACGCGGTTACCCCGTGTGGGTCTACGGCTATGGGAATACTCGCCTACCCATCGTCGCCAGCACTGCAGCACCGACGTCGCATCATGGACCACTGGTCAGAAATGCGCCGAAAGAACGACCCGGCTTCACGCAGGCTGACAATCCGACTCCGTTCAAACTGGTCCAATTGCTTAAAGGACGGCATACCTAATAGCATAACTAATAGACCTATCCCGACTAGACCTTGTCGCAGTGGACAGCGCCTTTTAAAGCCGTGGAGTAGATAGCGTCCGGGCAATTTTGACACGCTGCCATTACGTCACCTGGCGTCAGTCATCTATGAAATGTTAAGCATAGCTTCTACGACCGCCCATCCCCAACGTCCCTTATCACCTATTTGGTTGCTCGTGCCCTTCCCGATGTTGTAATACGTTTTTCCTTCAGTGTATAAATTCTTGAATATTTACCTAAACTGGCCAAGCAATGTATGAAAAAATGCCAAGCAATGTTGAAACAAAAAGTTAATTGAGGCCACAACTATGTTAAATCTAAACATTATATCCATATCTATACTCGCTATCAATTAGCAACAAGGTATTAACTCAATGTACAAGTTTTGAGTCGCTTTTGACCTTAGCTGTCAATGCGACTATAAATAAATGAAAAAAAGATCGGTAATTTTCGCTGATTTTCCCTTACTTTCTTTAAACTATAACATACACTGTGGTATACAGAGTATTAGAAAGAAGAATCTCATGTAAAATACTTGGTCCGCTCAAAAAGACTGAATTCTGGAAATTATTCAATTCAATTCTGAAAATTAAGAAGTAATGATGAAATATACCGCAACATAGAAAAAATAAAAGACACAATTCGGAAGGAAAGATTGCTGTTTTTGCATACATATTCAGGATGGATGATAACAGGCTAACAAAAACCATTTCATGTATCTTTGGAATAAGAATTTTACCATTCAGTGGCGGAGCTTAGGGAGGGGCAGGGGGGGCCGGTCCACCCCGGGTGTCTCCATTTTAGAAGTGACACCAAATAGAAAAGTTTATAGATTTTGTATAGATTACAGATTGTAGCATAGATTTTTATGAAATTATAGATAAGTGTGATACCCTTAAATATCGTCCAGTGTTTTTTATAAAAAACATGCGTTTGTTAATGAGCAATTCTTCGTTTTCGGTTATTTGTTTAAAAACTATATTTACTATATAAACTATATAAAAACTATATAAACTCATCACTATAAAATCATGAACTATAAAAACTCATCACTAAAACTATAAAAACTGTATAAACTATATAAAAATTTATATTATAAATAAATGTCACGTTCAAATATACTTGTATTTTTATTAAATAAAGTATAAACTATTCTGTAATAGAAAATATTATATTTCATTAATGGGGGTGAGTGATACCATTAATTTTTCCCCGGGTGAACACCAAATGAAGCTACGCCACTGCAGAAAGTTAAGAAAGATATCAAAGAAGAAAGAAAGGATCAAAATAAATGAAGATATATTGCAAGAAGAAATAATAGAAGGGTACCAAGGAAGGAAGGAGAGGAAAATGGTGCAAAATGGCCCGAAGAGAGGAAAAAGGAACACGTGAGAATATGGAGTACTAAAGAAAGAAGAAAGATCAACTTAAAAGGAAGTGTTGAAGTTGTCTCGTGGTCCCTAGGCGACCCTAACGAAGGAAGAAGTAGTACAAAAAGAGTAACTATTGGTGCTACAGAATGGCACCGACTTTCCCGTATTAGTTTTCTATTTCCTTGGGTCTTCGCTAGCTATTCGAAATTGCCACATACTCTTTCTTGCCAGCTACCATCTATCATCGCCAAAAGTACATTTTTTTGTCATTTTCTTAATTTTTCGGTTTCCTATTGGTAGAACAGAAACATTAATTTTAGAATATTAAAGAACACAAAAACCTAGCCGTAAATGGCAATTTTCTTTTAAAAATGATGTGCCGTTTAAGAGAAAATGGGGTGCGCTACTAAAAATGCGAAATTTGAAACTCATTTTCACAGAAAAGTATTGAGTTTTCAAAATACTTTATTTGAACTTATTTGAATCACTTACACTCACTAATATAATAATGTTTACAAATTGCTGGTAATGTGCATATTAAAGATGTGAGAGTTCTTTCAAAAAATTACAATTATGTAATTTTTGAAAAAACAAAAAAATAACTCAAAATAAACACTACGCTATACTAAAGAGTGTCATTAGCACTATCCGTTACAAAAGTTTCAAGAAAAAATTTGCAGCCATATACGAGAAAATGGCGTTTGAACATTTCTGAAAATGCCGAAATTTGAGCTACTTTTCACAGAAAACGGTAGTGTTTTCGAGAAACTTTACTTGACATTATTTAAAGCATATATACTCGTAAATATAATAATGCGAAAAAATCGCCGATAATGTAAATATTAACGACGTGAGAGACAAGTAAAAAATTTACATTTTTGTAATTTTTGAAAAAACCAACCTATAGACCAAAATGGCTTTTATGTCATTGATAGAGTACATTTACCACTATCCCTACCAAAAGTTTAAAGAAAAAATTTGGAGCCGTTGTTGAGAAAATCTTGATTTTGTAATTTTTTATAATTGCACATATTGCATGTAATATTGCACGAAAACTACTAAAATTTTGAGAAACATTTACATGACCTTTATGAAAGAACTCAATATGCAGAACAAATTTTATTTGAAGAAAAAATCTCTATCTTCAATTTTGTAGTTGGAGAAAGACGCCGAAAAAAATTCAAACTTTCACAATTTTCGAAAATTCGGAGTTATCCGTGAAAATCTCCCCTACGCCAGAAAATCTGCCCTACGCTTTGGAAGAAATCGTACGTTTAGGCGCTAGCAGTGTTCACAGACGGACAGATGGACGTTTTCCTTTCAATTGGGTTTTCGGTATCAAGGACATAGAAAACAGGGTTTCTCGCTACACCACGCGTTAGGGGATTTTGTTTTCTTAATTTAGCAACTTTGATTTATCCACTTTTTTGTTATCACGGCCCGGCAATTAATTTTTTTCGGCCAAAAATTGGCCATTTTTTCGCGCAGCATTACGTAACTTTCCCTATACTACGTATATCACTCCATTTATTCGTACGTATACGGGAAAGTAAAAATCGGCATCGGGTATCACTCCAGTTTAAAAGCATACTTTACCTGTAAGTGATAAGTATGTTGCCAATTTTTCCTGTGTTTCCCAACAAATGCATGAAGAATTGAATGGCGAGGAATGTATAGAAAATTCCAGCACAATCACTGGAACACGCACCTGGAAGCAGGTACTTATCAGATATTGTATTCCGAAAAGGTGCTGAACTTCTTGCCTCCGTTATGCATGCGCAGTTGCTAAAGACCTTCAAGGAAAAAATAATAATTAGATTTGCAAACATTTTAATATTTTTCATTGTATTTTAAATTGTTTAATTATGCTTAATAATTATATGTATTACAATTAATAACGTCTCCTGTATTATTTCAGTAGTGTACCTTTCCGTTACGGCTCTCACACGCAACCAATCTTTATAAATGAGGTGTCTAAAGAAAGAAAATTTCACGGAGACGTGACGAATTGAACGGTGACTTTAAAAATATGAAGGATTTGTTTAAATAACGCATCTAAATATTCAAGTCAAATGTAACCCGCAACACTTGCCAGAGTTTTCGTCAAATAACTCCTAAACAAAGCGTTCTAGGGACTTAAAAATCTTAAGGCCAAAGGCCTCAAAGGAACGTTTTTCACACCATAATCTACAAATGAGACATTTCTCGACATTCAATTAAATTTTCTGTTCCGCGCTTCAATACTATCAAGGCCACCTCAATATTTCAGCCCTTGCTGCTGGTAGCCATTTTTTGACGACACGCGTAGAAGGCTTTAATTCCTGTATCTTATATTTACGCTTTCTGTATACACCAAAGACGTATACACCGTGGTTTGTGCAGTCTGACCAGGGTTTATGTGAAAAATCATCTATTCAAGATTTGCTTTCCAGCAACAACTAGAAGTACTATTATAGTTGCTTGAAAATTGTTTCTTATGCGTTCAATGAAACAATTCAATTAACGGTTTACCGTGGTCTATGACTACTGCATACGTAATTGCGGAGGCATGTGTGTGTACAGTTTACAGTGAACAGTGTGTGTACGCTGTACAGTGAACAATGTGTGTGTACAGTGAACAGTGAAGAATGAAAACTGTGTTTGTGTTTACTTGTACCAGTATTTTCGTTATCAGCAGTGATTCGATGAAATTTTCAAGTCAGTGGGTTCAGACACATAGCTATCTCAAAAGTAAAAAGCAAATACTTTTTGTCACTATCACGAAAAGCTAAAAACTAACTGTCAAATAATATTGTATAATTACTTCAAAGGTTTTCTTTAAGGAATTGTTGTTGATTGTTCCAAGAAAACTCTCCATGAGACTGAATAAATTTTTATATAGAAAATTTCTTTTAAACATCAATTGCACTGCTTTTTATTTTTATTCAATATTGTGTTAGCACATTGCAAGTTATCTTTATACATTTTTAAACAAATAAATACAAATTTCGTTCACAAATTTCCCTCTTACAATGGAAAAAAGAGGATAGGGATGAGTGTGGGGTTTAACATGCGAGAGTTCTCGCACGGGTACGCGGAAGTAGTGAGGAAAAAGTAATATGGTACAACACAAAGAACAAAGTTTTTAAATTAGCTAAATTAGCTAGCTACTTTTTAAATTTTACTTTAGTAAAATAGCTTGAAATAAATGAAAAAACCAAAACGCGCTAGCCTACAATACCTGAATAAATTTAAAATTATAGAGAGAATAGTTCAATTCACTTGATAACTACCAACGATTGCAGTCCAAACGCACGATTTAAATATTGGCGGTATCTCGAAGCATGTACATCAACGCCCAGCTGCAAACTCATATTGTAAATAATACACCGTCTGATATTAAACTGAAGGTGTCGGTCAAAATAATGGAAACACCGTTTGAGCAACATTCCATGTACCGAAGATGTCTAAGCTCACTAAATTGTTTCTAATTGTAACAAATGGTATTTAGTACTCAAAGGTGAAAATATTAGTTTGGTTATTTTTTGGACCGAAATTGCTTTTCTTGAGATACGTAACAACGCAGAAAATAATCCAATACTTTTTAATACTATGATTTAATAATATTGCAAAGAGTAGGCTTGTACAAGCCCGATTCGGTATTTTCGCACTACTTTACTAAGCTTTCTCAAGAGTAAAAACCTTTTCTAATGTTTTGTGAATATCAAAGAAAGCGAAAAGCTAACTCTCAAGGAAGATTGAATCATTTCTGCAAACGTTTTTAAAGAAGTATGAATTGTTAAAAGAACAACTCTCTACAATGCTGAATAAACCTTCATTGAAAATTTGTTTCCAATATCAATTGAATTGTTATTTTTGTTTAATATTCTGTAAACACATTAGAATTAAGTATAGCTCCAGCTTGCGTCGTTTCGTGGAACAGTCTACAAGGAGTGTACAAGGATAAGACTCAACTCCGGTGGTGGGGGTATGTACCAAAAACGTCGTCAGCTACTTGAAAAATAATACAACAAAACCAGACACCTCGGCCTTCAGTGACCTCTCGCTGCAAAAGAAAGAACTACGAAGGCTTTCAAAGCAGCCAATGGCAGCAAAGCAAAGCGAATCCGCGGGAAGCACGAAGTCGGCTGGAAGCAAAACTTATTTTCAATGGTGCGGGTTCTTGACAATAATAATATTAATAATTATTATTATACAATATAATCATTGTATAATATACTTACTATATTATAATTTAAATAATGTTATATAATTAATCAGAATAATTATTATGTAATTAATAATTATTATAATTATTACTTAATGTGCTCCGATTTCGTGAATGTGTGAGAGGCATTCGCCAAAGTAAGTGGGAAGGAATTATTGGTTCTCGATCACAAAGTCTACAGTCCTGCATTAAAAATTGCTGCAATAGTGACGCCAAAATTGCGATAAATAAAAAAATAGCATATTTTCGAATACCAAATTTAAGTAATTTTCTCTATGAAAACAATGTGAATAAGTATTGTCAGTCTCAATCTTTAATACATGAGTAATAATTAATCTTACTGATTGCAGGTAAGTTTTTGTTAAATGTATATGAAATTTAATTATTTGTTGTCATGTGTCATATTGCAACATTATTATGCAAAGTTTTATTTTTTGAAGTGAACTTGATTTATTTTATTAGTTTTATTAAGGAAAAATAAATGAAAATACTGAAATGAAGTTACTCAAATTCAGTTTTGGAATGTAGGAAACACTACATAATTCTGCAGAAAAAATCCTTTGGTTTAGGATACTACAATGTGAGAGAGATGGCATTCCGTTGCTGCTGTAAAAATGCGCAAATTACCAACATCTCAAAAATATATTTATTTTTGTGAGAAACATTTTGAAGCATTGGATATTGTTCAATCGTTCAATGTGGTGATTTCCAGCAATGTAGATACCTTACTTGCAAATACAATGAGATTGAAAACTGGTGCAGTTCCTTCAATTTTCAATGCAAACATTATTTGAGAAAATAAACTTGTTAAATTAGTTTTCCTTTACAATATTGGGCAATGTAAAAATGAATATTAATATTTTACAGAATTCTCAAACCAATGATGATACAAATGAAATTATTATCATGAATGGAAATCCATTGCCTTCAAGATCTATAAGTAACTAAATCTGTTTTACCTTCTTGTATTGGACCGAATAAACAAATATTGTATCGTCGCGAGGTAGTGCACGCTCCGGCGTGCCGTTTCGCTTGGAAAGCCCAATCTTAAGCCGGATGGGGGATGGGGGTGGAACGCAGCGGCGCCTCGCCGGCGCGCGCCGGGCAGGAAAATCCCGGCCCCAAAATAACTTGGACAACAGGGCGCGCGCGGGCGCGAGTCTAGGTAATGACGGTTGCTCCCTGGAGAGGGCTGGCTAGCGAGCCGTATGACGCCCGCCGCTGGTAGAGTGGGGGACGAGCCGTGGGATATTTATTGCGGCGCCGACATGCGCTCGCGGGATACGCTAGTGAGTCGAAAGACGGGAGGTATCTCCAGTGCTATCTTGCACGTTTTGGCGTCAGGCCATGTAACTTCTCAAGTTACGGGGACTCTATGTCCGACAGCTCGCACTTCGCGTAGCTTTCTCATGCTCTCGAGCAGAGGTACTGGGCTAGGCCTAGGGACGGTCGCGGGGTTTCGCGGCTAAGAGAATCGAAAGGTTGCCAAAGGGATTCAATTTTGTAACATAATCTTTTATTTTATTATTGTAAATATATTGTAAATACTATACAGAATCAGTCGTCTGTGTTGTTCTTGTCCAGTACGTCACAGACTCGGAACCTTTCTTTTCTAAAACTGGTGGCAGCGGTTATCGTAAACTCACGCCGGGGTGCCGCAGTTTTTTTATCTAAAACTGGTAACAGCGGTTATAGTACATGCACGCCGGAGTTACAGCTGATTAAAGACTCACGTCTGGCTCGTAGTAGCAGTCAGCTTTGTGGAAGCATTTACTACGCTCGTAACGAACGGGGATCGCGGAAGCCTGCAGCAGCATCCGCGGGGACATTAGCGTGGCATCAGAGCCATCGGTGCGCGCTGATCAATCAGAACAGTACGTGTAAAGACAGTGTACCGCAGTTAAAGGTGCATACGCGTCGTAAATACGTGGCGCCGGCAGTGTCGTGCACGCCACGAGAAACCGAAAGTGCGGTAATTCGGTACGGTAGTTTCGGTCCGGTAGTTACAACCCGACTCAGAACCTTTCTTTTCTAAAACTTGGTACAGGTAATTGGTATTGGTACTGGAACTGGAGCTGGAACTGGTTCTGGAGCTGAAGCTGGTACTGGAACTGGAGCTGGAGCTGGTATTGGTACTGGCACTGGAAGGAGACATCCCGGACGGACCAGAACGAGAGGAAGGAAGGAGGCCAGAACACCGGATCCAGAAGGCGCTCAAGCGACACCGAGGTCAACTGAACGTAAGTGTGTTTTTTGTACTGGCCGGGGATCAATTCAGGCAAAATGTCTTTCTTAGCGGGTTATAGGAAAGAGGTGCTTGTTAGGGTCGCGACGGAGATGGGAGAAACGTTGGAAGGGAATGAAACGGTAGTAAAGCTAAAAACAATGATCAAGGAGAGCGAACAATATGAGGAAGAGTTTGTTAGAGAACTCGCCAATCAGGAGAGAGAGCAGATCGTAGAAGAAAAGGAACTAAAAGAGCAGGAAAGATTACGCGAACTCGAGGAAAAAGAGCGAGAACGGCAGGAAAAAGAGCAAGAACGGCAGTACGAACTCGAACTGCTGAAATTAGCTAATCAGGCTACCTCGCGCGAATCTTTAGGTAGTAGAGATTCGGGAAACAGAAATAGTATTCGTATTAGCCATGTAATGGATAAATTTAAAGGCGAAGGTGAGGATATTACCTTGTTTTTAAATGTTTTTGAGGCGCATGCTCGTCAGCTGGATATTGCGCCGGTAGAATGGGTCAGTCAATTAATGGGATTGCTTCCCAATGAAATAAATACATGGTTAGTTGTAGGATCAGATTCTTCAGAGAAGGATTATGTTCAAATCAAAGCGCAGCTTTTGGATATGTACAAATTCACGCCTGAAAAATGTCGTCAGATGTTTTGCAGTCATGCAAAGGGTGCGAAAACTACATGGAATGTTTATGCTCGCGAACTGACGAACTATTGCCAGAAATGGATTTCAGGGTTGAAAGTTGAAAGTTATGATCAATTATTAGATTTGATTGTCACCGATCAGATGAAACGAAAGGTGCCGGCGGACATACGTGCCCATTTCGTAGATGTTTGGGGTGAGGTTTCGCAGTCCCAAGATCTGGCGCGTAGGCTGGACACCTACGAAAACAATAGGTCTAGTGCGTATAGGAAAGATTTTTCTAAGGTTAATCACAAGGAGCCTGTGGGGGGACAAAAGTGGAAAAAGGCGACGGAGAGCGTGCCTTCCACCTCTAAGCTACAGCGCCCAAGGCAGATAGGAACGCGGAATTCGACAAGCCGCAGGAACGCACGTGCCATTTATGTAAAAAACCGGGGCACATTAAGAAATACTGCCCTCAGCTTAAATCAAGCGAGAAAATGTGTCACGTTGTCGACACCAGTGCGCAGGAATTGTTGCTCCCTCACCCATTTTTCGCCACGGTTTGCGGAAATCCTATTACTTTCTTACGAGATTCTGGGGCGACGGTTGATCTGATCAACAGCAAATACGTCAGGCCGAATCAATATACCGGCGAATCCGTATGGGTTAAGCAGCCCTTGGACGAGGCGCCGAAAAATCTACCGGTAGCTAAGGTAGAAATCGTAGGCCCGTTCGGTAAGCTTGTTACCGAGGCCGCAGTCGCGAAAAATTGCGACTTAGAATATTACATTCTGAGTAATCGATCTGCCACGCTTCTCTCTGAAATCAGGCAAGGGTTTTTAGAACCGCAGTTTCTTTGTGCGGTGCGAACCCGTGCCCAGACGGCGGCCGGGCAGGCCGACGGGGTGGGGCCGGAGGCGATGGCGGCGGCGCCAGGCAACGCGCCGGCCGCCGAGCGCCCTGGTGACGCACCGGTTGTGGTCATGAACGAGGCTTTGGGGGAAGCGGCGGTCGAGCTAGGCGAGGTCGTAGGAACCGACCGGGCGCGCGACGCAACCCAAACACCTGCGTCGGACGCGAAAGCTCCCGACGAGGAAACTTGTGTTTTGTTAGGCGAGGTAAATGACCCGGGCAATGTTGTTGAAAACAACGCGGAATTTGAAGTAGATTTCGGGAGCGTTGCATTGGCCCGTTTAGACCCGTCCGAATTTGAGAAAGCTCAGAGACAGGATGAAGAGCTCTTACCGCTATTCGAGCTAGCCGAAGGCCTAGAAACGGAACGGCGCGATTATTTTATAGAACGCGGCCTTTTGTTCCGGAAACGGCAGAGCAAGCGCGGTGAGCAATTGACGGCAGAGCAAGCGCGGTGCCATATATTCCACATCTTCAGCATTCTGTGCTATTATTACTTGGTCATTTGCAAATAATAAAGTGTATAAACTTTTATTTCCTACAGGAACACCCATTCCTTCAACTTTCTTTTTCCATGTTTCTAGCGATTTTTATAAGTATATTTTAAATAGAGTTGGAGACAAGTTGCACCCTTGACGCAGATCTTTGGTAATGAAAATTGGTTCTGAGAGATTTTTGCATATTTGGACCTGAGAAATAGCACCATCATATAACTTTTTTATTGCCATCAAAATGTTTTTATTGATGCTCATTTCTTTCAATATTTCCCACAAATTTTGTAATGGAATACTATCATATGCCTTTTTTAAATTTACAATTACAAAATGAATTTGTTGACCCACTTCATTAATTTTCTGTTAGCTGTTTTATTACAAATATATGATCAATGATCGATCTCCCAACTCTAAAACCTGCTTGAAATTCATCTTCTCTACTTTTATAATTTTCTTCTAAAAATAATTTTAGTATTCTTCCGTAAAGACGACTAAATACATTTAACACAGTTATTCCCCTATAATTTGCACATTCATCTCGTTGTCCTTTTTGGTGAACAACTGAAATGATACCATTTTTCCATTCTTGAGGGGGATTTTCACCATTTAAGCATTTTTCAAATAAATTCCTAATTAATTCCAATAGCTTCTTTGTTCCATACTTTATTAATTCTGCATTGATCCCTCCTATACCAGTTGCTTTTCCATTTTTCAAAGATTGAATGACTATTTCTCAAGTTGTCAAATTTAAATTTAAAAAATTATTCTCAAATTCTTGAAATACATCTATAGCTGTTAAAAACTGACTTCTTCTTTCACCTAACAATTCTTCAAAGTACTGTTGCCATTTTTGCAATGAAATTCCCTCTAATCTTATTTTGTTATTCGCATTTTTTCTTAAATTTCTTAATGTTTTCCAAGCTTCTGCATTTTTTGTTGCTCCTTGTTATTATTATTTTACTATACAATTTTATTATTGTGCAAGTTCCACAATCTTGTGACATTGCAGGTGTTTATAACCTTGAAGAGTTCATAGTAAACCTTAATTCTGGAGTTTCTTTGAAATTTAATTTTTTTCGTGTTAACATGGGTGTAATTATTTATTTACTAGCAGGAGAAACCTCTACAATTTTGGATATGACGAAATGTGTGTTAAGAATGATATGACACTAAAAGTAAGTTTTTATTTCATATGTAAAAAATCTACTATGCTACTTCATATAAATTTATATACATGTATAAAGTAAATAATGAATTTCTATCTTAGATTCTTATAAATGGACATACGGTTGTCACTAATGTAGAGAGGAGAATAACATCATTCGCAGATGTTTTATCTTTAAAGGACATCTTACGTCAAATGCCAATGTGCAGAAATGAAATGTGAAAACAATTGTGTTCTGGTGTTAAGAAATTAAAAACCAGATCGAAATACTGTCAGCCATGTGGACTCCACGTTGTGGAGTGGAACAGCGATGAATTGTTGATTGCCACCAGAAAAAGAAAGTAGGGGGGTTGGTTAAAAGAAAAAAGGTGAAGAAAACTTTACGGAATATGAAAACGAAAATTGAGCGACTGGGAAAGAATGTAAGAGATAAAACATGTAATTAAAATATTTAACTTATAAGACATTCATTTATACACAGATAAATCTTGCGAAAAATGTTAGATTTTCCCCGAAGTGCATTGAAATTAAATAAATCTTGAAGAGTTGTTATACCCTTAATGAATATTTTCTTCTGCAATCGGCAGCAAGTGACTTGTGTATTTTCTTGGTAACCGGCGGCAACTGACCCACTTGGACCCAACGAATTTTGTGGATTATCAGCCGAGATAAGTTCCTTCTCTCGCCGCGTGATGTCGCAGAAGTCGGAGGAGTCTAGTTTCGTTGTCTTATTTTTCAAGGAGCTGCCGACGTTTTTTGTACATACCCCCCACCACACCTCCAACACCGGAGTTGAATCTCCTCCTCATATGGGACTTCGTGGAGTAAACACAGGTCTATACAGTCAGTTTCGCTAAAAAAAGAGTCGCGAGGTGCATGAAGCGAGTTGTTTATCAGTGTAGCTTTGGGAAATATGAGTTCTCGTCGACGTACGACACAAAAAGACAGACCTAAAGTACCTCCAAGAAGCACAATCAAACGTGCGGCAGCAGCAAGCTTAAAGTTTAGTGAAGCTGAGAGACATGAGATTTTGGTTACATCATAACGATCAAAAGTGACTTGTTATGGAAATTTGGAAATATGAATGAAAAAAAATTGTTATGGATGAAATGAAATGAAATGTTATGGTTGAATTCAAACATATTGTATTCTTCTTTAATCATCTTTTTTTCTACTTTATGCAACATGTGAGGTATTCAATAAAGTACCAAAACATTAAATTTACTGTCATAAGTATTTAAAAATTCTTCATTACTGTGGTAGTTGCTTTTTACATCATAAGAACTTGATTTGGTATATATTCTGAGAAACTACAGAAGTTAAATTAAATGATTTACAAGTATTGAATGTTACATTAGAAATTTTCTGCTCATCAAAGGAATTCGATCAAAATTGAATCATTCTGCAGAGAAAAATAAAATTTTATTTCTTCCAATATGACGTGCAGACATGTCCAAATATAGTTAAAATATTAATTGGAAAGATATCAGATTTGTGATGAAATAAATCGCCCTTTTCCCGAAATAGTTTGGCAAGGTCCCATTTTTAATTTGATTTGAGTGTCCTTATATCTGCGTCTGTCGTTTCGGCTGTAAACACAGCTCCTGTAAACATCATTCTCAACTTCGTCGAGTTATACAAAAGTACATTAGAAGTTACATTTATACATTTTTTAAACAAATAAACTTTCCTTCTTAAGGAAAGGATAGGCAAATGGATAGGAAAAGTGTGGGGTTTACCATGCGAGAGTTCTCACACGGGTACGCTAATAACTATACAATATAACAATATAAATATTAAAACTAATATATGTATAATACATTTTATATACTCCTCTATACTTGGGTTTTTATTTCTTGGCGCGTGAGGGTTTGTCTTCAGGATAAAATATCTCACGGTTTTCGCGTCATGAACGACGCGAAATATCGTGAGATATTTCATCAAGAAGACATGCCCCCATGCGCCAAGGAATAAAATCCCAAGAATAGCCTGCGTGCGTACGGATGTGTGGTAGTGTCACTCACGGCTAGACCACATCCCGTGCACTAATAGAGACATACGAGGTTTCATCGACGCGTCTCTGTCTCCTCATGAGAAACTTATTTCTTTTCTGATTCAGCCATAAGATTCTAAGAAATTACCCAATGCGTGTTTCTTCGTGGCGTTTTGGCGTTGCGATCTTGGTGAGTATACCGGGAACTATACCAACGCTACCTACATATATCTATGTAGAAGGTCGTATTTAACACTAGAAGGACCGAGTGTGTCAAATTGACACATTTGTGACACATCCTACAATGTAGTACTTGAGTTTTCAAAGTTAGAAAACTGGTTCTTTGTAAGTGCTTTCTTTAGTGCATGATCTTCATGTGCTGTAAAGCTCAATCCTGTGATTTGCATAGAATTGGAAAAAATCTTAGATATACCTAGAAGGACCGCTATGTGTCATATTGACACAGTATACACTTCCAAGTCTTGATATTTCATTTTTGTATCATACTTCCGTTCCCCATTGGAAGTAGTATATCTCTGGTTTTCAGATTGATAAGACTATTGTTACCTTCTTGAAATTCGATGCATGACGATGATAGCGATCCGTTGTAAACTGCGGATACATCCTGTTCTTTTTGAATCCACAGTATGTGTTACAGAGAACTTTCAGTGTGCAAAACGTAATTGCAAGCCGTGAGTGTGTGTGTGTGTGTGTGTGTGTGTGTGTGTGTGAAACTTTGCATAATGAGTACAGAAATGGGAATAAATAATTCTTGAACTTTAAAATTTTACTAAAGAAAACAGTGAAGGTGGCAGTGACAGCAATGTGTACATTTCTGAGGAAGCAAATGACATAGGTGATGAAATAAAGGATTCTGGTATATATTCTTGTGAAGAAATAAAACAAGAACAAGAATAAATGTCCAATATTATCCAAAAAATAGGAAAAGCAACAGTCGGAACTTAGTGAGTGAGGGGAGGAGGGGGCTTGAACATGAACTGCGATTCCTTTTTTCTTCTGTGTCATTGGCAGAAAAGCTGAATATGAATAAAATAGGTATAATGAGAAGGAATCAGCAAGATCTGACACTTGAAAATCACACATGAAAAATATCAAGGCAGATTTGTTATAGTGAATTTTACAACTTTGGACAAACAAAACTTCAGTCAAACTCTCACAGATTATTGTTGAAAAAAGAATGAATGTTCCAATTCTGAGCACCTTACATGACAGCATCGGCACACAGAAATCTGGGAAAAAGAAGGCAATGTTTTTTTTATAAAAGGATAGGTGGAGATAGACAGATTGCATCAGATGATTCGTAAATATACAGTGCGCCCAAGGAGGTGATGATGGCCAGTTCACATTCTATTGAAGATCCTAGATATCCCAACAGCAAATGCATAGATATTGTTCAAGAAAGATGCAAGAAAAACATCTACTTATAGATTGCAAATTATTCGCAAAATAGTAGATGAAGTATCGTCTGAAAATGTTAAATATTACAATTCATTCTTGATAAAAGCACTGTTACACCTAATCATATGAAAAGGAAGCATTGCCAAACCATTGCGAAATAAGGTGAAAACGCATTTTTTTCAAAAATGGAGTTAATGAGTTTTACCTAATAGCCACATATATATATATATATATATATATATATATATATATATATACACACATATATATATATATATGATGAAACGAATTGTTATCACTAACGTGATAACAATGCGTTCTGGCGCATATTAAGAATTTGAACTGTGCGGCAGCGGTCGGCACACCACGGAGTCGGGTGCGAGGAACCGAAGTCGGTTCGGGGCGAGAAGCCGAAGGCCACGAGGCGGGACAGTAGCGGAGAGAATGTCATGAGAGGCGGACGTGCGGAGTGGTGCGGACTGTTAAACGGAGAGAGTAGTGAAAGTAAACGTGGTGCCGTGGAACTGGAAAGGCGTGGTGTCAAGGAAAGTGAGTGACGAGAGTGGAAGTGCTTGTTGGGAAACGAAACGAGACGAGACGGACATGGGATCGTGGTGGAGCGTCATCGGCAATGAATGATCTCCACGTGGAGTGGACGGAACTGGGCGGAGTGGTGGACGATGCTGATCCCCATGATGAACTGTATTCTCAGCATCCCTCAGTGACCTGTTTTTAAAAAAAAATTAAAGAACGGTCATCGGGCTACATTATTCTCCATCCAATTTTTCACAAAAAGTAATATAACACTCTTCCATGTGTAGATTTACTCAGGCTAAATTCACTACCATTTTGATTTTGATCTGTAACGTCTACTTCATCAGAAAGCGGTACGATAGACAATTCTTCTAAGAAATACTACATACGGTGTCTACATTTTTAAAGGTTTTTTGAAATTGTGGAATCTATCCTTTCAAGTGAGTTTAGAAATTTTAAAAATCATCTTTATAAGGTGCTTTTACAGCTCCACTGTCCTAAAGCCACGGTTTCACATAAACAGTTACAATCAACAGAGAGATATTACTTAAGGAATTTTTAATTACACAAGATAGTTTAGATTCTGATCTTAGCAGAAACGTTTTAAATATTAAATATCTCTTGCCATCTATCGAGCTAGATCCATTACCCCGCGAAAATGCATCTATCGAGCTAGATGCTTTACTCCGGGAAAATGTATCTTTAGTTTGTTACTTTCATAAAAACCCAACATTTCTTTAATTTCGGACTCATTAAATAACATTCCCGTATTCTCTTTACCACTTTCAAAATTAATGGCATTAACTTGTTTCTAGATTTCCTTAAAATGCTAAAAAAGTGGTGACAGGATTGCTTGCTACATTACATTCAAACACACATTGTGAAATAAGTTCGTATGTGATGACGGCACGGAAAGAACGACGCCCTGTCCAAATTTTCTTCAAGAAAGACGTATATTCCATCAAAATGTCAAGTGTTTGTTACAGTTGTATTACAGCAAAGAATTTATGATCTTTTTTCTTATTGTATTGTTCTTTGTTGCACCCTTTCTTCTCTATCCGCGAGATGTTCGTCTAGTCCTACAAGATAGCTTTTACATCCAGGCTCTTTCTGCTGAAATAGAAACATCCTGTCTTCTTCCAACGTAGTCATTTGTAAAGCATACGGATGTGCAACATCAAATAGATTGTTCAAATTATTTCTAAACTTTCCTCGGTGCTTCCAAATATCTTCACACTTGCTTGCGTTTTTTGTAATTTTTTCACTCCGAATAGTACAATTTAATAAGTTTTTGCGAACAATGCTGATTAGCTCTTGTCGGAATTCTTGCTTTCTTCGAAAATATCATGCACTCACGAGCCACAAGTTTATCGCTTGCACTAACTGTTCATTTTACTTCGCATATGTTATAAAATAAAACTTCAAGCACTTGTTTATTTCATGGTAAATTGCGCTCCAGTTATTTGGAGTTTTATATTAATATAATTAATACTATCTCCTATTAAAGACACACGTTCTTCGGCACTGCATATGACATTTACATATGACATTGTGTTAGATTAGCGATCTATAAACACGAGTGACACGATCGATTAAAATTCATGTATTGTTGTGCTCGGCTCCTGACTCAGCGGTTGGTGATAGATCTGGACATGTCCGTCATGCGAATTCGCGCTCAAGTGGGCACGGGTTAGAATGCTATGATCTCAACAAAATTTTGTATAGGCATATTTTAAGGTCATTCGAACGAAATTGGAGGGTGAGCGGTCAAAAATTTGAAAGTCGGAAAATAAGGGACACCCTAATATATATAACCGAACTATATCTTTCTGGATCACCCGGCAGGTAATCTGTACGTAATACATATAATAAATTTGTAGCGATGATTGAGGACCGGGGTTGTTTTTGGGGGGATCGCCTTCATAAAGCATTTAATGTCATATCTGGAATAAACTCATGTATTATTCCCTTTTTATTAATACTGAACCATAATTCCAAAATAGTAAATAACTGATAGTAATTTATATTCTTGCAATCACTAATCAAAAATTATTCACACAAAATATGACCTTGTAAATATTCATTAACTCCAATTATTATTAAATTATATAATCTATGTGCTTGATACCAACGTTCTTGCTCATTACTTTCATTCTGTGACTGTTTACTATTGCACCATAGCTCCCTACCATACAACCCTTCCTTTTAATTCCCCTTTTCTTTTACTGAAATGTTCAAATCCTCATGCGTTGTTTCCCTCTGCCACGCCGAAAGATACCTCCGCTTCACTCGTTCCTCTCGGGCGTGTCCGGGCCTGTTCATAAACACTCGCGGCGAAATTCGTACATTTCACGCAACGGAAATTTCAGTTTCATCATTAAAATACTTCACTTCACAATCTACACCAGCGTGAGGATGATACATGGTTATCACACTTCATCATATAGACATACTAATACAGTTCTCGATTACTTAATTTCTTTACCCAAATTATAGTTGTGATGATAATGTAGAGTTCTCATAATAACGTTGGTCACTACCGAACGTCTATTCACTGCCTAACTTACTTATTGCATGCACCTATGTCCATATGGCAATCACTGGACGCCGGCATTACCTGAGGCTCTTTCATCGACGTTATTAACAATTCTATCTTCACTTCAGTTCTCACAGTCACATATAACTCTTAACAATCCGCTCGCACGATTCCTCCACCCTTCTTTGAACACATTACCACTGATTTGTCCTTTCGTCTCGCTCAACAGTCCGCACTCCGCCATGTCTAGGCGCTCTCTCCTCTTTGTCCAATGTATGTGTATATATATATATATATATATATATATATATATATATATATATATCAATAATGGAGTTGTGTTAGTTACACCATTTATAACTCAAGAACGACTGAACCAATTTTTTTAATTTCTATTTTGTTGGATTCATCTCCGTCCCGATTAACGGAATAACTAATAAAATATCGAAAAAATTCACTACATGGCGCGGAAGAATAAAAAAATAGATATTCATGCAAACGCAGCTTGCTACACAGTTCGAATATATATATATATATATATATATATATATATATATATATATATATATATATATATATCGTTAAGTAACTCCTAAACGAAGCGTTGTTGAGCCTTAAAAGCCAAACTTGTGAGGCCAAAAGCCTTAAAGAAATGTTTCTCATACCCAGAATGAAATCGTTTTGAACATTCAATTACATTTTTGCTGATCCGGCGCTTCTCAATATTACCCCGCCTACTCAAAGACGTGCAGAATCTAAGTAAATAAAACAGAGTCGGGTTACTTATACCATTTATGAGTCAAGAACGACTGGACCGATTTCCGATTTGATTCCAACTGGACAATTTCCGATTTGTTGGATTCTTCTCCGCTTCGAATAACAGAATAACTATTAAAATATCGGAAATTTTCACGAAAAATAATTGTACGGAAAATTTATCCAATATATAAAAATCAATGTTTGTTAGTTCCTGCCTAATGCGCTGCCGTATCAGGCATCCAATTGCGATAAAAATGTGTCAACTTATTGCTTTCTCTTTCGGGAAGTATATAGGCATAGTACAATTATTGTAACTCTACTAGAAGGCGCTAGAGCACATGATGGCGCTTCAGTGAAATGCAACTCCCAATTCACGTGAGCTTCGTTGTTGCTGGGCGTTGCCCTGTGCCGTGGGCCGAGGTCGAGAAGAACACGAGGAGCAGGCGGCACAAGTTGATGAGAGGAGAGGGAAAAAGAGTGGGAAAAGACAGAGGGGGAAAAAGAGAGAGACAAAGAGAGAGGGTAAAATAGGGAGAGGGAAAATAGAGAGAAAATAAAGAGTGGAAAATAGAGAGGGGAAATAGAAAGGAGAAATAGAGAGGGGAAATGGAAGGGGAAATGGAGAGAGGGGGAAGTGGAGAGATGGGGAAGCGGAGAGAGGGGGAAGTGGAGAGCGAGGGAAATGAGAGAGCGGGGAAAGAAATACAGAGCGGAAAAGAGGCACAAAGGGAAGAAGAGACTCAGAGGGGAAGAAGAGACTCAGAGGCGAAGAAGAGACTCAGAGGGGAAGAAGAGACTCAGAGGGGAAGAAGGGACAACCAGAGGAAGAAGAGACAGAGAGGGAGAAAAGAGACTCTGAGGGGAAGAAAAACAGGGGGGGAGAAACGAGACAGAGGAAGGAAAGGGAGACAGATGGAAAGGGGAGAGAGGGAGAGTGGGGAAAATGTGAAAGGAGGAAAAAGGGAAAGAAGACAAAAAAAGAGTGAGGAAAGAAAGAAATGGGGTGAGGAATATTTCTTCAATTATTTCTTCTGCGGCAGCAACGCGCCGGGTATCAGCGCGTAACTTTAACAGCCTGTAACCTTTGAACAATTGAAATTATTGCAATGCAGTTTTCACGGAAGTGCATCAGGGAATAGGGCTAATTGATACGTGTATTCATTTCTATTTATCACTTGTATTTAAGAGATATTTGAGGTAACTTGGTTTTTTCAAACGGAACTATAAATATATTTTTTCAGTCTATTATGACGTGCGTAAAAGACAAATCCAATGATATACATATTGTCTTTTGTTAGATAAGCATTTTTTAAAAATAATTTTGATTTTTTCCGACTCGTGTTTAACTGATATTTTCAATTTAACAGTCTGCCACACAAGGTCACGCAGCGCTCCATAAGCAAACGCGCGCTCGGGGAAGGAAGGATTCTTACTATTTGAAGATTCGAAACATATTCCAAATATTCACAAAACTGATGCAGTTTTTTTCCTTAAATTTGCTTTCCATCCTTCCGCATTTTCAGCTTTTTGCCTTTCTTTGATTGACGGAATTGAAGGATTGAAAATAAGGATTTGTCTTAAGTATATAGAATGTCCCACTGACTATAGACTACCCCCATAACTTTTAAACAGTTCTGGATATCGAAATGGAGTTTTCGCAGAAATGCAGAATCATGGGATAAGTAACATGCCGTAGAGCAGACCTGCACAGCATTTTGCACTTTCACTGACGTCAGGAGCTGCGCGCGGGCAACTCGAGGGCAAATGAGAAAATCGATGAAGGGTGGGGATGAAACCCAATCCAGGAGTGGGAACCACCAATCAGAATGCGCATTTCGAAAGATAGCGCGTAAATTTAAAGAGCAATCGGCAAGAACATGACGGTCATATACAGTTCAAGTAATATTGCCTTTTGTATTATATTGTTTGTTCTCGGTATATAACAGGGCGAAATATGAAACCACAAAGAATTATACATATTAGATTTCGACACCAATTGCTTGTTGCACTGATAATGTAATTCGCTTTGCTGCGATGTAATCATAAATTTAGTGTTGTGCAAACCACAAAATTTTGATACTGAATTGTTTTTGTTTGATGATGACAGCAATAAACTATTTTTTATTAACAATGTTTAATTGAATAAGACTTCTCTCAAGTCAAAACATATTGTTCTTGAAGAAACTCATAATTATTTTCTGTTCTAATTTCTGACAAGAGTGTATAGTCGTTTACGACATCGTACAAAATATAAAGCCCTTTGCATTCTATTTAACAATACCCATGATTATCTTATGATTGTCCGTAACATATCGTCACAGAAGTTTGCTCGTTGACCTCTTTTATTCAGTTTCATAATGGGAAAAAATGGTCACAAATGTGCTAAAACATTATCCTTTTGGAATTGCCACATATTCTAATTTTATGTCAATTTTGATGTCAGAGATTGCTCTCATGATTTTGTTCATTTTTCTATGACTTGGACATTCCTGGTGAACAATCAATTTTTAAATTGCAATTTTGTGTTAGATAAAATTAAATAATATTTTTTCTTATATATAAGCATATATTTTAAAGCTATTGTTTTAAAATAATGCTTAAGTCACAATGAGCATGTTATTTTCTTAAAAAAAAATAGAAAATGAAAAGACATACAGTGGTGGATCCCCTCCCCGCAAAGCTTTGTACTCCCCACTATTTGCACTTTCGGCGCTGCCGTGGGCAGAACATCGGCTCGCAAGTGCAGAATGCCCGCGGGAGCAGGCGTTGTGCAGGTCTGCCGTAGAGAAATTGTCTATAATATTTTCAGTTTATTCAGAGAAATTTAATCATTTTTGATTGTTTTTTAAATGGAACTATATATTTTTCTCACCAGCAATAGATAGATCATAAAAAGAGGAATAAAATGATGTATCATATGCTAGTATTTTGATAGTAATTTGCATATAAATTTAGACTTTCTGATACGTGATTTTGAATGAAACTGACATATTTCGTTTGAATGAAACTGACATACACAGCCCTTGCAACAGTCGCCTTCGGGGGAAATGGCATTCACGGCGTCCAGACTGTTGCGTGGAGAGAGGAGACTGAGAGGGGTGGCAATGGGGTATACGAGGCCAAACTACAGCAATCCGTCTTGACCGAAAGGTCACACTAACGGCCACTCTACAGTAGCCCGCGAACGGGAACGGCAACGCGAAGGCGAGGACGGGAACGGGAACGCGAAGGAAGTGCGCTTCACAATAAACGCCAACGGGAAGAGGAATAGCGCTATGAACCTGTAGCGGCGAAAACGAGTACTTCAGGAAAGAGTCGCCGAAACCAAAGCACTCCTAGCTGAGCTACTCTGTTCACTCTTTGCTTTGCCATCTGTCAGTTTTTTGCGTGTGGTAGTATTAATAATGAATACTTTAACGAAAGAATATTAATTAAAAAAATAATTCGTCAGAATGAAAAAATGCAAAAACTACTAAGAACTTATGGAAAATGCAACTAAAGAATTTTTAATCAATAAACAAAAAACTCCAATGTACTTAAACGAAACCAAAAATTATTTTGTGGGAAATTTTAATTCTAAATATTAATATGAAAAGAAAACGAAAAATACTGAAATCACTAGAAAGAACTTAAACAATTCAACAACGAATAAGTAAATCCTCCTCAAACCCTAACCTCGCAAATCCACGCTGTAACCTCAACACCGCTCCAGACCAGTTTCGCGCGCAGGCCGAGCGCTCGATCAGCTGGAAAGCTTTGCCTCCATTTGCTGTACTCCCGTTGGTCGAGAGGCTTCCCGTTCCCGGGCCGAGATAAATGTTGACCATCTTTCGCGTTCCCGTTCCCGTTCCCGTCATGCTTCGCGTTCCCGTTGTGTTGTGAACGCCTGTCTGAGATGTCCGCCTTTCAACTTTCTTTGCGTTCGCGTTCGCGTTGCCGTTCCCGTCCACGGGCTATTGTGGAGCGGCCTTAAGAAACACCAATTTTAACGATCAGACTGAGTTTTTTCATTGATGTATCGGAATTTCACTGGTCTTCTTTAAAAATAAATATCATTTTCAAACATGACAAGAATCCAACCACCACCTCTCCGTTGTTACATCTCATTTTCACTTTCCCGTATATTATACGTAAGTACTATAGTATAGGGAAAGTTACGTAATGCTGCGCAAAAAACCGGCGAGTTTTCGGTAGAAAAAACTCATATTACTGGGCCCTGGTATCGAAAAAATGGATAAATCCAGTTGCTAAATTAAGAAAAAAATCTCCTAACACGTGGTACAGCCACAATCCCTGTTTTGTGGGTCCTTGATACAGAAAAAAACCATTGAAAGCAACACGTCTGTCCATCTGTCCGTCCGTCCGTCCGTGAACAACGTTAGCGACTAAACCGTTCAGCCGATTTTCTCCAAAATAGATACTCATCGATCGATCTGGCTGATCTCGTGGCTTCATGAATTTGAAACCGACATTTTAATTTGGGGGGTACTTTACATAAAGACCTGCGGACATTTTCAAACTTTTCTCAAAAACGACTACACTTTTTTCTTTAAACTTCTTGTAAGAATAGAGTAAAATACACATATTAAGGCGCCATAGGTCCAATTTTTAAGGAAAAGTCTAAATTTTCGAAAATTGCCAAAGTTTTAATTTTATTCGGCGTCTTCCTCCAACTACAAAATTGCAGATAGAGATTTTTCCTTCAAATAAAATTCGTTTCTCATAGTGAGTTCTTTCATTAAGATCGTTTACATTTTTTGAAAATTTTAGTAGCTTTCGCGCAATATTACGTGCAATATGTGCAATTTTAAAAAATTACAAAAACAAAATTCAAAAGCAAAATTAGAGTCCAAATGGGTGACTTTGGGCCCTGGTGGGGTACACTGAGGCTCACAAGTCTACACTATTATATGCCAGGAAAAGCCCCCCTGTCATGTCATACCAGCCTTTGTAGCAAGGCTGAGTTACCAAGTGCCTTCCCAAACCTCGTGGTGGCCCTGGATGCGCTGCGTGGTGAAAACCCGCGGAGTAACGAAGAGGCTGGGACGAAAGGCGAGTTTCCGGCACCTTAAAACGGGAACTCGGAGCTAAGGTAAGGAAAAAACTGAGAGAAAACTAAGAGGGAGGGGGGGCCTCCTTAGCTGTGTGAAACCAACCTTTCCAAGGGATGAAAACCCTGACCAAAAATCATCTGCCTGGGACATGGGGGTTGGTCGCAGGGCTAACACCCCGGCTCCATAAAAAAGTTTCTGTTCAAAGCGATTTAAATATGCCTCGGACCGGACGAAAATCAAATTTACGACAAAGGCTTCGAAATCGGACAATGAACATTGGTACATGGAGTATACAAGGCCTGGGAACAAAACAGAGAGAGGTCATCTCAGAAATTGAAAATCTGAATCAGGACATTATTATTCTTACGGAAACGAAGAAAAAAGGGATAGGGGAAAAAGTTTTGAATGAATTTCGTCACGTCTGGAGTGGTGTTCCCAAAGATTTTAGAGCCAGAAGTGGAGTCTCTTTCCTTATCAAACGCAAATGGACAAAATTCATAAAACAAACAGAGCATATCAATGATAGGATACTTAAAACAGACATGAACATTTTTCTTCATCTGTTAACTATTTTAGGGATATATGCGGTAAACGATAATGCCCTTGTGGATGAAAAAATAAGTATTTTCAAGATCTTAGTGAAATTATAGCAAGTATTCCGCATCAAAATGAAATTATATTAATTGGGGAGCAAGTAGGTAACAGAGTAGGAAGGATTGGGGAGCAAGTAGGTAACTTTCCCCGAAGGTAAGAGTTGCAGGGGCTGCTACACAAAATATTGTCTATTTAATTCGAAGTCACATATTAGAAATTCTAATTTTACACTCAAATACTAGCAGAGTAGGTAAAAGAGAACGTGAAGTAGTAGGTCAATTTGGAGAGAAAACTGTTAATGGGAAAAGATTAATAAACCTTTGTAAGGAGCATGCGCTATGTGTAGGGAATTTTCAGTCATAAAAGCATCCACAAATATACCAGAATAGATCCAGTAAGAAATATTCAATCAGTAATCGATTTAGTTGTGGTCAAGAAAGAAAAGTAAAACTGAATGATGTGAGAGTATACCGCCAACCAGAGTATGGAACTGATCACCACATGGTAGTGAGCAAACATGTATTTCCTTTTAGAAGTAAACGAAGATCTATTGAAAAAGATACCAATATTTTAATTTAAAAAATTGACGTAAATTTTAAAACAGAGCTTTTAAAACAATAGTGTTGAAATGCTCTATCAAAACAGAATTAATCTCAAACTAGGAAACTCCAAAGATAAAAGTCCGGAAGAAATGTATTATCACTTAAAAGATGATGTTTTTGAAGCAGCTAAGGAAGTCCTAGGAGTGGAACAAGAAAAAAGGAAATTCGTTGAGAAATTCAGTGAAACTTTAGAAAGCTTGATTGAGGAAAAGAAAACATTGTATCTATCATGGATTTCAAATAGGAATGCCCAAATATAAAAGGAATATGTAGAAAAAAGAAGTTAAAGAATTAGTAAAAATTGAAAAAAAATGAACACTGGGAGAGATTATGTAGGGATATAGTTAGTACAATAGGATATAATAGATCAACCCAAGCATGGAAAACGATTAAAAATATAAAGAAAAATTGTTACAAAAGTAAAGTACAAATAACTTCTACAAAATGAATTGATTACTATGAAAAATTATTATAAGAAAGTAGAGTTGAAGACTATTATAAATGTATACTTCCATTATAACCAGCGCCGTCTGGATCGCTCAACCACAGCGACGAGCGATTTATTATAATGTACTTTCACATGTTTTAGTTCATGTTCATACAATGTACATTGAGTCCAAATATAGAATTCGTTAAGTGTTGAGTTAAACACAATGTATCGTCAATTATCAATTCTCATATTATTATTTAATAACTACAACAAGTTATAACAAATACCAAACCAATTTGGAATGCACACATTGGCAAGAGTAGGAACCTGAAATCAGTTGGTTTGATGTAAAGAAGGCTTTGGCGAGAGCTAAAAACAATAAAGCTTCAGGACGTGGTAACCTCAGAATGGAACGTATAAAATACGGAGGTATAACAGAATACCTAAAAATCTTTTTACCAAAATGAAGTTAGTGGCGATATTCTTCAAGAATGGAATATGTCATATATCAGTTCTACACACAAGAAAGGTGACAAAACCCTTTGTGAAAACTACAGAGGAATTAGTGTCACCCCATCAATAGCTGGGCTATTCGCTAGGTTTCTAAAAGAAAAAATACAGAAGGGAATAATTCATTCACATTCATCGAAGAACGAAGCGGTTTTAGAAGTGTGAGATCATGTTTAGATCACATCCATTGCTTACGCCAAATAATAGAGAAAAATGGAATATACAATATAGACACACATATGACATTTATTGACCTGGGAAAGGTCTATGGCAGTGTTCCTAGATGTAAAATTTTAATATAATAATCTTTTATATATATATATATATATATATATATATATATATATATATATATATATATATATATATTGAAACGAGTCGTGAATTTGACCCTTCACAATAATTATTCGGCGAGAAAAATGCGGCGAGAAAAAACGGCGGATTTTCAGCAGACAATTTCTTATTACAGGGCCCTGGTAGATCAAGCGAGTCGCTAAATTAAGAAAAAAAATCTCCTAACACGTGGTGCAGCCAGAATCCCGATATTGTGGGTCCTTGATACAGAAAAACCAATTGAAACCAAAACGTCTGTCTGCCCGTCCGTCCGTCCGTCTGTCTGTGAACAATGCTAGCGACTAAACCATTCAGGCGATTTTCTCCAAAATTGATACTCCGTCATCGATGTGAATGATCTTGCGGCCCCTTGAATGTAAAACTGATATTTATATTTTGGAGGGTTCTTTACGTGAAGCCCCCGGGACATTTAAAAAAAATGGCGGCAACAATTTTGACTAAATTTTGTTGTTCGATAGTCTGAAGGTCATTTAACAGAATGGGAAAGGTCTCATGTTAGTTAAAAACTCTAATTTTTCGAAAATTGAATAAATTCAAAATTTTTCAGCATCTTCCTACAAATACAATTATGAAAATTCATTTTTTCTTAATGAAATGCGTTCATAAACTAGTGGTGCTACAGAATGGCACAGACTTTCCCGTATTAGTTTTCTATTTCCTAGGGTCTTCGCTAGCTATTCGGAATTGCCACATACTCTTTGTTGCCAGCTCCCATCTATCGCCCCCAAATGTACATATTTTTGGCATTTTCTTAATTTTTCTGTTTCCTATTGGTAGAACGGAAACATTAATTTTAGAATATTAAAGAACTAAAAAACCTAGCCGTAAATGGCAATTTTCTTTTAAAAATTATGTGCCGTTTAAGAGAAAATATCGTTTTAGCAATATTAAAAATGCGAAATTTGAAGCTCATTTTCATAGAAAATTTTTGAATTTTCAAAATACTTTATTTGAAGTTATTTAAAGCACTTACACTCACAAATATAACTCAAATTAAACTTTACGCTATACTAAAGAGTGTAATTAGCACTATCCGTTACAAAAGTTTGAAGAAAAAATTTGCAGTCATATATGAGGTAATGGCGTTTGAGCGTTTCTGAAAATGCGAAAGTTTGAGCTACTTTTCACAGAAAACGGTAGTGTTTTCGAGAAACTTCACTTAACATTATTTAAAGCACATGAACTCGTAAATATAATAATGTGAAAAAATCGCCGCTAATGTCAATATTATCGACGTGAGAAACATGTGAAAAAATTTACATTTTTGTAATTTTTGAAAAAACCAACCTATAGAGCTATATAGATTTTATGTAATCTGATAGAGTACATTTACCACTATACCTACCAAAAGTTTAAAGAAAAAATTTGGAGCCGTTTTTGAGAAAAGCTTGCTTCTGTAATTTTTTAAAATTGCACATATTGCACGCAATATTGACCGAAAAATTTTCAAAAAAATGTAGATGACCTTAAAGAAAGAACTCACTATGAAGAAAAAAAATTTATTTGAAGGAAAAATCTCTATCTTCAATTTTGTAGTTCCAGAAAGACGCTGTAAAAATTTTAAACATTTGCAATTTTAGCGTAAACATACTAAGTATCATACCAAGTATAAGGAGTAACATACCAAGTATAAGGAAAGTTATGTAATAATGTGGAAAATCGATTTCAAGATTTTAACGGATATAGACGATTAGTGGCAGAGGCGGGATTTCGGATCTTTCATTGCGCGGGGGGGGGGCAATTTTGGGCACTATTATAAACACGAAAATATTCGTTCATATTAATGCTTTAAGTTAATTTTGCTGTAATTATATACACCGTATTCAATTTTGTTCATTATTTCATTAATTTTTATTGAATGTTATTAATTAGATTAGTTGAACGCAGAGGTGACGATCCTCATTGTTATTTGAAGAGTCAGAACTGTAAATTCAAAGATGCATTTTTATCAGTGAATCATATATCGAAATATCGAAAATTTTTATTATTTATTATGATGACAAATGTTTATACATAATTGTAGGATATATATTTAAAAATCTATATTAATAAACTGTCTTAATTAAAATGCAATATACTGTGCAAGGTGATAATATGAGCCCCCACTTTTATATCATCTTTAAAAAAATTAATTAAATGATTTTTTTAAACAAACATCATCATCTTCATCTCAACATCGGACAATTGTTTTTTTTTAATGTACTCTGGACCGAGATAGATGGTAGGTGGCAAAAGGTTGGGACAATGTAAGTTTTCCCAGACCAATGAAATTAGAAATCTAACTAATACGAGAATATCTGCGCCATTCTGTAGCACTAGTTATTTTCTCGTATACGTACGTATATACAGAGTAATATACGTAGTATTCAAAGTGTTAAGTTATGTTGCGGAAAATCGATTTCGAGATTTCGAAGGAAATACACGTTTTGGGTGTCCCTTGATGTCGAAATTTTTTCCCCTCCAAAACGTTCATCCGTCCGTCTGGTATGTGAACAACACTACCGCCTAAACTATGGGTACGATATTTTCCAAACAGAATAAATCCTTGTCGATCTGACCTGAGTTGAAGCTCTGCGATTTTGAAAAACATGAATTAATTTTTCGAGGTACTTTACATGAAGTTTTCGGGACATGTTCAAAACTTTCTCAAAAATGGCTCCAAATCTTTTCTTTAAATTTCTTGTAAAAAAAGAGTGAAATACATGTATAAAGACGGCATAGGTCTGATTTTCATTGATACATCTGAATTTTTGATAGTTGCAAGAGACTGATATTTTTTCGGCGTATTCCTACAACTACAAAATTAAGATAGAGATTTTTCTTTCAAGTAAATGTTTTTTCATAATTAGTTCTTTCGTTTAGGTCATGAACATTTTTTTGAAAATTTTATTAGTTTTCGCCCAATATTGCGTCCAATATGTGTAATATTAAAAATAATCAAAAATATTTTCTCTTAAACGGCTCTATATTTTTTCTTTACACTTTTGGGACTGATAGTGTTAAATGTACTCTATAAGATGACATTGGCGCAATTTTGCTCTATTCTTTTGTTGTTGTAATTTTTCAAAAATTACCCTAATGTATTTTTTCACTTGTCTCTTACGTCGTTAATATTTACATTAGAGGCGATTTGTTCATATTATTGCATTATGAGTGCATGTGCATTACATTCTGTCATGTAAAGTTTCAGGAAAACTCAACATTTTTTTGTGAAAATGAGTTCAAATTTCCGCGTTTTCAGAAACGCTCAAACACCACACCGCAGAAACGACTCCAAATTTTTCTTCAAACTTTTTGTGTGCATAATGCTAATTACACTCTTTAAGATGACAGAAAATTCATTTTGCTGTATTATTTTGTTTCTTCAAAAATTAAACAAATGCATTTTTTTAAAAATATTTCTCACGCTGTATTTTCTGTGAGAATGAGCTTCAAATTTTGCATTTACAGGAACACTTCAACGCCATTGTCGTAAAAACGGCACCAAATTTTTCAATGAAAATCTTCATATAGGACGAAGGTTTACTCTTCAACAACATTCTTAAAGTAGTTTTTCGATTCTGCCATTAGGAAACCGATAAATTGAGCAACTGTAAAAAAATGTTCGGGCGGCGATAGATGATAGCTGGCAAAAGGATGGGGCACTACCGAAAAGTTAGACCCGACCAAAGAAATGAGGAAACTTATTAGAAAGTCTGTGCGATTGCGTAGCTCCACTAGTTTCTTTTTGCTTTGGCCCTAGATCCTTGGTGGCATCTAAAACAAAAATAGTACGAACACAAGTTGTAGTGCCAGTTAAAGTTTGGGGCTCATATACGCACGGGTTTCGGAGCTCATTTTACAACCATCCGTATTAAAATTCTGCAAACTAAAACCGGTCTTTGATAGTTCGAAATTACAGATGGCATGCATAAAACAATGTTTAGACTGCCATAAGTATCAAATTGCTACAGATTTGTCCCGCAAGGAGAGGCCACATGAATAATTATGATGCACAACTTAGGCAGTTTAAAGTAGCGAAAAAACGGGCGTGGCCTGGCAGCGTAATTCTGAGATTAACACACGTGGCAGTCAAAGGGTTAAAACATATTGTATTTCATTCGTTAAGAATCAGAATCGGTCTAAGAGAACTCCTTTCAAAGCTTTTAGAATAGAGAAAACACGAACACCTCTGTTTCACATCAGTTCTCATTGACAACTGAACCACAATGCATTTACCACACTGATGGCAAAAGTAATTATTAAACTAGTTAAAATCGTTCCTTCTAGAATATTTGCTTTGTATGAAAAGATAACAAGGGGGCTCATATTATCACTCATAAATTATAAATCACTCATTTCACCCCCTTTATCTCTATCTATATCTATAATAAACGGGAATTACTCTTTCTTTTTGAGAGATAAGATTTGAGTGTTATGACTAGACCACTCAAAATTTCAGGTACAAAAAAGATTTGATTTAGACAGGCAAAAATATGCAACAAAATTACAAAATTATGCACTAATAGGTATTAAAAGCGTCGTTTTAGGCACTTAACATAAGTTAAAGAATGACTAAGCCCGGCAAAAAATAGACATGAAAAAGTTATATTTCTGGCATCTGGAACTGATCTCAAAAGTATTAAATTAGGTAATTTGTATTATGCAAGGAAAAGTATTTTTACATTTAGGAGAGAGGCTACAAGCATATTTTATTCACTTTCATAATTAGCAGTATAGTACATAATCAATATTTTCTACAAAAAGGCTGTCGTATCTATTAAAATAATTTTGAAGGCTGAAAATGCACTTTTCACTGATAGATTTATAGGAGCAAACAAATTTAGTTACGTCTCTCGTGCTCAGTTCTCCTGAAACTTCTTCACTCGTCTCACTCCACACGACTCATTGTCCTTTTTTTGTAATCTACGCCTGTCCGATAGAAGGCTTTTGCCTGCCCTGTCTTTTCTCCCCAGGACATCGCAGACGACCCGCTGCGGCGATAAGCCTAAACCTGTCAACAGCGCAAGTGCACCAGGAATGGGTGCAATTGCCCAAGAAGTGCGTGCTGATCGGAGACGAGCGTGAAACATCTTAATAATGTTGACTTGCAGGGCTCCTTTTATTCGGTATTTTGGGCGATAGATTTCAGTTCGATGTCGTTTGCATATTCGATCACACAATACTTGCATTTCTAAAAAGATTTTGCGTTTCCATGAAACGAATTTCAAATTTAGCATTTAATATATGATCGTTCTTCAAAATCACTTGTTTTAAGCAGTTTTAGGCGAAAACATTTAAATAGGCATCAACCGCCCTTTTAGAACATTTTAGGCACTATTGGACGCTTTCATTAGATGTATCCTCTCATGATTCGTAAACATCTGCAATTATTTTTCACATCCTAAAGGAACTGAATAGGCATTTGTCCTAAAATCCAAGGTCTAGTTATGACTCATGATTTTAGGCATGAAACTGTTTAATTTCCAAGTAAATAACGTTTCAAAGCAAAATATAATTGAAAGAGGATGTTGGATAAGGGATATTCAAAATAACGCTGAACATTATCCCGCGCGTTTTATAATACTGAACTAAAGTTCACCAATTTATTAATATACGTTATTACTCAGGTTAATACAATTATTGTTCGCTTAATTATTATTATTATCATTATAATAATAATAATTATTATTATTATTATTATTATTATTATTGTTTTTCTCAAAATACAGAAACAAGTAAATCGTTTATATATACATTTGAAGATCCGCGAAATAACATTTTTTTAAAACATTTGTCCCAAGATTGGGAGGGGGCAGTTGCCCCCCCTGCTCCCCCTGAATCCCGCCTCTGATTAGGGGTCCCCTAATTCCAAAAAAGTGTTGTGTGTTTTTTTTCAAAACGTTCGTCATTATTTCCGTCCGTCTGCCCGTCAGTCTGTGAACACCACTAGCACCTTAACCAAAAGTACGATTTCTTCCAGAAAAGGTATTCCCCCGGTCGACCTGATTCCACGAAGCACCGCGATTTTGAAAAAAACTTTCTTCAAAATTTCGGGGTACTTAACATGAAGGTCCCGGATATTTTCAAATTTTCCTCAAAAACGACTCCAATTTTGTTCTTTACACTTCTTGTAAGAATAGATTAAAATACACTTACAAAGGTGGTATAGTAACGATTTTCACAATTAACTCAGAATTTTCGAAAATTGCAAAATTTTGAATTTTTGGTGGCATCTTCCTAAAAATACAAAATTGAAGCTAGAGTTTTTTCCTTCAAATAAAATTTGTTCTCCATAGTGAATTCTTTAAGGTCATTTAAATTTTTTAATATTAATTAAGGTCCTTTAAACTTTTCGTAGGGATTGGCCTAATGTACACTATGAGATGACAAACTCCGTATCGCTATATTCTTTTGGTTTTTCAAAAATTATAAATATGTATTTATTTTGGTTTGTCTCTCACGTCATTCATATTTACATCAGCGGCAATTTGTTCTCATTATTATATTTATGAGTACATGTACTGTAAATAATGTCATGTAATGTTTCCGTTTTCTGCGAAAACTAGCTCAAAATTTCACATTTTCATCAATGTTCAAATGCCATGTCCTCAAAAATGTCTCCAAATTTTTTCTTCACTCGTTTAGAGTGGATAGTTTTAAGAGTATTCTTTAGTGTGACGAGATGTTCATTTAGGGGTATTTGTTTGAATTTTCAAAAATTACACAAATAAACTTTTTTGGAAGATCACTTACATTTCCAGCAATTTGTAAACACTATTGTGTTTGTGAGTTTAGGTGCTTCAGTTGACTTCTAATGAAGTTTTTTGAAAACTCTGTGAAAATGAGCTTGGAATTTCGCATTTACAGTAGCGCTTCACATTTTTTAAACAAAATTTACCATTTGCGACGTGGTTTTACTGTTCTTTAATATTCTTAAAATAATATTTTCGTTCTACTATTAGGAAACCGCAAAATTAAGAAAATGTCAAAAAAGTATACTTTGGCCGGCGATTGATCACTGCTGTCAAGGGCATGTGCTGCTGGCAAGGAGTGGCTGCTGGCAAGTCCGATTAGCTAGCCGAGTCGAAAGGAAATGAAAACTAATACTGGAATGTCTGTGCCATTCTGTAGCACCACTAATTAATCTGCCATTAAATACCTTGTTATGGGAAATAATTTACTGGTGTTTCATAGTATATTAAATTTATACATACTATTAATTATTTATATCGCTTTTGTTAATTAGGATAGCTGAATGTGGCGTCGCCGACGCTTTCAACTATCTTCGGTTATTTGAATTTTCTTTTTTTCTTCGGTTCAGAGTCTTCTTTGTTCAGTTTAGAAGTTTTGTCAGCGTTGTGAACTAACTATTTATATTTTATCACTTAACGTTCTGGTTTTCTTCTAATTCACTTATTATTTTTCAAATTCAATGTTTCAATGCAATTTACAAAATTACTTCAAAAGATACCCATGAAATACTTCGAATCTGACAAATTCATAACACACGTGATTTTCATTTCATATTTCTCGTTTGTCGACTATTTCGGGGCCATCCTTATGGCTCCGAAGACTGAAAATTACCACGGCCACCAAATATAGTGATGGCCAGCTAACGTAACTACTTTTGAAAATTGTCACTTACTTCCGTATTATACGAAACTACACCGTCATTATACTTCCGTAGATTCCGCCAATAATCAAAACAATAATGTTGGATTTTGCTGTGCTAGTTTGGTATTGTTGCTAGCGATTCGCATTTTCCGGTTTGCTGTTTTTCATAAATCTGCATTTAGTGATTTCGCTTACTTTATTACTTTAGTAATACGCGTTTATTATTTTAATTTATTATTTTCCAATTGCTTTCATCACTAATCACAGTGAACTTAGTTGAGATAGTGTTAGTGGCAAAGGTTAATCTTATTTAGTACTTTCTGTTTAATATTAATTTAATTTTATTTATTGTTAATTTTTCTGAATCCAATCTATACTAATATATAAAAGACAGATCAGAACAGAATTACAGCGGAATAATCTCTGAATCTACTGAACCAATACCGATGAAACTTTTGCACTAGCTTCCTTTAAAGGTCTGGAGTACAATAGGCTATGATTTACAATCACAAACCTTAACACATTCACAAAATAATTACTTTTCTGGACTTTTTTCGCCTAACATTACATCATAGATTCAAGAGTGCAACAATGTTCAATTGTTTAGCTGCGTGCCACCAGAGGATGATGACTACGATTGAGTTCATCTATGCACGAATTGCGTGTACGTAGGAAAGATACTATTATAATACACTATAACCTCCTTGGAGGGAGCTGTTTGTTGTATTGTACTTTCCATTGTTTATTTATTTATTTACGTCAAAAACAGTTTAAAACTGTGTGTGACGAGCTTTGGGGAGAAGTGTTTAACAATGTTAATGGATTTGTTTAACCTGAAATGTTCATATTTAGGAAAGATAATGGCAGTTTTCTTTATATATGCAAGTAACTTGGATATTGATTTAATTGCATCTAGGCGTGAATTATCAAGTGTAGAAGAGACATGGTATTATTAAAAAAACAAATTTTGCTGACGGAAGTACTTGAAATGGTCGTAAAAGGTGTGAATGCACACATCTGTTCTGTATGAAACAGTTACTGGTTTAGTGGTAGTAAATTAAGCATGTTTATTACGTATTTGCGAGTTGAACGAGCCAAAGTGAAACATACTATGAATTATTTACGTGTTATGCTTCAACTGTGACAAATGGATAAATTTTTGTAGGAAGTGTTTTATTATAGTAGAGAGTGAAATTGTACCTTTAGATGGTAATGAAATGATTATTTAAATTCACGATAATAAGTTCGACAAGAAGTATAATTGAAGTAAAAGAGAAATTTGAAAGTTTTCTTTATAAATACGCGAGAAGAAGAAAAAATATGAAAAAGAGTATGTTTTACAATGTGGCAATTGATAGAAAGTATTGGTACTACAGTATAATACACAAAATTTCGCAAAGAGAATACACGTGAGTAAATGTATTTTACTTTTTGTTTAAATTTTTTGTAATTGTTAGTTGTAAAGTGAGTTCGTTATAAATTGGGGGAGGGAATCACAGTAAGAAACACTATAAATCATTTTTAGTGAAAAAGTCAGGAACACCGGTTGTTTCCAGATGGATGTATAGCAGAGAAGGGCGGAGCAGGGCGGGGGGGGATTCAACAGAATAGATAGTAGTAGACTCCGCCGCAGGACGGGAATAGATGGAATTCCTTTTTCTGGCTAATTACGATAAATACCCCAGCAACGCGGGCTACTTTAGCTAGTTCATTAATAATTGAAAATTAATGGATAGGCCAACCACATCTGGGCCTTTTCTAAGTATTTTGTCTAAGGTTAAAGCGAATTCACCCAAAATAGCTCAAACAGAATTCATCCACGAGCACCACGCGGCAAACCGCCATAGGCAACTGTGTCATCTATCTTCTTAATTCCATATACCTCGGTGGCTGAAATCCATCACGGGCTTGAAAGGTGCTGCTCCACGTGTCGTTGTTGGGAATCATTTGCAACACATTAGGGTGATTATGGAATAATACAAAGAAGAAGTTCGGCTCGAATCGCACACCAGGACCAGGTTGTTGCGGCTGAAACCCAACTCCCTCGATGATGCCATCTCTTGGTCGCTCGCTGGGGTCTCTCTTCGTCTGTCAGCGCTTGTAGATAAGACATTCATTTGAAGATAGACCACTCGCACGAAGTGATTTCTTTTTAATGTTAATGAGTCAAGGGACATTGACCAAAATTTCTGGTTGTTATGCAACACTGCAACAATGCTACGAACCGCCACTGTTTAATTCTCCATTTATACGCTAAGATCGGAGCGCTAAAACTCGCAAAAGCACTTTTTTGGAAATTTCCTAGAATCTTATGGCCGAATCTGAAAACAAATTATATCAGTTCCCCTTCAGGAGATCGAGACTGCGTCGAATGACACTTCGTGTGCCTTGGTTGGCGCACTGGAAGTGGTCTCCACACACGCACGAGGAAATTACTCAAATACTAAATATCTTAATAATTAATGTGTCTTACTTGGCTTGAATTTATGGTTCTGGTAACTGTACATCCAGCAAAGCACGGTGAATAATATGTACTACCGGTCTCCCCGTCACAAACAGGACTGTATTTATTTGAACATCCACAGTCCGCATTGCAATTCCGAAATAGTTCAAATCTGTAAACAAACAAACAAACAAACAAACAAACAAAACATTAGTCAATTCGAAATTATTCGGTGTGCATTAAAAGTAAATAAATGTGTGCGTAGGGATTCACGTTTACTTCCTCGTATACACCCTGAGTTTTACTATTATTTATTTAGTTGTCCGATACCATCCTCCACTTTTCAGTCGTAAATTATCGACAATTTTTACTATCCCCAAAACATGTTATTTTACATTCAAACCAAACAACTTTGCTACAGTATGTGAGTAAGAGATTGAAGTTTCTTCATGAATAATTTGAACTAACATTAGGAAATCGTATTTAAAGCTAAGGTGGCCGATACTACCCAACCTTAGCCTACGTATATACGTAGTACAGGGCAAGTGATGTAATACTGCGGAAATTCGATTTCGAGATTTCAACAGAAATACACGTTTTGTGGTTCCCCGATACCGAAATATTGTTATTTTTTTACTTTCCCGTATACGTACGAGATACGGAGATACGTAGTGTAGGAAAAGTTATGTAACGCTGCGCGAAAAAATGGCGAATTTTCAGCAGACAAAATTCTTTGCCGGGTCCTGACAACCAAAAAGTGGATGAATCCAGTTGCTAAATTAAGAAAAAAATTCCCTAACATCACGTGAGGTGTAGACAGAATCCCTGTTTTGTAAGTCCTTGACACCGAAAAAACCATTGAACGCAAAACGTCCGTCTGTCCGTCCGTGAGTCCGTCTGTCAACACCACTAGCACTTAAACCATATGGACGATCTTTTTCAAATTGAAGAAACTCCTGTCAATCTGGCTCGAGTCGAAGCTTTGAGGTTTTGAAAATGATTCTGTAAAATTTGGAGATTGTCCCGCATCGCATTCCCCGGCCGATCTTGGATCGCCGTAAGAATGCGCAGCGTTGCTTGAGCGTCAGCTCAGTCGTTTTTTTCCTTTTTTTAGCTGTTCCTTAGAAAACGAAATGATAGAAGGAAGTTGCAGGTTCACTTTGACACAATTAAAATAGCATGCTTCACTGCTAAACACTGAATTTATTCCTGTCTGTCAGGGAAGTTACAAAAAAACTAGGATAGGATAGAATCATGTTCTTCCTAATGACCTCTTATTAAATGAAACTATTGTTAAGATTTCCAAAAGAAGAACAAAATGAATCATTAAAATTACCACAAAATTAGCCTTATCAATATGACGTTATTTGCAGTGGCCTAGCGTGACTCACACGTTTGGGGATGCTCAACAATAACACACAAAATGTCACTATCAATTACTTCTTCTAACAGGCGAACGCAATTCAAGGCAATTCAACACTGGAACTACTTCCACGATCTCGATTGCTTACGACGGTGTAGGCGCTTCCTACAAACTCCTCACAGCAGTCAGGGCTGCCGAAGTCTTGAAAGCAAATTATACAATAGCTCAGCTTCAATTCTTACACGCGAATGACAATGAAACCACTTGTTAATTTATACATTGCAGACTAAAATAATATGTAATCTATTTAAGGAATAATTCAATTTCATGGATATTAATTAGAAAATAGTAGATAGGCACTATTTCTACAGTTTGTGCCAACGACCAAGCGGGGACTCCCGAGTGAGAGAGAATTTACTGACCGCCTGAAGTATGCTGCGCTCTCGTGCACAAACGAGCAGCTTCTTTCCGTAGTGGATGCTAGCGTAATGCAGTCGAGTTTCTCCTGGCCAGGGGCAACGAGGGGAGAGGGGAACCTCGCCATCTGCGCATGCGTCATTGCTCGTCGCAATCTCGTGGCAGACGCTAGAAGCATTTTAGCTTCCAAGCAATCACAGGCCAGCTTCAACACCCCGCCGAATTCAATTATAGGAACTCAAATTAAAATGAATACAAAACGTGTTTCGCTCAACGGACCACTTGTCAGATTATTAATACAGTATTTAGAGTTCTTTATTAATATTATATACGGGGATGCTCAGCATCTCAGCGTCCCCTGACGCCACGCCACTGGTTATTTGTCAAAGTGCGACAACTCTCATTTTCGGCCTCTTTAATGACCACAAAGATCACGTCATGCGTGAAAAGCAGTCTGAAGTAACCCGTAATCGCGGGTTTTGCCTGAGCGATACACTTGAGAGGAGGCCGTGCCAGGCGGCGCCGCAGCGGTGGCGGCGGCGGGGTTGACGACCCTTTCCAGCTGAGAGGCTGGCTGGCACCATGACCTGGCAGCCGAGGGTGCCGTGGCGGTGGGGCTGTCGTGGGCGTGGTGGGCGGTCCGGGGCGTCGCCCGCTGTCCGGTGCGGCCTTCAGCTCACACCACTTATCTGGCTCACACTGCGGTCGCGGCGTCGAATCGTGGTGTGGTTCAGACCTTCCTGGCCGCGCGCGTGAGGTGGAGAGTCACCGGTCGAGGCAGTCGCGGATCATTTGCAATTACAGCCGATCCTTTGCAGTCATATCCCGCGAATAATTTCAACGTTCGTGAAATTTTGGTGGTACGGCCATCAAACGCCGGACTCAGAATAATCGAATGCGAACGTTTCTCGATCAGGATCAAAAAATAGAATGTCCCTTCAGAATGAGACCCGGGGACCGAAGTGATTCTCGCTTACGCGCGCTTCTCGTGCATACCCCCCGGTTCCCCTTCCCACAGCCCTTCTTTGCTTCGAATTTACCCCTTCCCCGGGCAGTCATCATCTTATTGGCCGAAACTAGTGGCGTCTTACTGGAATTTTCCACCGGCTATCACTCACTTTTCTCTGTCTTTGAAGCGCAGCTGCGCGCAAGGGGTGGCAGGTGACGCCCGCGGGCACGCGTTCCAATAAATAGAGTTCCGTTTCCTGTTCATATCTAGCTTGTGTATGATGCCATAACCTATTGTTCATTTTGAAATATTCGGTACTATTTTGCTACGATGAAAACATGAAATAAATGACAAGTTCACATAAACTAAGAACAATTGGTTTAAATGAAGATAATTCAAAATAAATTTCTCAGATAAATTTCTTAACCATGTAGATATATGATATGGTATGATAATGTTGATAATAAAGGTAAATTCTGAGTCTAATCAAAGTTTATTAAATCGAATCAATGTTATTTAAATTTGTAATAAAAAGTGCATATTTCCATTAATAACGTGCTTAATATTGCTTGTGCCACAAAAATTATCACATACAACTGACGTTAACGTACTGCACAACATGTCCAGTTAAGTGAGTTCTTCTAAAGTGCATGTGTGAGAGAACCATCAAATGATACCTTTCTTAAATATTATTCTGTGTATGAAATATGTTATTTTTTGCATTCATCATAATAGCTTCATCATATATTTTCCCTTCAAGGTGTGCTTTCTATTAAAAGAAGATCGTTCAATTACACAGAATACCCTTTTTGTATTTTTGAGAGTTTTAGAGAGTCTTTCATGACACCACGAAGGAATGCAATTTTAATAGAGTGTATTGTATATAATATGACAAGAATACATCTTTATCATATCAAACTATTTGATGACGCGGAAATATCTTTGTTTCCTTTGCAAGTTTTTCGCAGAAGATACAAAGAAATTTTCATTGGAAATGCATAATTTATTCTACCAGCTTTTTCTAAAAAGTATCGAGATTTAGAATTTTTCCTCAGAGCAGCGAATTAGCAAGTTACTTTATTCCGTCGCGTCAACTAACGAGTTCATGAATTCCGTAAATGTAGTGCAGTTTGCGATGGTGTAGCGGTTAGCGCACCATTTTATTATATTATTTTATTATATTTTATTTTATTATATTTTATTTTATTATATAGGAGCAAATATTTTGTCAACAAAACTCGAAAAAAAACTCTCTTTTCTGTATTCAAAATTCGACTAGAATATGGTTTAGGATAGAGACCACAGAATTATGAAAACGTGCACAAAATTCACTTCTCCCCATAGCTCGTCAGTGTTTAACTGTTTTTGACGTAAATAAATAAAAATAAAAAATAAAAATAGCGCAACGAACTGCTGTACCCAAGTTCGCGGGTTCAAACCCGATCGAAGCCGTGAATTTTTTAATAAGCCGTGAATTCGTACGCCTTCCTTCGGAGGGGAAGTAAAGCCGGCTGTCCCATGTTAGTAGATTTACTTGCATGTAAAAGATCCTCAACCCTAAATGAAGCCTCTGAGCTAAATTCAAATCGCCTATTTCGTCGCCCGAGATAATACCTTCTTTCTCCGCTTGTTGGTGAAAGGAGTGTAGCAAAATTTGCGTGGTCAGACGGAAGAGCAGGCCTCTTGGCCTGAGTCTCGCCGCGTAAAATAAGGCTTCAATTCAATTCAAATGGTTGCTTCCCTGCCCGCGTCAAGCGTGGGCTTGTTTGCCTGCCGAGAACAAATCACCGGGGGGGAGGACGGGGGGGGTGTCCCAAACAAACCCCTTCTTAGACGAGGGTCCCCTCCGAAGCGACGCCCGCCTGCGCGGCTGTTGGTCATAAAATTTTATGAAAGTGTGACCACGAGGCTCCCAGGGCGTAGGTTTACGAGAACTCGAATTCCTTCCCCTAAATATTATTTTATGAATAAATATTAATGTGCCGCCAAAGTACAAGGTACTTTCAATTAAGCACCCCGGGCATTTTCAAACTTTTCTCAAAAACGGCTCCAATTTTTTTCTTCAAATTTCTTGAAAGAATAGAAGAAAATGCGCTTATGGAGATGGCATAGGTCCAAATTTCGAGGTTAACTCATGGGTTTTCGAAAATTGCAAAATTTTGAATTTTTGTGGCCTCTTCCGACAACTACAAAATTGCAGAAAATTTTTTTCTTCAAATAAAATTTGTTCTCCATTGCGAGTTCTTTTTTTAAGGTCATGTACATTTCTTTGAAAATTTTAGTAGTTTTCGTGCAACATTGCGTGCAATATGTGCAATTAAAAAAATTGCAAAACCAAGATTTTCTCAAAAACGGCTCCAATTTTTTTCTTTAAACTTTTGGTAAGTATAGTGCGTAATGTCCTATCGCCATTTTGCGCCATTTTACGTAAACGCCATTTTGCTCTATTCTTTTGTTTTTTTCAAAAATTACAAAAATGTAATTTGTTGACTGGTATCCAATGTCGTTAATATTTACTCTAGCGCCTATTTGTTCACATTATGAGTACATGCACGAGTATATGTGCTTTAAATAATATCAAGTAAACTTTCTCGAGAACTCAACCATTTTTTGTGAAAACTAGCTCAACATTCCACATTTTCAGAAACGCTCAAACGCCATTTTCTCATAACTTGCTCCATTTTTTTCAAACTTTTGGAATGGATAGTGCTAATTGCACTCTTTAATATGACGTAAACTTCATGTTGGGGTATTTATTTTTTCAAAAATCACACAAATGTATTTTTTTAAAGCTCTCTGACATCTACCGGGAGAGATGGCTCAGTGCATCAACCTGATGTCACTGCAGTCCTTCTGACCGGGAGATCCTAGGTTCTAGCCCCGACGGCGGCAGGATTTTCGACACTAGTTTCTCCGCTAGGTTGATTTCAGTCGCAGTGTAGAGGGGAATTCTAGCGGCCAGCTGCTCTGATAGGTAGTTTTCCATGGTTTCTCCGATCAACACCAGGCGAATGCCGAAGCAGTACTCCAACAAACGGGCCATGTACCGCGCGCGATCTTTCCTTCCTCTTCCTTGTCTTATCCTCCTCTTACACACACACACACACTAACATACACTACACTACCACACATGCCGGGAGACCGGTCGGGAGTTTACAGCTTGTCCCGGCTGGGGCGGTGCCCCGTTGGTGGGAGATACTTGCATGCAACTGAATTTACATCTGCGGTTTACGCGATCACCAAACTCGTTCTGCCGATTTTTCCAAAATTGATATTTCCCTATCGTTCTGGCTGATGTCAGGGCTCCTGGGATTTGAAGTCGATATTTTAATTCTGGGGGGTACTTTAAATGAAGCTCCTGGGACATTTTTTAAATTTTCAAAAAAGGGCTCCATTTTTTGATAACTTTTTGTTGTTGAACAGTACAAAAGGCGTTGAAGAGAATAGTGCTCATTATTTTAGTCCGGTACCTTATCGCAAGTATATAAGTATCCTATTGTTGGAGTGGCAGATACTGAATCAGTCGGTATCAGGCGGAACTGTAACTGCAGTGCGCGTGAAGTTCGTGTCTAATTTGCGTGCGCCCCAAATATCTTCATACATTATAGTTTCGTGGTTTCTGTAATGTGAAATTCGACACACGATCTGTAGAATTGAATCTGATAGACAAAATGCAATCTTCATTTCAAAATGAAAGTGGGTGAATCAACCCGCAAACATCTGTTATGTTTGTAGAAGATATACACCAAAACGTCAAAGGAAAACATTTCGTAAATGAAATTATAAAACTTGCGTATTCTTTATACTTCGTCTGCCGTGTCCGTAATCGGGAGAACGTGGGCTGCTCACCAGTGTTGTGTGATCTGTACAATGAATGAGGTTCGAGGTAGGAGGAATGAGGTATGAGGTTGTGATTGTAGAGAAAACTCAAATCATTGTTGTTCGCTCTACCAATGTGGGGGAGAATACCAACAAATCATTTTAATGGTTGCATATTATTGCACGAAATAACCTAACTTAACCTCATATGAAGTGTGGTTATAACATTTTGTAGTAATATAACCGGGTTGACGATGTGGAATTGGTATAGAATTTTGTTTATTTCAAATACGAAATATGTTTATATATTTTGAACCTTGCGTATAGAAACTTTTTATTATGATTTTCGAAAGTAGCGTGATCGTCCACTTTGAAATCATCTACTTTCATCCTGGAAGTATGTAGAAAAAGTAATGTGTAATTGTAATATGCGAGACAGAACCTGGAAAATAGATATTCTTAGACCTGAAAAACCGGGAAAAAAACTTCAATTCCAAAAAGCCAGATCGCCAATAATCCAGTGCAAATGTTCATTAGTGGATTTGTCAGAAGTCGTTATTTGCTGTGAGAACATTTGTCGTGGCTTTGATAATACCATGATGATACCATGTAACAAGATTTTAAGTTAATTTTTTTTGTTTCTGATTCAGTATGTTTCGAAACACTATGTAAACACAATTTTGCATATGGGAAATTATTTTTAGGGAAATGGCATAGATTTTCTTAATTTTAGGAAAATACATATATTTGAAATAATGAATGCTCGTTTACAAATACCCACGATACAAAACAAAAGAAATTCCTAAATACAACGGTTGAAAAAATGTAAATCAGTAAATATATATGACAAAAGTGTTAAAGTACGTGAAAATATTTACGTATCACGTACAGTGTGCTTAAAATGTGTTGTCTTCCTACATTTCTTCTTGTACGTTACATCACTCTCTCTGACCAGTCCCCAGATATAATCAATCATCTAGCTTTTGCTTATTACTAAGCTGCGGATTTATAGGCACTAAAAATAGTAGAAATAGGCAGGCAAAATAGGCACATAAAATTCAGAATTAGGCACTTAAAATTCAAAAATAGCCACTTACAATGACACTATACATTTATTAATCATATAGTAATACAAGCAAAATCCAAGTAATTCAATTAACATTCATAACTAGTGGTGCTACAGAATAGCTCATACTTTTCCGTATTAGTTTTCTGTTTCGTTTGGTCTCGGCTAGCGATTCGGACTTGCCAATACTCTTGACAACTGCCATCTATAGCCGCCCAAACCACATTTTTGTGACATTTTATTAATTTTTCGGTTTCCTAGTAATAGAACAAAAATATTATTTTAAAAACATTAAAAACTCTCAAACCTTGTCCTAAATGTCAATTTTCGTTGAAAAATTTGGAGCCGTTTTCAAGAAAATGGCGTTTAAGCCCTATTGTAAATGCGAAATTTGAAGTTCTTTTTCACAGAATTTTTTGAGTTTTCGAAAAACTTCATTTGAAGTCATTTGAAGCACTTACACGCACAAATTCAAGTGTTTAAGAATTGCTGGAAATGTGCATTTCAACGGTATGAGAGAACTATAAAGAAAATTACATTTGTGTAATTTTTGAAAAAACAAAAAATACCCCAAAATTAACTTTATGCCGCTTAAAAAATGCAGTTAGCACTATCCATTGGAAAAGTTTGAACAAAAACTTTGAAGCCATTTTTGAGAAGATGGCGTTTGAGCCTTTCTGAAAATATCGAATTTTCAGCTAGTTTTCACAGAAAACTATTCAATTTTCGAGAAACTTGATTTGACATTATTTAAAGCACATGTACTCATTAATTTAATAATGTGACAAATAGTCACTAATGTAAATATTAACAACGTGAGAGACAAAAAGTTATACTATGAGAAAACTAAATTACAATACCATTATCACGCCTTTAATATCATCTCACAGAGCACATTTAGCAATGTCCCTAAATGTTTAAAGAAAAAATTTGGAGCCGTTTTTGAGAAAATCTGGTTTTTGTAATTTTTTAAAATTTCAAATATTGCGTGCAATATTGTCCAAAATCTACTAAAATTTTCAACAAAATGTACATGACCTTAATGAAAGAACTCACTTTGGACAACAAATTTTATTTGAAAGAAAAATCTCCATCTTCAATTTTGTAGTTCTAGGAAGACGCCGAAAAAATTTCACTCCCACTCAGTGCAATGACGCTAACAGAGAGTATATAACAGAGACGGCACTCAATGTATATTGGAGAGCTCTTATTTGACATGGTGGGGGGAACCGACAGAGAGAGTGGGGGACGCCGCCATTCGCGGGCCCCAATAGCGTTGAAGCTTTAAAAATATGCCGGGAATACGAATCAGCCAATCACGACGACCCACTCAAAACGAGTAGCGAAGACGACCCCGGTGTCAAGAGAGTACAGCTCTGTTTCACTTCCAATATTATTTATATTGACTTTTGAATTTATTTATAAGTACATATGATTTGCAGTTGAATTAAGAACAAAATAAATGTTACACTATTTAGGAATTTGAAGGCAGGGAAAGAAATCTAGGATAAACATGCAAAATAAACGAAAGTGATTTCACATTTTAACATTTATTTTCAAATTAAACATGGAATAATACAAAGACATAATACAAAGGCACAAAACACATACATCCAAAAATTGTGAAATATCACTAATTCAACTTTCTGTTGGCTCCCTACATACATATTTAAACCCTGACAATCTATTCAAAAAGAAATTTTAAAAAGCAGCAAAAACATAGCATAATTCATTGGCATACAGTGATGACAATTAAAAACACACAGATATATGGATATTGCAATAAGCCTAAAGTGAGTTGCAATGTGAAAAGTATAAAGTGCACCGTTACCAAACAGTAAGAGTTAAACATAGGAAAATACAATTGAGTGATCGACTTGAACTTTTCTAGTCATAACATACAAACATAGATAAGTAAGATCCTATCAATTAATCTCAAAACCCTTTGGCCCAAGATTCAAAGCACTGAAATGAATCAACATACTAAGATTTGTAAATACAAAACGTGTAAATTGAATTCATATACTGTCAATACATTGATATGTAGTAAATATATACTTATGTATTTGCCCACTTATTACAGTGCAAGCTCTTATTCATGCTCAGATTTATATGGAATGATATACATAATATTAACATAAATATGTACTAATACTGTTCAACTATGACTTACAATACACACCAAAGTTTTTAGTAAAATAATGTCTTAATCGAATGCTTCTCTTGCATAACTAGGATGGACAAATACTGTAGCTAGCCAGTAAACAAATTTTATACATTTGTGTGGCTGAAAACAAGTTCTTTAATCTTTTTCACACAATTGACCATTTACAAAATCTGCGAGTTACCGAGCATTGTTTCAAACATTCCAATGTGGATCAGTGCCTTTTGTTTTAATATTGCTTAGTTCTGGTAAAAACCCCATCCAACATGAGAGGGAAAACTGGAGACAAACTTTAATAATATTTTGTGGAGTGAATTCTGTACGTTCTATAAATTAGATTAACCATGTACATTTGAACTAAATGTCTTTCTAATCTTTCATGAATAATTTTAAAAGAATATGTAATACATTGCAAATAAAATGTAGACAGGGCTGGGCAGTATTTAAATACATAAAATCGGTGTATTTAAAAAAGAAATACTTAAAATACTTCAAAAATACATGAAGATAATGAGGATAGTTTCTTTTTGTTTGATTTGGCTAGTGAATGGACCTCATTAAAAATAAATAAATAAAAGATTCTTTCAGCTGTAGAACTTGAGTTCTCTTCATTTTTAAATGACAAATCTAAATTATTAAACGTGATGGACAATTATCAAACAATAATACAAAGTTTATTCTGTATAACACTAGTTTATGTTCATCAGCGCCATTCAACAACTGTTTTCCTGTGCAGGCATTCACAAAGTAAGGGATTGCTTATGCTAATTTGTAATGTAAATGAAACAGGACCAATGACTTAAGCTCACTATAACTGAGAATTCACTGTATCCGAGTTCACTATCAACAGTAGGCTAATTACTAGAGGGTGGATTTGAACGAAATGTAATTCCTTATCTTTTCACTTTAGACCAGTACCTTTTAGTATAGATATTCATTTTATGTTATAACTAGAACTGGGAAGCTTATGCAAGCTTTTAGCACTGAAATATGCATACAAATATGCCACAAAAATGTTTGGTCATAAAAAGATATTTAACAAGATTACATATTTTTGCCACCCAGAGACAGGGAATATGCAAATTAAAAACAAAGTATCTACTCATTGTACTAACATATTTGAAGCAACAGGAAAGTTCATGCTTTGTATTAATACAAATTTTTTACTTGGAAATTTATGGTTTTGTGTTATTTTAGCGAAGAAGTCGAACAATATGAAAAAACATTCATTTATATGCCAAAAAGCTCTGAAAACACAAGGTATGCAGTATATGCAAATAATTTCTTATTTTATTTCCAATATTTTGCCATGAAACACACATTTTACAATTTCAGGGAAATATGACCATTGACAAAAAACTTGCAATTGCATTAACTTCCCAGCTCTTGTTATAACAAAAGGAAATGACCCCATTTTTATATGCCCTTTTTTGCATTTTTCATCGATTTTGACTACCAAGTCACTTTTTACTTCTTTCTGTCATCTTTAAAGTATGTTTTGCTAATTTCATTGAATTTAATACAATTTTAATGGTACTTGCTTCAAGTAATGTTTACAAGATGCAACAAATGTTTTTCACAGAATTTCTGAGCAGCTTATTCAATTTTTGTGCTCAGAAATTGTAATGTCATCCATTACAAGAATGTAATCACCATTGTTTGGTGGATTTCACAATACCTGAAGACAGCCTGGTCCAGTCCAAACCCAAAGTTTGCAAGCTCTGTTCACTTGAATGAAAGGAAAAGACTAGAGACAAAAAAATAATGTTAAATTAAAATGTGCTCGTAACATCCTAAAAGCAAATGTGCAATAACTGTAAACAGTGAATACTTTACCTCTCTCCTCTGGTACACTCTGCAAGAATGCCCTGAGCATCCTGTCAGGTACCTCAGGACATACATCAGAAAAGAGAGTTGGTACTGCGTTACACAGCACTCTCCTAGAGGCACTAATCATGTGTGGTGTAAAATGATCTACGCACACATATCGACCACTAGTTACAGTGCGCCATGAACAGGAAGCCATCAGGACGCCAATTGCCTTCAGCTACTTTATACACCTGAAGTTATATTAAAAAAATTATCAATAATATTATCATCATCTTCTATTTATTCCACAAAAAAATATAGTGATGGTAATAATTTTCACATTTTTATGAATGTATTTCCATCGTACTACTACTACTACTACTAATAATAATAATGATAAAAGCATGAACAATATAATTTAATTTTATAAAAATGTAAGATTAACATATCGAGCACATGTGTTAAACACAATTACCTTCCAAACATCGTTGGGGAAAGCAAACAGATTTGGCCTTGCAGCAATTTGGCAACCAACACTGCTTCTGTCGTGGCATTTTGCAGGGAAGAAAAGGGTATCCTCTCCGATCCTCTCAATTGCCTTCAGCCCCTTAATACACCTGAAGTTATATTTAAAAAATTATCAATAATATCGTCTTATATTTATTCCACATAAAATATAGTGATGGTAATAGAAATACATTCATAAAAATGTGAAAATTATCGTACTAATAATATTAATAATAATAATTATAAAAGCATGAACAATATAATATTATAAAAATATAAGATTAACATATCGAGCACGTGTTAAACACAATTACCTTTGAACATCGCTGGGAAAAGCAAACAGATTTGGCATCGCCTCTGTCGTGGCATTTTGCAGGGAAGAAACAAAGGGTATCCTCTCCGATCCTCTCAACAAAGGTATCCACAAAAGGGCATTCGTTTTGCACAGCCACTCTCGGCCACTCTTCGTGAAACGGTTAACCACGATCATAAATTTCAAAACATAGAAACAGGAAGTTACGTTCTCTTCGGTAGTTGTCAGAAATGGTCGCTAGAGGGTACTGTTGATCCCAGTAGTCGTACGTAATTTCCGGGCCCGGATATGGCGGACCCAGTCAGGCGTCCCCGGGCGTCCCCACCAGCGTTTATACGAGAAAGTGGTGGGAGGTGTGAAGGTTTCCCTACCCCGTGACGGCCCCCTGGACGCTAATTTCACTCCCAATCAGTGCTTCTGACAATCATAGCACTTGATCAACAATAGCATGTTGCAAAACCAATTTGAAAATATATTTCATGAAATTTCTGATATAGAATCAGAGATAAGTGTTTATGCTTTGCCATTTTCCGCGAATGATGATAGAGTAAATCACGATTTACTGCTGGAAATATTAGATCTTCAAAATGATACGGATTTGAAGGACATATTCCAGCACAAGGAAGATCTACTTCATTTTTACAAAAACTTTCCCCAGAGACAGTTTCTTAAGCTCCACAAGCACGCTGCCCAAATTTTAAGTATGTTTGGGTCTACGTGAGCAATTTTTTTCTTGAAATGAAAATTTGTAAATCGAGACTGAGGAGCTCTCTCACAGATTAGAACATGGCAAATGTCCTGAGGTTAAGTTGCGATCAATCATTTGTGCCAAATATTGAACGCATTGTGCGAGAAAAAAGATTTAAAAAATCTAGAAAGAATAAATAGTATGTAAGAGCTTTGTATATACTTTTTGAAATAGTTTGTATAACAACTCTTCGACAAATTCATTTATATTATTTTTGTCAAGTCAACATTCAGTAATTGTTATTATTGCAACTTTTCTCAAGGGTATTCGCTAAAATTATTTCCTTCACCGAATTATTTAATTATTGTTATCCAATGTCAGTGGAAACGTCAATATCTATCCGCAGACAATAATGGCCGTTTTGGTATTTGCGCTTGTGAACTTTCACGGAACCTACGGACAAAAGCACCTCAGTGCGGAGCGATAAACGTTAGCGTGCACTGACCGTTGAATTTCTCACTCCCTGGCGTTTGACACATGAATTTCTAATATAAGTGCTCAGTGCTCCCGTTCGGCCCCGGCCCGCCCGCTGAGAGCCGGGAGCAATCGGTCTTGGCGCTACGGAGCGAAAACATAAGCCCTAATCCAATCGGGAGCCTTTATGTCGCTACAGTAACGCCACAATGGTGTCGTTCAAGCTCCCGATTGGATGAAACTGTCAACAACTCGTGTACTTCAAAAGCGCCTCTAAATAAATCCAACTAATTTAAAGAGTCCGTAATACGAAATACCCGCGCACTGATGGCAAAAAAACGCAATAGAGATTTATCGATAGTTGTTCGATTTCTCAGTACTTTGCGGGATAAAAATGAAAAAAATGTATATTTGATTAATTTTTTATTAAGGAGTTTTGCATTTTGATCAGTAAATACGAAAATAGGCAACATTTAGTCACTTAAACACAAAATAGGCATTTATAGGTACTAAAATTTGCTTAAAACACTCCTAATACTTCAAAATGAATACGTAATCAAAAAGATTGCATTTTCCATGGAAGGAAAAAAATATGCAAATAGGCAAAAATCGGTAGCTTACTTATTACACTTTTAAACAAATGTAAACCCTGATGGAACCTTTCCCTCTGAATATGTACCCATATGAGACTTGAAAACGTCCGAATGCGAGTGGAGTACATGCAACTGTAAAGACATTCTGCTCCCCATTGATTTGTAGGGTGATTCAAAAGACCTACCACATCCCTGTAATTGTCGACTCTGTGATTATCTAGGAAACTGTTCACAACATCTTCGAAGCTCTTCCAAGACTTTCATTGAACTGGTAGTAGCTTTCTGATGTGTCATCACGAAGTAATTTCGTATTCTGAGAAACTTTCATGACGTTTTCTCTGGCTGGATATTTTGCAACTCTTACTCAACAGGTTCTACTGCTTTAGTCTCGATGTTAGAATTTATGCTTTGAATTTTGTAAGTCCTAGATCCCTGATCAAATCATTTAACCCATTTTGTGTGAGGTAGTGGTGTAGCAACTTCATCATTTGAGAAGTCCTCTGCATGTTCGATTTCGGTATTTGATTCACTACTGCTATCTTCACACTCTTTCAGAACTAGAGGAGGAGGAATAGGAAGCTTCTCACTGTGTGGAATTGACCGAAGAGATCATGAGAAGTCCGAATATGCAAAAAAATTGGTTTTCTTACACATCTTATAATGAGACAAGTCAGTAACACAGAAATAGCAGTTGGAGAACTGATCTGTTGGTTCTCGCCAGATTCTAGATACACCAAATTTTCTTTTTCAGTTTTCTCCTCTATACTAGGCCTCGACAGTGGATCTGCAACACCCAAATACATGCGGTGCCCGGTTCTTGTCTTGATCTCCTACAGGCATACCAAAATTTGAACTGTATGCTAAGCTGATGATGTTAGCATCCTTTATTCAATGCTTTATTGCTTTAGATCCCAGGAAGATGTCACACTCATAACAAAAACAGTCTGGATCACGCTTACAACAACGGAAAGAAACCATTATTAATCATGTGAATCTGAAACAGGTAACATACAGTTGAACCATTTATTCGTCTCATAGATAATGTATCCTTAGATAATATGCTTTTAACCAATTAATTTCATATAATTGGACATAAAAAGCAAAGAAACAATTATGTAAAAGTAGGAATATTCAATTTAGTTTAGTTGTGACCTAATTCATCCAAAACAAGCATTCAACTCACTTACACAAGCAAAAAGTATTTTTTTGGTTCACGGTGTAATCATGAAACATGTTTCTTAGGATTATTTTTGCTCTTTGCTGGGAAAATGAAAAATAATTTTTTCGGCGGAAAAAATTAATTGCCGGGCCATGATAATGAAAAAGTGGATAAAACCAGTTGCTAAATTAAGAAAAAAAATCCCCTCACACGTGGTGTAGCCAGAAACCCTCTTTTGTGGGTCCTTGATACCGAAAAACCAATTGAAAGGAAAAAGTCCGCCTGTCCGTCCGTCTGTGAACACTGCTAGCGCATAAACCATACGTACGATCTTCCAAAATGTATATTCAATATGTATTATAAAATGTAAAAAAAAATTATACCTAAAATGGTTAGCCAACAAAGACCCGCAATCTTTAGAACTCTACAAGATTCAATGCAAGAAAACAAAATTCCTGGTAAAAAAAACGCAAATAAAGACAGCTGGGAAAATATACATTAAATATAGAGCATGATATTCATGGGAGGCAACTGACGGTCTAAAAAGCGATGAAACACCTGAATAACGATGAAAATATGTTGCAAAATTACAGGTATTAGATGACAAAGAATGGCTCAAATACTGTAAAAACCTATGGCATACTGATGAAGAGGATGAAGAAAAAGAAATATTTGATACGCCAGTCCTTGATAATGGAGTGGATAAACTAGAATCTATTGAATTAGCAGAAGCACTAAGAAATACTAAATATAAGAAATCATCAGGCCTCGATAATATCAACATAGAATTACTTAAATATCTCCCAGCTCAAGCAAAATCTAAGCTGTTAAATCTATTTAACAACTGCTGGACACAACATAATACCAACAAATTGGAAGACTGTTCTAGTCATTCCTATAATTAACTAGTGGTGTAACAACAGCACTTACTTTCCCGTATTAGAGGAAACAGCTAAGTAGTACTGTAATATTGCACTTTATGCGCTACTAACATCTTCGCTTGGAACTCACTATTTCCATTGCAGTGTTGTCAGAACTATGTGAATTCTACAACTTCACAAAAATAGAATGCAAAAGTTTTGTAACCCTGTATTGAAAAAAGAAGCCTGATACCCTGGAAATATAGAAATGCCTTCCATTGGGCCATGATTAGGGAAGAGTATTTTAAAACCATGCAACAAATTCTCTACTCACTACAAATGGTACAGCATTTGGTGCAAAACTAAATATTTGCCTGCAAATATCAACATAAATTAGACAATTATAACTCCTTTTCATACAGCTCCATTAGGTCACAACAATGACACTAATTCACAGATATTCGCGAGCGCAAAGTGAATTCCATTGTTGCAGACCCTGCATTGTCGCTATTCTGAGAGCTATTAATTCTTTTTACTTATTTCAAATATTTCAAAATAAACAATTTCTAAAATATTAATGTGTAAGTCTATAACAAAGTTCGAATGTAAGAAACGAAGAAAGAAATAATATACAAAATTGCACATTCTGATTTACGACGCATCCAGCTGTCCGAAGCGCAGTAAATTTACAGCGGCCTATTACGTTTGTCACAAAATTAAAGAAAAACTACTCGTATTTTGAAAAAATTAAGCATGACCGTATTTATTTATTTTTTGTCAAAAAACAGAAACAGAATGGCACAGACTTTCCCGTATTAGTTTTCTATTTTCCTGGGTCTTCGCTAGCTATTCGAAATTGCCACATACTCTTTCTTGCCAGCTACCATCTATCATCGCCAAAAGTACATTTTTTGTCACTTTCTTAATTTTTCGGTTACCTATTGGTAGAACAGAAACATTAATTTTAGAATATTAAAGAACACAAAAACCTAGTCGTAAATGGCAATTTTCTTTTAAAAATTATGTGAAAATTATGTAAAAATTTGAAGCTCATTTTCACAGAAAATTTTTGAGTTTTCAAAATACTTTATTTGAAGTTATTTGAAGCACTTACACTCACAAATATAATCATATTTACAAATTGCGGATAATGTGCATATTAAAGATGTGAGAGATATTTCAAAAAATTTACATTTATATAATTTTTGAAAAAACAAAAAAAACTCAAAATAAACTTCACTCTATACTAATGAGTGTAATTTGCACTATCCGTTACAAAAGTTTCAAGAAACAATTTGCAGCCATATACGAGAAAATGGCGTTTGAGCATTTATGAAAATGCCGAAATTTGAGCTACTTTTCACAGAAAACGGTAGTGTTTTCGAGAAACTTTACTTGACATTATTTAAAGCATATATACTCGTAAATATAATAATGTAAAAAAATCGCCGATAATGTAAATATAAACGACGTGAGAGACAAGTAAAAAAAATTACACTTTTGTAATTTTTGAAAAAACCAACCGATAGACCAAAATGGCTTTTATGTCATTGATAGAGTACATTTACCACTATCCCTACCAAAAGTTTAAAGAAAAAATTTGGAGCCGTTTTTGAGAAAATCTTGTTTTTGTAATTTTTTATAATTGCACATATTGCACACAATATTGCACGAAAATTACCAAAATTTTGAAAAACATTTACATGACCTTTATTAAAGAACTCAATATGCAGATCAAATTTTATTTGAAGGAAATATCTCTATTTTCAATTTTGTAGTTGGAGAAAGACGCCGAAAAAAAATTCAAACTTTCAAAATTTTCGAAAATTCAGAGCTATACGTGAAAATAGGACCTACGCCATGTTAAAAAGTGTATTTTACTCTATTCATACACGAAATTTAAAGAAAAAATTTGGAGCCGTTTTTGAGAAAAATTTTGAAAATCCCCGGGGGCCGTCATATAAAGTACCCCCAAATTTTGAAGAATCTTTTTCAAAATCTCATAGCTTCGATTAGAATCAGATCGACCGAGGAATATCCAGTTTGGAAGAAATCGTACGTATGGTTTAGGCGCTAGCAGTGTTCACAGACGGACAGACAGACGGACGGACGGACAGACGGACACACGGACATTTTCCTTTCAATTGGATTTTCGGTATCAAGGACCTAGAAAACAGGGTTTCTGGCTACACCACGTGTTAGGGGATTTTTTTCTTAATTTAGCAACTGGTTTTATCCACTTATTCGTTTTCACGGCCCGGCAATTAATTTTTTCCGCCGGAAATTGGCCATTTTTTTGCGCAGCATTACATAACTTTCCCTATACTAGGTATATCACTCCGTGTATACGTACGTATACGGGAAAGTAAAAACAATCCAGACCCGCCGTTTTGGCTGGTCTAAACCTAAAAAACAATCCAACCCCGCCGTTTTGGCACGGTCCTTGTTGAAAAGAATAATCATCTTATTCATAGGTTAAAACGTTTGGTTTGTATTCTTTAGTTATGAGGTAATGTGTTGTTTAAATTACTTTTATGGTTAAATGCCATAAAAGAGCGATCTTAAAACTAAAAACATTTACTCAACATCATCTTCATCTAAACGGTCAGTAGTTTCTGGTTCTGATTGTTTTTTGTCTGATTTATCTGTAAATTCAATCTTATGGAAACTTCTACCTCCACTCCATTTGATGTTACCTTGATAAACGAGATATAGTTGTTCTTTACCTGCGTTAATTATATTTAGGGTTTCTTCATCAAGCAGTTCAATATAAGGATCTAGCAAAAACATCTTGTAGTCACGGATGAAAACAACAATCTTATTTCCAAGTTTAGTTTCTTGTAATTCGATCTTTTTGATTAATAGTGTTTTGTTTTTTGATATTTCATTTAGACTCTTGAATTGAACATTGGGTTTGTTGATTTGATTGAGTTTATTAATAATTACTTCCATGATCCTATTTATTATATAATTAAAAATATTTTTTAAAATCATTTTTGTTAGTCGGAATCAGAATCAGATTCATATCGAGTTCTAACACGTATTTCACCTTCTTCGTCAGTATCCCATTCACTTTCAGAAATAATCGGATTATTAAAGTTATGCTCATTATTGTTATTCATTTCTAATTGTGTAACTTTTAAAAGACGTCTACACATTGGGCAAGTATTATTATTTTGTAACCAGGTTTCTAAACACGATTCACAGAAAAAATGATTGCAAACTGTTTCTACCGTATTAGCACGACGCCTGACGAACAGACATATGCTACAAGGTTTTCTATTTTTTCCAACACTTTTATACCTACTACGATTGAGTCTTTCGATTACAGCATTAGATACCTTGTTCTTCATTAATAAAAAGCGCCAATTAACTTTATTTGCAAACTCTATAATGAAATCTTCTGAAAGTTCTTGGTTAGAGCAAACAGCATCCCAATCAACTTGGTCTTTAAAGTCCCGAATGAATTGTTAACTTAACGTTTGATACCTACAAATTGTATACCACGTATTGTTGTCGTAGTTGTTGCTGAAATCTCTTAAAAACTGTTGTGAAAAGTCTTTCCTGAGCGCTAGAATCATTGACCAACTGCTTGGGGATTATATATATATATATATATATATATATATATATATATATATATATATATATATATATCAAGAAACTCTTTAATAAAATCTTCTGACACTTTTTGATATACGATGAAATGTAACCAATTGAATTCTTTATCTTGAAACTCTCTGATGAAATCTTCGCTTATTTTTTGTGAACAACCGATACCATGCCAATCGACTTTGTGACTGAATTCTTTTATAAACACTTCTGTGAACTTTTGACTATATGACATTTGAGACCAATTTAATTCGTTTTCAAATTCTCTTACAAAGTTTTCTGACAGATTAGGATATTCTGATACTTTTCTCCATTTATTTTTTTTAGTTCTAAGTGTTTTCACTACATCTTGTCTTTATTCTTCATCATCATAGAGCTTCACTAGTTTGTCGTTTGGTACAATCGTTAGAAGTTTATTAATAATGCTTTGTTGATTCTTTACCAAAGCGGTTAGGTTATCTTGCTTTTGATTAAGGCTATTAGATTTGTTTTCTAAAGTTTGCATAACCACGGATTCCATTTTTTCTACAGTATTGTTTAAGTTGTAGGGTAGATTTATTCTCCATAACTAACATCTCAATATTTATCTTAAACATTTTTTGTTTAATCATTTTCGGTCATTTTCGGAGGTCACAGGTAGTACCCTTTGCATATCTTAATTTTTCATTCTTTTTTTGATTTATTTTTCTTCTTGATAAATTTGATAGTGTCCCCAAGGTAATGTGTTTATTCCATTTGGTAGTATGTATCGTTTATCATCTTTATAGCTAAGGGCGAGCTTGTTTAATTCAATTGTAAAACTTCATGTTGTTTGCTTCGAATTAGTTTCATTGACTTATAGATTTCTTGTTGGTGTGTTAAACAGTTCTTATAGTCCTCTTTCTTTACAGTGCTTGTTTTAATTCCTTGGGCTTTCTTAGTTTCTTTGTCGTCATATTTAATTGCATACATTTTTGATCTTAATCCAACAAACTCTGTCATGATTTTGCCTGCTAGTTCATCTTTCATTTTACCTAAGACTTTCTTATTAACTAATGGTATTTTGTATTCAACGTTGTATCCAACGTAGTTCACGTGCAGACGGACGATCAAGGCAAGTGCGGACTGAGAGGCAGGCGTTTTGCCGTAAAACAATTGTTCATTATGAAGAATTCACAAAACGTGGATTCTGACTACACAACGTGTTAGAGGAAGTAATGTACAACATATAGAAACAAGAATATTATCCCAAATTTTTGGAAACAGGACCTACATTACAAATTTTTCGGACGAAAAATCGCAGTATTTCTCTACAGTACTACCTAACTTTCTCTATACTACCTATTCGTATGTAGAATGCTAGAAAGTAAGAAAGTTGAATCATTTTTGAGAAAAAGTTGAACATATGGTAAGGACTTCATATAATGTACCACTCAAAATTAGATGTTTTAAATTCGAAGGACTGCAATATCAGCAAGATCTATCCATTTGTAGAAAATCACGTTGACCGTTTAGACGTCACGGTCACAGACGGACGGACAGAGGTTTCGAAAAAAACATTTTAAAACATACGGCAACAGGGGCTCTTACAGCATGTATTTCCTTCGTTATTTTAACATTGGTCTTTTGGTCTTGTGCAGCTTTCTCTGAACCACGGTTACGAGAACGTAAATTCTCTGTCTGAATTCACCACACAAAGCACCCACAAAACGTGCTTTTCCGTCAAAATCTCATCGATTTTTTGCAGCATAATTAACTTTATACTACGTACACGAGAAAGTAGAAATATGGTTGTAATTGTGATGATTAATTACAAGCTCATACCAGTGTTTTAGTAATAAATTATTTGATAATATTTTAGAAATATTTATTTTTATTTAGATAATATTTTACGACCCGCCTGAAATAAATGCCGCGTCTTTCTTCTTACCTTACAGGTTTTTACAGGCACTTTTTCTTATACCTGTACAACTTCATATTGTAGGAATCGAAAGTTTCCAATCACTAATTTATCCACACATTGTTATGACTTAAGATATAAAATGTAGGGATTTATTCGAACAGTTTGTAGATTAAGGATTAATTTTAAAAAATCCTAGTCGAGGTATTTGCTGCATATCACACAGGACACTAATAGAACAATGTGTAAAACCTTATAGTTTCGAATTGTGTCGTCATGACGTGTCACGTCGTGTCACGCCATCTCACATCATCATTTCACACATTTTCAATAGTTATGCAAAAATCTCAAAAATTCAAACAAACAATGAAGCAATGTCCAGCAACCCTCACAAACACTTTGAAAATCTCTTAATTACCTAGGGAAAAGAGAGCGGGAGACAATAAAAGAGAAGAGAGGAAAACAGAGAAAGAGAGAGAGAGTGAGAGAGAAAGTAAGACAGAGTGAGAGAAGAGAGAGATAATTTTTTAGTGATGTGGCATGTATGGTTGCGCGAAAAATGCGTACGTTCTAGTCAGCACATGGTACCCGCGTGTTGCGTTTGCATCAACGATGAAGTACAGGGGAAACAAAAGTGGCGGAGACGGCTCAAAGGGATTGGAGGAAGACCAAGGAGATGCATTAACTAGAATACAAAATCGTTACTTTATTTCTGATCACTAAATTAAACTTCTATTCTAGGAACGTTTACTCCCAAAGCACCTATAGATACAGTATACTGTATTTTGAGTGAAATGTATAAATAAAATGCATAATCCATACATACTGTCCATTTGAGCTGTTCACATTTGGATTGTTGTTTGGGCAGCTCAGAAACATAAATATTATTTCACACACAAAATAACATAATCCAGCCAACACGTTCCATGACAAAATGTATAGTGTTCTCGGTTTGTATTTTGAAATAATAATTCCCGATACTAAGAATCCAATCACCATTGCTGAAATTGCAATACATCCTGAAAAAAAAATATATTTAATTAATGCCAATGTTTATATTATGCACAAGTGACGTTTTGGAATACTTATGTTAAATGTGATTTACAAAAACTAAAATATCCAACAAGGAATTATAATTTTCTAATACAATTGTGTTCAATGTACACACTGCTTTGTACGATTTTATTAAGTAGTCAGTGCACTATCGATTTCTAACCTGCAAATCCTGTAGCACTCGACGCTGCTTGTCGAAACTGGGTTTCCATGTATTTCATTACAAACGTGATGTAGCCAGACGCACCGAGTATATAAAATACTGTTGATAAATTGTTGCACATTAATAATTTATTCCCAAGTAACCTTTTCAAAGCAGCAAAGAAACCTGAAAAATATGTACCAAACTTTCAGTACCGTTTTAGATCCTGCTGTACACGCCATCCAGAGTGTGCTCTGTTCAGATCAATGTGTACGCTGCGATTTTCGTAACTTTGCCCCTGACAGGAATCAGCTGTTGATGGTTTCATCCAATCGGGAGCTTGAACGTTGTAGCGTCCGCTACTGCAGGGCCGCTCAAGCAGAGCAAATCGGCAGCGCGGAGCCGTGTTGTCAGCCGAGAGCGGGACACCGGAGCCCGAGCGTTGCGCGCCTGGCGATAACCACTGTCACAGTGTCCCGGTAACTCCAGTCGCGGAAACATGGAAGTCGACGCGAGCACTTCACAGACCAGAGCATGTTCGCCGACAATTTTCAATGCAGTATGGGAAGAAAAGTATATTTTCGCCGACTACGGCAGCTATGCCAAATGTTTAGTTTACATAAAGGGTTCAATCACGTGAAGAAGTTTAATTTGCAAAGACATTATACATTTAATCATGCTGATGAAAATGACAAATATGCTGAAGAAGAACAAAAGGAAGATTTCAGTGTTCTGAAAAACAATGCCTCACTAGAAGTAAGTTTTGGATGTATTTTGATGTTCTTATGCTGTTTTGACAGTAAAATAACACAATACAAAAGAGTTTAATTTTATTGCATGTCGATACTACAACGTGAGCGTTTAGGAAAAGAACTTCCCATAAAACCGTTTTCCAAAACTGCATCGTAATGCTGCTCAATTGTTAAGTACGTTTGGATCAACATACAACTGTGAGCAATTTTTTGCTGCATTGAAAATTTGTAAATTTCGAATGAAAGTACAATTACAGTTCACAATCTGAAATGCATGTTACGGCTCAATAGCACCATGTCATCTCTTCCAAATATAGAAAGTATATTGCGAGAAAAAACATTTAATAGGTGTAATAAGAGTATTTGATTTTGCAATCAACTACATTTACAATCAATTACATTTTTAACATTAATTTCCTTTACTTTTAGTATTTTTATTACTAGTTTATTTAATCACATTTTTGTGCAACCTTTATAATACTTTTCATATTCAACAGCAATAAACAATATTCAACAGCAATAAACTGTGTAATGTCACCGCTATTAAATTTCTTTATGTTATTGACCACTTTTTTTGCAACTAAACAATTGGCATTGCCGGCGCAATCTGCAAAAAGATACTTTTCTTTCCATGCTGCAATGCAAATTGTCTTTTTTTAATTTCCAAATTACACTAATACGTTTATATCTAGAAACCGTTCCAATTAATGTTACAAAAGTATCTTACTGTTTTTTCTATCGTAATATCCTTTCCCAGAGCTGTGAGATTTTTTCATTCCGAACAACGGAAAATACCGTTGAAATACGCGACCCACTGTGCCACATGCCGCCGATCGATATTGGATGACGTCATTTGCTCTTTCTGCGGCGAAAGAGAAAAGAGCAACCGGAGGCTCCTCCTCGGAGCAAATGGTTGAGCGGCCCTGCGCTACTGAAACAGCGGCGCTGTGGTGCACAGCGGGTATTGTGGACACTTGCAATGAACACGTGTTGAATGCATCACAAAAGGGCCGGAAGAAGCGGGGGCGAAACCCCAGGGTGCAGCTCCGGAGGGATAGTGTCCGAACCTTGCGCCAGATGCATCACAGACCGGGCAGTCGCACCCGCGGGGTGCCGACGCGGTCACAGCGAGGCTATCAAGGCGGGTGGGCTCTGGAAAGGGCCAGCACCGTTCCTCAAACTTTTGTCGCGAGACGCCAGTGTGCGTGGGAGGTCGCAAGCTTACGGGTATGAGCGCCAGGCTCGTGTGACAAAGCGTTGGTAGTTTGCGGATGCTAACGAGGAGCAAACGCTCCTGTAGTAAATGGTACGGCACTTATGTATGTACATATATGTAAATAAACAATGTAGTACATACCAAATAAATAAACAAACCAAAGCCATCTTATCTGTGATTTGTACCACCCAAGACGTCACAACATCACCATAGTGACGTCACTTTAGCGAAATAGAAGCTCCCGATTGGATGGCAGCGAAACAGCTGATTCCTGTCAGGGGCAAAGTTTAAAAAATCGCAGTATATGTCTTTTTTCTACACACAGTTCTTACGATTTGATATACAAAGAAATATTTTGTTGACATATTTTGATATACAAAGACATCATTTCTTGATAATTTTTTATTTGGTTAGAAACTAGTGGTGTTAAAACAGCACGGTGGTATTTCCTTATAGTATCTGACGTTAATATCTGAAAATAATATCTGGCTGGGGTATAATCTGTAATAAAAGTACTGGTGCTACCAAACCACATACATTCTGGCATTGTTCATAAATGCTCCACAATATTATACTACTGCATAAACCAGCAAACTTTTTCCGCTCCGAGATGCGATTCCAAATCGTCAGATTTAATTGCCGGCATTCATGCCACTAGGCCAAATAAGCGCATGGAATGAACTAGGGCAAAGGCATAAAAACGTAAATGCCCAATTGTCCATGTAAAAAAAACAAATAATAGATACGATTTTACTTTCCCGTATACGTACGTATATACGGAGTAATATACGTATTATAGGGAAAGTTATGTAATGCTGCGGAAAATCGATTTCGAGATTTGAACGGAAATACACGTTTTGGGGGCCCCTGATACCAAAATAGTGGGTCTTTTCAAAACGTCCGTCCGTCCGTCTGTGAACAACTCCAGCGTGTAAACCAAACGTGCGATTTCTTCCAAAATGGATATTCCCCGGTCGATCTGCGTCCGCTCGAGGCGCCTCGATTTAAAAAAAGCTTTTTTCAAAATTTGAGGGTACTTTACATGAAGCCCACTGGACATTTTCAAAATTCTCTCAAAAACCGCTGCAATTTTTTTCTTTAAATTGTATATAAGGATAAAGTATACTTATAAATGTGGCACAGGTCCCATTTTCACGGTTCACACTGAATTTTCGAAAACTGCGAAAGTTAGAATTTTTTCCGGCGACTTCCTAGAACTACGAAATTGAAAATCGAGATGTTTCCTTCAAATAAAATTTGTTGTAAAAAGTGAGTTCTTTCATTAAGGTCATGTCAATTTTTTTTTTAATTTTAGTGTTTTTTGTGCAATATTGCACGCAATATTTGAAATTTTAAAAAATTACAAATACCAGATTTTCTCAAAAACAGCTCCAAATTTTTTCTTTAAACTTTTTGTAGGGATAGTATTAATACTTATGTGTGCTGACATTAACACCATATTGACAATTGACATTAGAGCCATATTGCTCTATTCTTTTGTTATTCCAAAAATTGCAAAACTGTAATTCTTTGACTTGTCTCTCGCGTTGTTAATATTTACATTAGCCACGATTTGTTCACATTATTATATTAATGAGTACATGTGCTTTAAGTAATGTCAAATAAAGTTTCTCGAAAATTGAATAATTTTCTGTGAAAACTAGCTCCAAATTCCGTTTTTTCAGAAACGCTCAAATGCCATTTTCTCAAAAATAGTTTCAAATTTTTTGTTCAAACTTTTCGAATGGATAGTGCTAATTGCACTCTTTAATATGGATAAAAGTTAATTTTGGGGTATTTTTTGTTTTTTAAAAAATTACACAAATGTTTTTTTTAAGTTCTCTCATACCGTTAAAATGCACATTTCCAGCAATTCTTAAACACTTTTGAATTTGTGAGTGTAAGTGCTTCAAATGAAGTTTTTCGAAAACTCAAAAAATGTCAGTGAAAAAGAGATTCAAATTTCGCATTTACAGTAGCGTTTAAACGCCATTTTCTTGAAAACGGCTCCAAATTTTTCAACGAAAATTGCCATTTAGGACAAGGTTTGACTGTTTTTTAATATTCTTAAAGTAATATTTTTGTTCTACTATTAAGAAACGGAAAAATTAATAAAATGTCAAAAATGTAGTTTGGGCGGCGATAGATGGAAGCTGTCAAGAGTATTGGCAAGCCCGAATAACTAGCGGAGACCAAACGAAACAGGAAACTAATACGGGAAAGGCTGTGCCATCCTGTAGCATCACTAGTTTTATTTGTACTGCCACTTAAGGAATTCTTGGGAGGCCTAATATTCTTTCCATTTTTGTTTTCCTTTATAGCGTTCATATTTCTGTCTATTCATTCAAACGAAGTTTTATATTTGCAACACGTTCCTTAGCGAAATATCAATATACGATAAATAGAAAGTGAAATAGGAAAGATAGATTTCAGGCAATTGGTCTAATTGCCTAACATAAAGTGCTGACTTCATTTTCGTCTCTTGAGAATGCCTTCATAATTCTAACCTCCCTGTTTACAGCAAAGGACGGATGCTTGATGCCGAAACCTGATGCAAAGACGTCTTTGCGATCATTTATTAATGTTTGTTTTAAATTTTATTTTACATTTAAAGACAGTACAACGTTCAGCCGTGAGGCTCTTCAGTTGATTGGCCGAGCAACTTTGCATCAGAAAATTGTGAAGGGGGTAACTGTTTGTGATTCCTTCCTGATAGTGATTTCATTTGTTGTACCTTCAACCAAGGTTATTGCGAGGGAATTATGTTAGAGCAATGACAGGATTAAAAAGAAAATACGATGGGAGGGACAGGTAATTGCTAGAAATGTTCCTACCTTATCTAATATCAGAGAGATATTGAAGGAAAATATGGAATGGGAGTCTGTTTCTTAGGCGGGAGAGTGGGGGCTGACCGGTTCCTATTTCGTAAGTGACTGCTCCTTGTACATGATTTAAATTATTGAAAAAATTATGTGCCAGCTTTGTAATAAAGGAAGTAATTGGTTGTATTGCAAGATCGTTGTGGAGGGTCTTATTGCTGACAAACCAGGGGGCATTTACTGTTATTCTTAAAATTTTGTTTTAGAAGATTTGTAACTTGTTTAATGTGGTTGGGGCAGCTGGAATTCAAACTGGACATGCGTAGGTTAATATTGGCCGAAGAATAGATTTGTAAATGGTTAAAGTGGAATGAATTTTTAGAGAAGAGTTACGGTTAAGAATTGGACGTAAAATAGCTAACCTTCAATTACTTTGGACGAGATGTGACTGTGCCAATTTAGTCTTGTGTCCATAAGAACGCCGAGATAACGAATAGATGAGTTCAGAGGAGACCAAGGAATGATAGAAGAATCCAAAGTCAAAGGGCGAGGAAAGACAGGATACCTTAAAGTAAATACTTTGGCAATTGATTTGTTTGGGTTGATTTTAATTTTCCATAGTTTAGACCAATTTTCTATGTTTTTTAGGTGACATTGACTTATACGACCTGCTGTGTTTAGATTTCGGTTTGCATAAAAGAGTAAAGTATCACCTGCAAAAAGAGCTATATTAACTGTATTACTAGTAGGAATATCTGCGACGTACAAGTTAAATAAGAAAGGAGATAACGGGGATCCTTGTGGAAGACCAGCAAGAACAGCCCGAGGTGAAGAAATGAAAGAGTTAAGACGTACAGAGAAAGTGCGATTCAGTAGGAAACTTGATATGATGTTGTAAAGATATAATGGTATTCCAATTTTCCTTAATTTGAATTTTAATCCATCATGTCACGCTCGTTCAAACGCCTGGGCAACGTCTAAGAAAATTGCAAGTAAGTGAAAACCCAATTGAAATGAAAAATGAATTTGTTCTGTTAATCTTAATAACTGATGAGTTGTTGAGTGGCTTTCTCTGAAGCCAAATTGGAAAGAAGGAAGCACGTTAGTATCAAGAATGAATTTTTTTAGTCTTTTTAATAAAAGTTTTTCGAATATTTTTGACAAAATTGGAATTAAACTAATTGGTCGATAATTTGAAGGAAGATTTAAGTTTTTTTTGAGGCTTTGGAATAGAGGAATTATTAGAGAGTGTTTCCAAGAATTAGGATAATATCCTAGTCGCAATGCCGAGTTAAATATATTGTTTAGATACGCAAGACCATGTCTGGGCAGATTCTTTAAGATATTTACAGTGATTCTGTCATGGCCTGGTGACTTTTTATTTGGTAGCTTTTTTATTAGTTCAAATATTTCGTTAGGTGATATAAAAGAAATTCGATTTGGTACATCTACATTTGGTGACTGCACAAAATGTGTTATTGTGCAGTGTCCTCTATCGTTTACAGCATGCTGGGTGAAAGTAGTTTCGAAATAATCTGCTAATAGCTCAGCTTTTTCAGAAATCGACTGTGCAATTTTGTTGTTACCTTTTAATGGCGGAATATTGGTTGACTGACCTAGCTATCGACGTGTTGCTTTCCAAAGAGATGAATCTTGCGGATTAAGATTTGAAACATATTTTTTGTAGCTTTCCATTTGGTACATCGTAAGAGCGTTTCGAACCAATTTTGTTAGATGGTTTAATGCAGATTTCAAATGAGGTAGGCGATGTTTTGCCCATAAACGTCTGATTTTGTTCTTTTGTGATATTAAATTACGTAATTGCTCAGGTAGCGGATATTTGGTGAGCCCTCTGCGAGTAGCAGTTGGTGAATGAGATGAATAGTCAATTGAATTTGTGATGGCATTAGTAAACAAAAGTGTGCCTTGGTCAATTTCTGCAGGGGTTTTCAGACTCGAGAACGGAGGAAAGAGCGATGATAACCGATTTTGAAATGTGTGCCAATTTATTTTGTGAGTAGATAAATGCGGTGGAGAATTAGGCAAAGAAGTGATTAATTTGGAAGTTGTAATCACTGGGTTATGATCTGAATCTAGTTCGCAGATAGAATATGAATGGAGAGCAAAGATTAAATTTGTTAATACAATATCTAGAATATCTGGAAGGTAATTCGCATTAAAAGGAAAGTATGTCGGATCAACGGGCGCAATAATTTTGAAATTTGAGTGCTTCGCGAGATTTAAAAGAAAAGTTCCGGCTGGTTGATTTATTCTACATCCCCAAGAAGTGTGTTTTGTGTTTAAATCACCAAATAAGATAATGGGAGCCTTTAGTTTGAAAATGTCTTGAAGACGTGTTGCAGTCAATTACTTATTAGGCGGCTTATAAGCTGAAATTATCATTACATTATTACCGTTCTGAAGGTTGATAGTTACTGCTATTGTTTCTAACCCTGGTGTTATTGGGAGAGATGATGTCCAGTGCGGAATGCCGGATTTCACTAAAATTAATACTCCACCTGCTGGTACGTCCCCTGGTCTATCACGTCTGTAACATTTTTATCCTTGAACTGTGAAAGATTTGGAAGAAATAAGGTGAGTTTCGGTTAAACATGCTATGTCAATATCATGTGAAACCAGAAAATGTTTCAATTCAGATCGTTTATTTAGAACACCTCGACAGTTCCAGTTTAAAAATGTTATTGTTGAAGCATGGTGTTTTAAACGTGATTTTGGAAAATTGAGCTAAGAATTGAGGTTTTTATATTATCAATTAAAGTAGGGAGGAACGATTGAATTAAACGACCAAAGAAATTGACAATATGGATAGTCAGGAACTCACTTAAGTTAAAATTTCCGTTTGCATTGTTAGTTGAACTATTTGAAGAAGCATCATTAACATTGGTTGAGGCGGGAGGAGGATTTTGTGAGCGAGTTGAGAAATTAAAATTAGGAATGTTATTAGTGAAAGGCAGGCCAGGAAACTCTCTAGCTTGATAAGTAAAAATATTGTTATTATTGTTATTGTTATTGATGTTATTATTATTGGTTGAAGGTGGATTTTTAGTTCCCTTACCGTTTTTGTTTGATTTAGATTTTGCAATTTTGTCATAATATGAACAAACATTCGATCTCACATTTGCCCTGTGATCTTTCACTTTGCAATTACTACATACTGGTACAAAGTTGCTCGGTTCCTTACAAACTTTGGTGAAATGATTGCCCGTACAAATAGCACAATGAATTTTTCTATTGCAATAGTTTTTGGTATGATTATAGTCTTGGCATCTTGAGCATTAAACTGGCCCTGGGAGACGTTCTCGCTGTTCGGCACGAACAACAGCATGACACAGTCTATTTAATTTAAAAATATCTTGCCACCTATTTTCTTTCACAATTATCACTGAAACGACAGGAATTATCTGACCTTCTTTGTTATGTAGTCTATTGACTTTCACAAATTGAAAGTTTTTCAATACAAGTTCTGCGAGAATTTGATCTTCAGTAAAGGATTGGTGAACATCTTTTATTACAATAGATATTTTTTTTGATAACGGGTCAGCGTAAGTGTGAAATGATTTGTTATTAGTATTTAGCATGTTCACTAACAGTCTATAGTCTTCGCTGTTTTCCGTTTGAATTTTAACCTTGCCAAATTTTAACTCGGTAAAAAATTCACTTTTTAGGGTGGTTTTTAAGAGATCGTGAATTTCTGTGAGGTTATCAATGTTATACACAAACACTGGGGGGATCGGATTGATTTCCTCAGAGTCTTGGAGATTTTGTAAGGCGCTGAAACTATTACTAGTGGGGATTGAATATTCTACACTTTGATCTTGACTAATTTTCTTCGACGGCTCATTTGGGTCACTGTTACTACGCGGTCTCTTGGACGACTGAACTATGGGTGAAAGAACATTTGTGAATGTACTTGCCTGAGCAGTTGATATACCGTCACTTACAGTTGGATCCGAGGGAAAATTTTCGTTGGAGGACGTTCCACTATGTAGATAGAATTCTGCACCTGCTGAGACGTGGTGTTGGCCATTTGCATGGGGATCCATGTTTTGTGACTTCATGTTTTGCTGATATATTTGCTGATGACCAAGTGATGATTGCAGAAGGTTGGTCGACATCAACTCATTTTGTGAATCAGAATTCAATATGTTGAGAGATTCCGATATGCACCGGCCTACGCCAGCGCATGAAGTAGAGTCTGTAGTTATTTTAACTTCAATACTTATGACACTTTTCTAGGCATTGAAACTAGTCACAAGTAAAAAAAACACAAAATAGGCTTAAACCACATCTCTATTAATAAGGCTGAAAATGTAATAAAACTAGTGGTGCTACAGAATGGCACAGATTTTCCCGTATTAGTTTTCTATTTCCTTGGGTCTTCGCTAGCTATTCGGAATTGCCACATACTCTTTCTTGCCAGCTGTCATCTATCACCGCCAAAAGTACATTTTTTTGTCATTTTCTTAATTTTTCAGTTTCCTATTGGTAGAACGGAAACATTAATTTTAGAATTCTAAAGAACACAAAAACCTAGTCACAAATGACAATTTTCTTTTAAAAACTATGTGCCGTTTAAGAGAAAATGGCGTTTTACCGCTACTAAAAATGCGAAATTTAAAGCTCATTTTCACAGAAAATGTTTGAGTTTTCAAAATACGTTATTTGAAGTTATTTGAAGCACTTACACTCACAAATATAATAATGTTTATAAATTGCTCGTAATGTGCATATTAAAGATGTGAGAGATATTTCAAAAAATTACAATTATGCAATTTTTGAAAAAACAAAAAAAAATTACTCAAAATAAACTTTACGCTATGCTAAAGAGTGTAATTAGCACTATCCGTTACAAAAGTTTCAAGAAAAACTAGTGGTGCTACAGAATGGCACAGACTTTCCCGTATTAGTTTTCTATTTTCCTGGGTCTTCCCTAGCTATTCGGAATTGCCACATACTCTTTCTTGCCAGCTACCATCTATCATCGCCAAAAGTACATTTTTTTGTCATTTTCTTAATTTTTCGGTTTCCTATTGGTAGAACAGAAACATTAATTTTAGAATATTAAAGAACACAAAAACCTAGCCGTAAATGGCAATTTTCTTTTAAAAATTATGTGCCGTTTAAGAGAAAATGGCGTTTTAGCACTACTAAAAATGCGAAATTTGAAGCTCATTTTCACAGAAAATTTTTGAGTTTTCAAAATACTTTATTTGAAGTTATTTGAAGCACTTACACTCACAAATATAATAATGTTTATAAATTGCTAATAATTGTGCGATATGAATGAAAAACTCAGTAGCTAAGATGTTAGTAGCGCAGAAAATGCAATATCTTAATATTGCGTAGCTGTTTTTTATAATTCGGGAAAGTACGTGCTGTTCTAGCACCACTAGTTCAGTTTTGTTATATATTTTTTATTATCTGTGGGGGCCCTTTGATCATGGGGGCCCTGAGGCACGAGCCTCGTCTGCCTGTGCCTAAAGATGGCCCTGCCTCTGTTGATAGCCTTAACTTTCGCTGAAAACGACTTCTTACGTTTTTGCATAACCAGAACCAGCATCAGCCTTCAATGATAAAATTAGGTTTGCTGTTACTGATTACATTAAACATTTTTAAGTTAAATAAACATTGAGTTCGATAGGAGTTCCGATACTGAATTGGAGAGTATCATCGAAACTAAATTCTAACAAACACCTGAAAGCAATATTGTTGCCAATTTTATACACATACCATTATTATTACTAAAGTTAGTTAGTTGAACAACAGTTGTGACCTTTGAACAACAGTTGTGACTTTTAAGCTAAATTCATGTGTTGACGTCCATTTTTCCCACAATTCTCTCGTTCAATTAGTGACAAATATTCACATTAAGTTGGCAGTACTAGTAATGCTCAGTGTATTTGATTCCGACTAGCCCATTTGGGACCAACTTTTTATCTTTTTGAAAAAAAATTTGTTTTTAAAGTTTTGCATTTTCTGCTTTATTTACAACCAGATAGCATATTAAAATTTAAAATCGTTAATTGCGACATCCATATAAAAAAAATGCATGTTAAGGCGACGATATAGCTCCTTTTTCAGATTTGGGTTATTGTTCAATTTTTTTGGGAGAGCGGTCATCAGTTTTGGTTACGGCGAGACGAAACGTTATGGTATGCTCGTCCGCTCGTTCGATCTCTGAAAAGACACAGTGTACCCCTCTTATTAGAAGATAGTATAAATAAATAAGCAATCAGGAAATAAATCGTTCAACCTTTTACCTCAGTCTAACATGAAAAGCAATGCCTTCTTTTAATCTGTATTCCACAAAATTTCACTCCGGCATTCACACCGCTTCCCGCGGCAAAATGGTTGCTCTTTGAAATGTTTCATAAAAGGCGACAGGTATGCCAACCTAGCTAAGTTAAACTGTTCTCATGGAACGTTAATGCGAGTGCACTGAAGCTCGTTCACTGGGCGGAGCGACTACTTTGAAAAACCTGTTTCGCTGTTTGAATTTGTGTTTAAATGCTGTCATTGGTTAAAACGGAGTTCGAGTGTGTCTTTAATCATTTCCTCTGCACCAGAGTGCCTGGGACGGAACCCCAGCAAGTGCTACCCCCTGTCGAAGACAGATGAAACTATTACGAGCAGACTGCAGGACGAATGCAATTTCGACAGAAAACAAAAGAATTTTATATACCCGCTCTTTTAGCGCCTAGCACGCGGTTTTGGAGGGAAGTCCGACGCCGTACGTTCAAAATGCAAATTCTGAGCTAGTAATATAGGGCCAAAGATTGTTATAAAATAGCCAAATATGAATCCAATCTGAAATGTATGTGCCAACAATGCACGTTTCAAAAATGGACCAGTGGGATCGAATAGGTGGGAGAAAAACAAAATATTGAAATCTTATTTTGGGTCAATTTATTTTGTTTTTCTGTCTAGCATCAAAAACACAGAAAGTTCATGTAAATATGCTAAAAAGGTATTATTCGAGGAGAGAGGCAGCAAAGATCAATCAGAGTATGTCGTAGAAAAAGACCTTTCTATATAAATGTTTTTTCTACTCCAATTCTTGGAGGGGGGAAATGTTACAGCCTCCAGAGAATTTATAATTTTCCGCTCTCTGCCCTTTGCTTCCCCGCCTCCGATATCTCTGAGCGCTACAAGAAAGCGCTAGCGCGGCGCTCCGCCTCCCTCGCCACCGCCGCTAGGCGGTCAATACTAGCCTTTGACGTCACCAGACGCCTATAAAAGCGGCGTGCCAAGCGGACGCGCGCGCAGGAGCCCGCGGCGCGGATGCGAGAGGCGACGCGCCGTGTACTTTAGTTGTTTTACTTTCCCGTATACGTACGTATACACGGAGTGAAATACGTAGTATAGGGAAAGTTATGTAATGCTGCGCGAAAAAATGGCCAATTTTCGGCGGAAAAACATTAATTGCCGGGCCGTGAAAACGAATAAGTGGATAAAACCAGTTGCTAAATTAAGAAAAAAAATCCTCTATCTCGTGGTGTGGTCAAAATCCATGATTTGTTGCTTCTTTATACTTAAAAATCGATTGACGGCATTCCGTCCGTCTGCCCGTCTGTCGTTTGTGGTCAACGCTAGCGCCTAAACCGTTCGGTCGATTTTCTTCATAATTGATATTCCTCAGTCGATCTGATTCTAGTCGAAGCTTTGTGATTTTGAAAAAGATTCTTTAAAATTTGGGGGTACTTTATATGAAGCCCCCCGGGGATTTTCAACATTTTCTCAAAAACGGCTCCATTATTTTTCTTTAAATTTCTTGTATGAATAGAGGAAAATACACTTTTTAACATGGCATAGGTCCGATTTTCACGAACAGCTCTGAATTTTCGAAAATTGTGAAAGTCTGAATTTTTTTCGGCGTCTTTCTCCAATTACTAAATTGAAGATAGAGATTTTTTGATAGAAACTTTTGTAACGGATAGTGCTAATTACACTCATTAGTATAGCGTGAAGTTTATTTTTGAGTTTTTTTGTTTTTTTCAAAAATTATATAAATATAAATTTTTTGAAAGATCTCTCACATCTTTAATATGCACATTATCCGCAATTTGTAAAGATGATTATATTTGTGAGTATAAGTGCTTGAAATAACTTCAAATAAAGTATTTTGAAAACTCAAAAATTTTCTGTGAAAATGAGCTTCAAATTTCGCATTTTTAGTAGTGCTAAAACGCCATTTTCTCTTAAACGGCACATAATTTTTAAAAGAAAATTGCCATTTACGGCTATGTTTTTGTGTTCTTTAAAATTCTAAAATTAATGTTTCTGTTCTACCAATAGGAAACCGAAAAATTAAGAAAATGACAAAAAAATGTACTTTTGGCGATGATAGATGGTAGCTGGCAAGAAAGAGTATGTGGCAATTCCGAATAGCTAGCGAAGACCCAGGAAAATAGAAAACTAATACGGGAAAGTCTGTGCCATTCTGTTTCTGTTTTTTGACAAAAAATAAATAAATACGGTCATGCTTTATTTTTTCAAAATACGAGTAGTTTTTCTTTAATTTTGTGACAAACGTAATAGGCCGCTGTAAATTTACTGCGCTTCGGACAGCTGGATGCGTCTTAATTTGAATGTGCAATTTTGTATATTATTTCTTTCTTCGTTTCTTACATTCGAACTTTGTTATAGACTTACACATTAATATTTTAGAAATTGTTTATTTTGAAATATTTGAAATCAGTAAAAAGAATTAATAGCTCTCAGAATAGCGACAATGCAGGGTCTGCAATTATGGAATTCACTTTGCGCTCGCGAATATCTGTGAATTAGTGTCATTGTTGTGACCTAATGGAGCTGTATGAAAAGGAGTTATAATTGTCTAATTTATGTTGATATTTGCAGGCAAATATTTAGTTTTGCACCAAATGCTGTACCATTTGTAGTGAGTAGAGAATTTGTTGCATGGTTTTAAAATACTCTTCCCTAATCACGGCTCAATGGAAGGCATTTCTATATTTCCAGGGAATCAGGCTTCTTTTTCCAATACAGGGTTACAAAACTTTTGCATTCTATTTTTGTGAAGTTGTAGAATTCACATAGTTCTGACAACACTGCAATGGAAATAGTGAGTTCCAAGCGAAGATGTTAGTAGCGCATAAAGTGCAATATTACAGTACTACTTAGCTGTTTCCTCTAATACGGGAAAGTAAGTGCTGTTGTAGCACCACTAGTTTTATTTATATCGGGTTGAAATCGTGCGTGAGTTGCTAGTCATGTTGATGTAGGGTGTGAAAACAGCGCAGCAGGGATGTCCAAGCAAATGCTCCTTTAGGTGTTGGGTTTTGGTGGTGGGAAATTGTTTTTGAGTAAATTGTTATAACTTCAGGTATTGCAACGAGTCTCCCTCTATTTCACTTATTTATTTATTTCCCCTTCTCCTATTTGCTCTTTACTCGGGTGCCAATGCAACTGTACCTTGTACCTCTTACCACTACTCAAGTTATCAATTTATTATTTAATGGCGTTGCATAAAATTTGTTTGGGTCGTAGGTCGTGGACGGCCCCGTACGGGAATTACCTTAAACAACGTTTAACAAAGCAGCGTGCACAGGGCTACTAAATACTGAAATAAAACATATATTCTCAAACAGGAAAGCAAGAATTTTAATTCCTGATCTATTTGTTTCTTTCGGCAACAATGCACAGCGCGTAAACATTTATTTATGCTTGGCAATATTGTTATGATTTTCTTTAAAATGCCATTGCCCAATTGCATGAATAACAATTAATTACAACACGAAATGGCCATCAATTAACCGTTTTACAATTTACTAATATTTAGGAATTCCTTTCTTCAAAACAAATCAATGTTATTACCAACACTATGTACGTACGTACTTCCAAGGCAACAATGAAAAATGAAAAACTAACAAATACTAGATCCTATCTGACAAATTATTATATTACATTAATTCCGCCTATAAAATTTCGTAAAATTTTAAGATTCTCATGAACGTTTATTTACGTCTTGAATGTGCGCAAGTTCAGATCTGATTTTTTTTTGTGGATTATTTCGCGAATGCATCACTTTCCTTTTTTCTGCATCGTCGAAAAACAGCGCCGTTGCCGGTTCGGTGGTCCTATGCGCGCTCACTCGCACGCATTCGATGTCCTCGCACGTTCCAATCGTGCACGGGCCGGTTCTCTTCAAATATTTCTCCCCAGGAATTCCATAAAATAGTCCAAACACCTTGCGCCACAAATTCACTACAGAAAATAATACTTCTTCTCTCTTCAAAATGTTTACTGCATTAACAATGTCTGCACAGTTATATGTCCATTATTCCCTTTTATCCGCCGCCCAAAAAATTTCTAAGTCCGAAAGAATTTAATATCATGAATACGGCAAGCGTGGAAACCATGTCCTTTCAACCGCTGACTAGACCGAAGTGAAGTCAAAAATCATGTCGATTTAACATGTTAACTCGGATGATGAAAAAATGCCGACGAAATCCATTTCGCTTTTTCATTGTTGTTTCCATAAAAATTTTTTAAAATGTCCCATATTCTTCGTTTTGACTTGTTTTCGTTATTCGTTTCAGCTTTTCCCCAATGTTAAGATTTTCTTGTCAAGACGGCTGTTTTCAATTTATTTCACGTCGAAAATGCTAATTTTTCTGTCGACATTCCACAGCAATAATTCGTCGCTTGTTTTCTGGTATTATTAGTTTGTAATATTTATTTATTTAGGGCGTTCAATGTTTTTATAAACTCTCGAAACCATTTATAAATTTTGCTAAATTCATATTACGACGATTCCCGCCGCCTCTCGTTGTTTAATTAGCATTTCTTCGCGAAATCTTGATAATTCAAGTTATGCTATTTAACATGTTCGACTGGGCTTTTCCTCTAAATTTTCTAATTACAATTTTAAGAGAACCCGTCGTCCGATCTCGTTCAAACAAAAATTACAGCGTTCATTTAATTCTTCTTCAACTAACTGGATCGTCAAAATTTCTTTCCGAATTTATTGAACCCCTTAAAATTCTCCAGAAGGATCGAAATACACCTTCCGCGGCGCGCTGTTCTTTTGTCTTGTTCATCGATTCATCATTCACGTTGTTTACTTCATAGACTATAGATCCTAAATATTTACTCTTTTGTCCACAATTGTTTTGGGGAATGCCTAAGAATAATGAAATCATTACAGTATGTATCATTCGGTGTAGAAAATTGTGAGCTTTCATGCGGCTTAGGCTGCCTCAGCTGCAAATTCTTTAATATTTTTTTATAGATGCGGAGGCGAATGCGCCCCGTATGTCACTTTTGGTATTACGCAGTACAAGACTGCAAGTAATTCTGTATTCCTTAGTGAGTGACCGTGGGCCAAAGTGCCAATTTGGCCTCCATTGTTATAATTAAATAATATAATTGAAGTCATCGTTCGGTTTTTGTTAGAAAGTTGTGTCATTTTGTATACCTTCTTTATGTTTTGTGCGCCTACTGAACGCACTACTCTCTGTAATAATTCTGGATGCGCACCTTCGGAGCCTGTGGCTGCCTTTTCTAGGCTGCTAAATGAATATAAAATAATTAATTAATTACGATCGTCAGAATGGGTAAATCCCAGAACCCTCCTCCATCCAGTTTCCCTTGTTATTTTATGACACCTGTGTGCAATCTGGAGGAATTACATACAATCTCAACTCAGGTTGAAACTATTCTTAATTCACAACCCATGGTCAAACCATCCGATGACCCAAATGATTTTGACTACTTGACACCCGGCCACTTTCTAATAGAAAGGCCCCTTACGTCTCTTCCAGACCCAAATGCTCTTGCCGACTCACACTCACGTATGTCCCAATGGGGGCAAGCCAAGGCAAGAATGCAGAAGTTGTGGGTAAGGTGGTCACGAGACTACTTGCACACGTTGCAACAGAGATAAAAGTGGACATCTGCTTCTCCAGATGTCAAGTTAAATACCCCAATTCTTCTGATTGAAGATAATATGCCCGCGCTCACTTCGAAGCTAGGCATAATCATTCAATTGTTCCCTGGCCGGGACGGTCGTGTCAGATCAGTGAAAGTCAAAACTCAAAGTGGCAATTTTGTGCGCCACGTCAATAGACTATGTCTCTTGCCTGTCGGCAATGTGAATGAATAAAAAGTACATAATCATTCTAGTCATGTTTAGCGTAGGTTAGGTGTATCATTTAGCTTTGTTTGTTGTAAGTTCTGTCATTTTTTGGCGTCTTTCTCCAACATTGAAGATAAAGATTTTTTCTTCCAATAAAATGTGTTCTACATAATAAGTTCTTTCATAAAGGTCATGTAAATGTTTTTCAAAATTTTAGTAGTTTTTGTGCAATATTGCGTGCAATATGTGCAATTTTAAAAAATTTACAAAAACAAAATTTTCTCAAAAACGGCTTCAAATTTTTTCTTTACACTTTTGGTAGGGATAGTAGTAAATGTACTCTATCAGATGACGTAAAAGCCATATTGCTCTATCGGTTGGTTTATTCAAAAATTACAAAAATGTAAATTTTTTCACATGTTTCTCACGCCGATAATATTTACATCAGTGGCGATTTTTCCACATTATTATATTTACGAGTACATGTGCTTTAAATAATGTCACGTAAAATTTCCCGAAAACACAACGGTTTTCTGTGAAAAGTAGCTCAAAATTTCGCATTTTCAGAAACATTCAAACGCCATTTTCTCTTATATGGCTGCAAATTTTTTCTTCAAACTTTTGTAACGGATAGTACTAATTACACTCTTTAGTATAGCGTAATGTTTATTTTGAGTTTTCTTTTGTTTTTTCAAAAATTCCATAATTGTAATTTTTTCGAAAGATCTCTCACATCTTTAAATATGCACATTAAAAGCATTTTGTAAACATTATTATATTTGTGAGTATACGTGCTTGAAATAACTTCAAATGAAGTATTTTGAAAACTCAAACATTTTCTGTGAAAATGAGCTTCAAATTTCGCATTTTTAGCGCTAAAACTCCATTTTCTCTTACACGGCACATCATTTTTAAAATAAAATTGGCATTTATGACTCGGTTTTTGTGTTCTTTAATATTCTAAAATTAATATTTCCGTTCTACCAATAGGAAACCGAAATATTAAGAAAATGACAATAGCATATTATACAATTAGTTTATAACGTCCTTTTTTTACACGAATAAGAAGATATTACCGAACGAACGACATTAGAAGTGAGTTCTGTAATATCTTCTTACAAGTGCAAAAAATTAATATGATAAACGAGTTGCATACACTTTTTTTTGTATAACAGTATTATAAGGATTTAAGGAAGCGAAATTAATTGTGTTAAGTTGTAATTCGTAGTTGTAGTAGATCTCAAATTCATGTTTTGTCATGAATGCTACCTAAGTAACTAATTTGTTTACAAATGGCAATTAGTTTGAAAGTCGTGATTCAAACATAATGGATTTTCCTAGAGAAATTGTGGAAGAAGCTGCAAAAGCAGAAAATGCTATGATACCGAAAAAGTCTTGCAAACTTTATGAGAACGAGTACTTAAAGTTTAGGAAATGGATGGATAAAAAACATGCAAATTTATTATGCAAAGCTGCTGTTCTTTCGTATCTATCGGAGCAGTTTGGTTAAGTAAGTATCATGCACATGCTAGAAGAAAGACGATTGTTAATTTAATGTATGCTTCTTTAAACATTAAGTTCAGAGCATATAAAGCGTCGACACTATGGTGCACTTATTCCAAATTAAAGGAAATGCTAAAGATCAAACTGAATATCGATATTGGAACTTTTCATAAAGTAAGTTTACTTATGAAACAGGCAAATGTGGGATATCAACCTATAAAGGCAATGATATTTTCCCAACAAGATGTAAACATATTTCTTACAAAGGCTGATGAAACTTTTCTTTTAATGAAGGTATGATAATGACAGTGGCAATAATAGTTAAGTTTTATTTATTATATGGTGTATTGTATTAATAAGTGGTATGATTTTCAGGTTGTTTCTATTTTTGGCATATTTGGTGCTTGTAGACGTGTCGAATTGTACAATTTGTATATCAACGATGTGAAAGAAGGTTCTGTTTAGATAGTGAATATTAAAGCGACAAAAAATGACAAGCCCGGAATATTTACTATCGTATCTAGTGAAGACTTTAATTATGTTGAATTCTGTAAAAAATACATTTCCTTAAGACCCTTACATGTTAAACACAAAAAACCTTTTTGTTTTACAATCATGGCAAATGCAGCTGCAATCCAATTGGTATCAATACATTTGCGAAATTACCAAAAAATATTGCAATGTTTTTTAAATTACCAAATGCAGAAAAGTACTCTGATCATTCGTTTAGGAGAACATCCGCGACGTTTCTCGCAGATAATGGTGGTGATATCACTACACCTAAACGTCATGGAGGATGGTGGTCTACAAGTGTAACCGAGTGTAATCGAAGAATCGGTGAATAACAATATTCAAATAGCTAACAAGATATTGATTAGTGTAGAAAGCAAAGCAAAAACAAGCATTTTAGATATAAATGCATGTTCTGCAGTGTCACTAGCCAATTTATCAAATTGTAGAATTAATGTACATGTTCACAAGAATTAATTTGATGTTTATTGTTTTTCTTATTATGTTGTTCTTGTTATATTACCAAATAAAAACAAAATATAATTTTAAAGGAGTAATAAATTAATAATTCAGTTTTTAAAAGTAAGTTTTTTCATAACGAAATTGATTTTACTGCGAACACTGCAATCATTTACATGGTACCACTGCCTTCTTTAAACTCCATAACTGATAATATATTGGGGCCGTGATTACTACGTCAGCGAGGGCTCATATTTCATGCAGAAATAGCAATGACGTAATGATTCGTGCAATAATATGCCATACTATGAACGATTTTGTTAATGTAAAAGGGTTGTTTATAATGCTGGTATACAAAAAAATACAAAAACATTTTCTGTGAAAATGAGCTTCAAATTTCGCATTTTTAGTAGCGCTAAAACGCAGTTTTCTCTTAAACGGCACGTAATTTTTAAAAGAAAATTGCCATTTATGACTTGGTTTTTGTGTTCTTTAATATTCTAAAATTAATGTTTCCGTTCTACCAATAGGAAACCGAAAAATTAAGAAAATGACAAAAATATGTACTTTTGGCGGTGATAGATGGCAGCTGGCAAGAAAGAGTTTGTGGCAATTCCATTTAGCTAGCGAAAACCCAGGGAAATAGAAAACTAATACGGGAAAGTCTGTGCCTTTCTGTGGCACCACTAGTTGGTTATCACGGCCCGGCAATGAATTTTTTTCCGCCGAAAATTTGCCATTTTTTCGCACAGCATTACATAACTTTCCCTATACTACGTATATCACTCCGTGTATACGTACGTATACGGGAAATTAAAAATTAATTTTTGTGTCATAATTCTATTAATAATAAAATAATTTGTTTATAATCAATTTTCTCGCTAGACGGTAAAATATTGGCAGCTACTTTGAGCCAGTAAGTAGAAGATACCCAAGCACATAATAAAGAAACCTACATATTTGCAGGACAGCAGGAACTATTGCTGTTTTTTAACTTTGAAAATTTCCTTTATATTCTTAATACATCGTTGAAACTTGAGTTCAATTATTTTCATTCGTCTGCATTACAAATACATTTTGTTTCAAATTTCAAAACGCAGAAGCAAACTACTCTAATCAGTATTTTTACTTTCCTTATACTATATGTACGTACGTCTTCGTTTAGTACGGACGTACGTATAGTATAGGGAACGTTATGTAATACTGCGCGAAAAAAACGGCGGGTTTTCGGCAGAAAACTCTTATTGCAGGGTCCTGGTAACGAAAAAGTGGATAAATCCAGTTGCTAAATTGACAAAAAAATATAACACGTGGTGCAGCCAGAATTCCTATTTTGTGGGTCCTTGATATCGAAAAAACAATTCAAAGCAAAACGTCTGTCCGTCCGTCTGTGAACAACGCTAGCGACTAAACCGTTCAGCCGATTCTCTCCAAAATCAATATTCCCCGATCATTCTGAATATTCTCGCGGCCCCTTGAATTTGAAACCGTTATTTTAATTTTGGAGAATACTTTACATGAAGCACCTGGGACATTTTCAAAATTTTCAAGATGTCGCCAACCATTTTGACAAAATTTTGTTGTTGAAGGACATTTAACAGAATGACGTAGGTCTTATGTTATGATCTTTCGAAAATTGAAAAAATTTTCAATTTTCAATTTCAATTTTTTCAATACCTTCCTACGACTACAATTATGAAGATACATATTTTGTTAATGAAATGTGTTCATAAAGATAGGTCTTCAAATAAGGTCATGTTCAATTTTTGAAAAACATAAGTATTTTTTTGGAAAAATTGTGTCAAAGATACAATTGTTTATTTTCTTTAAACCATTTTTTTCTTAAAAAGCGCACAACGTTTTTTGATGAAATTGGGACCTGAGATAGCATAAAGGAAGCTTAAGAGAATGGTGCAGGTTTCATGTTTGTTAAAATGCCTGATTTTGCAAAACTTTTTAAAAAAATGTCAGCGTCTTTCTACAACTACAATTGTGAAGACACGATTGTTTTTCTTAATGAAATATGCTTAACAAAAACATCTTTAAATAAGGTCTTGTTGAATTTTTTTGAAAATATGAGTAGTTTTTCCATAATTTCCTTACAAACATAATAGCCCGCTCGGAATTGACTGCACTTCGTTTTCGTCGTTTTCTTACAACTACAATTTTAAAAATACATTTTTTCTCAGTTAAATTTATTTTTCAAAACTACATCTTCAAATAAGTTCATACTTTATTTTCTCAAAATACAAGTGGTTTTTCTATAATTTTGTGACAAACATAATAGTCGGCTGTAAATTTACTGTGCTTCGGACAGCTGGATGCGTCGTAAATTAGAATAGATAGATAGATAGATAGATATTTATTATTTCCGCAGGTAGGTTTATACAACCTGGTGGCGGAACACTAAAATTTACATATTATATCTACATATTATAATTATGAATTAAATACAATGTAACTTAAAATTATTTTAAGACAATAATAATAATCATTATAATAATAATAAGATAATAATAAGATAACAATGTTAACAAAAAATGCATTAATAACAATACCCGCATTAATTCTACTAATTCTATTAATTATGGTGGTGCTGTACAGATACTTTATACTAACATATACGACTTTTTATACACTGCACTCCACTTCACTTCTCTTTCTACTTCTATATAGCACCACACTTCACAACACGTCACCACACGTCAATACGAATACTATAAACCAACGCATCTAATAATTATCACAATACTAATAATGGTAACAATAATTACTACTAATAATAAACAATTCTAATGAACATAACTTACTTACTAATAAAATTTACAATTATCATTAGTTAATTTACTTTTAAATCTCTGAAGACCTAGAGGAAAGGGTTCCAAGGCTGTCACAGGCAACTTATTCTAGTCCGTTATAGTTCTATTTGTAAAGGAAAATTTTCCAACATCTGTTCTCTGTGGCCTGAACTGTATTTTGTGCTTGTGATCCCCTCTACTATAGTACGTGGGTCTTCTGAGCCGGGTGTGGATATCTTTCCAAGCTGGATAACCGACATACGCTTTGTACAAAGCACAGAATCTTGCCTTAACCCTCCTGATTTCTAATGACTCCCACTCTACTTTCTTCCTATTGTTTCGGAAAATTAATTTACATGCTCTTCTCTGTACTCTATTCAAATATTCCTTTTGTGATATTCTATAAGGGTCCCAACAAACCGTCCCGTATTCCATTAATGGGCGAACTAGAGATATATAAGCTAATTCTCTTGCTTTCGCAGTACTCTTTTTTAGTATTCGCATAGTAAAATGCAAAGATTTCCACGCTTTCCCCACGACAAAGTTTACCTGATTTTCCCATCTCAATTTGCTATCAAAAATTATTCCCAGATACTTACAAGACACGACTCTTGGAATATTTTCGTTGCCTAAACGGTATTGAGTTTCAGTATACTTGCGGCCCCTACCAAACGTGATGGTTTTGCTTTTCGAACTATTTATTGTCATGCTATTTTTTTCCGCCCAGAGATGTAATCTATTTAGATCATCCTGCAAAATATCCTCGTCTACTTTTGAATGAATAACTCGATATATTATACAGTCATCTGCAAATAGTCGTACCTTTGAAATTAAATTGTCTGGCAGGTCATTCACAAAAGCTAGAAAGAGGAGAGGTCCAATAACGCTTCCTTGGGGAATCCCTGAAGTTACCTTTGCTAGATTTGAAAATGGTTGTCCAACTCGGACTTTCTGTTTTCTATCTCGAAAAAGCTCATCAATCCACGCGACAACTCTGGTGTCAATACCTGACTGCAGTAATTTATTGCGACTACCCTTCGTCTTCGGTTGGGCGCCTCGGACGGGTAGCCGGCTCGCTCAGTCGATAGACAGTCTGGCCTGAAATGGCGATGATGGAGGAAGCTGGCGGTCCGGGTCAAATGAGAAGCATTGCATTCATATAACAACATGGGGGATTTATTCAGTAAGAAATCACGAATGAACTGGTACCAATCATGTCGGCGAGCATGCTCCCCTTTACCCAAATCAAAAAAAAACATGTCATGCACACACACAAGTTAAAATTAAGAAATACAAATTAATACAATTACAATGACAAAGATTTTCTCCTTGCGCAAATTCCCTCTTGGCGGCCAAGCGCGGCCGGAGAATCTCTCTTCGTCGCCCGGTCGAAAGGTAATTAGCAAAAATTGTTCGCCACACAGTTTATGACTTTCGACCACGGGCGCACCACAAAAGCAAAATAAATATTGCCTCCGCAAGGCGGCTTGCACGACCCACCAAAGTTGAATAACCTCAGGCCGTCAGCTGGCTGCGAGGGTCGTCACGGGCGGTGAGGCGCCGCCCCGGGTGGGGTGCGCAGGACTGAACCAGGTATGCAGCGATGGGGCTGTTGGGGCTGGTCCAACACGCAGCGCCGTCCGCTCAATGTTGTGAATGATTAGGTAATGTTTGCTCGAACGAATGATCTCCTCACTCTCGATCTATCACACTGTATTTTGGAGATCGAAGCGAGTTCGTGAATCACCTGATAACCTCATGAAAAAAAAGTCCCGAATTCGAGCACAAGTCGGATATTAACACAGCACAATTCACTGTCAATTGTCCGTCACACAGCCCCGCGGTCTACAATTGTTAAAGGGGACTTGCACAAATTCTCCCAAAAAAACTCAATGTTTTTTATAAGTCCATCCAATACGAACCGAACTCTGTCTCCGGCACCTAGTGCCACCACAAAGGCAACTTGTCCCCCCTTGACCGCTACTCGCGTCCTACCCCGAACGCAACTCTTTCGCTTCTCTCCTCGCGTCGCCTGCTCCGAAGTCCCTCGAAGCTTCTTTCCCCCACCAAAATTATCCCCAAGATTCTGGAACCTTCCAGAACATTGCCTAATTCCGGCGGCTATTGGCGCAAGGGTAGTGCGTCTTAAACTATTTCTGCCCAATCGTCGAGTGTTTTTGAGGCCGAGAAATGAGAGAGAAGCTGGCTATCGCTCCCTCTCGCTTCAATTTTGCGTCAAATAGGGGCAGTTATTAATGGCTGGGGGTGTGAGGGGCTGGAAATCTCAAGGGAGGCTGGGGGGGGGCTTTGAGCGTCGCGGAAAAATACCGGGGGTGCCGTGCGCACGAAACGACCACCCAAGCTCCGGGACACGTGGCCGTGACAGATTCAAAAGGGGCGAAGGGGGGCGGCGAGCAGCCGCCGCCGTCCTGGTGCCATCGGCTGACCCTCAGACAGGCGTAGCCCGGGAGTAATTCTTAGGCGCGCAATTAACCGTAATATATTCGGTATCACTACATTATGAACCAGTTTGTCGTGAGGCACAACATCAAATGCCTTCGCAAAATCTACTATTACGGCGTCCACCCTCCCACTATCATCAACTTCATCTACTATATCCTGAAACAATGATACTATCTGACTCTCACAAGAGAAACCATTTCTGAAACCATGCTGTCCCTGAAAGAGCCATTCTTTTTGTTCCCATTCTTTTCTAATATAGTTAGTTATCAAATGTTCCATTAATTTACATACAACTGACGTAAGACTCACCGGTCTATAATTGGCTAAAACAGTTCTGTCCCCACTCTTAAAAATCGGAACAACAGTAGCTAGCTTCCAATCATCAGGCACGCTTGAATTGTTGATTGAAACATGAAATAATCTGGTTAAATACGGTAAAATTGCCTCTCCTCCGAGTTTAATTATATCAGTTGAAATGGCATTTGGTCCTCGCGACTTTCCGTTTTTCATAAATTTAATTCGTTTTCGTAACGTATTTATGTCTATAATAAACTGATTTGGTACAGCCTCCCTCGAAATCTGAGTGTGGTGCGATTTAGTTTTAAAAACGGAACTGAAGTATGCATTAAACGCATTTGCTTTTTCCCGATCAGTTTGCCAATTTGTTTTTTATTTCCTAGTTCGTTTCTTACTTTCGACCGTTTGTTATACATTGATATTTTAGAAATTATTTATTTTGAAATATTTGAAATAAAAAGTAAAAAATTAATAGCTCTCAGAATAGCGACAATGCAGGGTCTGCAACAATGGAATTCATTTTTCGCTCGCGAATATCTATGACTTATGTGTGATTGTTGTGACCTGATAGAGCTGTATGGAAAGGAGTTATAATTGTCTAATTTATGTTGATATTTGCATGAAAATATTTAGTTTTCGTACCAAATGCTGTACCATTTGTAGTGAGTAGAGTATTTGTTGCATGGTTTAAAAATACTCTTCTCTAATCATGGCCCTATGGAATGCATGTATATTCTCCAAGGTATCAGGTTTCTTTTTCCAAAACAGATTTACAAAACGTTTGTATTCTAATTTTGTGCAGGTATAGAATTCACATAGTTCGGACAACCTTGCGATGGAAACAGTGAGTTGCATGCTTGGTTGAATTGGATGTTTTGAAATAATAGCTAAGATGTTGGTAGCGCTTAAATTGCAATATTTCAGTACTATGTAGCGGTTTCCTCTAATACGGGAAAGTAAGTGCTGTCGTAGCACCACTAGTTCTGTAATGATAAATTCTTGATCCAATACAATTTGTACAATAGTTCAGTTAAATTCGGCATTATTTTCTGTTTTTCGTGAGTAGTTGTATTACTAATTTTATTTCGCATGTAAATTTTTAAATGTTATGCATACAAATGACTAAACAAATTCTAACTTCATTACGTGTAGAACCACAGACTACGATACGTTATTTTGCATCAACAGTCTCTACTCCTTATCTTGGCGCCTAGCTGCTTGATACATAACAAAATATCCCATACCAAAACGCATCAACAAGGTACGCGCCCTCTCGCGGCGCTTAACAGATTGTTGCAAAACTTAAATGACGGCATTCTCGTTCTAAGTGCAATATAAGAATATTGACCGTCAATATTAATATTGAGGATGTTTACTCGTACAGCACGAATCACCATGTAGAACATTGTCATGTAAGTGATTATCACGTCAGAAATAATTAAATCACATTTTTTAGAGCTGAAAATATAATGAAATCTTTAAACACATTATCTCAAAATTTGTATGATGTAACACCTTCCAAATGGAATCCTGTGCTAGTCCATTCCATGCAGCTTGCACCTGAGCGCGTAGATCTTGCAGATTGGTGGGTAGGGTTGGGGTTCTGCGCACGCTCCGTATCACTAACATTCTTGATCGGGAAGAGGACTGGCGATGCGGCTGGCCATGACAGATTATCCACGGCTGCAGGGCATGCCCGGGAGATGGCTACGCGTTGCCATGTTAAAATAGGGCATGGGCGTGGACGTTCTCGAACGATAGAGCCACCGGTTGCAAGGTCTCCTGAATGTAACTTGTGGCTGTCACGGTACTTTCAATTAACACTAACGGTGAATGGGCACCATGGCATATCGCGCCCCTCACCATCATAGGAGTCTGGAGGGACGTGTGATGGCATACCACAAACCGTTCGTCATAGTGCCACCCACTGCGCTTCCAGACAGGGACACGGTGGTCATCGCCATCAAAACAGAAGCGGGACTCGTCGTTGAAGATGACCCGCCGCTAGTCTGCATGGCCTCAGGTCTGTTGTTCCCTTCACCGTGCGGCGAATCTTTAGTGACAATGCTGGAGAATAGTGTCAGGCGTCGTAACGGTCGGCGTGCGGCGAGCCATCCGTTGGGCAACCGCCTGCCAATGGTACTGAAACTTACAGGATGTGATAGTGCAGGCTGCACAACCCATTGTATAGCACCGATCGTTGCCGTTGGGTCTGTTCGCGGGTGGCGGACAATCCGTCGGTCCTTCCTCCTCGTGGTGCTTGGCGGACACCCAGATTCTGCATGTCGTGTGTACGAGCCTTCCTCAACCCATTACCACCAACAGCGGGCGATGGTACGATCGGTGTGGCGCGCAATATGGCGTCAGGACCAACCAGCCTCCCGAAGACCCACGATTCAGCCCCTGTCGAACGCGTTTAACTGGATAACCGGCTGTCGAACGCGTCGCCTAGGCATAGTGTACGTTGCAGGTGACGCTCTGGCGGCGCTGTTGCAATGGCTGGCGCGGACGTTTGAGGCCCTCTTCTCGACCGGAGTGTGCGACGTCACGCCTCTACCCCCGCCCCCTCCCCAGTGCGTGGCCGACCGTGAAAATTAAATCATTGACTTAGCGAATGGTGTGCAAAATACCCGAGTTTGCAGAGAATCAGTAGGGTCCTTAGGGGTGCAGCTTTTTTATGACGATAAGTGTAGAACACTTATTTGCATCGTTCTACAAATTTCATTATATAGTATTGCTAACAAAATACCAACCAACATTCCCCGGCTCTATTCCTAACCAACACTAACAAAAAGAGCACTCAATAAAACGTGTATACATTGAAGCTGTTCGTAGTTCAGAAAGTAGATAAGGAGCCATCTCAACATTTGCATTGATCAGGGGGAAGCTCGATGGATGTTGAGGATTGGATTTTAGGGAATCAGACATAGAAGGTTTTTGTTGCTGTTTTTGAATGTTCATGTAAACCATTCTGCTGGAATGCTCCTGTCGAAAGAAAATACTGGCTACGGTATGCCTGAACCCACCCCCAGAAAGCTTTCATTCATTGGTATGACGAGTTTCCTTGGAAGTGATATTTGTCAATGAAGCAACCAGAAGCAGAATTCTAGGAGGGTGAGTCAAATGAAACCCGTAATTATTTAAAAAAATATTATTTATTGTACACACATGGTACAAAACTGGATCACTTTTCGACATAGTCTCCCCCACGTGCAATGCATGTCAGCCAGCACTTCCAAAGTGCCTGAATCCATGTAGAAAAAAGTTTCTGCGAAACGGTGCAACCACTCGTTCACCGCGTAGCGTACCTCATCATCCGAATGGAACTTCTTGCCGTCCATTGCTTCTTTGAGTGACCCAAACATGTGGAAATCGCTCGGGGCAAGATCGGGCGAGTAAGGTGAATGTAGGAGGCATTCAAATCTCAGGTCAGACCCAGGTTTCGTCCCACATGATAATTCTTTCAAAGAACTCATCACCATTACGTTCAACGCGCCGCAAAAGTTCTTCCCACGCACCGACACTTCGCTGTTTCAATTCCGAGGTCAGTTGTCGGGGCCCCCAACTTGCAGACACCTCATGAAATTAGAGCCCCTCATGAACAATGTGTTGTGCTGAACCATTACCAATGTGTACGGCTTTGGCAACGTCGTCTAATGTCACTCGGCGGTTGTCCATCACGATTGCATAAACGGCTGCAAAGGTCTTTGGAATTAAAACGCAATATGCCTTGCCTGGGCGTGGAGCGTTGGTCACGGATGTCACACCATTTGCCAAGTTCCCACGCCATTCGTACGCTTGTTGCTGTGACAAACAGCTATCATCATGAACATTCGTCGAAAAATTTCAATAGGTTTCATACCTTCACTTCGCAAAACCCGAACCACCAAACGCTGTTTCTCTCTGGTGCACGTTGCTAGTCGGGCAGTCATTTTTACACTGTTCCTGCGCCGGAGTTTGTGTTTCTTCACAATGATGCCACTTAGGAGACATCTCTCACACTATGCAAACATGCCTATCACTTTACAGGACACTAGCGCCATATTTCGATTTTTTATTATACTTTTACGGTTTTCAGTTGACTCACCCTCGTAGTTTTGAGTGGGAATTCCTTTTTGACAATTAAGTTCTTCTTATGAAGTAGACACATTAACACATTTGAAAAATAATAAAGAAGACAATGATCAATCTTACCTGCATTTGAAGAAGATTCATCTTCTACCTTGGAAGTTTGTGAGAATGACGCTTCGTGAGAAGCTGGTTTCAATGGTAGTTGTTCAGTTTTGTGAATACTTTCATGCTCTTTCAGAGAACGTTTTGGTAATTCTCTAGGAAACAGAGAAATTAGAAGGGCCACTGTTAATTTGAGACATCCTAATATCAGCCATCCTGAAAAAATAAGAAATGTAGATAATCAGTACACAGTATTATTAATTTCGATGAAAAGTTTGTATTTAATCCATTACATATATTTGTACTTATATACAGGTTGAATCGCGTAACTTTTAACACCTCCTGTAACTTTTGAACGGTTGAAGTTATTGCAATGCAGTTTTCACAGGAGCGCATCACGGAATTTGGCTATTTGATATGGGCATTCATTTCTATTTTATCACTTGTATTTTACAAGATTTACAACTCCGCCTCCGGTTATTGCTGGGTGGATCGAGTAGCTCAGCAATGCCGTTGCCGGTCCCAAGCCCGGATAAAGGAGGAGGGTTCCCGGGTGAGGCCACCGACCTGCCCGGGGTAAAAATGATAGAAATGCTCATAGAACAAAGGATAAGCCTCGGAATACGATTAATAAGACGAACATGGCACGAACAAGGACATCGAAATGGTAAAAAGGAAACATACTGAGACTGGGAACATGGAATATTAGATCATGGAAAACAAGCTATCAGGAAATTCTAATGGAATTAGATAGACACGACGTAGATCTATGCTGCCTTTCAGAAACGAAAAAAAGGTAGAGGCATAACACAATTAAATAATTACACACTTATCTATGGTGGAGTACAAAAATTCTCAAGAGCAAAGGAAGGAGCAGCAATCATAATAAACAATAAACATCTCGATAAGATAATAGACTACAAGTACATATCAGAAAGAATTATTACAATGAAATTAAGATCTAAAACAAAACCAATAAACATAATCTCAGTCTATGGTCCTGAAAATAACTAGCCTACACACGAAAGACAAACGTTCTACGAGAACCTACAAGAAGTTATACACCAGACAAATCCAGAGGAGACAACTATAATAGCAGGGGACTTTAACGCAAGAATTGGAAATGACGTTATCCCAGGCATAAACTAGTGGTGCTACAACAGCACTTACTTTCCCGTATTAGAGGAAACAGCTAAGTAGTACTGTAATATTGCACTTTATGCGCTACTAACATCTTCGCTTGGAACTCACTATTACCATTGCAGTGTTGTCAGAACTGTGTGAATTCTACAACTTCACAAAAATAGAATGCAAAAGTTTTGTAACCCTGTATTGGAAAAAGAAGCCTGATACCCTGGAAATATAGAAATGCCTTCCATTGGGCCATGATTAGGGAAGTGTATTTTAAAACGATGCAACAAATTCTCTACTCACTACAAATGGTACAGCATTTGGTGCAAAACTAAATATTTGCCTGCAAATATCAACATAAATTAGACAATTATAACTCCTTTTCATACAGCTCCATTAGGTCACAACAATGACACTAATTCACAGATATTCGCGAGCGCAAAGTGAATTCCATTGTTGCAGACCCTGCATTGTCGCTATTCTGAGAGCTATTAATTCTTTTTACTGATTTCAAATATTTCAAAATAAACAATTTCTAAAATATTAATGTGTAAGTCTATAACAAAGTTCGAATGTAAGAAACGAAGAAAGAAATAATATACAAAATTGCACATTCTAATTTACGACGCATCCAGCTGTCCGAAGCGCAGTAAATTTACAGCGGCCTATTACGTTTGTCACAAAATTAAAGAAAAACTACTCGTATTTTGAAAAAATTAAGCATGACCGTATTTATTTATTTTTTGTCAAAAAACAGAAACAGAATGGCACAGACTTTCCCGTATTAGTTTTCTATTTTCCTAGGTCTTCGCTAGCTATTCGGAATTGCCACATACTCTTTCTTGCCAGCTACCATCTATCATCGCCAAAAGTACATTTTTTTGTCATTTTCTTAATTTTTCGGTTTCCTATTGGTAGAACAGAAACATTAATTTTAGAATATTAAAGAACACAAAAACCTAGCCGTAAATGGCAATTTTCTTTTAAAAATTATGTGCCGTTTAAGAGAAAATGGCGTTTTAGCACTACTAAAAATGCGAAATTTGAAGCTCATTTTCACAGAAAATTTTTGAGTTTTCAAAATACTTTATTTGAAGTTATTTGAAGCACTTACACTCACAAATATAATCATCTTTACAAATTGCGGATAATGTGCATATTAAAGATGTGAGAGATCTTTCAAAAAATTTACATTTATATAATTTTTGAAAAAAACAAAAAAAACTCAAAATAAACTTCACGCTATACTAATGAGTGTAATTAGCACTATCCGTTACAAAAGTTTCAAGAAAAAATTGCAGCCATATACGAGAAAATGACGTTTGAGCATTTCTGAAAATGCCGAAATTCGAGCTACTTTTCACAGAAAACGGTAGTGTTTTCGAGAAACTTTACTTGACATTATTTAAAGCATATATACTCGTAAATATAATAATGTAAAAAATCGCCGATAATGTAAATATTAACGACGTGAGAGACAAGTAAAAAATTAACATTTTGGTAATTTTTGAAAAAAACCAACCGATAGACCAAAATGGCTTTTATGTCATTGATAGAGTACATTTACCATTTACCACTGCCATTTTTTCGCGCAGCATTACATAACTTTCTCTATACTACGTATATCACTCCGAGTATACGTACGTATACGGGAAAGTAAAAAGGCAACAAGAATGAATGTGAAAATTATAGTAGCATTAGTGTTACCAGTACAATTGGGAGACTGTACGGCCGGATATTAAGGGAAAGATTGGAAAATTGAGATGGAGGAAATGGAGGAACAGAGCGGTTTTTGCGCAGGGAAATCTTGCATTGATAACATATTCTGTCTAAAACAAATTATTGAAAAACGAATGAGTGTAGGCAGAGAGATTCATATAGTATTTGTAGATCTGAGAAAAGCATTTGACTCGGTACCCCTATCCAAACTGTGGGATACTATGAAGCTATGTGGGATACTACGATGAGAAAATAAATAGAGTATATATAAATGCTATAAAGCTTCTATATGCAAATTGTCAAAGCTGCTAAAAATTGGTGCAAATAGTTCATCAGCTTTTAAAATAAATAAAAGCCTAAGGCAAGGTTGTTGTATTTCCCCAACTCTATTTAAAATATACATTAAACGAGTTCTTCACACATGGGAAAGAAAATGTAAGGGCATGGGAATACCTATTGGTGGAGATTTCTTACATGCATTGATGTATGCAGACGACCAAATGGTCCTAGCCAGTGATGAGGATGATATCCACTACATGACTCGAAAATTAATTGAAGAATATGAAAAGTGGGGACTTGAAATTAATACATCTAAAACAAAATATATGGTAGTGGGAGGAAATGGCCAGGATCTGTTAACCCACAGGGGTGTCACTAAATGTGTAAAGGAATTCAACTATCTGGGTGTAACCTTAACAAGTGATGGTCGTGATAGCAAAGATGTTTTAAACAAAACGAACAGAGGTAGGCAAGTAATAAGATCTTTACATCCATTGATATGCAATTCAAACATAAAAAGAAACACAAAAATTACATTGTATAAAACAATTGTTGAAAGTCTCTTCACATATGGAGAAGAGTTATGGACTATTAATGCCAAGGATAGAAGTAGGATTCAAGGAACATAAATGGAATACTGGAGGTGGTGTTGTCAGGTTACAAGAAAGGAAAAAATGAAAAAACAAAGAATAAAAGAAATAATGAAACCTGGAAAATCAACCTTAGAACTCATAGAAACAAAGGCTTTGCTATGGTATGGGCATTTAAGGTTGGGCAGTGAGCGACTGCCAAAGATGATGTGGGAATACCAACCTGAAGAAAGAAGATATAGAGGAAGACCAAGAAGGAAGTGGGAGGAAGATATAAGATCAATGATGGCGGCGAGAGATTTAGAAGATGATGCGTGGGAAGATCGAAAGAAATGGAGATTAGGCAGCGAGAAACGACGACAGCTGTAGAATACTCGCTTTACTACTACTAAAAACAGATATGGCGTTTTATAAGAAATACACGCTCCGAAACAAATGAGTTGATAAGCACAACAAAAATCAGTAACACGGAATGGGTGGAATATTTTAGTAAGCTATTTCACAATAACGAGGCTCCAGTATTGGATATAGCCGACACATTAACACAAGACTATGAGATCTCAGAAGAACAGATTATATAAACGATACCCAAATTAAAAAATAAGAAATCACCCGCAGAGGATGGCATTTATAACGAACTATTAAAATACGGGGGGCAATCATTACATAAAGAATTAGTAAAACTGATACAAAATATATATATATATATATATATATATATATATATATATATATATATATATATATATATAGGCAGAGTAAAATACCAGAGGAATGGAAAACGAGTATTCTAATCCCCCTTTTTAAAAAAGGGGATAAGCTAGACCCAAACAATTATAGAGGAATTAACCTTCTGGACACAACGCTTAAACTAACAACAAAAACTATCACACAAGTAATAGAAAACTTAATAGAATGGAAAGAAGAACAGCAAGGATTTAGAAGAGGAAGATCATGTAATGATGCGATCTTCATTATACGACAAATTGTTGAGAAATCTCTGGAATTCGACAAACCTGCATATATGTGCTTCGTAGACATACTGAAAGCATTTGACAGCGTACGCCTTGTAGATATAGTAAGATTATTAAAGAAAGAAAATATCCCCTGCAACCTTATTAAACTCATAGCAAATATATACATGAACACCAGAATGAAAGTAAAACATAACGAACAAATATCCCAAGCCATAACAACAGGTCAAGGAATAAGACAAGGAGACTCCCTCAGCCCAATACTCTTCAACCTGGTAATGAAACACATCCTAAACAATCTTTCGAACAAAAAAGGATATTACTTCGGCTCTTATAACAAACTCAATCTCTTATGCAGACGATACAGTCTTAATTGCCGAAGGCGAAGATGATTTACAACGCCTCCTGTTTCAATTCTACAAGACATGCCAGTCATTCAACATGAGGATATCCACACAAAAAACTAAATGCATAACAATCTCGAAAGAGCCATTGAGATGCAAACTAGCTATAAACGAATACCTAATAGAGCAAGTGATGGAAATACAATATCTAGGCACAATAACTAGTGATGGCAGATCTATAAAAGAGGCTAAGAAACAACAGGCGCGGATCCAGACTTCTCTTTTGGGAGGGGTCAGGTTAAGACTCCAATGCATTTATCTCGGAAAGGGGGCAGCGTACCGAATGTAATAACAAATTTGACGTATGTTATTCGTATATCAGATTGACTTTATTATACTATAAATATATTAGAAATTCAATATACCAGTAATCACATATCAGATATCAAGCAGTTACAATTGTTACAATCCTCACCATATTCGCTGTGAGTGAGGCGGGGGTAACTTTGGAATTTTAACTGGTAACCTCCAATTTTTGTTGCAGATTAGAATTCTGCCTACAAAAATATGTCAATTTTATTCGGTACATTTGTTTTAAAAAAATGAAAATTTATCAACAATAAATTTCAAGTTATCAAAAATAACTTTCATTTGATGCAATATAAAAAATTTGTGAAGAAACGTATATGAGAGAGACATGTAAGTGTGTGTAATGAAAAAAAGTATATTTTTAATAAATTATTATAAGTAATAAATGCATGCCTATAATAAATAAATAAACTAAATTATCATTTTATTTTTTCTCACAATTATTTTTCTCGTTTTAAATTTTCCTTTTTTACATTTTTTCGTTTATATTGCTCTTCCGTACATTAATAAATTTTAACCATATTTGAGTCTCCTTGAATGGCGATTCTTCTACAACAATGTTGTTGGATATAGCGAAGATGCCCCTCTGCCTCCTTAACTTCTTTGACCTGCTCCGAGTGACACATCTCTCACCGGACGGGCTTAGAGGCCCAACAATCGCCAGGTCGGAAGTGCTGCCACTTCGACACTGGCGGTCGTGACTTGCGGACGTATGTTGTGTGAGGCAAAAATGGCGAGGTTTCGGGTGGAACTACACACCGCCCCTTATCCTCAAGCATCTAGTTTATTTTACTGAGTGCGACGTTAATTACATGTTTGTTAGAGTGTCGCAAACTTTGACAACGGACACGACAGTTCGTTTTTCTCCTTTTATTTGAATACCAAGTGAAAAGGTTTGGCACGTGTAAATCGCATGGGCAGGAGGCATGCTTACCCTTTGCTACTTGCTATTGAAGCCATTGTCAAGGCTTACACGTGAGCAGAACTACATTCCAATACCACCGCTCTGTGTGGCATTTCCTCGTCCTGGGTCAGCCACGGATAGATCACGTCCGCCAAATTGAGTGTTTGCGTACGACTTACTGGCAAACTCCAGGAACTGTGTTATCTTCAATGAAACTGTAACGTTTTCAATTGTTTAATTGCATGTGCATTCTATTTGTATCTTCAGGTGTTTGACATGCATTATGTGTTATGTCGCGCTGCGCATAACTTTGTATGTGGCGCGCTAGAATCTAGGCAGCGCGCCCTGGCGAGAGCCGGCGGTGGCAGCAACTGGCTGCAGCCACACTTGTGTCTCGGGAGAGCAAAATGAGGAGCCACGAACGTACACGAAGACACCCGAGCGGAGTCGAGCGAGTCCATGCGCGAGCCGACGGACTTCCATGGCGCAAATCTTTAATTCGAAATCTGTCAGAAATTTAATGTTTCTAATGTTAAGTGGTCGTTAACGCCATTAACAAGATTTGATGCGAACTTTCGTTTTAAACGAAGAATTCCAAACTATTATTCACATTAGTTTCTTTATTTTAACTTTTCTATAACATAGTTATTTGGTAGGTGTTTTTTAATATTCTCAATTTATTTTCCGTCGGTTAGTTCAGGTTAGAATTATTTCGGTACAAAAGAGTGCAGTGGTAATAAAAATGCAGCTTTTGTAAAGAAGAAACTGCAGGAGACTGCAGTCACAAATGCCAGTGCTGAGGAAGTAGAAACTTTTTTAGTATCAGATGTCAAGCATTGTTCATTTTCTGCCAAAATCTCACCGGTCAAGCCATCAGCCAGTGCGAACATTCTTTCCAAGTTCACTGATGTTTTTCCTGCTGAACAGTGAAATATCCGAAGAAGGGAATTGCACTTGCATGTTACTTCACAAGTGTGTTTGGGAACATTTACTGAAAGGATATGTGTGAGTGCTGTCTGTTGATCCTCAAATGTATGCATTGAAGTACAACAATCGCCCGTCAACACCGTCCTCCCAATTCGTTTGACTGCATTTACATTCAAGTTCTAAAGAGTGATCTCAAGAACATATTTTTGTAGATACTTTACGCCACCAAGCATTTAACATTATTACAAGGAATATAGTGAAAACATAATAAAGGTAGTAAGTTATATACAAATCATAGTGTATGTTCAATAAGTCCAGTCACATTTATTAATACATTAACACATATACAATGTTATCAAATTATAAATTATCCAGTACGATTTTTCAACTTTCTTTCAGCAATTTTACAAAATATATGATCTTTGATCTAATTACAATATTAAAAAAAGCTCCGACATTTCAACCTCCAACAATCTAATCTCTCAATTAAAATGAAATTTTGAAATGTGATGAAATTGAAAATAAAATGCAGCAACGTACTGTATAATTAAGATGGAGCTAAAATTGTTGTTTTCATGAACAAGAATTAGATATATTTTTCCAATAAAAACTTTGAAATAACTTTTATTTTCAGTTATCTGCTTTACTACAAGGAGAGTATTAAATTCCTGATAAATTTTCAGACACAAAGTCATCTTCAGTAAAACATTTTTCTAATCAAAAACTTATCAAACATGTCTTAAATTAAATTAATATTTCTAATTTTTCTTGGAAAAATCTTGATTTCTTAATTTCGTCACAGGAGAATTTTTCTGTATTAACTAAAATTCAAAGCACTATCTACAACTTCAGAAAGAGAAATCACTGGATGAGGATTCCACAATAGCTTTAAATAGGAAACTCAATCATCACTGTGTGTAACAATTGTCCAAACAGGAAACACTGTAACTTTCCTCAAATTTTCCAACGTACAAAGAAACTGTTAATTATAAACTTGCTGCAAAACCACACTAGCAACATCGACAGCTACCGGTTGGAAGTTCTTCAGCCTTCTTTTCTTTTCTGCTGGAGTTTCTCGCCTTGTTAGCTAAAAAAGGAGGTAGGGCAGTCAAGAAATCCTCAACATTTTTTTAAATTAGAGACACTCAATTTAGAAAATGATATTTCGCCCGTCGAATAGCACATAACTGTTCTCACAGTATATCATTCTCTTGAAAGTGGCGATGGCAAACCTGTAAAATATTGCAAAAAATTAAAACCTGTTTAATACTAGTAAATAATTAACAGCAAAAGCATTTAAAAATCAAGAAAATAATTAAGTACAATAATAAGACAACCATCGGATTTAGTAAGGACGGATTAAAAATTAATTTGATCGGATTAGTATCTTTAGTTCTGCTATAATGTATATCCTAAAAATATTTGGAATTATTTAAATGTTCGTTTTTGTAAGCCTTATTATTTGAACTGTGTAATGTTTTAAAAGTAAAACTCACTGTAATAAGTTGAGTTCAAACTTGGTCTATTAGAAAATAAGTATTACTCGCTTTTGGAACATGTTGCAGAACATTCTAAAAGGTTTTCCGCAAGGAAATGACTACGAATAAAATGAATACTTACAATGGATGTTCTTCAAGAGTTGTAATTCCATCGATGTTCCGCACGTCATTTTCGTCGCATTTCAGGATCTTTTGAGAAACCAAATTGGTCCTACATGGACTTTAAACCCTTATAAGCACAACGCACAGCGCATTTATAACGCTTTTTGGAAGAAACGTCACTGATATGCTACCACCAATACTTAAAATGAATACTAAATATCTTCACCGATTGGGAAAATATTCACATCTTTCAAATAACAACACACCGTTGCTATCAAAACAACTGACCATGTGGAAATCACGTTGTTGACTAGGACTACCCTGGGCGCCATGACACTACGTCACAAGCTCAGTGTGGAGGCTTTCTTTATTCAGGGGGTGTTGGCTCGAGCCATGAAGCGAGTCTCGCAGCCGGACGCCGGCCCTTTAAAAGGAGCCGGTCGGCACCCTGAGAGGCAGTCTGCAGTTGGGAGTGAGCCCTGAAGGAACGAGCCGAGTCCGGAGAGTCAGCCGCCAAACGGAAGCCGTCATGGAGTAACGGCAAGCAGCAGCAGCATGGAGCGTCCAGAGGCAGACGCAGCACCCGGAGGGCATTGGTGATTGCCCGGGATGCAGGGAATAGGGCATTGGTGATTGCCCGAGGTATGAGAGACGGCATTGGTTATTGCCCGTGAACGGCGTTAAGGCCGATTGTGATTGTACATATGTATGAATAAACAATTGTTAATTGTGCGTGCAGTGTTTATTTTATGAACATAACATTATGTATTAATTACTCATTGGTTTGTATATTAATTACTCATTGGTCAGTACATTCACATATTCTATTTATATCTCCAGGTGTTTGTCATGCATTATGCATGCATTTGTTGTAGTGACTTCCCTGTTCTCATTTTCAGTTTAAGATATTGTACTGATCACTCTATTCAGATTGCATATTGTTTGAATGCCATTTATACGTCATATTGTATCTGTAACTTCATTATTTCTTGTATAATTAAAATTATATCATAAAATGTGGATTATTTGTCACCACTCTGAGCCACCGAGAATGTGAAGTTAGCTACCTCACCCCAATATCCTTACTACAGTCCACTGCTGTGGTAGCAACATCTAACAAATGTTGTAAACTTCATTATACGTTTGGCGACAATTACACCGAGACATGCAAAATAATAAATAATAACCTAATAAATTTAATTTAATGCAACAGTTAATATTTTTCAATTAACTTATCTGATTCGTTTTGCGTTGTCTTGGTGCTTTGTTTAATTAAAACCCAGATAAAGTAACATCATTGCAATACTGTTCATCAAGAATGAGTGCTGTCAAAAGATACTTTTGATACTGGATTCGGACTCAGCGACGGCTAAACTTTCAAATAAGATATTTTAGGCGTCAGACTCTGTTCTTGCTCAATAGCCGAACTAAAATTCTCTAGCCGGATTCGGACTCGGCGACAGCAAAATATTCAAATAATATCTTTTAGCAGTGGCGAAGCTGAAGGTTAATCTGGGAGCCTTATAATACACAATTTTTTTCAATAAATTCTGTCGTTGTGAACCATTTTTTTAATATTTTTGTTATTGAATCGTTGAAGAAAATTAAATGTGTTCGACTTCTTTTCTCCGCCTACGCGCGAAGGAATAAGCAGGGCCGCAGAAATATACACTTTGGGGCCGGTAGCTGAGCGAGGAGTCTGCCAGTGGATAGACACCGACTGTCTCTGCCGCGCACGCGCAAAAGAGAGCGTACTCTATCTCCCTTTCAATTGCATTCACTGGGCTGAGACCCCAGTTGCAGCCTCGGCTCTCAGTAGGCACGGACTTGTACAGCAATGCACACCCACGTCTCAGAGGCAAATTCACCTCATCACCTGACGTTGTGGGAAAATAGAGTTGTTTATGTGCCGTTTGTGTGATTTTTGTTATTTTTCTTCACGAAACAATTAATGAAGCTAAAGATATAGTGTGACACACAATGTCCCACTGACTATGCGCCAGTCTCATAACTTATAAACGATTCACAATATCGAAATGCAGTTTTCGCTCAACAATGCGGAATCACGAGTTAAGTACTACGCCATAGAGATAGAAATAGTAGCGATACGTAGTAATACACCGTGTTAGATTTGAAGAGACTATTGAAATCCTCATCAAAGTAGACATGACTATCAGGGTGAGAATTATTTGAAAGATACAAAATTGTATCTTTTAAAATTATTGATAAACTAGTGATTCAGATGTGTTATATGTTTCAAGATTTTGACAACTTTCATTTTATTGAATTTCTGGACGAAAAGCAGTTTTCCACCTAAAAGCGTCCTTTCGTTCAGAAAAGTTTCCTTTCCTAATAAAACAATATCGATTCCTTGACAGTGAGCAGCTTCGAAATGAACTGACAAATGTTTACATTAATAATGCAGAATACATGCCTGCAGTTTTTTTCTGAAGTATTTGTTAGACAAGTTGGTACAGAAAAAATATCAAAAGACGGTTCGGTTTGTACAACTCAAACCAACTTTCCCTTTATATACAGCATTATGTGAAAGGAATACGATTACATTAAATAGGTAAGACATTCTTGAGAAATTCCGTTGGAAATTAACTGTGCAGAAACGAAAGCTTTAAAGAACACTTTATCGATGTTTTTGTTGAATATAACTAGTGGTGCTAGAGAATAGCACAGACTTTCCCGTATTAATTTTCTATTTCCTTGGGTCTTCGATAACTATTCGGAATTGCCACATACTCTTTCTTGCTAGCCACCATTCTAGAACATTTTTTGTCATTTGATTAATTTTTTCGGTTTCCTATTGGTAAAACGAAAATATTAATTTTAGAATATTAAAGAACACGAAAACCTAGCCGTAAAATGCTATTTTCTATGAAAACTTATGTGCAGTTTTAAAGAAAATTGCGTTTTAGCGCTACTAAAAATACTTTATTTGAAGCTCATTTTCACAGAAAATTTTTGAGTTTTTAAAATACTTTATTTGAAGTTATTTGAAGCACTTATACTCACAAATATAATCATCTTTACAAATTGCGGATAATGAGCATATTATAGATGTGAGAGATCTTTCAAAAAAATTAGCATTATGTAATTTTTGAAAAAACAAAAAATAACTCAAAATAAACTTTACGTCATATTAAAGAGTGTAATTAGCACTATCCGTTACAAAAGTTTCAAGAAAAAATTTGCAGCCATACGAGAAAATGGCGTTTGAACATTTCTGAAAATGCGGAAATTTGAACTACTTTTCACAGAAAACGGTTACGTTTCGGGAAACTTTACTTGTCATTGTTTAAAGCATATGTACTCGTAAATATAATAATGCAAAAAAATCGCCGATAGTGTAAATATTAACGACGTGAGAGACAAGTAAAAAAATTTACATTTTTGTAATTAAAAAAAACCGATAGACCAAAATGGCTTTTATGTCATTGATAGAGTACATTTACCACTATCCCTACCAAAAGTTTAAAGAAAAAATTTGGAGCGGTTTTTGAGAAAATCTTGTTTTTGTAATTTTTTAAAATTGCACATATTGAACGCAATATTGCACAAAAACTACGAAAATTTTGAAAAACATTTACATGACCTTTATGAAAGAACTCAATATGCAGAACAAATTTTCTTCGAAGAAAAAATCTCTACTTCAATTTTGTAGTTGGAGAAAGACGCCGAAAAAACTTTCACAATTCTCGAAACTTCAGAGTCATCCGTGAAAAGATGACCTATGCCATGTTAATAAGTGTATTTTACTCTGTTCATACAAGAAATTGACAGAAAAAATTTCGAGCTGTTTTTGAGAAAATGTTGAAAATCCCCGGGGGCTTCATATAAAGTACCCCCAAATTTTGAAGAATCTTTTTCAAAATCTCAAATCTTCGAGTAAAATCAGATCGGCCAGGGAATATTGATTTTGGAAGAAATCGTACGTATGGTTTAGGCGCTAGCAGTGTTCACAGACGGACAGACAGTCGGACGTTTTCCTTTCAATTGGCTTTCCGGTATCAAGGACCTAGAAAACAGGGTTTCTGGCTACACTACGTGTTAGGGGATTTTTTTTCTTAATTTAGCAACTGGTTTTATCCACTTATTCGTTTTCACGGTCCAGCAATTAATTTTTTTCCGCCGAAAATTGGCCATTTTTTCGCGCAGCATTACATAACTTTCCCTATAGTACGTATATAACTCGGTGTATACGTACGTATACAGGAAAGTAAAAATTATGAATAGAGCTAATTTACAAAAATAATGTAAGATAAAATTTTCAGAATACCCAACTACATGACTCTAGCTTCGCCACTGTATTTTAGGCGTCAGACACTATCCTCGCATATCAGCCAAACTAAAATTTTCTAACACTAAATCTTTTCGACTAATCTTTACCACTAACCCCTGTTGATTGCCTTAACTTACGTTCTTACAAATCCAGAACCGACATCAGACTTCAATGATCAGATTAGGTTTGCCGTTACAGATTACTTTAAGCATTTTAAGGTTAAATAAACATTGATTTTGATAGTTCCGATACTGAATTGGATTGTATCATCGAAACTGAATTCTAACAAACACCTGAAAGCAAGATTGTTGCAAATTTTATATTCATAACATTATTATTACGTAGTTTAGCTAGTTCTAATTCCTTTGAATAACAATTGTGACTTTTAACACAAGAAGGACCGAGTGTGTCAAAATGACACCTTTGTGACACATACTACAATGTATTGCTTGAGTTTTGAAAGTTAGAAAATTGGTTCTTTGTAAGGGCTTTCTGTAGTGCATGAACTTCATGTGTTGTAAAGCTCAATCCAGTGATTTTCATACAATTGGAAAAAGTCTTAGATATACCTAGAAGGACCGCAATGTATCATATTGACACAGTCTACACTTCCAAGTCTTTATATTTCATTTTTACTTTCCCGTATACGTACGTTTCCGCTCTCTGCCCTTTGCTTCCCCGCCTCCGATATCTCTGAGCGCTACAAGAAAGCGCTAGCGCGGCGCTCCGCCTCCCTCGCCACCGCCGCTAGGCGGTCAATACTAGCCATTGACGTCACCAGACGCCTATAAAAGCGGCGTGCCAAGCGGACGCGCGCGCAGGAGCCCGCGGCGCGGATGCGAGAGGCGACGCGCCGTGTACTTTAGTTGTTTTACTTTCCCGTATACGTACGTATACACGGAGTGAAATAGGTAGTATAGGGAAAGTTATGTAATGCTGCGCGAAAAAAATGGCCAATTTTCGGCGGAAAAAAATTAATTGCCGGGCCGTGAAAACGAATAAGTGGATAAAACCAGTTGCTAAATTAAGAAAAAAAAATCCTCTATCTCGTGGTGTGGTCAAAATCCATGATTTGTTGCTTCTTTATACTTAAAAATCGATTGACGGCATTCCGTCCGTCTGTCCGTCTGTGGTCAACGCTAGCGCCTAAACCGTTCGGTCGATTTTCTTCACAATTGATATTCCCCAGTCGATCTGATTTTAGTCGAAGCTTTGTGATTTTGAAAACGATTCTTTAAAATTTGGGGGTACTTTATATGAAGCCCCCCGGGGATTTTCAACATTTTCTCAAAAACGGCTCCAAATTTTTTCTTTAAATTTCTTGTATGAATAGAGGAAAATACACTTTTTAACATGGCATAGGTCCGATTTTCACGTACAGCTCTGAATTTTCGAAAATTGTGAAAGTTTGAATTTATTTCGGCGTCTTTCTCCAACTACAAAATTGAAGATAGAGATTTTTTCTTCAAATAAAATTTGTTCTGCATATTAAGTTCTTTAATAAAGGTCATGTAAATGTTTTTCACAATTTTGGTAGTTTTCGTGCAATATTGCGTGCAATATGTGCAATTTTAAAAAATTACAAAAACAAAATTTTCTCAAAAACGGATCCCAATTTTTTCTTTAAACTTTTGGTAGGGATAGTGGTAAATGTACTCTATCAATGACATAAAAGCCATTTTGGTCTATCGGTTGGTTTTTTCAAAATTTACCAAAATGTAATTTTTTTTACTTGTCTCTCACGTCGTTAATATTTACATTATCGGCGATTTTTTTACATTATTATATTTACGAGTATATATGCTTTAAATAATGTCAAGTAAAGTTTCTCGAAAACACTATCGTTTTCTGTGAAAAGTAGCTCGAATTTCGGCATTTTCAGAAATGCTCAAACGTCATTTTCTCGTATATGGCTGCAATTTTTTTCTTGAAACTTTTGTAACGGATAGTGCTAATTACACTCATTAGTATAGCGTGAAGTTTATTTTGAGTTTTTTTTGTTTTTTTTTCAAAAATTATATAAATGTAAATTTTTTGAAAGATCTCTCACATCTTTAATATGCACATTATCCGCAATTTGTAAAGATGATTATATTTGTGAGTATAAGTGCTTCAAATAACTTCAAATAAAGTATTTTGAAAACTCAAACATTTTCTGTGAAAATGAGCTTCAAATTTCGCATTTTTCGTAGCGCTAAAACGCCATTTTCTCTTAAACGGCACATAATTTTTAAAAGAAAATTGCCATTTACGGCTAGGTTTTTGTGTTCTTTAATATTCTAAAATTAATGTTTCTGTTCTACCAATAGGAAACCGAAAAATTAAGAAAATGACAAAAAAATGTACTTTTGGCGATGATAGATGGTAGCTGGCAAGAAAGAGTATGTGGCAATTCCGAATATTGACAAATAAATAAATAAAATAAATACGGTCATGCTTAATTTTTTCAAAATACGAGTAGTTTTTCTTTAATTTTGTGACAAACGTAATAGGCCGCTGTAAATTTACTGCGCTTTGGACAGCTGGATGCGTCGTAAATTAGAATGTGCAATTTTGTATATTATTTCTTTCTTCGTTTCTTACATTCGAACTTTGTTATAGACTTACACATTAATATTTTAGAAATTGTTTATTTTGAAATATTTGAAATAAGTAAAAAGAATTAATAGCTCTCAGAATAGCGACAATGCAGGGTCTGCAACAATGGAATTCACTTTGCGCTCGCGAATATCTGTGAATTAGTGTCATTGTTGTGACCTAATGGAGCTGTATGAAAAGGAGTTATAATTGTCTAATTTATGTTGATATTTGGAGGCAAATATTTAGTTTCGCACCAAATGCTGTACCATTTGTAGTGAGTAGAGAATTTGTTGCATCGTTTTAAAATACTCTTCCCTAATCATGGCCCAATGGAAGGCATTTCTATATTTCCAGGGTATCAGGCTTCTTTTTCCAATACAGGGTTACAAAACTTTTGCATTCTATTTTTGTGAAGTTGTAGAATTCACATAGTTCTGACAACACTGCAATGGAAATAGTGAGTTCCAAGCAAAGATGTTAGTAGCGCATAAAGTGCAATATTACAGTACTACTTAGCTGTTTCCTCTAATACGGGAAAGTAAGTGCTGTTGTAGCACCACTAGTTTTATCATACTTCCGTTTCCCATTGGAAATGGTATATCGCTGGTTTTCAAATCGATAAGACTGTTGTTGCCTTCTTGAAATTCAATGCATGGTGATGATAACGATCCGGTAGAAATCGCCGGATACACACTGTCCTTTGTGAATTCACAGTAGGTGTTACAGAGAACTTTCCGTGTGCAGAACGTAATTGCTAGCCGTGAGTGTGTATGTGAAACTTTGTGTAATGAGTACAGAAAAAGGACTGAAGGTATAATAAATACTTCTTAAACTTTAAAATTTTACTAAAGAAAACAGCGAAAGTAGCAGTGACAGCAATGGAGACATTTCTGAGGAACCAAATGACATAGGTGATGAAATCAAGGATTCTGTTATAGATTCTAGTGAAGAAGTACAACAAGAACAAGAATAAATGTCCAATATTATCCAAGAAGTATGAAAAGCAGCAGTCGGAACTTAGTGAAGGGGCTTGAACATGAACTGCTTATGATAATTTTTTTCTTCTGTGTCACTGGCAGAAAAGCTGAATATGAATAAAATAAGCTTCATAGCTATAATGAGAAGGAATCAGCAAGATCAGACACTTGAAGCAAAAACACTCAAAAAATCAAGACAGTTTTGTCATAGTGAATTTTGCAACTTTGGATAAACAAAACTTCGGTCAAATTCTCACAGATTATTACTGAAAAAAGAATAAAAGTGTTCGAATCCTAAGCACCTTACATGACAGCATCAGCGCACAGGAATCTCGGAAAAAGAAACCGAAGACGTTTTTTTTATAAAAGCACAGGCGTTGATAGATGCATACCATCAGATGGTTCGTATAAATACAGTACTCACAAGGAGGTGATGATGGCCAGTTCACATTTTATTCACGATCCTAGATATTCCACAGCAAAAGCATAGATATTGTTCAAGAAAGGTACAAAAAAAACATCTGCTTACAGATTGCAATTTATTCGCAAGATAGTAGATGAAATATCGTCTAAAAACGTTAAATCTTACCCTTCACTCTTGTTAAAAAGCACTGTTACAACTAATCATACGAAAAGGAAGCATTGCCAAAGAGAAAGCAATTATAACAACTTCACTTCCCCTGCATGTTGTCTGAGTTGAAAGTTGGTTTACGGAAAATGCTGTGAGAAAAAAATCAATATGCCCACACAGTGTTTAATATTTTCTTTCTCCATTAATAAGAACATTACATTTTCATAAATTAACAAATATTCATTAACGTTTTCATTCACTGCTCAGTATCGTCTCTATTACTTCAAGTTCTGCAAAGGTATTTTGCACTCATTGTGCTCGGCCAGTCCCGATTCTGTAGAGACACTGAAAAGATTATCATTTTTTTAGATATGTTGAAGTTTCTCACAAAATTTTGACGGTTCATCATTTGGGGGGGGGTCATGACCCCCGTGACCCCTCCTTGGATCCGCGCCTGAGAAACAAAGCATAAAAACAAATAGAATAGCAGGATGCCTCAACCACTCGAGAAGGAAAAATCAATATCTAAGAAAAGACACTAAAATTAGAATATATAAGGCAGTAATTAGACCAGTATTGTCATATGCAGCTGAAACTAGAGCAGACTCAAAAAAATATGCCAAATAATGGAAGTGCCGGAAATGCGGGTGTTGAGAAAAATTACAAATAAAAAGCTAAGGGATAAAGAATATATATAGATAATATTAATATAAGACAAACTTGCCAAATAGATATAATCTCAGACTGGGTTCGAGAAAGAAGAAAGAAATGGAATGACCATATAGTCAGAATGGAAGAAGACAGACTGGAGAAAGTGACTAGAGATAGAAGACCGGAAGGAAGGAGAAGAGTAGGACGCCCAAGAACTAGGTGGAAAGACATTTTGTGAAACAAGACAGCAAGAATATAGTGCCAGTTTATAAATGTAACTACATAATGTATCAGGTTTTTTTAAAATTTTAATTTAAAATGTTATAAATGTAACTACGTAATGTATCAGGTTTTTTTAAAATTTTAATTAAGTATCCTTTGTAAAGAAACAGGTTCTAGCCTAAAATAAAAGTAAGAAGAAGAAGAAGAAGAAATATTTTACAAGATATTTGAGGTACGTTCGTTTTTTCAAATGGATTCATGCATATCTTTTCAGTATGTGTGCGAAGTTGGTACTCCCACTTTATCGAAAAATCAAATGACATACGCCAAAGTTTTGTCCAAGTTTGCCCAACCTTTAAAAAGTTTTGCCGAAGTCACACAACGCCGGAAATCGAAAATCAACTTTCGAACCTTAAAGTGACTAGCACCCCCAATTGCGAATTTCAAGGTTTTGAACATACCATCGTGTAGAAGAGTTTTGCCCATTTTTAAATCAATTTGTAAAAAGTGTTCCCCAAGTCAAAAAAAAGCCGCAAATCGCAAAGCAAAATTTTGCACTTAAACCACCATGAGTTCTTCCACAAGGCTATTTGCAACTTTCGAACATGCAATCGTTTTGCCCACGATGAGACCAAGTACCTAGAGTCATAAAAAAGGTTTGCCCTGTTATGTTTGCCAAATGAAAAGATGCACGCTAACTTAACTTTTGTTTATCCTCTCAACATCTCATTTACTTACAACGAAAGTACATAGGATTTGCTATCTTCGGGCAAATATAAACTTCTAGGTCAGGTTCTTGCTAGTGCGTCGCTTGACACTAGGACTGTCCCTCACGCCTCCCGGCGTGGCTCCACTGCGTGCTCCTCAGACATGCAATCTCACCGTGCTTCACACAGCACGGCGCCTCAGCCTGGCAGTCGCGACGTGTCCCGCACGATTCCCGGTGCGGCTTCACCGCGTGCGTCTCCGGCACGCAATCCTGCCGTGCGTCCAGCACGGCCCCTGGGCTACCCGTCACGACTCCCCGTGAATAAAGAAAGCCTCCACACTGAGCTTGTGAGCTTGTGTCATGGCGCCCAGGGTAGTCCTAGTCAACAACGTGATTTCCACATGATCAGTTGTTTTGATAGCAACTGTGTGTTGTAATTTGAAAGATGTGAAGTTTTTCTCAATCGATAAAGATATTCATTTTAAGTATTGGTGGTAGCATATCAGTGATGTTTCTTCCAAAAAGCGATATAAATGCGCTGTACTTAACTGCCGTGCGTTGTGCTTATTATGGTTTAAAGTCCATGTAGGGCCTATTTGGTGACTCAAAAGATACTGAAATGTGACGAAAATGACCTGCTGTATATGAAATGCGAGGAAAATGACCGGCGGAACATCGACGGAATTACAACTCTTCAAGAACATCCATTGTAAGTATTCATTTTATTCGTAGTCATTTCCTTGCGGAAAACCTTTTAGAATGTTCTTCAACTGTTCCAAAAACGAGTAATTATTTTCTGTTAGACCAAGTTTGAACTCAACTTATTACAGTGAGTTTTACTCTTAAAACATTACACAGTTCAAATAAAGCTTACAGAAACGAACATTTATATAATTTCAAATATTTTTAGGTTATGCATTATAGCAGAACTTAATTAAGATACTGAATCTGTTCAAATTATTTTTAATTCGTCCTTGCTAAATCCGACGGTTGTCTTATTATTGTACTTTGTTAATTATTTTCTTGATTTTTAAATGCTTTTGCTGTTAATTATTTACTAGTATTAAACAGGTTTTAATTTTTTGTAATATTTTACAGGTTCCTCCGCCACTTTCATGAGAATGATATACTGTGAGAAACAGTTATGTGCTATACGACGGGCGAAATATCATTTTCTAAATTGAGTGTCTCTCAATTTAAAAAAATGTGGAGGATTTCTTGACAGCCGTACCTCCTTTTCTAGGAAACAAGGCGAGAAACTCCAGCAGAAGAGAAAAAACGGCTGAAGAACTTCCAACCGGTAGCTGTCGATGCTGCTAGTGTGGTATTGCAGCAAGTTTATAATTAACAGCTTCTTTGTACAACGTTGGAAAATTTGAGGAAAGTTACAGTGTTTCCAGTTTGGACAGTTGTTAAACAAAGTGATGACCTTTTTAAAACTATTGTGGAATCCTCATCCAGTGATTTCTCTTTTGGAAGTTGTAGATAGTGCTTTGAATTTTAGTTAATACAGAAAAATGCTCCTGTGACGAAATTAAGAAATCAAGATTTTCCAAGAATCATTAGCAATATTAATTTAATTTAAGACATGTTGAACATGTTTTTGGTTAGAAAAATGTTTTACTGAAGATGACTTTGTGTCTGAAAATTTATCAAGAATTTAATATTTTCCATGTAGTAAAGCAGATAACTGAAAATAAAAGTTATTTCAAGATTATTATTGGCAAATATAACTAATTCTTGTTCATAAAAACAACAATTTTAGTTCCATCTTCTTTATACAGTACGTTGCTGCCTTTTGTCTTGAGTTTCATCACATTCCAAAATTTGATTTTAATTGAGAGATTAGATTGTCGGAGGTTGAAATGTCGGAGCTTGCAAATGAATATGTGCTTTTTGATGGTATTTGTCCTACTGAACATTATTTAGAACACAGAATTAAGATGTTGTCAACAATGAATACATTTTTTTAATATTGCAAGAAGATCAAAGCCATATATTTTGTAAAATTGTTGAAAGAAAGTTGAAAAATCTGACTGGATGACACAATTTGATAACATTGTATATGTGTTAATGTATTAATAAATGTGACTGGACTTTTTGAACATACATTATGATTTGTATAGAACTTACCACCTTTATTACGTTTTCACTATATTCCTTGTAATAATGTTAAATGCTTGGGGGTGTAAAGTATCTGCAAAAATATGTTCTTGAGATCACTCTTAAGAACGTAAAGGTATATGCACTCAAACGAATTTCTTATGGATTCTTGAAAAAATAGTATAAAATTTCACTGATGTGAACGAACTGAACGAACATATCTTTAGTAATATGTTTCCAGAATAGTAATTGCAAACGAAGTAAGGGTTTCAAGTATAACTGCGATTTGCGCAGCTGTCCGGTCGGACTACCTTTGGTGACGCCACTGATCAGTGTGGAGGCTTTCTATATCCAGGGGGTGTTGCTCCGATGCGTGCTGCTTCGGCACGCGTCTAACCTTCTGCTCTGCGGCGGCTTCTCCCTAGGCGGTGGCTCCCGCTTCGCATCCCGTCAGTGTCTCTGACTGACTGGCGGACTGGCTGCGCTGCGCCCCGCCTATCAAGCGCCGCTGCGAAGGGGAGGGCGTTGTTAGCCCCTCCCAGGCGGCGAGGGGAAACGCTCCCGGTTCGCCGGACCCGCTCAGCGGAACCTCGGCCCGTCGTCGCGACGCCAGCGAAGCTGCCGCTGACGTTGACTATTGCGACCGCTCGAACTACGGGCGCGGCGCGTCGTGCTGCACCCGTAGACGTAGCGCCCCTCACGGCTTATTGTGGTGCCGTGTCCACGGACACCACATGCCCAAGTCACACAACGCTGGAAATCGCAAATCGAAATTTTGGACTTAAGCTTTCTGTAGCTCTTCCACAAGTTATTTTCGAAATTTCGACCATACGAAAGTTTCGCCCACGATGATCCAATGTAGAACGAGCCATAGTTTTGCCTAAGTCACAGAAAGTCAGGAATCACAAATTTAGGACTTAAATTTCCTATAGGTCTCCAAAACAAAATTTGAAAATTTCGAACATGACATCGTTTTGCCCATGATCGGCCCAAGTTCATCGAGCCAAAAATAAGTTTTGCCCAAGTCACACAATGCTGGAAATCACAAATTACAATTTTGGACTTTGACACATGACTAATATTTTCTCTTCTTACGAAGTAAAGCGAGAATGTAAGAAGAATTGATATTTCAGTTAATGTTCTTATTTTCGTGCAATAATGTGACTGTTTTAGCAAACATTATCTTTGTAATTTCTAACTTTTTTCTAATAGTGTCGCATTTACTTTCTATATAGTTAGCAAAACTAAAACTTTGCGTATCCGCTAAGAGTTCTAATAGACCAGTCTTATATTTTGGAACTAAAGAAAACGTCTCTTTTATTGAAATTATTTGTAATTTTTAGTACTTTGTTTTGGTAACTTTACGAAGCTCCCATGCTGCTTAGCGAGGGAGCCCGTAGCAAAGATGTTAACTTACGATAGGGAGAGAAAAACGTGATTGTACGTACATTTGGCGTCTGCGGTATGACGACAACGGCTCCGCAGATGTAAAGCGCAGTGGGTGACAAACGGCGAGGAGGGTCAGCGCCCAATTTGCTTCTTCCCTAACAAACTAACCGCGCGCAGATCTCTCCCCCCCTCCCCAATTGGTATGCGCGCGGACGTGGTTTGCCAACTAACATTTGTGTCCGTCAGTTACTGATGGTAGAAACAATTCGTAGACAATTCAATAGGTTCATTTCCTGAAAAATAAGGAATCGGAAAACTTCATTATTTTTTTTATTTATTAGTACATAATGGAATAACTGTCGTGTTGCTTTTTCGTGATTTCGCGCAATCGAAGCAAGAGTTTGAAAAACAATTGAGATTTTTTACTTACTAAGAGATTAATAATGAAGTAAAATATATTCTGGGAACTGGGAAAAAATAGTTACAAGCATGAATATTATTTTCGTGATAATTGATAAATCTTGTGACGCTATAAAAGCACATAATTTTTCGTATTATTTGAAACTTACATAATTTTCAAAAATTCAGAAGGTTCAATGAAAATTATACCTGCGTCATTTTGACTAGCCATTCCAGAAAGATATTTTAAAAAAATATTTCGGGGATTTATTGAGAAAATATTTTCTTTAATTATCATTATTTCAAGTACAAATTACGCGAAAACCACTCATATTTTCGAAAAATTGTACAAGACCTTTCATAAAGCTATGCATTTGAAAAAGAGATTCCAATAGGAAACAATCTATATCATTGAAACACGTAGAAGAGGCCCAAAAAAAATTTAATGTTCAATTTTCGAAAATTCAATGTTTATTGAAAATAAGACCCGAGGTACTTTAATTGTTCGTGAGATGAAAATAATACAAACATTTGTTTTTGAACAAACACAAGTTTTTGAAAAAATGGCGTATTCAATATTATTTTGATAACATTTTTCTATGTAAGCTTTAAAAAATTAAAATTTCATGTACCCACTTCAATATCTATAACATAAGGTACAATCACTTCGCGCCGTTTAGTGAGTTTTGGAAATGTCAGAAGTTTGTGAGTAATTTTGAATGAATACGGGCATTATTAAACAATATTTAAAACAAGACTTACTCATGAAACCGTTCCATTTTTTTAATTTTATTTTCTCTACGTGGTACATGCAATGTAACAGATGACATCAACGCCATTCTGCTTCATTCTTTAGTTTTTTCAATTATGACACAAATGTAATTTTTTCATATCTCACAAGTCATTAATATTTTCATTACTGTCGATTTATATTGTAGAATTTGTGAGAATGAGTTCTCCTTTTGCCATTTTGTAAAGTTTCTCGAAAACTGAATTTTTTCTGAAAAAATTGGGCTCTTAGTAAAAGTACTACCTCCTTTTTTGACGCATAAACTAGAAAGCTGCACTGCATTTATCCCTCATGACAACAAATGACCGCCATGCCAGGGACATTGTCGGGGAAAAATAAAAAAATAAAAACAAACGACGGGAAGTTCTGACACTTCTTTTACCCATTTGCATTATATTACATTATTTTGAATGGTTCACAAAATACCTGTGTAAGAGCCTAGCTGTACATTTACGTACCATCCTATAACTTGTGAATTAAGATACAAAAGGAATAAACACTAATTTCTTCATCTATGTTACTATATGTGAAAATTAAATGCACAAAAAAGTTTTGCAATAACAAATAATTATGGATTTAAAGGTTTCATGCAAAAAGTAGTTCTGATATACATTTTTAAATCCAGCATACGGTGAATATTGAAAAATAAAACATGACAATACAGTAGAGCGTCAATAATTCGGACTTTAAGACCCAGACCGTCGGTAATCCGGACCCGATTGTGACGAAAACAAATCGCGTGAATTTCATACTGTATGTATACACTAAGTTGTTTAAAGGGTCGTTACGACGTTATTTTAACTACTAATTACAGAAAAGTATAATTCTTTAGCCAACAAATTGAATTATAAATTATTTTAGTAAGTTTTTTTTAGTTGAAGACGAATACAAACCCAATTATTCTTCCGGGTTGAAATCCGGTTAATTTGATCATCCGGAAGAGTACACGGTTGCTATTAAACCGGATTATCGATATTCTGCTGTAGTACTCACATAATTCTCCGATGGAGCTCATTGCTCACAGCTTGGGTCACATAGATGACGACCCAAGCTGTCCCGCGCTTCCTTGCGGCGTCGCGGGCGGTCCGAAGACTCGCCTCGGAATCTGCACGTAGATTCCTAGTGGCTTTGTATTACTGTGTGAAGGGGAAAATTACGTAAAACGTCCATAGAAATAATCCAGAGGTTTTTCTAAATACGAACTCAATCTTTATGTATTACTATGAGTTGGGCCTAAGAATTTCAATTAATGCAGATGTTTTTATAGTTTCACCATGTCTCCATAAATTCTTCTTTTTGTCAATATGAATATCTGAGATATGTAATTGAGTTTTAAAAGGGTTGGGAAATTGTATGTCGGTAAAGTGGCTTGAGAGTATGATGCGAAACACCTAGTTAAAAAATTAATATCGTTTTAATATACTCACCCACGCACAAAGAGACTGTTGCAACATAATCTTTCAATGAATTTAGGGTTTACACAAACTACTGATGTTAATTTTCTAAATCTCTCAAAAGAGTATTAATAAAGGATACAGTAAATCATAAGTGAACGTAATTTTTGTTCAATCAAAGGAGTTTACAAACGAGTTTTTTCATCAGTCTTTACAAAAGAAAAGCTTCGTATGTGCTAGTGAAAAACGTATGATAGAACAGCCTAATAATACGAAATTAAAATAGATATTATGTCACCAAAACTGAAAAACATGAATAGCGACGACTACCACAAATAATGCTTCATACCGTTTATTAAGTAAAAGGCTCTAGCCCGGATAAGGGGAGTTTCCGGCCTTAGTTTGCAATTCGACGTAGATTTTTCCCACATGTTTGGATGTAGAAAATAACATTTTTTTCAAAATATGAAGCTAAAATATCCACATAGTAAGTACTTACAGGGAAAAAACAGTTTTTTCATGTTTAAATTAAGAAAGAAGAAATAAAATTTTATGGCATTCGTTTTATTTCTTTGCTTCTGATATGACCTTTGCCGTAATTATTAGTTAAAAAATTGACTTGTAATGCCTTTCAGTTCTAGACATTTGCCGGTTGGAGCACTCAAAAGCATACGAAATTTTCTACATTTCATAAGTAGCACTATTTGAAACTCCTTCTGGAAGTTTATGAATTAGGTGAAATTTTGTTAAAAAAATAAATTTTTGGTTAACATTTTTATAGAAAAAAATATTTTAATCTATTTATTACTTTATTTATGAACTGAAAGGCATTTCAAGTCAATTTTTTAACTAATAATTATGTGTGACTTGGGCAAAACGTTTTTATGACTCGATGTACTTGGTCTCATTGTGGGCAAAACGATGGCATGTTCGAAAATTGGAAATAGCCTTGTGGGAAAGCTCCAGGAGGTTTAAGCCCGAAATTTTGATTTGCGATTTGCGGCTTTGTTTGACTTGGGCAAAACTTTTTACAAATTGATTTAAAAATGGGCAAAACTCTTATATAAACTCTTATATATACTCTAAACAAAATGGTATGTTCAAAACCTTGAAATTCGCAAGTGGGGGTGCTAGTCACTTTACAGTCCAGATTTTCGATTTCCGGCGTTGTGTGACTTGGGCAAAACGTTTTAAAGGTTGGGCAAACTTGGGCAAAACTTTGGCATATATTATTTGATTTTTCGACAAAGTGGAGCGCCAACTTCACACACCTCTTTTCAGGCTATCATGACGAGTATAAAAATACAAATCTAATGATATGCATACTATCATATGTTAGATAAGCATTTTTTGAGAAATTTCGATTTTTTGTGACTAGTGTTTAACGGATAGTTTGAATCTAACAGTTCTTCACACAAGATCACGCAGCGTTCCACCACCAAACGCGCGCTCGGGAAAAGGAAGGGAAGGGAAGTGGCAAACTATGAATTAGCCGCATTCCCAGATGTACTTCTGCGAAAACTTTATTGCGATAACTTGGACCGTTCAGAAAGTTACGTGACTCACCTGTATGTAATTATATATAAAGACAAACGTGCCTTCACTTACAGCGCGATAATCTCTGAATCTACTGAACCAATATCGACGAAACAACCATAAACCTTATGTACCCTATGTACCTTATAAACCGTATAACCTTATAAACCCTATGTACAAAATAATTAATTTTCTGGACATTTTTTGGCTGGCATTACATATAGATTCAAGAGTGCATCAATGTCCATAGTTAAGCTACCTGAGGATAACAACTGAAATCAATGACTGAGTTCATCAATTGCGTATATCTGTAGGATACGTGAATTCTGTTGATTTTACCGTCAATTGTTTAATACGAAATGTTTATATTTAAGGATGATTCAGTTTTTCTTCACTCTATAAAAGTAACTTGGATATTGATTTTAATTGCGTCTAGGCGTAAATGTATTAAGTGAACAAGAGAGAACTGTACTTAGTCGTATACGGAATGTTTGGAAAACGACATTTTGCTGATGGATGGTTCGTATTTTAAAAAGGTATTAATACACGGATGTATTCTATATGAAATAGCTATTGGATTAGTTGTAGAACATTAAGTATGATTGTTACGTATTTGCGAATTCAACGAGTCAAATGAAAGTTATTGTGAATGATATTCGTCTTATACTTCGGTTTTTCTTTCTTGGTGCACGGGGGGGGGTGTCGATAAAATGGAATATCTCACGGTATTTTGCGTCGTTCTCGGTTGTGCCGCCAGGAGTTGCATGATCGCCAGCACTGATCGATAAGGTCGCGTTCATGCGACTCCTAGCGGCACAACCGAGAACCACGCGATAAACCGTGAGATATTCCATTTTATTGGCACACCCCTGTGCGTCAAGAAAGCAAAACCGAAGTATAGGCTGAAACTCTTGACAGATGGATGAATTTTTGTAGGGAAGTATTTTATTGCAGTGTAGAAGGCAAACCCTTGGCTGGTGAAGGAATGATGATTTAAATTGATGAGAGTAAGTTCGGTAAGTTCAGTTCGGTTTAATTAAGAGTTCGGTTTGGTTTAGTTAAGTAAAAGAGTAGTGAGAAATTGAAGGAATTTAATGTGTTAATGTTGTTGAAAGTGGAACAAGAGAGGCTTTATTTTAGGTAACAGAAAAACCTTGGTCAAGCCTGCATCCACTGTGTGTTATCGAATTTTTGTAGATATTATCATTGTCTAAGTGGTTAATGGCACATTTATGTGAGCCACAAGGACCCTAAAACGCATACTCAAGTTCCATTAAAAACACTATTTATTTCAATTGCCTCGGCGTGGGTCAACGATTATTTCCTAAGTTTTCTTTATGAAAGCTGTTTATAACGAAATAAGAAAAGAATAAATTTTACTATGTGGCAACTGATTAAAAGTATGGGAATAATACCTAAAATTACACAAAAATAATATGTGAGTGAATGTATTTAATGTTTTGATATATTTGATTAGTTATAAAGTGAGTGAAGTTTGGGTGCGGGAACCCCAATTTAAAATATATAAACATTTTTATTGAGAAAGGGAGGAAGAAAAAGTATTTCCAGATGGAAGCGAGACAGAGAGAGGTTGGGCAAGACGGAACGGGGATAAAATAGAATGGATACAAGTAGGCCTCACACACGAGGACACAACAAACAATTTTTGAAAGCAACGAATCGATAGTAGCGTCACAAAGTATGAATTTGATTGGTTCACGATATTTTATTTAGCACAGCTCTGCCGAACTTTAGTCAACCGATCTGGCTACCGTCGGGAATTACATTGAGCGCATGAAAATGTAACTGCTCTCTTGCATCCGTCGTGGGCGGACGTGCCCTTTTCGAGCCTCCACAAGGAGGCCAATTCACGAGATAGCGAGACTTGGTGAATTTGTGCGGAAATACGATCCTGTGCTATCTTAGCACGTAGTTGTGTTCATGCGTGCAAGAACGTTTAAGGATAGCATAATGCAAAGGGCCTGCAGGGTACCTGCAGGGTTCTTGCCGTGGATCAAACTCGATGTCATTTCTTTCTCTGTCAATTATGGAAATTTTCTCCGTGTCAACGAAACGCGCGTTAAGTCTGGCATGCCTGCTCTCGCGGAGTAATATCCGAGTCCGACCCTATTATGAACGTATGTTGGAGACTGGATGCCTCCACTGCTGAAATAGGCCCGCCAATGCTGCTCTGACCTGGGTAAATCACGCAACAAGGTTTGAAGGCAGATTCTCTTCAGCAGCTAAGAACGCGAGCCACCCTGATGCACTGCCGCCCTTTCGAGTCCGGCGCGTGCCGTCGCCCCGACCGCAACGAGTACCTGACTTAAGCACCAGGAACAGCGGGGGTAAATAAACTTCATGTGAAAGACGGCTATGACGTCTGTGAGAGCCTTTTTAGTGTAGAAGAACGAAACTCTTAACTACGGCAAAGCTGCGCATGGCTTCTGAAACTAAACAAATTCAATTTATGTGAATGATCTCGGCTGTTCGGGTGACGCCGCATCGATGGCTGTGTTGAAGACGTTTCGACCAAATTATCGTGATCTTCCTCAGGGCTGGTCTGCTCATTATAGGCCAGACCAGCCCTGAGGAAGACCACGATAACACAGTCGAAACGTCGGCAACACAGCCTTAGATGCGGCGTCACCCAGATAGCCAGGATCATTCACATGACTCCCGCCGCGGTAGCCTACGACTTCAAATTAAATTTATCGTAAATTGCGATCAAAAGCGCCTGTAAAGGAGATGTAAGTTATGTTTAGTTTAGTTTAGATTTAGTTTTAATTAAACGCCTACATTAAACATTTTCTATGGCGTACGTTCTTTCGAAATACATTAGTTAGCCCGAATTTTTCTCTGCCCAAGAAGCTTCCGGTTGGCGCCCCATGATTACCCTTTAACATTTACCCTCTCAAAATTAAAGGTAACCTTACCTTTAATTTCGTGCCTACGAAAAGACAGGTAAGTTGCAGCGAGCGAGGTGACGGATGCTGCGAAGCCCAGTTGGCCAGAGAAACCAACACGGCTGCCGGCCACTATATATATATATATATATATATATATATATATATATATATATATGTATATATATATATTGCGATGTATCGTATGACCCAGTATGTAGACTTCTGGAACAACCGTATTAGGGACACGTGCGCCAGCACGCAGTACCATAATCCCTAAGGCCTAATAAAAACACAACTGTCACGGCAGGGAAGCCCCGCGTGCGTTTCCCCCATCGTGACAATGCCACCCAATGAGAAGCCAGGAGGCGAAGGTCGCGACATGGCGATGCCCATCCTACACAATCATGTAACCAAAAGAATAGAAGATTCTGGAATCTAGCAAACCGGCCTATCAAAACACTTAGCAGAAGCACGTGACAAAACTCATGAGCGATGCGAAAGGGAGGGGGAACGAGGCGGTGTGAGGGGAGAACGCTCGAAGAAAAATGGGATTGGCAGAAAAATTACGGTAGAGAGCAGTCGAGCATTTTTATTAGGAAAATCACGGGAGAGAGCAGTGGCGGGAGAGAGTAGCAGCAGTTCGTGAGAGACGAACATTGTTCCGATTGCTACGAGATCCGCCCAGCCTTCACACAGCAGTGAATGAACTCAATAAATCAGGGATTCAATCGAACGGCGCAACGCGGAAGGGCAGTTTGCGTTGTATGGCCGAGGGAGACGATGAAGATGGCATGAATGTAATGCGGAGACGAAATAAGAAAAATCGGTTATGATCGAGTCAATGTGGACAACGGAGACAACGAACGTTACGAAATAGGTGAGAAGATTGACTGAGTGGTTATGGTGAGTGTTAAAGAAAAAATGTAATAATAGAAATTAGTGAAAGAAGTGCAGGGTTTCGTGGACACGTGTGTGATACGGTGATCATGACATGATGATGTGGAAATTAGGATAATGAAGGTGATAAGAATAATTTCGGACGATCTAGGGCGGTGGAGAGGATACGAGAAGAGAATACCTTCGTCACGGAGGGGTGTTAGGACATTTGAGGAGAAATCGCGCATCCAGTAATTGCTAACTTGTCGATGCAACTACGTATGCGCGATATAATGGTGCAGAATCATACGATTAGAAGCCGTAACTTCAATAATTGTGTAAAGGAATTGACGTCGAGGCAGCGCAGGTGTGGGATAATAAACTGTTCGTGAACACGTGTATGAATGCGAAGTGCGCACCACCATGGGAACGATGGATGGATGGGGTCTGCTGTGGCGGGTGTAGAGCGGCGGCGTGGTCGCGCAGCAGCGACAAGCGTCAAGGTCAACGGACGGCAGCCGACACCGGTAAACAAGAGGTGCTGCGTGCGGCGGTGAGCGGAGAGGCAGCAGCAACGGGGTGAAGTACACCAGATAAGTCAATAACGAGTTACAAGTAAATCTATTAAGGGACGGATGTGGTTTCCGCATATTCAGAATGCTTATTGTAATAATGTAAAGACAGTTTAACATTTCCTGTGACAAGAGTAGACGGTTTGTGAATGCAGAGAGAGAAAGGGGGACGGAGATGGAATATTTAAGGAATATTGTTGGGTGATTTGTCAGTGCATGATGTGTTATAACACGCAGAAAAATTGATGGTTGATTGGTTGTGCCGGGAGCTCCCGTGAAATCATAATCCGCAGAAGGGTATAAAGGGAATGATTAGAATAAAGATTGTATGGTAATTAGAAACATAATCATATAAATGTCATGAAAGTTGATCAGTTGATTGTTCAGTGATGATTAGTAATAATTCGAATGTAATATTAATTGTTCCATTACAATAAATTCTATTTTTGTGTTGATAAAAGTAAATCAAGTTCAACATACTTATCAATAGCATTCCCCTAAAAGAATCCCTTGAGAGAGAGAGTTAAGAGACCCTATATATATATATATATATATATATATATATATATATATATATTGAAACCAATCAGATCAAATATTGGCTAAATCGATTTTCAACCATCGGTTGTACGAGATTCCATCACCCGCTCGGTCGCTCGCGCGCCGCGGGGCGGCCGACGATTTTTCTTATCGGTGGCTGAGAGGGGTGAAGAAGGGGTAACTCTTATCTTGAGGAGTAAGGTGTGCGGAAGGGGGTGAGAGAAGGGGAGAACAGGACGCCAGGGGCAGAAAGTTCTTGCACTCGGAGTGCGGAAAGGGAGAGAGAGGGGGCACGGGACGCCAGGGGCAGAAAGTGCTTGGACTCCGAGGTGTAAGGTTGACGGCAGAGTCAGAGAGATGTGGCAGCGAGTCAAGTCAGCAAGACGCGTACCATACTACGGAGGCTTTCGCCACCCCTTGTTCTTGTTGCAAGCTTTGCTGTTTGGGGCGAGGCTCTTTTTCCAACGGACTAAGGTCGGTATTTCGATCCTTGTATGTTCTACATCGGGCTTTTTCTACACCAACTGCCCGACTGCGTGAAAGTGAGTTTATTGTCTCACAAGAGTGTGTATAATGCGTATTCAGACCAGTGGCGTAAAAGTGCTGCCGTGTTCTACGGGGACACGAGGGAAATAATCTCGGAACTAAAGTGGCCGCGCATTCCATACTAGAACTGAGAATTTCGAAGCAATTAGTTATAGAATGCAGACAGGTGTAAGGCACGTGTTCACGCAATTCGCCGTCAGAGATAATTTTAGGGGCCATTAACGTTATTTCTAAGAAAATTCTTTAGAATATTCTGTGCTATCAACAAACTATGTTTATTCACTATAATAGAATTCAAGATATTCTTCTTGTAATGTCATTTCTTTAGTTTTAAAGAAACTTCTTTTGAATATTCTGTTATCAAGAAAACATTATTTTTGTTCTTTTAATTGAAGGGAGATTTTTTGGAGGATTCTAGAGAATTTCGTGCACGAAATTATTTGCATATGTGTTTTGATGCAGTGTATAATGAGGGACAGTTAACTGCAATTTCCGTAAACGGAAGGCACAACGACATTGAGTCATGCAAGAGGCATGTGCCCTTCACTCATCCCAACCGGGATTTCATTCTTTCCATTTGTTGAGCTTCAACTCGTTTTGTTACGGAAGATGTTGCTGTAATTGTAAGTTGTGCAAATCTTAAAATCAATTCGTGTTAACTTTACAGTTGATTCTCCCTTTTTGATATTTTTTGAATTGTGTTAATTTTTTTGTTTGTGTATTTTCTTTGTGTATCAATGTTATTGTCATTCTTCAAGGGTTTTTTGGGGTTTTGCTTACACGCGTGTCCAATTACATGTTCTGTGGTCACGACTTTGTGTTGTTTTTTCATTTCGAATCTTCTGATGAGTCACGATCCCACTAAAATCCCATGAAACCGACAGCACGTTCGGTTACAATATGTATATACAGGTGTCCGGGAAGGAAAATTCGAAACTTCGAAAATAAGCTGTTAAGACAATCCTAAGCATATTTTGTCTAATAAACTACGAGGATATTCCGAATGGTGAACCGCAAAAAGCACTCAAAAGTTGGTTTGAAAAATTGATTTTTAGGCAAAAATTTGCATTATAGAAGCATAGAAACACTTCAGAAACATATAACTAGTTTATTATTTACAAAAGTTACGGATCAGTGGGACAGTCACCCAACAGTTAACCAAGGGTGTGCAGTCCGGTCTGACGACTGCGTAACGCAAGGGGTAACGTGTGAAGGGGTGACCTGCCCTATCTTGCGCATCGACATCGTGGTCCTGCCAAACGAGAATGGTTGTCGAAAGCTGCAGTTGATGTTCCAGACATGCGCAACGGAAACACGAGTTTCTCCTTGCCGTGTTCGAGACTTGATCAGCCGTGCTTCGTCGGAAGCCCACAGCCGAAACTGACCGGTAACTGCCCGCGAGCGTGGAATCCCACAGAAGTGAGGTAATTTCACCTGTAATACAGACTTTTTAAGTTAATAAACGTGATTCCGTCACTTAGACGGGGTACATTTTTAAAATAAAAAAAATATTTGTGTGTTACTATATTAGCTAGTTGACAAATGCATTCCTTCGACCCTGAACGCTCTGACCCAGTGGTTCTCAAAGCCGGAACAAGACGCAGGTAAGATACGTGCTAGGCGCCCGTTAAACAAATTTCGCGTGTGCACCCTGCTGTCAGCAACTCACCGACGCACTCCACGTGTGACGGTACCCTCCCCTCTCTTGTACCAACCAAGTGGGCATCAAAATACAATGAAATGACCCGGTGATGATGATGGTATTTTGATGCCCACTTGGTTTGTATTGTTCGTTAAGTATTGTTAACAACTCTATGGCCCTCCCCATAAAAGTTTCAGTCTTTGTTGATGTGTTTCATTACATTTTGCCCCGCAACGCGTATTAAATATACGCATTTCATTACAATATAGATATCATCTCATCTAAATCAGTAGCAGCTGAGTTTAACTCAGAACCATCATTGCCACTGCCTCTGCAGCATCTCTAACCAGGAAGTTGTAGGGTTCGAGTCCCAATGGGGGCGAATTTTTGACTCTAGCTACATAGCAAATTCAGCCACTGTGTGGAGGAGAATTCTTGCGGTCCGCCCCTCTGGTCAATAGTTTTTCGTAGTTTTTCCGGTCAATGTTAGGCGGAGCAGTACCCTAGCAAATGGACTACACGCAATCTTTCCTTCCTCTTCCTTGTCTTATCCTCTCCTTCCCCATTTACATGCACTTCACTGCCACACATGTCGGGAAACAATCCGAGAGCTTAAGAGTTTGTCCCGGCTACGACGGTGCCCCACTTGGGAAGAGAACTGGAGAAGGAACCGCACGCCGAAATCTCTCACTTGTCGTTGACGTACTGGCCGAATAGGGTCGGAGAGAGGACGCTTGCCTGTCGCATGCTGGCTACGGCTCGTCTTAGGAGACCATTGTACGCCATGGACGTGAACCCTAAATCTGCCAAAAAGCGCTTACATACGATCTGACATAGCAGTCGCTGATTTCAATGTCCGCAAGACACGCAAGCGCCCCCACGTGGTATACGAATCACCTTCACCTCGCGGTATAAACATTCACTGTACTAACGGGACTAACGGCCAGAGCAGTTGACGTGCCCGTAAACATCAGTTAATTAATCAATCGTAAGGAGTACTCCAATACACTGGCCTACAGTGATTTTGCTACTCGACAAAATCAAATGTAACAATCCTAATTCGGCTGTACTGCTCTCAGATCTTAAATTCATTTTTTCTATAACATCACAATTTTAAGATAATTAGCGTTTATTTGCATCGTCAAATGATAATGAAATCAAATATTTACGCATATGTCTCTTTGATGATTTTGTTAGTCAATTTTTTAACAGTTACTCTTTGAGGATTCATTCTTCCCATTGTTGGCTTTTTACTGTAGCGCGTGCTATTATATGATTTCAAGAAATAACAGAAGTGACATTTTCAAAGCTGTTCTATGTCCCTCGTAAAACTGAATTATATCCTCCCTATATAGTATTTGAGTAAACTCTACCGTGCGTGTGTGGGGATTTCCGTGTCTTACGGCTAGACCACTTCCCGTGCACCAATCGAGACATACGATGTATCATTGAACGGGTCTTGGACCCCTGTTGGGGAATTGATAATTTGTTTTTCGATCCGGCCATTAGATTCCAAGACATTGTCAAAAACGTGTTTTTTCGTGTTTTGGATCTACGATCTTTATTTCACGAGAATTAAACCAACGCCACTTAAATAGTCCTATGGCGTTGATTAAATCCCATTATTTCTTAGTTATTTTCAGTCCGTGACACCATAATTTTCTTCATAGCAAAACTGATTTTTGACAAAGGAATAAAAATTAAATGAATATCGCCCTGCAGAATGTGCTCAAAGTTCTGAAGTATTTCAGAAAATTTAGGAAATGTGAAGTATTTTATGCGTATTTTGTACGAGTAAAAAAGAATTTGCAACTTGCCCTGGAACGTGAAGTGAATGCGAAGGAAACAAAAACTGTAAATACTAAACAATTCATTTCTTAAGCGTGCACAAATCGATTTTCAATTTAATGTGACTTACAACTTATATACTGTGATATACAAAACATGACGCAGTGAAACAGTTGACGGTAAATGCTGGGAGAAGCTTGAAATGTGAGGTGTACGCGGTTACTAGGGGGATTGTTATGGTTTCATACAAGCAGGAAGGACAATACAAGGCTGAATATTTGTTACCGGTTGAGAGTACGCGGTTGCTAGGGGGGTTGCTATGGTGCAGGGCAGGCCATTAAACGATTTGATATCACGTTAAGAAAGGGAACCAGTGGTCGACGCGTGATATGAACTCATTTGAGGGGACGGGTTATGTCACAAACCGGAAGAGATAGGAATCACGGGAAAGTAAAACAATTGGCAAGTAACTTCCACCTACGAAGTGACGTGTAGAACATGACTCTCATCTGCTAGACAGCGAAGGGTACGGATCGCTCGTGAGTAACGGGGAAAGTCATTGTGAATTATAGGTACTCAGCAGTGTCGTAGTGGACTCGGGTGCAGTGGTTAAATAGACTTGTTGCATATTCGGAAGAAATTTAAATATTATTCGGGCAGAATTTAAGTCGACCGACGGAACATTTATTACATTCGTAAACGGCGACGTGGCAGGGCAGTTTGCAGTGTCACGGCGAAGCTAAATTTATATGCCATTTATGTACGAAAATGAACTTTCGATACTTACAGTGACACGAATACCAGAACATTTTGTTAATTCGGAGAAGGGAAGAAACCACGGAAAGTAGTAGAATCCTTAGCATAGCAGGCATTATTAATTTTTTTTCATAGTACACAGTTCGCGAGTAGGTGCTCATCAGGAACGCAGAGAAGGGACAGTCATTTAGATGTCAGTTAGATTTAGGTGATAGGAGGAAGACGCCGCGGATTTTCAAGAAAGAAGCAGAGGTACCAAGTGCCGGTCGGCGATTAGAAAAACGAAGACGTCGCGCGGAGGTTCATCTGGTCTGGTTTCTTCGAGGCGACTTCCGAAAACGCCAAGAGAGCTCAGGGTGCCATTTTGTTTTAAAAATCAGAGGTCATGACCGTAGAAAAATCATCAAATCAGGCAAATCAAACAATAAGTTCAAAATAACGTTCACTGAATAAATTAACTTTTGTTATTTGAAAAAAATTAATACATGGTTATCATTGTGCAACCTGGCACGTAATTTAGTGCCACAGTATCAGTAAACTTTCAGATTTCGTGGTACTCCGTACGGAGGGCAGACTGAGTGGCGATTGCCAGAGCAGGTAAGCAGATTGCTACTTAAAACCGAACCCAAACGACTGAGCCAGCACGGCAACGTGCGATTAATTAACGTAAAGCTCATTCTACTTGGAATTGTTTCCTGGCGCCCAATCAAAAGAATTCAAAGAAAAGTAATTAGCAGATTGAGTCAATCAGTAAGTGTAGGGTATGTTAAGTTAACAGTAAGGATATATAGAAAATTGAAAAAACTTTACAATTCATAAACATAGAAAATAGTAATATTTTAATGCTTATATACATATTCGCCTTCAGACAAAAATCGGACTGTTTGTGGATTTTAAAATCTTAGAATAGGTGCCAAAAATATGAAAGTGTTAAGTAACTCAGGGGAATCAAATGTAATTATAGACGTTTTTGCGTCAGAATTTTCCGAACTAATTGAGAATTATATTAGCATTAGAGAATAACGCAGAACAACGGCTTACAGGTGATCATTTATGTTCATATTATAAAACAAAACGTAAAAAATATAGCTGTGCTCTCATATCATGCATATACCTGTAAGTATTTACAACGATTATAATTTTGAAACTGCAGTTTTACCAGTTCACATAACATTAACAGCCACTAAGATTCATTGATAAGTCCAAAGCGAGACACTCTAAGAATGTATTTGAACAAAGCTACATATGAAAGAAATTTTCAACACAAGAAAGTCGTTTTTAAACAGTTTACAGCGTCGGCGACGCCACATTTAATGAGTGTAAATAGTAAATTAATTAATTGAAGTATTATTCTAAATGATTTAATGCACGTAATGCAAGATACAATTATTAATTCTAAATGAAATTTGAAGCTCATTGATATCGTTGTTGTTTTGTCCATTTAATTACAGAATGTAATTGATATTGTTAGAGAAAGGATTTCGCCATTGGGCAATGTGAACCACAAGATTGACTTGCAGAAGATTTTTTTCCTACCCCTGCACATTAAACGTGAACTCCTGAAAACCCTTGTAAAGGCAATGAATTATGAAGGAAGAGGTTTTAGATTTCTAAAAGATAAATTTGGGAGAATGAAAAGTCATTCAAAATTGTTCGGAATAATGAAAAGTTTTTGGGAAATTATAGAACAGAGAGTTATGTAGAACTAGTACATAACATTATTAGAGCATATCAAAATCTAGGCTGTGACATATCTTTAAAATTACATTTTCTGCATTGCCATTTTCAATTTTTTCCGCCAAATCCCGCACTGTCAGTGGTGAGCTTGGTGAGAGGTTCTACCAGGATATATCAACAATGGAATCTAGATATACGAGTTTTCAGGCTCAAATGGTCCCTGAGAAAGTGGATCATACCAACTTCATGAATATCACCCGTTATATTAACGGCATTGGCTTAGGGACTTTTCGTTACACTTTCAGTTTAGTACAAGTTCATTTCAGAGGAGTCAACCGTCAACGAAACTCCCCATGTGTTGGCACATACACGCCGAAATAGACTTTGTTTAGCTGGGGTTGGCATCTTTTCATTTGTTTTATTTTCTACCAACATGTTCAAAACTGCACACTGAACGCATAGAAGCTGGCGTAGAAGCATATTTACAATTTTTTAATTGAATTTGTCGTTTTGATTTGATATTCCCATTGCATTATTTGTTTTTGAATTTTTAAACGAGTAAGTGTGTTAAAATGACGCATGCAAATCGTGTTAAAGGTAAACAATGAATATTAAATAGTGCAGCAAGATACAATGTTATTGCTCTATATGAGAATTCAAAAGCGAATTAGGGTTGAACCAGGGTTTAGGGTGGCACAATTGGTTCCTTTTGTGAATCACTTACTCTCGTGAATCGCCCGCCACGGTTCACTTCAGAGGTGGCGATAAATAATAAGTGAATTATCTTCGAGTTGATTAGCTTTGATGGGTCAAAGCATAAATATACACGAAATGACCAATTTCATATTTTACGAAAAATTTCTTCTTCATCACGACACTTTTAAAACAACTTCACTTCACATTGAAAATTACACTTCACTACACTTTTTTTGTTGAATTAAACTTGTTCCTAAGCTGATTTCATTGCTGTTTGAACTCAAATATTAGTATAGAAATGGTTTTAGATTTTAAAAAGCCTTCTAGTAATGTCCCTTTCAGTTGTTCCCATAACAACAAAATTATTTACTGGCACTATTTAATGCGATTAGAAACTGTTCGCACAAAAAGTTATTTTCTTAGTGGAATTGTGTGTTTTATAGCATTTCAAGACCTCTTTGAATAGATATTGTACGTCTACCGTGATGGAAGGTGTGAACGTAGGATTTTTTTATGAATTGCGCCGAGCGGGAAGTTTAAATGCTATTCAGTGGTGTCAGAAAGTGGGATTGCTTGGGTCTCGACGTGTGTGTCACGTATGTACAGGAGAAAAGTGGTATTTCGTGTTTTTTTCGTATTTCAAGACATCTTTTAATAGATTTTGTGTGTCTACCGTGATGGAAGATGTAAACGCAGGATTTATTTATGCAGGGGCGTAGCGTCCATAGACGCGCTGGAAGCGCCGCTTCCCTTACGAATTTCCATCACAAATTTTTACATTTTAAATGTATTAGTATCCGCTTATCAACTCGATGAAATGTTGGAATATCTATAGTTTCTACTTTGCCGGGCTTTCATGGTCTCTAGTTTTTCACGCACTTCTTTGTATTTCCCTCGCCCTGAAGATTGTCAAGGGAGGCTATTATAGTTCGAATAGGGCGGGCGGCGCGTGAAATATTGTGTACCCTGTGCGAGGCTACGAGAAGCGCAGCCCTCAGGAGACCTCCGTGGTTCAGATGGAATAGTGAGTTTGCTTGTTAAGGACTGTGATTGAAACGTGACTACTGAACTGTGAATAAAGCGTGAACCGAGCATCAAGGCACGTGTAAGTATCAGCGTTCATAGACAACTCCTTTTTTAAAAATTTTGGAATTTTTTTTTTTTCGTAACTGTTCGAACGTGTTCCTTGCGTAGGTTATTGTAGGCAGACGGACGCGCTAAGGGCCGGCGCTTCCAGAGCATTATGGAAGGGGCTGCGGCTGCAACCCGTGCCGGGAGTTCGAACGGTGATGGAGCATCGCCGTCTTTATGTGGATGTGCAATTGAACATTTAAAACAAAATACATTTTCAAGCCTTTCTTTTGAGGAAAAATCAAAAATTATTGCGACTGGAAAACCTACACCAGAACTACATATTGAGTGTTATTCGAAAGGGAAGGAGAATTTCATACGACATTTTCGTGCACAAATCTACGAGAATGTTCCGTGAATAAGTGGGTGCAGAAACACAAATAAATTATTCTGTTGGCCATGTTTATTGTTTTCTAAAGAGAAATCCGTGTGGACGCAAGGAGGATTTGATGATCTTCACAATATTCACAAAGCACAGGCTCGCCATGAAACTTCAGTTTCTCACATCCTATCCCTAAAAAATTTCAAACTGTTTGGAAAACAAAGAATTGAATGCAGTCTCAGTGAGCAGTTTCGGTTGTCTGTACAACGTCACAACGTAGAAGTTTCAAAGAACAGAGATATGTTGACTCATATAATCAGAGTTGTTTGTCTTTTAGGAAAACTAGGATTGGCGTTTCGCGGACACAATGAAATTGTCGAGTCTCATAATCGAGGCAATTACATTGAAATTCTTAAATTTTGGGGTAATTATAATACTGAACTTTTAGCTGTTATTGAAAGCAAGAATGTGTTTCGTGGAACATCTCCTGACGTCCAGAATGATATTGTTGCGGAAGTTATGCACAGAGAAATTGAAAAGGAGATTTCTGAGGCTCAATTTGTGGCATTAATATTTGATGAAACGACTGATGTGACCATGAAATCGCAACTCACAAGCGTGTTGCGGTATGTTTCAAAGAATGGCGTTCAAGAAAGTTTCTTGCATTTCACTGACTGCAGCAAAGACAGATCCGCATCTGGATTATTAGAACATGCAAAAGGAGTTATTAGCACGTACAAGTGCGACACAAAAATAATAGCGCAAACGTATGACGGCGCAGCAGTTATGGCAGGAGAACATGCTGGACTTCAGGCCAAATTAAAGATGATTTGTAAAGAAGCAATATTTGTGCATTGTTATGGTTACAAATTAAATTTAGTCTTAGGGCAATCTGCTAGCTGTATTAAAGAAGTGCGAACATTTTTCGCCTCTTTATCAGGATTAGGGGCATTCTTTTCTAAATCTACTAGGCGGATAGAAGCTTTAGACACTGTAGTGAAAAAGCGATTGCCATCAGCTGCACCAACACGTTGGAATTTCAGCAGCAGGCTTGTACTGACTGTGAAAAATCATACGAGTGATCTGCAGGAATTATTTGCTTCGGTAACAGAAAATTCAAGTGACTAGGACGCTGAAACTCTGTGCTCTGCTCGTGGCTATTTTAATCTTTTGAAAGACTTTGACTTTAATTTTTTCTTAACTTTGTTTTCATGTATTTTTCCTCATTCTGACTCATTATTTAAAATTTTACAAAATAAGTCCAATGATATTATGTACTGCATGAAAAAAATTGAAGATTTTGGGATATATCTGAAGGAGTTTCAAGACACTTTTGAATGCTTTTGGGAAGGTTGCAACAGAGAAAGAAGCGAATTTCAGTGCATCAAGCGAGCCAGAGTAGAAAATACAGAGAATGAAAAGAATGTGTACAAGAGATTGTTTATAGAAGTTATAGACAACTTATTATGTCATGTATCTGATAGATTTTCTGATACTTCTAAACTGAAATTCCTAAGCCTTCTTAACCCAGATCTCTAAGTTATCAGTCGTCATTCCCCAGTGAAGCTTTCAATTGTCTAATGGATGCTTATGGAAGGCATTTTGACTCTGCGCGATTGAAAAGTGAGCTCACGGCCATTTATTTTGATAATGAGTTCCACAAGAGTGTCAGTAAATTAAATGATTATATCAAGCACCATGAACTCGCAGATGTCTTTCCCCAAACATACATACTGACCGCTTTGATTCTCACTATACTTGCTACAAGTGTGTCGGCGGAGAGGTCATTTTCTGCTCTCCGGAGAGTAAAAAACTATCTTCGAAATTTACAAAGCGATGAAAGACTTTCTCGTTTGTCCTTACTGAATATCGAGAGTCAGCTTTTAGATTCGATGATGACAAAGCCATCGTTTTTTAATGATGTCATTGATGTATATGCCCGTAAACCAAGAAGAATTGCACTTAATTTTAAAATGTAATTGTTAAAAATAAAAGTTAATACATTATAATATCACTTTGATTTTTCCTTATGAAACCTTCCAATATGACTCCTTTAAATTTAGAAACGTGAAAAAAGGTATATAAAGGAGCAAAATGCTCCTGCGTCATTATTTAGGGATATTTTGTTGAGTCGATTAAATTTGAGATTTATACAGTATGCTTGGACTTTCCCATCTAATATAAAGACGTTGAGGGAAAGTGTATCAAGTAATAAGGAATAGTAAAGCACGTACTCTTTAGTGAGAAAATTAGCATTGAGGTTTCCAGATTGTCCTGTTAGTAGGACTGCCTGCAGTGTGATGGCTATGTACCGGTCGAATTTTACTAGCGCAACACATAAGGGAAGATCTATGTTTATTTGATAAACATTTTTTTACCAAAACAGATCATTCTAGATTCCGGATGAAACATCTCTCCAGAATGTAATTTCGTTCTATTCTCTCGATAGAGAAATATTTCTGTGTATTTCTTGTTTCGCTTATCGACGAGTAAAACTAACTAAAACATTTCCAAGTACTGAAAGAAAGATATTTACTTTCTGATAACAATACTGAGAATAAAAATACTTTTATCAAGAAATGTCCCATGAAAAGTTCCATTAACAAGGTACTTTTAATTAAATAGTTCCTCGAACCATCCGTAAACGACGTAAGTTGAATACAGAATATGCCGCTTCCCCTCTTAAAAAATCCACGCTACGCCCCTGTATTTATGATTAACATATTATGAAGTATTTGCTTTAAAAAGTAGACGAGTTTGTTTTTAGTATTAAAATGGAGGATTTGAGACGTGTAAGTAGTATGTGTTTGTGAAATAGAATTGATTTTAAATATTTGTATTTATTTTATTAGCTTAACAAGTTATTTTTTATTATTAATTTTTTAAGCTTCAGTTCGTAAAAAGTAGGTATTTTTTTCCAGAAACAAGCTTGACGTTTTTTCGTGTTATGAGGGTGTAATTCGTGCCGAGACACTCCACTAATTTTCAGTATTACTATGGTAGTGGTAATACTATTAAAATTGTATAATTTCAACGACTGAGTGGATTTTTTCTTTTAAAATTCCATTTTCTTTAACATATTAAGTAGAATTAGTTTAAAAAACAGACGAGTTGGTTTATTCGTATTAAAATGGGGGGTTTTGGGGGGCGATAGCCCCCAAATAAGAAAAGTTTAAGTAGTATGAGTTTGTGAAATGGAATTTATTTTTACAGCAATTGTGATGTTAAAAAATCTTTTTCAACGTTAATTTTTTTGTTTAAATTTATGAGTTCCTGTTTATATTATTTTTTTTTCATCGTTCAATTGCATTCAAAAGTGAGTTATTAGTATTTACTTCCTATTGGTTTTTATAAATTTTAGTTTGTATTCTTTTTAAAAGTATGTTTTTTCTGTTATAGAAATTAGGCTGTTTCAACAAATTTTTCTTCGCTTTTATGCAATTTCCTTCGTTATTTATCTTTCATTCTATTTAATAGTGAGTTATTAATATTATTTGATATTGGTTTTATTTTATATTGTATTATTTTTAAAAATACTTTTTTTTGTTTCAGGTTCTTAAAATTCTACGTTTATATTATTATTATTATTGTTGTTGTTTTTATATTTTTGTTTCATAACTTAAAATAAATGTATAAAAATTCCAACAAATACGTGAGTTATACTTTTCCCATTTATATTCTGTGGCTTATAGAGCAATGTAATAAGTAGCATTTGCTTAACTAAATAGACGAGTGGCATAAGTAACACAAAATGAGTGGCTTAAGTAGTAAAGAATGTTCAAGTAGCACGCGCTTCTTAAATAGAATGTGTTTTCAAAGACATTTATTACGTTACCATGTTCAACGCGAATAGTAAACAAGGATTCGGTTCACTGAGTCGATTTCTTCCTAGTGAACCGGATCAGTGAACGAAATGAACCGTGCCACCCTAAACCCTGGTTCAACCCGAATTAGAACGAGAATGGATGATGAAAACGAATTCCGAAAGTGGCATATTTATTTCAGGTAAGATATTTATGAAACATAACAAATCTTAATTTTGTACGAAGGAATAGATTATTTGTGCATTAGCACATGAAGGTATTTTGTATGTTTTTGGTTATATCTATAAAATGGGTAGCACACACGCTGATTGAACATATTTTAATTCATGTTGTTTGGTTTAATAATAAAGCCATATGTGAATAAATTAACATTACAAATGTATGTGAATCTCTAAAATGCAGTTCATATCGACTTCACAATATTCTTTCGGTATTGTGAAGTCAGTACTGAATCAAATCACTTAGACGGTTGTGAAGAAAGCAATTGCAAGATTGATCTATAAGAAACTCGTGATGGTAACATTCAGCATATGAGTGTATATTTTTGTACTTTGTATTGGGTATGGTTAGCAAAGAAGAAATAATAGGAAACTTTCTTTACAGGGAAAGTTCTTTCAGAAAAAGAATTTTGGGAGAATATCAGAGGCAATTATGATACATTCTTTTTTCAAGGATCTTAACCTTCTTTGTTCGGAATTTTAAAAGAATTTTGTTTGGAAAATCGAAGTAAGTATATTGTTTATAGGGAAAAAGATTATGTAAATTATCCAGGAGAATTATTTTTGTCAGCCTTATTAGTAGTAATAATAATATCAATAGTAAAAATAATAACCAATATTTACTGGCTTTATTAACAGTAAATATTGGGTAAAAAGGTGTCCGGTTGAAGCATGACGCTTGCCACGCCATCTTCACCCCACTTCCAACCACTAGAACGAACATCTACGAATACCCGTTACATTCTTCTGTACAGAGGGCCTTGGAAGTGGGGATAAACCGGAAAAAATGGCTGAAAGAGGAGTCCTAACCTCCTCTAACCCTAAGCAGGACAATCCTGCAGCACTAAAGTGCAAAGGGTAAATTAATTAATTAATTAATTAAAAAATAATAACAATAATATCTGTCAAAGAGAATTGCTTCAATGTATGACAAGGTTCTTTGCTCTAGCAATTCATATTCAATAAATCATATGCAGATTTACATTGCTTTGAACATACAATTACTGATTACACACTTTTACACTCCCATGGAAATATATTTAGTATTTTAAATGTGAGACAGTATTTACTATGTAAACGTATCTTATGTTGTACATTACACTAGGCAATACTTTTGTATAGTATTAATGTAATTATATAACTATTATATTTATTGAAATTTTTTGATATTTTACAGTCATGGCTGACCCAAAGAAAGGAGTGTATGTAGTACACAATGAGACCAAAGATTTATAAAGCCTGGCCAGAAAGCCCATGAGCAGATCTGTAATGTAGGTATCATAAGTAAAATAAGATCAATGCTGCTAACGTTCTGTGCAAAATGTGAACATTTTAAAAATATTTATTGTCAGGATACATGGTAAATATTGTATATTATTATTCTTGCATTTTAATTTTCATCTTTTCATATTCACCTTCATATATTATATTAAAATGATTTAAGCAGTTATCATACTTTTTTTTTCAAGTGTTAAAAGTAATTAACCACAGATGTATAGTTGATAAATTTCTGGGAACTGAAGGGCAGGCTTACTCCCTAATACAGTTTCAACTGAAAATATGTGACCTCAGTCAAAGTGATTCTTCAATAGGAATGTCCTCAGAAAATTATACTACAGAATGGAAAAGGCCAGAAGTCTTTGGAAGTAGGCTTTTAAACAGGTATCTTAATTATCTAAATTCATTGACACATTTAACACAAGGAAAATGAGGTTCAATATCTTAAATTTAATAAAGTGTTATGAATACATTATTTAATTTTTTAAGGTATCAACTTTGGACAAATTGGAAAAATGCAGTGGAGTATTCTGAGAAAATTATGGTTGTAAATAGATAGAAGGATGGGGTAGATTGTGAAAACAAATTTATTGTACATGTGATCAGGGACTGTGTAGATGAAGATTTCACAACAAACTTAACTGTAAAAACACTTGTTTGTAATTATTGTGAAATAAATTTACATGGTAAAAAATAAATAGTGTTTTAACTTTTCTTCCTTAGTTTTCACTGTTGAATGTTGAGTTGACATATATTATCGTTATTATGAAATGGAGACAAATAAAATTTAAGAAATACTCTGATTTGAATTTTTTAAAATTTCCTTCCATTAATTCTATATTCTTATCAATCATTAACAATCTTTGTAAGAATGTAAATTATTAATTTATTCCTCTAAAGCTTTCTAATTATATTTGCATTTTAAAATGAAGTAAAACATTAAACTTCTCATATTTCAAGATTATGAGTTTCAGAAGAAAATTATCAAAATAATTGATCCAAATGATACTTCTTTCAGTGTTTTAAAACATTCAGTTAAAATTAACACTATAATGAGAGAAGTTCCTAATGACAGATTTCTCGAATTGCGTGTTTGAATGTAGCGCCGAAGTGTAGCTTCATGTACATTTGAGCCATTCCACGTCAAATCGCACAAGAGTTGACACGACATTTTTTAAAATGCACGATATTTTTTTCCCTAAATCTGGACATCAAAAAAAGAGACACGTATTTTTTATTTGCCTGAAAATTGATTATTTGTATAGTTATGGCTATATTAAATTTTGGAATTTACAAGAACTTCACAAAATAAGATCAATTATCTCTCCGAATGTACCAAATATAAAAATTTCTGGTTTGTGTCATTAATACTTTGAAATCTGTATTTTATTCCTCTGTAAATAAATTTTTCAAAAAATATTTTTTCATTTTAAAAAATGTAATTTTTTTAAAAAAAGTAAAATTTCTATATAAACTCGACGAGATAAAAATTTTAAAAAAATATAGGCGTGTTCCTTGTTCAATTTTCTATAAAATACAACAAGAAAAAAAGTGGGCACTCCACACATACAGTTGTAAGAAAATCAATTGTAAGTATGAGGGCGCGCTCTGCCTACCCATGCTCTAACGAATGGTGTTCGGTCAGTCTTTGATGCAAGTGCTGAAGAACTAAAAAAAGAATGACCGTCTGCCTGATAAGGGTTTCAAGCGTTATTAGTATTTCAGATGTTTACTCTGCCCCCAGAATGTATGACACTGTGTCATACATATATTTGTGGGTAACATCGTGGGTGACTTGTGGGTCATCTATGTTCTTATGGGTGAGAGCGAAACGAATTGAAATACGAGCCATTCCACGTCAAATCGCACTCAAATTGACATGACTATTTAAAAAAAAATAAATGACACGAATACATGTCATTCATTCTGGACATCTGAAAAAGAGGCACGTGTTTCTTTATTTACCTGAAAATTGTTTATTTGTGTAGTTTTGTCTATATTAAATTTTGAAATTTACGCGTACTTTGCAAAATATAATTGACACTCTGAACGTACTTAACATAAAAATTACTGGTTTGTTTCGTTTAATTTTTTGATATGTGTATTTTATTCATCTAAGAATTACTTTCTCAAAAAATAAATATTTCATTAAAAATTGTAATTATTAAAAAAACAAAAATATCTTTGTGAACTCTCTCAGATGAAAATTTGAAAAAATAGGCATATTTCTTGTTCAATTTTCTACAAAACATAACAAGAAAAAAGTGGGCTCTCAACACTTACAGACAAAAAAATCTATTGTATGGTATTCTGGTTAGAGCTCTGCAATCAGGCGAAAACAACCGCTCGAGACTCTCGGGCTCCGCGCCGACGCTCGGCGAAGGGTGGGGGACCTTGCTTGGGGGGGAAGAGATAGCTGTTTAACGGACATTTCGAGACGCCGAGACGCGAGAGTCGCCGAGCGCCCGGGCGCTCGAGCGCTCGAGCGCTCGAGCGTCTCGAGCGCTCGAGCGCTCGGCCAAGCGCCGGACTGCACAGTAGCTTCGCCCCTCAATGCATGTACGGGATATAAAGTCGCCGCATGTAGTGATCGCAACACTTTCAATTCATTTTAATCGAAAGAAAATACAATTTCAATTAAACGATTAATTTGTTGAAAAGTAACAATTTATCGATTGACTGGAAATAATTTTGTAGAGACAAACAATACATTTTTTGAAAGAATTAAGGCAAACAAAGACTCTGAAAATAAATTTTTATTGTTTTTCTATATTTATAGTGCTTGATGGAAGATAATTCGTTGCGTACCAATTGTAATGTCATTGAAGTTTCTTACAAACCCGAATGTAAGGCATATTTATTAAATACAATGAATATTTGGTCATAATTTCACGAGTATATAAGAAAAAAGCATATGCTAAACAAAAATGAGGTGGGTACTATTTTCCTTGCATCAAAACGTCTTGTCATTGGGCGTAGTAATTTATTGTGAAATAGTTTATGTAAGCCGACATGGCCTTAGTATTTGTCGACTCAGTCGGCGGCCAAACAACAGCGGTCACGGCACATCAGCCTATTCAACTCAATAATTCAAAATACATTATTTACTATTATATACACACGTTTAACATTATTTTCAATTCGTCAAAAGTATGTATACATGAAATGATGCATATAAAGTTTTATATGTACGAGTACAATGTTTTTCAATTATTCCATTATTTTTCGTTTCCATACAAGATAAGCGATTAATTGTAATTAAAAAATCGTAAAAGCTGAAATTGTGAATCATTGACTTCTGTGGAGTAGTATTGAAGCTCCACGAGACCCCCTTCCTTCGGGAGAACAGCGTGGCAGGAAGCGATAACAAAGGTTGTGCGAGGTGACTCGGTGGCTCCCACGCAGCGCGCCATCGCCGTTGCGACGAAATTTCCAGGAAAGGACAGGAAGCAGTTGAAAGAGAAGGGTCGAGATATGTGCACAAAGCTTTCCTCGAAAGATATTGAGAAGCTCGCAAGATTATAAATAAAACTAAAAGTACAATGAGCTCAAAATAATGCTGAGGTGACTGAGGCAACCCGCACGCCTACTGCCGGATTAAGAAACCAAGACCTGCGTTTCAGATGCCTGAAAATTACAACAACAGCAACAACAAAAATATTTGGAAAAAGACGGCAAAAATACAAAATTGGAAGGGAAAAGTACTAATATATTTCATTGCACTTGCATCTAAATTTAGCAGAGCATTTGTATTTGCTCCATATTGCACCATATAAAATGAAGGAAAATTAATAATTTTATGTTCATTAGAATAAAATAGGCAATTTCCGAAGCATCCGATACCTAGTCATTACAAAGAACGGAATTTATCTCTAAAACTTTTGAGTGAATTTTCTTTGAAGTCACAGGCAGAACTGCAATAGATCCACTTGAGGTTCTCCCGTGCGTCCGAGGAGTCGATTTTTAAAGCTTTTTATTCTTTTTTTATACAATTTATTAAAATTATTTATTACAATGTATTAAAATTATTTTATTAAAATTTATTATTTGAAAATTAATATTAAAATTCCTCTATATTTTAAATTTTGAAAAAACGAAATTATTGGTCATTTATTTTAAAAACCATTCAATACTCCTTCCTTTTCCTGAAACTTGGCATTAGATATTTACTGCGACGTGTCGGCCGATTGTTACGTGGCGCAGTTCCCGTGAACGGGGTCCGCCGGTTGTCGAGTCTCGGCCGGTTGCAGAGACCGGCCGAGTCTCGGGCGGTCGCCGGCTCCCGGGAGTCCGCAACCGGCTGCGAAGGACAGTCGAGCGCGTGGTCTCGAGAGAAGAGAGGCGGGCGAGCGCTGGTCGGTAAAAATCGCGGAGAATGCAGACCTCTAATTCTGGTGCATGGTTCCTGCCCCTGCACTAACGAATTGTGTTCGATCAGTCTTGGATACTAATACCGACGAACAATAAAAAGAATGGCCCTCTGCCTGATTTGTGTTTCAAGAAACATTAGTAAATCATATGTTCACTCTTTCCCCAGAAGGGATAGGTGACAGCAAAACGAATTCTTTTTCTCGGGTCAGAAATGTCCTCGAATTTTACTGCAGAGTCCCTTTGCGTCCTAGGGACGGGGTGCCATCCTGACCTTGCTCGTGAAATACAATCGACCACTTGTCAAGGGACATGGTAAAATTTTCTCAACATTAGTCGCAATACTAAATACTTATGAAGACAAGAGTGCTAGTATTTGTTCTGTGAATCGTGTGTATATTGTGCAATATGAGTGGCGATCAGCGTATGAGATGTTTCAATCCATTTAAACTTTCTGATCACGATTTTTAAAAAAGAAAATTTCCAAGACGCGTAAACCACGATTTGCTGGTGAATTTACAGGAGTCATTAGATTGGCGAACTTGTGATTCATTTCCGAAGAAAGGGAATCGGCTTCCAAAACGGCCTTTTCTTAATGAAGATAGCGTCGAGATCAGTGGCTCCCGTGGCATTAATGAAAGTAGAGGAACGCTCAGTGAAAAAACTGGAAGTCAAGGAAGTGATAATTTAAGCTCTTCAGATAGTTCGTCAAGTGTCTGCGAAATGAATAAAGAGAAGATAAACATGAGTTTAATTGCAATAGGAGAAACCCTCGCCAAGAAAAGAAAATTGGAACAAAATGTCATCCCCATGAGAAATTTTAGAAAGTACAGAGTGCCAACACAGATACATTTTTTCACATTGAAGATCCTTCAACGTCCATCGAAAAATCAGACGAAGGTACTATTTAGTAACTTATCGATTACTTTCACTCAACAGATGACATGACGTTGAAAACTTAAATTTTGACAATTTTTGAAACTTGGACATACAATAAAATTAAACGACTTTTTGCAGCAACAAAACGCATGCTAAAAGTGTCTAAAACGTTGGCTGAAGAAAATGGAATTTTGTCCAGAACTGAAGTAAATTGGGTAAGGCATTAAAATTGTGCATTGTGGCGAAAGTTCAGGAATTCTATGGTATGCAAGTACTTGTATTTAAAGTGAGTTGTGAGGGACCAGAAAATTTTAAAAAGTCAGTCAAAACCTGAGTCAAGAATCCGTCATTTAATTATTTATAAATTTATTAATTATTTATAAATATATTAATATTATTTATTTATATATAATACACATAAATATTATTATTTATAAATTCAATCATGAAGTTTCACCACCTCAAGAAGTACTTAAATTACTGCTTCATCCAAAGAAACCGACGACCAGTAACGCAAAAAACGTGTCTATTGCAGCAATCTATTACACACTGGTTCTTAAAATATTAATATCTTTTAAAGTTACTGAGATCCCACTTTGATTTTTTCTGGAATTATTATCAATACTCTAGTGCGTTTATAAATATTTTTTTAAAAATTTTTAGCTCATCGAGTTTACAAAATATTCAATTTTCAAAATTTCAGTTTTTGAAAAAAAATTGAAAATTCAAAAAATTAATTATTTTGCAAAATCTTAAAAATGAAACATGTTTTTAAGTTTCTAATGGAATTTGAACGGAATTTTTATAATTGGTGTTTTCAAATATATGATATTTTTAAGTTAGTGATGCGCGTCATTTTTAGCAAATTTCATTATACAATATTTCCGAAAATAATAAAGTTAGAAAAAAATAAAAATACACGTGTTCACTTATTTGATCCATATGACAAACAGAAAAAATTAGAAAATAAATAAAAATATGAAGGTCAAATTTTGGCCTTTTTTGTGCGATTTGACGTGGAATGGCTCATTTTCGAAGTTGGCAGGGCCGAATGGCCGCCATATTGAAAATTCTAGGGACCAAAGCAAGCTGAAATCCCGTATACCAAAGTTATTAAGTGATAAGAGATTTCTGCTAGTTCCTTCAAAGATGTACGCAAGACAATATAAACGAAAAATCAAATGTCTAAGCACTTTTAAAAGAGTTTGAAGTGCTTATTTTATATTGTACTTAAATGTGCATCATTTTTAAAGTTTTAAAAATATAAATTAACACAAAAATGTGAAAAAATCAACCAAGTTTAATTTATTGTTGGCCTTACTCTTCCGGTATAGTATACTGATTAAGAATTAGACTTCCTTTCACAGTGGCATAATTATAAAATGTGACGTGCTAGAATAAATGTCTTCAGATATGGAATCAGAGCATCGATTTCACTGTAATATTGGTGAATTTTCCCAGTAGGAGACAAAAAGTTGTTTTTTGTAGACCAGTTTTACGATTATTTATTATATTATTTTACGTTTATTTCAAGATAGCAATTAAAAATATATTATTTCAAACATTTTTAATGAATTTAAATTGTCTCCCCCTCCGAAATACTTTCTGTATCCGCCCTTGTTATGCTTGAGGATGGATGATCACGGAATGGTTTATTTAAAACTGTACGATGTAAAATAGTATTATGTTTAAAATTTCTTTTTATTATGAACTTGCGTAGTACTGATACAATCTTAAAACAAAAAAAATATCCGCCGGAGGCGCCATACTAGCCTAGTAAAAAAATTTGTGTAAATAATTTTTCACATCCCAGTTCATCGAATTTTGAAGTAAGAGAGTTCTTATTTATTTCAATCGTGTACAAGACGTTTCCCGAGGAAGAAAACCCATTACAATGTTAATTTTTGTATTTAAATAAACAAATACAAGATAATGATTATTTCACTTTATTACTTACCAAGCCACCATGCTCCCAACCAACGAGGATCATCTTTATCTATTAGAGGAGTTAATGAAGGTGCTATGTATACACTTAAGCATGCAAATCCTAAAATGAATCCAAATGCCGGTCCAATTGTTCGCAGGGCTAGTACACAACCTAGAAAATCCGCAATGAAAAATAATATTTACAAAATTAATATAAGCACCAGAAATTCTCAATACGGAATAAATTTATTCTTACCCAGCATCAAAGGCGTTCTTCGTTTATTGGTATTGTCATCTAAGTATGTTTGACCAAGAGCGTAGTATAAAGTAGTTCCAACACCCAATACAAATTGTGAAAGGAAAATTAAAACAAGTGGCATTGTTGCATACTCGTTGTCAGAGAAGCAGTCTTCGTCAGTTCCCTCAATCAGACACAATTCGTTTACAGAACCTGAAATGGAAGATTTGGTCTGTGACTTGTGAATTATCTGATTTTGCAGGCTTATGCTTCCCGAAGAAAGTTCTTGGAATTTGGGCTGTGTTGGAAGCGCCACTTCAGGCAAGATTGTCGACGTTTCAATCAGAGGCAGCTATGTCAGTTCTAGCATGTTTAAAAGCTAGGAAAAACTCGCTATTTAAATATATATTTTTTATTTATGTAATATGTATATGTTTCATTTGTGTAATTATCTTGTGAGACATGATCGCATCAGAATTTATTTGCGACTAGTGGACCCGGCAATGCTTCACTAGTGCATTGTATTACGCTTCACACGCTACAGGTCACGTGATTGTTAATTACAAAGCTCTGCAAAAAAATTAATACGAGATGAAAAATGTTCTGGCGAGTATGGGTTTGTTCAATGTTCTGGTTTGGACATAGTTGCCTAAGTATCCTGTTGTTAAAACGATCTCCCTCAAGTTTGGACATGCATTCACACACTTAGAGAAATTTGATTTACTTCCCAGATAACGTATCCCAGATAATGTTCAAGAAATAACTACGGCCGATATTTCACAAACGCAGGAGCAGAATTCGCGCAGACGCGCTTAATATTCGAGGATTCGATTCGTAGAGCTTCGCTTCAGGGGTGCTTGAGTCAGCATAAGTGCATAAAATTATCAACGTGCGTCTATGGGACAGACATATGCACATTCCCATTTAGTCCACTCAAATGGAAGAAAATAAGAGAAAGATTTGGTGTAGTTTGAATATTTGGTTCCTGTGTTGGTCGTTGAACACGAATATTAGGTTTGCCAACAAACATTTTGCCAGGAAACGGTTTTTAAGCAAAAACAAATGTAAAAATCACGCCTTATTAAATGTTTTTCAAAGTAACTTAAAAGCCATCCATTTTTTGCAATTAATGGTTCTAAATGAAATAAAAGAAGATAAAATTTCCTACGTTTAATGCCTTGAAGATTTTTTCTCCTATTAATGGTTTAGCTGCGAGAGAATCATTTGAGAAGACTATGCCTACATTCTGCACTTATTGCGAGTGTAAGTAATAAATTGTAGAAATTTTATAGCAATCGGATGAACGGTACCGGAGCGCATAAAATAACGTAGACGAACATTTATTTTTATACATTAGAATACTGAAGTAGAGACACGAGAAAATAGTCCATGCGTATTATAATGTCGTGGGTAGGGATCTATGCCACAAAGGAACAGACAATTTATTTTCATGAATAATATTTTCATACATACTTTCAGAACCTCACTCGAAGGTGGTTCGTCAGAGTTACCACTGCAGCCCCCTCTCTCTACAAGCGCCTCGCTGCTGCGCCTGCGACTAGCTAACTAGGCCGACTCGCAACTCGATATCTGGTATGCCTCGGCAGATATTCAATCTGCCCTGACGTGTTACTGAACCATTTCACCATGTTCTAACACATCGTGCACCACATCTTGCCTACAGCATTCCGCGTCAGCCTAGGCGCATGAAGTTTTTGCGGACTAGGCATCGACGTTACCTGACGCGAGGCCTCGCGACGTGAAGTTATATAATGCGGAGTCACATGACCTCATACATCATCTCTCCCCCCTCGCGCTGCTCTGAGACATGCCTCGCCGCAGCTGTCTGGTGCACGACACCACGCCAGCCACCTCCCCTCTTAGACGTCCTTCTGGACGGTGAACTTTGTTCGGGTGGCTATATTGTCCATACCTTGCAAGCCCGTCTCTCTGAGCAACAAGTCAAGCTTATGACGCTATAGTATACTGCTGACTTAATTACTCCGCGTTCGGAGGCACGTACCGGCCGTTTCGGTTACCTTTCGGAATTAAGAACGAGCCCTATCAATATTGCCGAATTATGGGCACTTTATTGAGTAAGTGCCAGGAACTCTGTGAGCGTGGAGGCCGTCATCGACATCAACCCTATAAGGAGTGAAACCGCGAAAGTGTATGGGCCGTGGTGGAGAAAAATGCGTTTCCAGTAAACAAAAAAATTGAGGGTGATTAACGGGACAAGAGTTTTAATTCATCCCGTCGGAGAGAAAATCCAATCCAAGAGGATTTCTTGATTTTTTTCCGCCTCTGCTACCCAAAGGGGTGAGTGTCCACCCCGGAAGTTTCCTCCCAGGCAGATTCATCCTGACCACTGCTCGACAGGCTGAGAGATCGCTCAGAGCGAGTCTCAGGGGTCGGGGTAGGTGGTCCGAGATTGGAGGATCTATCAATTTTTTTGCCCAGGCCAGAAATCCGTGTGACATCAACCTTCTTGCGCAGCTGAGAAGTAGATTCTTGGTCTGACTTCGTCTGTGTTGCTTTCTTGAGTGGTGTTTTATATTTTGAGGGAATTGTTATTTTCCAGAGGCGATTTTGCAGAGGCGATGTCTCCTCAGGGAAGTCCATTGGGGATACCTGGCAACAGAAGTTCGCTACTGGGGGAGTAGCAGGGGAAGACTGAATACTCGTCGCTTTCACCGTGCTCGCCAGAGTGCTAGAGAAAGAACGCCTGAGTTCTATAGGGTTCTTCACAAGATATCGACGTTTCGCTTCCGGAAAAGATACTTTCTCTGTCACTCTAATCTTGTGGATCTCCCTCTCTCTCAGATATGTGGGGCACTTGTTTGAGTTGGCCGCATGGTCTCCTTCACAGTTTACACAGCGGAGTGGTGACGCACAGGGGTTCTGATCACGCGCGGATTTACCGCACGTTGCGCAAGCAGGGCTTACGACCATGCATCTTTGTTGGGTATGACCGAACCTCTGACACTTGAAGCAGCGCAGGGGGTTCGGTAGATACTGCCGCATGTGAAGGTTATAATACCCACAACTAATTTTCTCTGGGAGAGAAGGGAGATTAAATGTTACGATCAAGGTGGGAGTGGGGATCTCTTTCCCATTCTCCTTCCTCGTGACAAATACACCATCGTAACACCGTGGCTCTTAAAAAAGGAAAGAAGTTCACTTTCGCAAAGTCTTCATGATTGACCACTCCCTTACATAGGTTAAGGGTAGGGCGAGTGGTCACTTCCACTTGGAATGGCAATCTGCTTGGTTTTTGCGATCTTGTCTATCTGCTCGTCGGTGCGCGCTTCAAAAAGAATAGTACCATCCCTCTGTCGCACGACCGCTTGGAGCTTTCCAAAACTGTCTTCAATGGCTCCCGCGAGGCGGACCGCACTAATACTTTTGAAGGTTTTCTCTACTTCAACCTATGACATCAAAAGAAACTGAGGCTTCCTTGGTCTATCTTCCTCCCGAAGGAAGAAACTATTTGAATCTACGGTCCTGTCACATCGCCTCTTCCTTGCGAAAGAGGGCAAGAAGTTTGTTTTGTGCTCCATAGAATAGAAGTGGATTCGTCTCCGTGCTTCCCACCCACCATGGAGTCCAACAAGGGGACACCCCACTGGGGTGCCAGGGCTGACACGGAGATATAGTAGGGGAATGTCACAGCGCTGCACCGCCGTGGATCCTCCCGCTCACCATGGAGTTCAGTGCAAGACCTAGTCCGAGCCGATTGATCGGGAGTGGGTTAGCTCCCGACTGCCCGTCTAGAAGAGTCCGAGGCAAAGCGAGTGTGTTGAAACCTACAAGGAATGTTCCCCAAAATACGTTAACGTACCCTTTAGTGCAAGGCAAAAAAGAAGCACCAGGACTAGTTGGGAAACAAATCCCTCAACTGCCAGGACACACACGCCCTCTGACACGGGTCGCCGTGCACGGTAAACACATGGGTGGGCGTTCAGCATACAGAGTGGAAGGCCAGTGAGGAAGAAAAAGGAGTGAAAAGAATATACGTGACATGAAATGAGAAGCAAGAAGATGAAAAAAATGGAGAAAGGAACACTTGAGAGCCTTCTCTGCATCGCCCCGTCAGGACGTGGACCAACCCACCTCGACGGGGAATCGAGACGGGCAACCGGGGCGAACGTCGCGTGGAAATCTCTGCCGTACAGTTACGAGTACCCTTTGGCAACAATTCTGGTTTTTCACTGCTCCAAAATGCCATTTCTCCCGTTTTTTTGTTTCAAAAAACAAGTGGACTCCATTCTGCATCTTTGGCACTTGATCGGGGCACTAGCTTTCACGTTTTATTTTTCATTATTGATTTCACTTCGCTTGCTAAGGCTTTCATCCATTCTTCTGAATGTTTGCTAGAGAAGGCGTGTCTGACAGATACCTCCGTTAAAATTACGAGATCTGCCTGATCTTAATTATCTTGGTGTCCGGTATGTCCTCCTCCTCGGTCCCAGCGGGGTCTTCCCGGGCGTCCGGTGTACACCTTTCGTGGCCTTCCGCCGCGACTCCCAGTGACACTTTTCGAAGGGGGTTACAACAGAATCGTGGGCTTCAGCGTCCTCACTGACCTGTTTTATGCTATTATCTGAAACTTCTAGACCGACATCCGAGCACTGACAATGGTTGAGATTCACTTCGATGAATGGTTCTACGACGTTGCTACGCCTGTCGTCTTTATTCATTTATACTGATTGTTTGGTTGTATTGCACTCTTCTGATTTAAACTCTTCGAAATTGTAGTTCAACCTCTCGGACGACTCTTCCAAAAACTTGACATCTCTCGACACTATCACTCTCTTTTTCCACAGGAACCCAGATTCTATAGCCTTTCGTATTCGCGCAGAATCCAATGAAAAAACATTTTCTAGATCGCTGATTGAGTTTGCTTCTTCCGGGAGTTCTATACATAACGTACACTTCACAGCAAAAACGCTTGAAATATGACGCATCGGGTGGTTTTCCGAAACTGCATTGTTTTTTGTTTAACGCATTTTTCTTGTGTGAGTATGCCAACTTAACGTTAACCTAGCGCACCCACAAGAATGCGTATATTTTGATGATGTGCATCGGTTCAAAATTTTTTAAGGTGGGTATAAATTAGTTCAAAATTGTGGTATACTTTTTTTGTTTTAATGCATTTTTCTTGAGTGAGTATGCCAACTTAACGTTAACTTAGCGCACCCACGTAACATGTAAATTTTGATGTTCTGCATTGGTAGAACATTTTTTTAGGTGGGTTTAAATTAGTTCAAAATTGAAACAAAATTATGGTATAGTCTTTTTTAATTTTTGGATAAGTGTGTGTGCTAACTATAGGGACATGAAACGGCGCGGGATCCGAGGCTCGTTTTTTCATTTGTGTGTGAAAAAGGTTACGGGAATGTATAGAATACTATTTTTTTATTAAAACAGTCTATTAAATGTCAATTTTATTTCCATTGCTTATTTCAATTTGCGGTCCACTTAACCTTGCCGATCAGGTTACAAAAATAAGACACGCATGTGCAGAGCATTCACTAAAGTTAATATAAAATTATTTACGGACTACTTGATGAAGGAATCATGGGACGCAGATTTATAACGCTGTTGACACAAATGAAAAATATAATTTATTTTTCTCCAAGCTTTCAATTCATTTTAACGCGTGGTTTCCTCTTAAAAAGAGAAAATTAAACATTTCAAGAAAAACTAATACTTGGATCACACAAGAAATTAGAACATCGTGTGAAAACAAACGTACGCTTTACTTCATTTCTAAACATCATAACGTATCACTCGGTTTCCATATATACTTTCGAGAATATAAAAGAATTTTAAGAAAAGTAATAGTTCAGGCAAAAATAATGAAAAATAGTCAGGACATTTTGAGCGCTAATAACAAAACTAAAGCGATGTGGGATATCGTAAAAAATACAACCACATCATCTCGATACCTTGTAGAGAATGTTATTTTAAAGGATAATGAAAGAGAAACGAGTAATTCGGAAAAAGTTGCCAATCTCTTCAACAAACACTTTTCTATAATTGCGTCTGATCTCACGAAGGGACTAAATCCACAAAATTCAACACCTTACACTTCCCAAAAAATTTCCGATACGATGTTTATTTCCGAAACTTCTCCCAAAGAAATCCTCAGAATAGTCAGTAAACTAAAAAATAAATATTCATCTGGTTTAGATAATTTCCGGATTGTTTATTAAAAACTTGTGCACCTGCCTTGATACATCCGTTAACTCACATTTTCAATGCTTCTTTATGTACAGCAATATTTCCAGATATTTTCAAAACAACAAAAATTAAGCCACTTTTTAAAAAAGGGAACAAAAATGATATTCAAAATTACCGGCCAATTTCTCTTTTGTCAGTTTTCTCAAAAATATTAGAGAGGCTTTTCTACTTACGAATGGAAACTTTTCTCAGGAAAAACAAAGCGTTTTCAGACTCACAACACGGTTTTAGAAAATCAACGTCTACGGAAACTGCCATTTTTTCTTTTCTCAAAGATGTTGCTTCATCAATAGACCAAAATGAAGTACCCTTTGGAATTCTTAGATCTCTCGAAAGCGTTTGACGTTATTGACCATAAGATCTTGCTCTCAAAATTACCTTCGTATGGAATTCGTGGTATTGTCCTAGATTGGATAACTTCTTACCTTAAACATCGGACTCAAAGAGTAGAAATACCATACTGGCAGGAAAGGACATTACATACTTATATTTCCAATTCTTTGCCAATTGAGCATGGGGTCCCGCAAGGTTCGATCTTAGGTCCTATTCTCTTTCTGTTATATGTAAACGATATGCCCTCGTCTATTAAAAATGGAAGAGCGGTACTGTTTGCTGATGACACGAATGTTCTTTGCAAAAATGAAGCAGTAAATAGTACAATTTCAGAAATTTCAAATTGGTTTAATAATAACAAATTAATTGTTAACGAAAGAAAAACTGTTTCAACGCATTTTGGCATCTCAAATCGGAAATCGCATGTTCCATTGAAAATGAACAATATGCAATTAGCTGATGTTGAGGCAACAAACTTTTTAGGTCTTTCAATTCAATCAAACCTCAAATGAAATGTACGTATAACAGAATTAAACACAAATTTAAGTTAAAAGTAAAATCTTTTCTGCTGCAAAATTGTTTCTATACACGAGAATATACTGATTGTGAAAAAGAAACATAATGTTTATTGTAACAAAACAAAGATATATAGTGAATTAGTTTACGTTTGCATTGTATACATTTAAAAAAATATTTAATACGCCTGTAACAAGAAATGTACTTCAGCTTCCAGGTCAATGACCCCCATCTCGATCAGGTTTTTGTCCAGTTTCCCTGATCCTTTGAGCAAATACTGAGATGGCCCCTTGTTTTGCTTCTGGACGTAAATGTGCTTCACTGTGCGCACGTTTTGTTGAGCACTCCTTTTGCTTGTAGTTCATTTACCGTTGAAATTGATTTTCTATAGCTCGGGAACAAACATTTTTCAAATATTTTTATTTTTCTAAAATAATGATTTTCTAAATTCATTTGTTCGTTTTTTTTTTAAATTCTGGCCCTCAAGAAAATGTGCGCAGATAAATCTCTTTCCCCACACGTCATATACAGTTTTTACTGTTTTTTGACAAATAAATAAATAGGTTAACTGGGCATATTGCAAATGTATTAAACATTCCCTATTTCACTATAACTGAAAGCACAATGATGTTGTTTGTTCCCACAATATAAGGAGAAAGCCTCTCTCAAACTTCATGGCAAATTTCACGTGTATTGGTCAAGTAAATAACATTTTAGAACTAGTTAAAAAAAGTGGACCAGTTAATCTAACTCTCCCCTACTGTTTGAAGCAATTGCTTTGGAAACTCAAGAAAGAAGTAATAGCTCATTTTTATTCATATCACCCCTTTTTTCATTTTCGACAAAAAATGCCGGCTAGGTATAAATGTAACCCAGGTAGCAAACGTTTCAGTGATTACTCCGATGAAACCTTGGAAGCCTGTCTTCGAGATATCAAAGAGGGTAATATCAAACAGCGCAAAGCAATGAAGTATAAAATATCTCTCAAACATTTTTTCAATTTAGTTGTAATTTCATGGCTACAAGCTGTAATAAATGTTCCTCGTGAGTACACCTTCAGAAAAAACTGTGGTTAAAACTAATAAAAATAATTAAATTTTTGCTTGTTTGTCTTCAAAAACACTTTCCAACGTAAAAAGCTTTTTTATATGATTTTCATTTTTTGACCAGGATGAACCGCAGAAGTTATTAAACAAAGTAAATGAAAATATAGTGTTTTGAATTGAATTGAATTGAAACATAATCAGTTTTAAGAGCATTTTAAACGAGGAACAAATGATGGTGCAATGTTAGGTTATTCCGGCTGACTTTGCACCAGAAGCAAAAATAAATAAATAAATAAATAGATAAATAAATAAATATTAGAATATTTGCAAACATGTACCCTCGCCGCCACATAGAATGAGCAACGGCATATTCTGAAGTCCCAATCCTTCTGCACATTCTGGCAGCACTGTACGGAGGATAACGCCATCTGGTTCTTTCATAGTTAACTATTACAAAATAACATTCTTTACCAACTGCCATCGCCTGAGAAGCTGATAGGGAGATTTCCCCCAGGTTTAACCCAATCATCATCTCTAGTATGAACGTTCCCTATGGATAGGTGTGTTCATCCTAAGGCTTGAGAGTATTGGCGCAGAAGGCACAGGGGGGCGGGGTAGTCTCGCAGCGTCCTAGAGCAAGCCATTCGATCGCCTACAAGTAATATATCAATAAAGTTAATATCATACATTACAACATAAAATATTCAGCACATGCAATAGAACTAGTGGATTTGAAAAAGTTTATGCATTGCTTTTTTCTCATAATCCAGATTTACTTGCGAAAATTCAAATTGGTAATATCATCGCCTCTTTTAATGCAAAACAATTGAAGTATGATAACGAATATTACGAAACCGAGACGAAAAAATGAAGTGGACGGAGGCGGCTCCAGGATCGATAAAATGTTTGTGAGTGGGAAGTTTTGGCGAAGTAATAATGTTCAAATATCAGTGATTACGAAATTCAACATTTTAGCAACAATTAAACTTGATATTTAGTAATAATTTTTCCTCTCTTGTCAAAATTGTTATTTTGCAATATTCACCTCAGAGACAATTTGAGGACACTGCCGGGTTGCATAGTGCACATTTCGAAATTGTTTATAACATTGTTAATTGTTGCAAAATTGTTAATTCGCAGATTTTAGTTCTGGGACATCGGAGGACTCTTATAACTTCAGAATTTCAAAAATTGGAAATTGTTATTAAATTTGCAAAATTTGCAAAAAATGTTTTGTCTTTTCTAAACTGCCTTCAAACAAGATGCAAAATTCCGCAATCCAGTCGACGCTATCACTTTTCGGTTTTGAGATATGTAATTGTTTATAAGAAATTAGCATGTTATAACTCCCATTTTGTGGGGGGATTCAATCTGTTCGCAGTTCCCTCACAAATCTACCCTTCAAGCCGTTTTGCAAACGTAACGTGCATTTAGCGGCACTCATTTTCCACCCGACCGTGATAGCACAATGCTATTTGAAACTACCTTCAGAATGCTTATCTTTGCTTATCGAGTCCAAATCACGGGAACTTGAGTTCTTACAAATGTTCTCTAAATACGTAAATGCCAAGAAGGTCATCTTATGAAAACGCACAAATTCTCTGAGCATATGAAAGAATCAGTCATTTCAAAGACGAACCCACTTCCTTATAATAGTAATAACATCCACAATTTTGTTAATATATTGTGTTTTTTAAATGCGTCCCGTGTCTCTGAAAAGCAAACATTATCATTATCATTTAAACTAATTATAACCATTCTTAGGATCAATAAGTTTCTTTTCAAATTTTGTTGCGCCTTGGTGACGCGTCTACAAGCTCTTGTGGGGTATTAAACGCTTGATATAATCCTCCTTGAAATTCTTTTTTTAATGTTGTCAGTCATCGTCAGCCATTTACTTTTATCCCTTCGGTCAGAGGCATGTTCACATCTCCATTTAATCGTTTGTAGAAAATAATTGAAGTTGGTATTATTAGCAACGGAATTGTAGCGTTTTATTGAATTTCAAAGGACTGCCTGGATATTTTGGGGTTTAATGAACAAAATGTAGCTACCTGAATTTGACGCTATGAAGAGTAAACGAAAAATGAAACAAAAGTCAACAATTAAACTGTCATCAATATTCGTGCTAAATGATATGAATATACGAAAATGAATGGACGTTCTAAACTAACACGTGATTGTAAAGAAACATATAAAATGTATAGAAACGAAGTAAAAATAATAGCATTCACAGTACTGAAGCATACAGAAATATAACTAAAGTATTGAACGAAAAAGAAGCGGAATACCACGCATTTCAAAGTAAAGCAGAGCATTCCGTGTCGTACTTTATTGTATTTACTCATCAGTGAACAAAGAAGAAATAAAACATGAACGTGAATCTTAGGGCCACCTTGTTCGTAATGTATATAAAGTGCGATATTGGGTAATCATGAAACCTCTCTCTGTCTCTGCACATTATAGATTTAGAACCACACAAAAACAACAAAGGAATTTAAGAAATTGACAAATTTTAGAATGCAATCTCAAATTTGAACCACCATGTAAAAAGAAAACACCAGTTCAATGCCATCGGTGCCCAAAATACGGTCATACGAGAACATACTTTAAGGCAACGCAAATAGATGCGCAAAATGCGGCTTTTAATATTTAACAATTGAGCATCGGAAAGATAAAACACAGCCGGTTAAATGCGTTCTGAGTTCACGAAAACACCCAGGACGAAACCCAATTAGAAATGTTGTCAAATACACCAAAATTATATAAATAAACAAAACCGAGAAAAGAAAGAAATATCTCCACTGTTAAAAAATCACAAAAAGTCCTCGTTACTACAGAATTTCCTCCCCTCCTTTCTCACTTCATTCAAATAATACATTTTTTCAACTCAGAAAATTTCCCAAAGTTAAGGAACCCTCCCCATTCACAGAAAAATACCATTTATTGCCCACCTGCTTACATATCCAGTAATCAGTTAGAACCCTCCCACATATAATCTAACTTACTACCCATCACAAATAGACATGTGCAAAGTAATTGGAAATTCCTTCCAAAGATAAGAAAACATTATAAAACAGCAATTGAAACAAAGAGGATCACTACATTAATATCCAAAATGCAGAAATGAAGCTAACAAATAAAATTATACTCTGGAACGCGAATGGATTAATCCAACACCGCAGAGAAGTAATAACTACATAAGATATTCTTCGTAGAACCAAAACTAAAACATAAGATATCTTTGTGACGATCCTTGGTTCGTGCCACACAAGACTGTCTACAGGGACGTAATGCCACTGGATGATCTCATTTCACCGGCAGTACAGGTTTAGGGATTCTCTGATACGAACAGAGTGTTTTATTTCGAAGCGTCCGTCCGACGGTCCGTTTGTCAGTCTGTGACCATACTAATGTCTAAACTATTCGTAGAATTTTTGGCAAAAAACATACCATTATCGATCTGCCCCGACTCGAGGCCCTGCAAATTGAAAATAATTCTTTAAATATAATGGATGATATACTTGAAGCGATTTTTTCTTCAGATGAAATTAGTTCTTGACAGTAAGTTCTTGATAAAATATTACATAAACTTATCTGAAAATATTTGTTGTTTTCGCGTAATGTTTATTGAAATATGAGCAAAATTAAAAAATATTAAAACTAAGATTTTCTCAAAACGGAATCATATTTTTGTTCTTTCACATACTCTATGGATAGCGCTAAATTCACTGAATAAAATGAAATAAACTTTATTTTGATGTATTATTTGTTTTTTCAAGAAATTGTTTGCAACAAATGTAAGTTTTTGATACATCTCTCATGTCAGTAATATTTACATTACGGGTGTTTTAATCCATAATTGCATTTGTGAGTGTAATTGCTTCAAATGATTTAAACTGCAGTTTCTCTAAAATTCAAAACTCTATCTCGTGAAAATGAACTAAAAATTTTGCATTTTCGTAACAACGCTTTAGCGACAGTTTTTCAACAATTTCTCCATGTGTATAAAAGAAGGTTCTGCCCTCTATCATATTCTAAAAGTCGTATTTCAGTTTTATCGATAAGAAAGCGAATAATTGGGAGTATACAAAAATCTAGTGGTTCTAGAACTGCAAGTATTTTCTCACATTATTTCAGAATTTACCATTTTCGAAAATTCTGAGACTTGGACAAAAATGATATCCGCGCCATTCTTTTCATGTTTTAATGTTCTATTGGTGAAAATAAGTTTAAGAAAATGTTTTCGGGCATTTTTTGAGAAAATGTTTTCTTATAAAGTACTTAAATTTTAAGCATAAATTACGCAAAAACTACTCTTTTTCTCAAACAATTTTAAATGGCTGTTTTTAAAGAGCTGAATTTTTAGAACGGATTCTGTTTAAGGCAAGAATCTCTACCTTCACATTTGTAGTTTTGAAATGTTAAGATTAAACAATTTTCGAAAATACAGAGTTCGCCGGAAATGAGACTTTTTTTCTGTCGAGGAGAAAATTTAAAGAGAACTAGTGGTGCTATAAAATGGTACAGACTTTCCCGTAGTAGTTTTTTATTTCCTTTGGTCTCGGCTAGCTATTCGAACTTGATATATAATTTTACCAGCTACCATTTATCGCCAACCACAATTACTTCTTTTTAAACATTTTTTAAAATTTTCCATTTTCTTAATAGTAGAACGGAAATATTATTTTGAGAATATTAAAGAACAGTGAAAACTCCTCTTAAATGGCAATTTTCCTTAAAAAATTTGGAGCCATTTTTAAGAGAATGGCGTTTCACCGCTACTGTAAATGCGAAATTTGAAGCTCTTTTTCATTGGAATCTTTTATGTTTTCGAAAAACTTTATTTGAAGTCATTTAACCCTTCTGCTATTGAGGGAGGTAACTGAGTTGCCCCAACGCATATTTTATTATTTCTTATCATCTTATAATTTTCTTACATTTTTGATATCTTGTGTAGTGTTTTACATATTTATTTAAACTATCATTTTGGAAAAACCTGCGTTTTTTTGCTCTTAGTCAAGCTGGAGTTACTACCTTAGACCCGTTGGTATTGGACGTTAGGGATTTAATAACGTGGTTTGAGGTTATATTATGAGTGGGAGAAGGGAGATGGTTTTGTGGACATTCCTACGAAGTGTTATTGAAGAACTCGTGCGTTAATATGTGAACATGTCGAAGAATTACAGTCTTGAAAGTTTTGAAAAGTTATTAATGATTCACAATCCAGGCGATTTGTGTGAAGAAGATCGTGAAGTAAAGATTGTTTTGTAAGCATGATGAAGAAGATGTATAGGTTATAGATGAAGTGGACGATATTATTTGTGCTGAAGACGAGGAAAACGTGAATGATGACGTATTCATCAGTTCAGGAGAATATTAAGTGAAAGAGACAATACAAATAGTGCAATGTGCTCTAAAAGGACATCATTTGGCATTCGAGACCTCTTCGTTGTGGACGAGGTCCTGCATGTAAAATATATATCGTTAAAATCTCTAAATACTTTATTAATGTATCAAAATAATGTTTAATCTGCAAAACCAAAACAATATTACGGCATTGACGGTAAAAATATTAAAACTCAATTGAATTTTCCCTGGGGTAACTGTTACCCCCTTTGGTATTCGACGTATGCAAAATACCTCGTTAGTCGAAGGATTAAATCACTTTAACTCAAAAATACAATAGGGTCATTCTTTTTATATTCGACCAACAAAATTCCCGACAATTTTCAAATTACCTAAAAACACTTTTTTAACTTTTGTTTTGTGGTAAAACTATGAACAAATACAATTTTATATTTTTCTTTTCGGTATTTTGCATGCAATCATTACAAAACCGTTTTTCGTGGAAATACGACCTTCCTCTGCAGACGACATGAACTAGATAAAATGTAATGTTAAGATTATTTACATAAATGTTGTTTGCATATTTTTCAGATTCCTTGCAGTTCTTTTAAGTGCAAAAGAATAGAAATAACACATTTTATTGCGTTTCAGGTACATTTGTAACGTCATCATTGTAAAAATTATGAAACATTTTCAAAATTTATTTCCCAAAATATACCGTCTTCGATTTTCAAGTTTTGTAGCTTAAAATGCGTGAAATACATGCAAGTTTTCAGGGGAAAAATTTCAGCTTGGGTTATTAATAATTAACCAAGATATAGCTGTTTAAACTTAAAAATTCAATTTTTATTTTTGAAGATTTTTTGTTGATGCACCTAATTCTTAATAATTAGAAACTTATTCATTAATTGTGTGATATATTAACAATTTTATAATAACGTATGATCTATATATGTAAATATAACCTACATTATCCGTTTCATTCAAAATAATGGTTAATACTATTATTTATTTATTAGTAATATTATTTTAAATTAAACCTATTATACAATTGATATTTAATGTAAATTATTTGTGACTCATTTAACTGAATTGACGTGCGCGTTTGTTATATTGTATGCAATTTTCATATGCGGAAAGTACTGCGTCACTCGATACACTATCTCACGAGCCTGGCCTCTCAACGGTCGCCCTGATACACTTGCGGATGCTGATGTCGAAGTCATATCAATAGAAATGTTGAATCTCGGAGCAAAGCAACAAATTGGAGATCTACACCTAAGCACAGCAGCAAGCGCTGCCGTGCCAGAAAAATTTTGAACAAGAGCACATTGTGTCTAAAGTACGTGAAGAGAAGAGGAAGGCGATCATTTCTCTCGACACTGCATTACTCACATCCAAAAGCCTTTCGACTTTGCAGGATAAACCAAGATACGACGAGCGTTCAACATCCCAGAGATCAGGACTGTCTTCAAGGTCAGGCTGTCTGTCATCTAGAGTTATTTCTGACAACATAACTAAGACACATGAGGAGTTTCTGCACATAAAAAATTGTAGTTCCCCTACAGAAAAGTGCCACTATAGAACATGCAATGATTGCCCACCTGTGGACGAATTACGAAGTGCTTTAATCTACACATTCGAAGAAAATAACACTGAAAGTGTTAATCAGAGGTGGATTCAAGTTGATCGTTGCTCACTCGAAACAGTTATCAAACCGACGAATGATTTTGTCGAAGATTTAATTAATAATTTGGAAAAACTTTCAATACATAATTATATTTCGAAAAGACAGTCAGAGTTCTTTCGTTCAACGAAAGAAAACCTTGAGGACGGAGAAGTTTTGGTAGTCGCTGATTTCTCTGAAAATTATTCATTCATTATTTAAGATAGTATCCAGGGAGTACACGGGAATAACTCACAAGTTACAACTCATCCTTTGGCGTGTTACTTTCGATCCAACGACAGAAATACTGTGAAACCTTTGAATTTTATTATTTACGATGAGATGAGTCATAATACATTTGCCGTTCATTATTTCCACAAATTATTAGTTCAATTTTTGAAAACAAAAATTGAATTTTTAACAAAATTGATATACATGTTCCATGGTTATGACGCACAATATGAGAACAGATTGTATGTATTGAATGTCTGCCTTCATGAAAAGGATTTTGGTGTTCCAACAGAATGGCAATATATCGCTACTTCACATGGAAAAGAACCCAGCGACGGACTAGGTGGCACAATAAAACGATTTGATCCCAGAGCAAGTTCACAATTACCCAGTGAAAAACAGATCCAAACACCTCCACAGATGTTTGATTGGAGCAAACAAAATATATATGGAATAACCGTAAGCTTTGCATCGAAAGAAGAAGTGGCCAAACATAGTGTAAATGGAAAAACGATTTAAATGCACAATTTACATACAAGGAATTAGAAATTATCACGCATGAGTTCCACAAGGAGAAGGATTTGCTACTTTAAATATCATTCATTTTCCGAAGATGCACTATGTATTAATGTTTTGGAAAACTATCATGAAGCTATAGAAGACGAAATCACTACAACCAGATAAAAATGCTGTATATATTATGTAAATTATTTGTATGAAATTCAAGTATTTATGCAATTTTCATTCATTACATAGCTAGGCGAAAACGGAAAAGTACTGAGCTGTAATCAAGATATTAGATGTACTGTATCGTTATTAACCTATCTTGCTAACATATATTAATTTTCATATTAATAATTAAACAAACGAATGCATGAATTTCTAAAATTGAAATTCATCAACAAAAAATCTTCAAAAATAAAAATTGAATTCTTAAGTTTAAACAGGTATATCTTGGTTAATTATTAATAACCCAAGCTGAAATTTTTCCCCTGAAAACTTGCATGTATTTCACGCATTTTAAGCTACAAAACTTGAAAATCGAAGACGGTATATTTTGGAAAATAAATTTTGAAAATGTTTCATAATTTTTACAATGATGACGTTACAAATGTACCTGAAACGCAATAAAATGTGTTATTTCTATTCTTTTGCACTTAAAAGAACTTCAAGGAATCTGAAAAATATGCAAACAAAATTTATATAAATAATCTTAACATTACGTTTTATCTAGTTCATGTCGTCTGCAGAGGAAGGTCGTATTTCCACGAAAAACGGTTTTGTAATGATTGCATGAAAATTCCGAAAAGAAAAATATAAAATTGTATTTGTTCATAGTTTTACCACAAAACAAAAGTTATAAAAGTATTTTAGGTAATTTTAAAATTGTCGGGTGTTTTGTTGGTCGAATATAAAAAGAACGACCCAATAATGTTTACAAATTGTAGGAAATGTGCATATTAATGATGTGAGAGATATTTTAAAAAATTACATTTTTGTAATTTTTGAAAAACAAAAAATACCCCAAAGTAAACTTTACGTCATGTTAAAGAGTGCAATTTGCACTATCCGTTCGAAAAGTTTGAAGAAAAAACTTGGAGACATTTATGAGAAAATGACATTTGAGCGTTTCTGGAAATGAGGAATTTTGAGCTAGTTTTCACAGAAAACGGTTGAGTTTTCTAGATATGTAACAGTACTGCTACAGGCGAGTGAGATAAGTTTTCGTCGCAGGCAATGTCTGCGACGTTATTATTTATTTTACCAGGTCGCCGAGCCACCCCCGTACGGGATTTGTGGGTAGATGCCCGTTCCTACCCGTCGGCACCACCATCGGGGTTACGCCCACCTATCATACGTAAAAGATCGCTAGTGCGTTCCCCCCTTCTCTCTCTACCCTCTCTATCCAGTTGGGAGCACCTGTGGGTTGTTAGGTACTAGTGGATCGTCAACACACAATAATGAATACAATGACAACAAAAACACACTGAAAGACAAAGAACACTCTGTATTCTGGACAAGAACATGCAAACAAAGTGGAACATATAGCAAACATACTCTATCGGAAAAAAAAACAACGTACACTTGATTTGAAATCCTACGGTGCGCGTTGCGCTATGTTAAGTCATGACTTAATTTATGTTCCCTTCAGATATCTGAATTTAAGATGAACTGTTTATCCCATGCACACTCTGACGATTTTGTTCCCTCTCCCCCCCTGTTCACTTAGCTGTTAGTCGTCGTTGCCACACAGCCGGTTCCTCCTGGGGTCCATCTGCCACCTTCCTGATGTTGCCTTCACAGGGCTGCCTCAGACGCCACCTCCGACAGCCGTTTCACCCACACGCTCAATACACCGGTCACAAATCCACTGGTTTGCCTTACTTTCCGCTCCCTCTCTCACACGTCCAACCTCTGTGGCTTGTGCGCACCGTCTCCATGCTAGCTCCGACGAAATCGCCGACCCCTCTGCTTTTCCTCCCCTCTGTTCACTTTCGCTCCAACCGGCCAACGCCAGCTCCCCTAACTGAGCTCCCTGCCCGTTCAGCCGCTAGAACACTCCACCCTTCCAAATCAGTGCATTTCCCCACATGTGGTATAGCCCGTATACCACATTGCCCCACCACAAGAGGAAAACGTGGAGTCTGACACAGGGAAGAGTCCACGTTCTTCCGATATCATACCACACCTCACGTACAGTTCATCTTCTTGAGCATGCAAATCATTTACATTTAACTTCCTGTTTGTTTTTTTACATTCATAGTCAAAAACAAAGCAATATCAAAAACTTACAACTAAACTTATATCTAAAACAATGTTCCAATACAATAACCCACTTTCTTTTCGTACATAAATGGTGCTCCCACCGCGAAATGACACTCTGTGTATGCTGGCAAACAAACAAATAGTTACTGCAAAATAACTAAACCTAAATGCTATCGCTAGATGATAATAAAGAAAACAGGAACCAAATAGCCTCTAATCATTTCCTACAGTCTCACGCCTGTCCTTCCAACTCTGGACTATCTTCACAGCACCGCTTTCAGGTTGTAGGCGTTATGAATGCCTCGCGAAATTCCATGTTCATCTGTTATTTCATACGCGTTAGTTGCCACCACCCGAGTCACCGTATATGGTCCTTCAAAAAGTGGAAAGAACTTCTTAAACAGCTTGCGTGCCGGATCTGACGATTTCGGTACTCTCAGCCATACTGCCTCTCCCACTTCAAATTTCTTATCAACAGTCTTGCTATGACGAATTCTCCTTTCGGCTGCTTTATTCAAATTATCCAAGATGATCACTTCTTTACTCCTTTGGTCCGGTGTCCCAAACACATCTTCAGGGATCTTCAACTTCTTGAAAATGGTGTCTGCTGCAGTCCCAAAATGCGCCTCGTGAGGCGTCAGGCCCGTACTGGAATGAGGAACCACGTTCAATATTGTATTGATCAAATCCACTATCTAGTACCATGACTGATGTTTCTCGCGCAGGTATGCCCTAAATAGACGCGATAGTTCCCGCATTACCCGCTCACTAGGGTTCGACTGAGGATGGCGAATCGCGGTGGTGACCGTTTCGACGCCTAGTCTGCGAAACGTATCCTTCCATTGAATTTGTAAATTGGGTACCATTGTCAGCCAGTATGCGTCGGGGTTTCCCGCACAATGTTATAAACCGCAGCACTTTCCTTACACATGATCTAGTAGTTGCTACCGTCATCGGATATACCTGTACAAATTTGGTATATACGTCAATAATGACAAACAGGTACTGATTCCCGAACTTGGACTTAGGAACCGGCCCGTATATGTCCACTGCGTACAGGTCCCTAGGACCGTCCGGAATAATCGGTTGTAATTTCCCTGCCATCGTGACATTCCCGTACTTCGTCTGCTGGCATAGTTTGCACTTTGATATAATCTTCCTGATTTCTCGAGACATATTTCTCCAATACACATGGCCTTCAAGTATTCTTATAATCTTAGCGCTGCCGAAATGTGCGTAATGCTCGTGCACTGATTTTACAAATGTGTCCACGCAGTGTCGCGGCATGTCAATGCGATACTGCTTCGGGTCTGATCTTGTCCTCTTCAAGACGATCCCGTTGACAACCGCCCACGCCTCAGGGTCTTCTCGTTTCAACCTTATCAAGTCATCATTCTGACATGGCCTTCCCGACCACACGTCATAGACCTCACGTAATAATGCCTCTTCCCTTTGCACTTTCTTTAGCTCATGGCGCGTTAACTTGGGTGAAATGGCGCCTAGTTGAACCGCGGCCATTATCTTCTCCACATCTCGCTCTTGCTGCCTAGGCTCCTCCGCTCTGCTCAGATAATCCGGTAACACATTGTTCTTCCCCGGACAGTATTCTATCGTGAAGTCAAACTGCTGAAGCCACAGCGTCCATCGATATATTCTATCGTTGTCAAATGTGCAGTTCATGACAAACAACAAAGATTTATGATCCGTGATGATCGTAAATGACCGCCCTATCAGAAACGTCTTAAGTTTTCTGACCGCCCAAACGATAGCTAGTGCCTCTCGTTCAGACACGGAATATCGCGCTTCCGCTGGAGAAAGGGTTCTACTTTCCAAGGCAATAATTTGCTGAAATTCTCCATCACCCAGCTGGTATAGTGTGGCTCCTATCCCGTACTGACTCGCATCCGCTTGCAGAAACATTCGCCTCCCAAAGTCGGGGTAGTGAATGAGATGTGTGTTCTCAAACATCCTCTTAGAATTTTCAAATGCCTTCTGGCACTCCTCATCCCATTTCCACGATACTCCCTTCCTCAACAGCCGCAGCATTGGTTGAATGTGAATCGCATAATTCTTACAAAACTTGGCATAGTAATTATATACGCCCAACAACCTTCGCAGCTCTCTCACATTTCTAGGAACTGGCAACTCTTGTAGTTTTTTTCTCTTCCGCTCGAGGATTTGCACCCCTTCTTGATTTATCAGATGCCCCAAAAACTCTACACTTTCTTGCAAAAACTGGCATTTTTGTAAATTTATTCTCACATTATTTTCATGGAACACTTCAAACAGCCTTTGCAAATCCCGCAGATGTTCGTCTAAAGACTTAGAAAACAAAATAATGTCATCTACATATGTAATCGTCGTTGTCTTCAGCGACCCTTCGAAAAGCCCATTCAAATAATAGATCAATACTGCCGCACTGTTTTTCAACCCGAATGGAACTCTTTGAAAAGAATAGGTACTTCCCTCAAATATGAAACCCACATATTTCCGACTATCAAGCGCTATGGCTAGCTGCCAGTACGCCGCTGTCAAGTCGATCAATGTAATGTTCATGGCCCCTTTCAACTTCCGAAGCATCTCCTCTACCCTCATAGTCGTTTCTCGGAACGGCATAGTCACTCTGTTTAGTCTTCTGGCGTCTAAACACAGACGAATCTTCCCATCTTTCTTCTTTACAACTACTAGCGGATTGACATAAGCTGTTGACACCTCGATTATATTGTTCTTCATCATTTCTTCTATTAATTCTCGCACTGCACTGTGCTATGCTTGTGGAACTGGATATGTTTTGCCTTTGAACGGAGTACCGTCACTGAGCTCTATCCGAAACTGGTAGTTCTTGATAGGGTCGGCGGATTCTCTAAATATCTCCCGATGTTGCCAAATCATTTCTTCTAACTCATCAACAATCTTCTCGCCAATGGTTCGCCGCAACTCTCGTAACTTGTCCCCGATCTCCGATTGTTCGAACGTCACCACAGCTTGTTCACAGATGTCTAGGATGTCATCATTCTCCTGCAATAATCCTGCACACTGCCATACTGCAGTTTCCATCCGGGAAAACTGTACCCGCTCCTCCGCAACATGAATAATAACTTCGTATTTCCTCAAAGTATCTATCCCTACGATGACATCACCCACTAGGCCATCCATCAAAACGCACGACATTGACACCTGATAGTCTTCAATAACCCCTTTTGTTAGCGCTCTTCGTTTCTTCTAAGAAATCCTCTTCTTCCGCCATGACTCCTTCAATTGTTCGCACCTCTTCATGTGTCACACAGGGTTGGCTCGATGATGGGCACGATACACCATCGAACCCCTTCAGTTTGCCGACGTTGGGCTTGGATGCACGTCAACAACTGTTATCATCCTCCCGTCATCGCGTGTATGTTCGGTCCCTTTTCCATTTCTCTTTCCTCCGCCCTCTTGGTTCTTGCTGTGCCCGCCTTGTGGTCCTCCCTTCTCTTCTGTTTTCTTCTCCTTCTCCCGTTGGAAATTCTCCGGGGTCTTACTTTCTTCCATCTGAACAGCATTCATCCGAGTTTCTTTAGTTTTCCCCCTTTCCGTTTGCTGAATATTGTTATCATATTTCGCTAAAGTATTTGTGAATTGCTCCAGATCCCTAATCTCTATACTATTCAATATGTTTTGATACGTGAACGGTAACTGACTCGTAATTACTCGGATGATCTCCCGTTCGGTCATGTTCGGGTCGCATGCTTTAAAGTTTGCCGCCTTCCGTACTGCAAAATCTTGAAGTGATTCTTTCTCCCCGCTATTATAACGTTGTGCCATAATGGCAAACTTTAGATTGAAACGCTGATCCTCATTAAAATATCGGGCCTTAATTTGTTCCACCCATTCTTCATATGTGTTAATCTTGTCCCCCACCATATCCATCCACAGCTTTGCTTTCCCGGACATCATTTGATATACCATCCGTACTTTCAACTGACTGGGAACAGAATTCATGATAAAGAAATTCTCAACTGCCTTCAAAAATGTCCACGGTGTGTCCCTCGGACTGCCCTCGAAATTCAGTCGGCTTGGAATCTGCCAGCTGCCCACGCAAACACCTCCACTTCCTCCATTCCATCTCTCGGTACGAATTCTTTCTTCCAACTCCTTCAGTTTACTCTCCAGGGTCGTCTTTTCTTGTGCCTTCGACGTCGTTATGTTGTCCTCCACGCTCTCAATACGCCTTCCTACCTGCGCTAGCCCTTCCGTGAGCTTGGTCTCCAGCCTCGCCGCGGCCCGCTGCGTCTCTTGAATGTTGTCATCGAGAACTCGCATGCGCTCTTCCTGCGCCTCGGCGCGCTGTGACGTGGTTTCCCGTACCTCCTTTAGCTGGTGCTCTTGCCGTTCCACGGTTTTCTGCATCTCGGCCATCGATGTTTTGACTTCTTCTCGCATTTCTTCCCGAAACATGACAAAACCCTCTCGCATGGCTTGTCGTATATCGTCTGCTATCGAATTCATTACCTTTCTCTCTTCTTCCTTTTCTCGTTCTCTCTGCTTTCTTTCTTCTTCCTTTTCTCGCTCTCTCTGCTTTCTTTCTTCTTCCTTTTCTCGCTCTCTCTGCTTTCTTTCTTCCTCCTTTTCTCGTTCTTTCTGCTTTCTCCTTTCTTCCTTTTCTCTCCGCTCTCCCTGCATCACTCGGAGGAGATATGCGATGGAATCTCGGGACGGTACCGCTAGCTCGTCGTTTCCCTCAACACTTTCCCCCGAACTCTCAGCTGTCATCGTGCTATTATCTTCATCGCCTAATGTGTTTTGCGTAATCTGTGCCATTTCTTCGGGTTTATCTATCTCGCTCTCTGTCGCTTCATTCCTTCCCTCCTGCATTCCTATTGCCAAGTCGCCGCTTTGTTTATCTTCCTCCGCCTCCTTCTGCTTCCGATTCTTATTCATCCGTGTTTCCATTTTTCCAGTGTTTACAAACTCGGAATCTACAATACCTAGTCCTTTCTCCCGGCCTCTCTTGACAATATTTTTGCCTTCCGGAGTCGCCTGACGAACACACTTCTCACCCCCCGTTCCCACGCTGCTGCTGTCTCCGGCTGCGCGCGTTGACCTTGAGCCGAAGTACGCCTCACCGCTGTCAGCCGTGTCGCTCCGTCTTACATTCCCACGCCTACGGAACAGTTTCACACCTCACAAAATGTTCTTCTAGTACTGCTACAGTCCACAAACAAGTATTTCAGTTAATTTCACCATTGTTCGCCTTTGATTTAACCTTTCATTATTAAATTCTAATTACTGATACCAGTTCTACTCCCGCTAAAAACTCACTTTCCCCGATGCTCGACCTGATCCTGGCAGGGTCGCCAAAAACCCTCTCCCTCCCTATGTAACAGTACTGCTACAGGCGAGTGAGATAAGTTTTCGTCGCAGGCAATGTCTGCGACGTTATTATTTATTTTACCAGGTCGCCGAGCCACCCCCGTACGGGATCTGTGGGTAGATGCCCGTTCCTACCCGTCGGCACCACCATCGGGGTTACGCCCACCTATCATACGTAAAAGATCGCTAGTGCGTTCCCCCCCCTTCTCTCTCTACCCTCTCTATCCAGTTGGGAGCACCTGTGGGTTGTTAGGTACTAGTGGATCGTCAACACACAATAATGAATACAATGACAACAAAAACACACTGAAAGACAAAGAAAACTCTGTATTCCGGACAAGAACATGCAAACAAAGTGGAACATATAGCAAACATACTCTATCAGAAAAAAAACAACGTACACTTGATTTGAAACCCTATGGTGCGCGTTGCGCTATGTTAAGTCATGACTTAATTTATGTTCCCTTCAGATATCTGAATTTAAGATGAACTGTTTATCCCATGCACACTCTGACGATTTTGTTCCCTCTCCCCCCTGTTCACTTAGCTGTTAGTCGTCGTTGCCACACAGCCGGATCCTCCTGGGGTCCATCTGCCACCTTCCTGATGTTGCCTTCACAGGGCTGCCTCAGACGCCACCTCCGACAGCCGTTTCACCCACACGCTCAATACACCGGTCACAAATCCACTGGTTTGCCTTACTTTCCGCTCCCTCTCTCACACGTCCAACCTCTGTGGCTTGTGCGCACCGTCTCCATGCTAGCTCCGACGAACTCGCCGACCCCTCTGCTTTTCCTCCCCTCTGTTCACTTTCGCTCCAACCGGCCAACGCCAGCTCCCCTAACTGAGCCCCCTGCCCGTTCAGCCGCTAGAACACTCCACCCTTCCAAATCAGTGCATTTCCCCACATGTGGTATAGCCCGTATACCACAGATACTTTATACGACGCTATTTAAATCACATATACTCATAAACATGACAATGTGAACAAAACATGGCTTCAAAATTCGACAAAGAAAACAGAGAACAGATGTAGGTAAATTCTCATTTATTAATAGAACCATACAAAATTGGAACAAATTACCTGCAGCAGTGCTGGAGACTTTCCCTCAGAATGTCAAAAATTTTAAAATTAGATTAAATAAGTTGTAAGTTTTTTTTTAGAATAGGTTAACAATAAAATTTTTATTTTTTGTATTATTCTTGTTATTTTATATTAAGGTTAGCTTTAGCATAGGGTTAATATATTAATTTTATGAAATTGTATTCAGTAATGTTGTTTGGTGTTCATTTTGTATATTTGTTGTATATATGTAGTGGTTTGATGTTTGTTTTATGTAAATTAGTTGATTGGAAAACGCTACCACCGGAATTATTTCATGTATCCTAAGTAGCGAAATAAATATTCTATTCTATTCTATTCTATTCTAAATTGTCGCTAATGTAAATATTAACGACGTGATAGACAAGTCAACAAAATTACATTTTTGTAATTTTTGAAAAAACAAAAGAATAGAGTAATATGGCGTTTATGTCATCTCATCGAGTACATTTAGCACTAACCTTACCAGAAGAAGAAATTTGGAGCGGTTTTTGAGAAAATCGTGTTTTTGAAATTTTTTAAAATGGCACATTTTGCACCCAATATTACGCAAAAACAACTAAACGGTTCAAACAAATGCAGCTGACTTTAAAGAAAGATGAAGAGAACGAATTTTATTTGAAGGAAAAATCTCTATCTTCAATTTTGTAGTTGGAGGAAGATGCCGAAAAAAATCCAAACTTTTGCCATCTTCGCAAATTCAGAGTTAACCGTGGAAATCGGACCTAAGCCACCTTAATAAGTGTATTTTACTCTATTCTTACAAGAAATTTAAAGCAAAAATTAGAAGCCGTTTTTGAGAAAAGTTTGAAATTGTCCGGAGCGCTTCATGTAAAGTACGCCCAAATTGTTTTAGAAAGCTTTTCAAAATCTAATAACTTCGACTAGAGCCAGATGAACAGGGGTTTCTTCAATCTGGTACGCATGGTTTAGGCTTCCAGACGGGTGACAGACGGACGTTTTGCTTTCAGTTGGTTTTTTCGATATCAAAGACCTACAAAACCGGTATTCTGGGTACACCACGTGTTAGAAGATTTTAGCAACTGGTTTTATACACTTTTTTGTTATCAGTGCGCGGCAATGAATATTTCTGCCGTAAATTCGCATTTTTTTCCGCAGCATTACATAAATTTCCTATACTACGTATATTACTCCGAATATAGGTATGGATACGGAAAAGTAAAAATTGGAACAGCTTTTTCGAGGAAAAAATGTAAAAAACTGTCTATATTTCGCACAAATTACGCAAAAACACTCATATTATTAATAAATTGTAGTACATGACCTTAATTTCAAATGAATCTTTAAAGAACACAGTTCATGAAAAAATCTCTAACTTCAATATTGTAGCTGTAGGAAGGCGCCGAAAACATTTTTGGACGTCTTATTTTTCGAAAAATTAGTTATTTCAACGAAAATGTGACCTTCACCATTCACGTAAGCGTTCTTTACGCTATCCGAGGCCAAACTTAATCAAAATTTTTGAAGTCATTTTTGAGAAAATCATGAATATATTGAGGCTCTTGAAAAAAGAACCCTCAAAATCAAAATGTCCATTTAAAACTCAGAGGGCCTTGACTACCTTTAAATCGATCGAGGAATATTAATTCGGAGAAAATCGGCAGAACGGTTTAGGCGCTAGCGTTGCCCGCAAATGGAGGAACAGAGGAACAGACATAGAGACGTTTTGCCGTCAATCCATTTTTCTGTATCAAGATCCCAAAAAAACATGGATTCTTATTTCACATCGTGTTAGAGGAAGTAATTTGCTATTTTCTTGTATACGTACACGATTTACCCACTTATTCTTTACCAGGACCTGGCAATAAGAGTTGTTCTGTCGAAAATTCGTCAGTACACGATACAACATTTTCTCTTGTCACGAAATAAGTATGAGAAAGTAAAAATGTATTACAGGCGCCTACAGATAGTTGCTGTAAAGAGGATGGGAAAAATCGAAAAGCTAACTCAGACCAAACGTATCAAGAGACTAACGAATACGAGAATAGCGAGTTGCTGTTTTAATTTGAGGATTGTTTCTACTTGTAAAATGCAGTATTTTACGCCTCTGAAAGGGACAGGTCTCACATCCACTAGTGAGATAGCTAGTTCTTGTTTGGCTTGGTTATTCTGAGGTATGTGAAAGAATTAATAGGAAGTTATTCAATTTTCTTATCCGTGAGTGAAAATATTGATTTTTTTGGCAACGCTGCGTAGCCCCTTATCTCATTTCACCTGGAGTCGAAAGTTCTTCCAAGCGGAATTGGCAAGACGGTAGTAGCTTGAGGCGTGAGAGAAAATCGATAATCTCTCTCAACAAAAGTGATGAATTTATTCAACTCGTTTATGAACTATAATATTCGTAGTAAGCACGAAGACATCACTAATATTGTCGCCAGAATCAGTCATTTTTTGCGTTCACGTTTGCCAAAAATAGTGTTTTGGAACGAAAAAAAAATACTATTCATTTTTTACTCAAAATCTGTATTATCTTTGTTGTGTGTTAAAGACAGAAAATATAAAATATATTTCTACATACATCTGAAATTGTTAAATAATGATATAACATAGTAATTATCTCCAATAGCATAATCAATATCCAGGAAAATTTCCACCTTCAATACTCTTTTTCGAGAAATTTAATTTTGTAATGAATTTAGTTTGAATGAATAGTTTAGTAAGTTGGTGGATTTTTTGGTAATAATGGATAAAAAATACCTACGCAGACAGGGATTTGAACCCGCTAATCGCCGAGGTCTGGAATAGTATCACTGTGACACTGAGCCATCCATTCCGTGTTTCAGAGTGTTTCTTATAACAGTACATTTCTTATCCACGAAACTTGAAAGCAATATTACTTATACAAAAAATTAATGTCAATTAAATTTCAATGGGCAGGAATCACAGAAGTTTTTCAACTATTTACCTCTCAATGGACGTGAAAATATATACGATCTCCGATAAAATAAATGTAATCTAAATAGTTGGGTCTAGAGAACGCAGCTTTGAAAAATCTAGCGCATTCTGTAGGGTTGTGTGTCCATCGCCATTAACCCCTCATGTCAAGATATTTTCAACAGGAAATATTATATTTTCTTGTCGACACACGAATGAATATTTTTTTTCCTTTCTATCAAGAATATTAGAACTTTGAATCATTTCAGAGAAGAAAAAACGCTACATAGAAGAAATACATTTATAAAGATATAAATATGAATTTCACTGTTTACTCTGAATTTCCAAAAATTACAAAGAATTGAATATTTTTCGGCATCTTATCAAAACTTGAATATTGAAGATTGAGATTTTTCCTTCAAATGAAATTTCTTCTCCGTATTTAGTTTCTAAAAATTTATCCTGTTAATTTTTTTGAAAATTTTGCTTGTTTTCCCTTAATTTTACTTGGAATGTGGACAATATTAGAAAATATTAAAAGCAAGATTGGATGGAACGGGTTCCAAACTTTTTCAGTAAACTTTTTGTGCGGATAATAGGCCTACTTAATGCACTGTGTAAGAAGACACAAATGTCATTTTGCTAAATATCTAGAAAAGTATTTTTTTTATCTCTATCTTGTGATTAATATTTACATTGTTGATATGTTTTATACAATACTGCATTTGTAAATAGATGTGCTTCAAATGATTTTTAATGAATTTTCATGAAAACTCAAAAAGTGTCTGTGGAAACTAGATGGAAAGTGCAGAGTTGCAGAAAGCCTCAAACGATATTTCCCCTAAAACGGCTCCAAATATTTTATCGAAAATACTCGTATTGGATTAGGTTTAACTTCTGTAATGTTGTTAATGTCACATTTCAGTTATATTTTAAAGGGGCTGAAAAATTGAGAAAATATGAATTAAAAAAATAGACAGCAACTCTAGTTTCTTTTCATATAACTACGAAAATTATCTAAAACTTGCGAAGTTTGGCATACAGGGCGTCCCGCCAACTATGGGCCACCCCCATAACGTCTAAACGGTTCCCGAGATAGAAATGCAGTTTTCGTTCAACAATGCGGAATCATGATGCAAATACTGTGACGTAGAGATATTGTTCAAAATATTTTTAGTTTTCGATAAATTTAATTATCTTTGATTTTTTAAATAGTAGCATGTATTTTTCTCTAGCAATAGATAGATCATAAATAGACGCATGCAATGAAGTAACATATGTTAATGTTTTGATAGTATTTGACGTACAAAATTATACTTTCTGGCGTGTGGTTTTAAATTAAGTGCACATTATTTCCTGTAGTAACCCTTGCAACTGTCCCCTTTGGGGAAAGTTTCCTTCGTGACGCCAGCACTTAAGGGGGAGAGGGGAGAGGCCGAGAAGGTCAACTTCCCTACAAGCGGCAGCTGTGACGGCTGCAGCAGGAAAAATTGCAAGTTTAATTTAAAATCTCATGACAGATAGTACAAATTTATGCACAAATTACTATCGTAATATTAACATGTACTATATCATTGCATCACTCTTTTTATAATCGATATATTTCTAGTGAGAAAAACATAGGCTCAATTTAAATAATCAAAGATGATTAAATTTCTCGAAAACTAAAAATAGTTCGAACAATATTTTTACACCACATCACTTGCCCCATGATTACGCATTGTTGAGCGAAAACTATTGCGATATCGGGAACCGTTTGGAAATTATAGAGGTGGCCCATAGTTAGAGGGACATCTTGAATATCACCAGCTCGACCGTATACTAATGGAATCTCAAAACCTATGCTCCCAAGCTCAAATCACAGTCCCGGAGAGTGATTTCGCGGATTTCGAAACACTCCCAAAAGTAATCTTTGGATTAATGAAGCGATTGTTAATTAAGAGGTGATACGTCATTGTTGCGACAACGTGCAATCCAGTTGGAATAAGTGAAATTTTTCGCTCGGATTTAACTTGAATTTTATATTGCCTAATTCGTAAAAAGAACTCGAGAAAGTATGCCCACCACTAGTTTTTCAATATAGAGGGGACAATATTTCGACACACAGCTACAAGCACAGAGTCGAACAGAGTTCCAATAAAACCTCGATTTGCTCGAAATTTTCGAATTACGGAAAGTAAGACTGAATTATCTAAGGATTTGAGATTTAAAGTGTTTACAAAATTGTATTACAGTAACCACAAGGCAGAATATAAAGTGTTTTTTATATAATGCATATGCTCTTATTCTTTCAATATTTGTGTTAAAATCTTTGGTAATTTTATCAGGGTTGTATAACTCACTTCAATATTTGTTATGAAATAACAATTACTGATTGAAATGGAAATGAAATATAAGAGTGATCAAATGGGTGCATTTCATTTCCATGTTATTACATTGATTAGACTTTTAGATATCTAAATATAATATCACATGGATAATGTTAAGATTATCATTGCTGTTTGATTTTTGCAAGTATGTTTTTTTCGAAATAAGTTTAAGTGAAATAGTTGCAAACTTTTCTCTTTAAGTATAGTTGGGAACATTAATTGCTCAGTTTTACTGAATGTTTTGTTGAAAATTAAATATATCAGAACGTCAGGAAAGTTATGGCGCCTACCTACAAATCCAATATTGAAGTCAAAGATTTTTTCTCAGTGAAAGACATTAAAGACAAAATTAAGAGATGAATTTAAAGACAAAATTTGAATTAAGGTCATTACCAAAAATTATCAAAATATGAGTGTTTCTCACGTAATGTTTGTGTGAAATACAAATAGTTTTTACATTTTGTAAACCCTTTTCCCTCAATAAAAGGTTCCAATTCTTTTCTTTAAATTTTCTACTCGTATGTATTAAAGTACAATCAAAATATGTGCATATACATGCATTATATACTATCCAAAATATGTAAGAAAAATAGAAAATATGTAAAATAAATTTTTTATAGTGATTAAAATTCCTCTATAGAAACATTTTCCGAGCACATAACGTCGCTGATTACATCTTAACATGGGAGAGACTGAAAGAAAGTTTCATATCTACAGAAGTAATTGTAAACTAGATTCTTTCGAAATAATATTCAATGATTGGGTCTTTGACACCGAAAAAATCGATTGGTGGCAAAATGTCTGTCAGTCTGTTCGTTTGCCCGTCCGACACGAACCACAAACCATATTCTTTCGAAATGTAAAATATGCATAGTACTCACAATGTTCATGTAAAGAAGATAGTCTGCCAACAAGGTACCACATTTAATTGCAGAATTATCTTCTATCTATCTACAAATGTGTATATATATATATATATAAATCAATCAACTGCTGTTCGTCAGTGTCGCTACAACTCGAGAACGGCTGGACCGATTTGCTTAATGTTGTTTTAAAATATTCGAGGAAGTTCAGGAAAAGTTTAAAAAGTGAGAAAATACGGAAAAAATTCATGGAAAATAGTAATAGCAACAATTTAATTTTTCCGTATAAACTGCCTGTCAAACATTTGATGTTTCGTTCTGTATTGTTTATGTTAGGGCAGTCATTTCTTTATATAGCTTGACATATCTTCTGAATTTAGTCACAAAATAAATCCTTTGTGATAGTAACACTATTTATCGCTAAGTGCGAGGGAAATTTCTTTACTTTGATTATTTACAATGCCAAGGAGAAGACGACCTAACATAGGTTGTCGAATTCGATCAAATGGGAGACGAGGTACTTTACGTGCAAACCGTACTGATGTTCAGCGAATACAGATAATACTCGTATTGGCAAGGCAGAATTGTATTCTAAATTGACTGAAAAGGAAGCGGATAGGCTTAGAATGCAATGAGATCGTGTACATCAACAACAGAGAGCACGTCACAATGAAATTGAGCGATTCCGCAGGCGCAGTGCTCCTGTGATCCTGGAACGAGCAGCATTCAACTACGATCCGGAAAAGTAGATCATTGTGCGACAAATCAGTAACAACTGGGGAAATGAAAATCATTTGTCAATATTATAAGTCGTCAAAATACAGCGGTGAATCTACTGGATTATATTGTACTGGCGGAAAAGTTAAATTGCCACAATTGATGCCACCACTAGATCCATTACGCTCATTACTTTCTGGGACGTGAAATGATTCTAAATACTTCTTGGCCAACATTAAAAAATTTAAGTTATTTTCAATTGATGTCATTTGGCGCAACGCATATTGTGCAGGACAATTTCCTTCCACTTACAAAGTCTCATACCATACTAGAATTTGACAAAATTCAAATTTGTATTCGTATCAGAAATAATTTAACAGAATCTTTGTTGTATCAACAAAATCTTTGTTGTTAAAAATATGCAACGTACAAAAATATCAAAATCAAAATATTAATATCTACAATGGGCACATCTGTCAGAACTAAAATCAAACTTCCCCGCTCGTCTTTTGAGGGTGAGGCGGGAGCCAACTTTGAAATCATAAATGGGAACCCCAACTTTTATTGCAGACTCGGATTCTACACTAAAAAATACGTAAGTTTGGTCTAAAACATTTCTTTATCCACATAGATGACCAAGGCATGTTGCAGACAAAAAAAATAATATCTTGAATGGAAAAAACTCACTCCCACGCCCCGAGGGGTGGTGGGAGGCAACTTGTAAATCTTAAATAGAAACAACCATTTTTTCATTAATGGATTTGATTAAACATAATTAAATCAGAGCAAGCGATTTGAAGCCGCTGGCCATACATGAATACAAATCGTCTTCCTCGATCAAAAATGTTTTAAACCAAACTGATGTATTTTTTAATGTAGAATCTGGATCTGCAATATAAAGGGGGGGTCCTCATGTAAAATTCCAAAGTTGGCTCCCACCTCACACTCAGGAGACGAGTAGAGAAGTTTGATTTTAGGTCTGACAGATGTCCCCCTTATAGATATTAATTTTTTACCTTTGACATTTTTTGAACGTTGCATATTTTTCGAATTATTTGGATTTCTCAAGTTAAATGGGCCACTCTGTATACTTGATAGATGTAGGTAATACGAAGTTCACCGGGTCATCTAGTTAATAATAAATCTAATCTAATGTTGTTTATGAGGAGTTGGTGCTCATCTGAACAGAAGTAATGTAGTGTCCGTGATGGATCCAGGAGTTAGAGGGTGACATGTGAGTACCCTCCAGCCTACTCCAATCTCACGATAAGACAATGATATATAAAAATAGTTTTTGATCGAGTTACGAATGGGATGTATGAATCATCAGCAAGCACGTGAATGAAATTACTTCTGCTTCAGATACATCCGTTCATCCTTGACACACGTACCCGGTTTTCAAGAAGTAGAGGGGGAGTAAATTTGACAATTCATGAAGACGGTCCGGTAGTCACTGAAGCGCATTGCACTTCTTTCTGAGAAAGATGATTTGCCGTGATACATACATAATTAACTTACATATGAAATATTCCGTTTCAAGTTATGAATTTATTAAAGTGTTAGGAAATATGTAGTAATAGCTAAAATATGTAGAAACATGAAATTAGACCAAAGTTTTTATATTAAGTAAAATAAAAATTATTCCAATTCACCCAAAATGTCTTATCTCTATAAAATATTACTGAATGCAGGTATCTTGTTCCTGTGAAAATATGTATTTACATGAAAATCCGTTCCCTAATTATAAGATAATAAAGGCTTCGTTGTTGAAATTTTAACGTTTGTGTAAATGAGTGCTTTCCAAGTGGCTTCGTTGTTGAAATGACTAACTCTGCTGAATATATTCAGAGATTGTCTGTGTTTTCCATAAGATGACGTTCTTGGCATTTACGTATTTGGGGAACATTTCTAAGAACTCAAGTTTCCATGATTTAACTCGATAAGCTATGACCTCGAACAACGCTCTTGGGTTCCGAGGCATTGTGCAAAAGCATAGGAGTGTCATGGTTAAATGGAAAAAGAAAGATGCGAATGCTATGAGGAGTATTAATTTGCGAAAAACTTAATTTTAAATACGTAAGTTTCAATTGCAAAACTGCACTTCATTGATATTTACTCATTTACCTACGTAAGTTCCTATTCCTTTAATTAGTAATTTATGTAAATTAGCACATGCCAATACTGTACTACAACGGAATTTTTAGTTTTCGCATACTACATACTTGTCTCTGCAAAATTTCTCTCTTGTTGAAATTAAAGTCCACGTATTTAATTTCCATTGCCTCGATTAGAAAGTTCTATTAGCAAACATCTCAATATGATATTGTATCGGCATATGTATTGCATTGCGTCGGTACCGCCATGCAACATTTAAAATATGCTCTTTCTTGCTATTCAAATATAACATTTCCAGAGCTACCACAAATGATGAAGAATAATTTGCACTATGTTGTAAAACACTTGCTGAAGAAAGCAATGTACCTATTGATTAGAATGAAACTGTGAGCGATGTAACAAGAATGTATTAAATTCGGTTGATTTTCAGTAACTTATCTATTAAGACAAATTACTAACAGACAAAATACAACATACTGATATACTTATTAATAACTCTACTGGTTCTCTTGAAAACATAAGATACTGAAAATTAACAGAATTTATTAACAGACGATCAACATAACTAGTAAACAATATAAGAATATATTAACATTTTGGGAACGGGAAAAAAAGAGAAGCTGTATGCCTTCATGTCTTCGGAAATTTATTGTTTGCTTCAATATTTAATTTAAATTATTGGTTACAATTTTATACGCGATTTTATATGTCAATAATTTGCCTCCCAAAATTGACGGAGAAAAGAATTCTACTGGAGGAAAGGAAAGGTATGATTGGCTCTTATATCAAGCTCCGCCAATTTCGCTTAAAAGGAGTAGAGAAGAGGGGACAGTTTTGAGGAAGAAGCAACTCTGGTAGGTTACCAAAACCAATTACGGACTCGCCTCTTGCTCCAGAGTCCAGGATTGGTCGACAGCCGACCTGTATTACCTGAGTAGTATCTTTAAAATTAATTTCGTTGTAATATTTTCCACGCTAGCCTATAAAAATAACGGTATATTTTTTGGTAAATAACGAATATAGAAAATACAAAAATACGCATTATATATTCTGTTCATATTCGCATGCAAAAGCTTCGACATTCAATTTGCAAAATAATTTGTAATAAGATATAATATTACGTACACGAACTCAAATCTACGAATAAAGTTTCACTGCCGTATTTAGAATAAAATGGAATGTTAGAAAGTTAGCAATACCTAACCAGCAACCATTTCCACCACAATATATGAGAGCGTTGAGGCGGCCCATCCGCACTCACCCCCTTCCTATATTTCGACGTATACAGCGGAGAAACTAAGCGAGTCATTACAGCGAGCTATTTTATAAACAATTGCATATCTCGAAAACGAAAGGCGATAGCACCGATCGGATTGCAGAATTTTGCATCTCGTTTAAAGGCAGTTTAGAAAAGACAATACATTTTTTTGCAAATTTTGCAAATTTATAAACAATTTCCAATTTTTGAAATTCTGAAGTTATAAGGGTCCCCTGATGTCCCAGAACTAAAAACTGCGAATTAACAATTTTGCAACAATTAACAATGTTATAAACAATTTCGAAATGTGTGCTATACGACCCAGGACGATCCTCTAATTGTTTCTGAAATGAATAGTGCAAAAAAACAAGTTTAACAAGAAATGCAAAATTAACTAAATAGCTAAAAAAAACTAAATAGCTAGTATAATTATTGCTAAAATGTTGAATTTCGTAAACACTGATATTTGAACATTATTACTTCGCCAAAACTTCCCACTCACAAATATTTTATCGATCCTGGAGCCGCCTATGCACACTTCATTTCTTCGACTCGGTTTCGGAATATTCGTTTACATACGTAAGTTGTTTTGCATTAAAAGAGGGGATAATATTACTAAATTGAATTTTCGCAAGTAAATCTGGATTATGAGAAAAAAGCAATGCATAAACTTTTTCAAATCCACTAGTTCTATTGCATGTGCTGAATATTTTATGTTGTAATGTAATGATATTAACTTTATTGATATATTGCTTGTAGGCGATCGAATGGCTTGCTCTAGGACGCAACGCGAGACTACCCCGCCCCCCTGTGCCTTCTGCGCCAATACTCTCAACCTTAGGATGAACACACCTATCCATAGGGAACGTTCATACTAGAGATGATGATTGGGTGAACCTGGGGGAAATCTGCCCTATCAGCTTCTCAGGCGATGGCAGTTTGTAGAGAATGTTATTTTGTAATAGTTAACTATGAAAGAACCAGATGGCGTTATCCTCCGTACAGTGCTGCCAGAATGTGCAGAAGGATTGGGACTTCAGAATATGCCGTTGCTCATTCTATGTGGCGGCGAGGGGTAAATGTGGATTTG